>ML660778.1:1120927-1743767 GCA_007570785.1 Antilocapra americana
GGAATCAACCTACCTGACTTTAGGCTATACTACAAATCCACAGTCATTAAGACAGTATGGTACTGGCACAAAGACAGAAATATAGATCAATGGAACAGAATAGAAAGCCCAGAGTTAAATCCACGCATCTATGGACACCTTATCTTTGACAAAGGAGGCAATAATATACAATGGAGAAAAGACAACCTCTTTAACAAGTGGTGCTGGGAAAACTGGACAGCTACTTGTAAAAGAATGAAACTAGAACACTTTCTAACACCATACACAAAGATAAACTCAAAATGGATCAAAGATCTAAGCATAAGACCAGAAACTATAAAACTCCTAGAGGATAACATAGGCAAAACACTCTCTGCCATAACCCAAAGCGGGATACTCCATGACCTACCTCCCAGAATATTGGAACTAAAAACACGAATAAACAAATGGGACCTAATTAAAATTAAAAGCTTTTGCACAACAAAGGAAACTATAAGCAAGGTGAAAAGACAGCCTTCAGAATGGGAGAAAATAATAGACAATGAAGCAACGGACAAACAATTAATCTCAAAAATATACAAGCAACTCCTGCAGCTCCATTCTAGAAAAATAAACAACCCAATCAAAAAGTGGGCCAAAGAACTTAACAGACATTTCTCCAAAGAAGACATAAAAATGGCTAACAAACACATGAAAAGCTGTTCAACATCACTCATTATCAGAGAAATGCAAATCAAAACCACAGTGAGGTATCACTTTACACCAGTCAGAATGGCTGTAATCCAAAAATCTACAAGCAATAAATGCTGGAGAGGATGTGGAGAAAAGGGAACTCTCTTACACTGTTGGTGGGAATGCAAACTAGTATAGCCACTATGGAAAACAGTGTGGAAGTTCCTTAAAAATCTGCAAATAGACCTGCCATATGATCCAGCAATCCCACTGCTGGGCATATACACCGAGGAAACCAGAATTGAAAGAGCCACGTGTACTCCCATGTTCATCGCTGCATTGTTTACAATAGCCAGGACATGGAAGCAACCTAGATGCCCATCAACTGACGAATGGATAAGAAAGCTGTGGTACATATACACAATGGAATATTACTGAGCATTAAAAAAAAAAAATCATTTGAAACAGTTCTACTCAGATGGACGAAACTGGAGCCCATTATCCACAGTGAAGTAAGCCAGAAGCAAAAACAACAATACAGTATATTAACACATATATATGGAATTTAGAAAGACGGTAACTAGAACCCAGCATGCGAGACAGCAAAAGGAACACAGATGTATAAAATAGACTCGTGGACTCTGTGGATGAGGGTAAGGGTGGGATGATATGTGAAAATGGCATTGAAACAAGTTAATTTTCATATGTCTAATCAATCGCCAGCCCAGGATTGATGCTTGGGGCTGGTGCAGCGAGATTTTCTGGGGGGAGGGAGGAGGGACGGGGGTCCTGGAGGGGGAGCATATGTAAACCCATGGTGATATCATGACATTGTATGGCAAAAACAATAAATAAATAAATAAATAAAAATTCTCTTTTCATCTTACTCTATTGTTTGAACATCTTATCTCTGAAGTCATTTTGACTGGATCTTTTGTCTTTTATTTTTGCATGTGGTATCCCTTTTGTCTCTCATTTGTTATCATCAACTTATCCTCATCTATTTCTACAGTGTATTTGCAAGCTTTTCCAATGCTTTTCGTGCTTAAAGGGGAAATCTCTTTCTGGCCCTTTTGTCCCTTTGTTTTATTGCAATGTGAGTAGACTCCCTTCAAGTCCCTTTCATCTTGGCTGAGAGTTGTCTTTGCCCTTGATACTACAGTTCAGATGGGGTTTTCTGTATCCTAAAGCCCAGAGGAGGGAAAAGGAGGGTCAGGCATTTGAGAAAAGCCTCAGCCAGTAGTATCTGTAGCCTTGGTTTGCAGTTGATTCTCCTCTCCCAACTTGGATTTTGTTAAACTATGCCCCAAATCTCACAGATAATTTTATATAAGAATATTCTCCCAGTGTTGTTTTAGCCATTAAGCTTTTCAATGCTCCTTTTAAAAAGTTGAAGCATGAAATTATTATTTGAATCCAAAGGACAAATAGAAAACTGAAATATCAAAAGTAATGATTTGTTAACGAATGCCTTTAAATGTCACATGATGCCACGTTTTCACTGTTAAATTTGACATTAGTAAAAATAATCGATTATACTTGAAAGAAATCGTATGTTCAATTTTCTTATTTTGTGAGAATTCCTGACCTTGTATGATACATGTGAATTAATCATTATAATTTTATAATGTAATAAACTACTGGAAACAAAAATAGTTTTAAAAGCAAAATTATAAAGGAATTTCAAAAAAAAAGTATGGGCATCATTTATATTTAATGGAGAAATGCAGATGAATTTTAACACATTTGTTATACTGAAATGGAAATTCCAAAAATAAGACTGTCCAGGAACTACAGATGTCACACACATCCCAGCATTCATGGGCCATGAATGTTTTCTCAGTTCCAAATTCCTGGATCCCCTGCTTTACAGAGTTGCCTGGCATCATTCTCTTACCCAGCTTCACCTTTCTGATGCCAGCAGCCATTTCAACATCTTCCCTAGCAAAACAGGACAAAGAGATGGTAAAAGAGGTTGTGGTAGTGCATCCATGTTATATTTACAGTGGCCCTGAATCTTTTGAAATCCTCTCTTGTAGTTTGGCCTTTCCCCCCACATTATGGGTCCTGCCTCCTCAAGTTAAGAGCTGGAAACTAATTTTTATGGTCTTTATGTAGCCAGGGCACAGAAATGTGACCCCAGTTGCTGTCAACTCATCACCCAGGCTACAAGAATTAGAGACGGACTTCTTTTCAAAATCTGTGCTTTTGTCCCATCTTTTGTATGCTGGAGGAGAGGAAGTTCCGTGTGGCATCTCTTCCTGGGCCAGGAGGGTAACGGAGCAGAGTGGAGACACAAGGCTTTAAGATGCAGTGATGGCAGAGGTACTAGCAACAGCATGCCTGGTGAAGGATCTGTGGGATGCCCTCTGGCACCTGGACACAGAGATGATGGGATTTCCATTGCAAGAAGTTCTGTGATATGCTTGGATGTTGTTCTAGGCTACAATAGTAGCAGCCGGTCTGATTCTCTGGCTCTCCCAGAGTTGCTGTGGGTTTTCTTTAGGAAAGAATGTTTCTCCCAAACCAGAGTCACTGGCTGCTCTTGGCTTTGGGGCTTGTGATAAGGGACCACGTGTAGCGAGGAGAAGCACCTCCAGGTTTTCCCTGTGCAGTGAATTTTTCTCTGTCTGCTGCAGTGAATTTGCTTTCCCTTTGTGGTTAAAATGACTCTTCATTGCTCTAGACTACTGGCTTTGGTCCAAGGCTGTCGGATGTATAAAATAAAAATACAGGATACACCGTGGATTATATGGTTCAATTATATGAAATGTCCAGCTTGGTGAGTGTACAGAGACAAAGCATAGAACAATGTGGCAAAATGTAGATTTGTGTTTGCCTCAGGCTAGGCATGCTGATGTCAAGTGGGTGCTAATAGGTCCCCATTTCCTTTTGGAGGGATGACCGTGGTCTTAACAGGGGTTATGGTGATGACTGTATAACCCTGTGACTATTCTAAAAAGCCCTTAAATTATATAGTTTAATTGGGTGCAATTATGGCATATGTATTACTACTCAATAAAAATCAAAACATTTAAGATGCCTAGTTAGATTTGAATTTCAGATAAACAAAAAATAACTTTTAGCATGTCCTATATAATATTTGGAATACACTAAGAATATGTCTTGTTTATCTGAAATTCCCTTCTTAATTTAATTTTTTCTTTCTTTCTTTTCTAAATCTTTTGTCTATTTCAAATTCTTGAGTCCAGGGCTGACTTTCAGTAGAGCATGGCAAGGGAACTGCTCTACTCAGTACAAAACCCTGACCCAGAAGCAGGTTGTCTACAAACATTTTAGTACAAGTTTCCCCATAAGCATACAGCATCATGGGGTGAGGAGGCAGTCACCTTTCCAGCCACACCTGAATTCCAAATTAACTGATGTCCTGTATTTTCTCTGGCAAATTTATGGTAGATGTTGATGATGGCCTTGCTTTCCTCTCTTCTTCGGGCAGGGCTCACCATAATGGCAAACACCAGAAAATGTGTTATTTCACTTTTGTATTTATTTTTTTAAATGTCAGACTCTTAGCTGTACCAAACAAAACCATGTAGATGCTTGGAAATTTATGTCTTAATCTTTCAGTGGCTTCTAGTCTTTCCTTTCTATGGTTGTAATTCCCTGAAAATATCTGGTTGAAGCACACTCATTTTTTTTTTCTTTTTTGAATCTCCATCTTCCTCAATGTTAATCTATATATGGCTAAAAAAAAAATGGTGAAAATGTGCATTTAACATACAAGAAGTGACTAGTTACTATCAATCAGAATATTTTCTCAAGAAAACTTCATTTCTAGAAAATTAACAATCTTTATGTATGATGCACCTGGGAAGGGCTTCCCAAGTGGCACTAGTGATAAAGAACCCACCTGCCAATGCAGGAGATGTAAGAGATGTGGGCTTGATTCCTGGGCTGGGAAGATTCCCTGGAGGAGATCATGGCAATCCACTCCAGTATTTTTGCCTGGAGAATCCCATGGACAGAGGAACCTGGTGGGCTACAATCCATAGGGTTGCAAAGAGTCAGACATGACTGAAATGACTTAGCACATATGCATGATGTAGGAGAAAAAAACTGCTGTGGTACTTCAATTACCTGCAGTATGAAAATCCTGCAGTAGACATCCATGAGGCAGTTGCAAAGGTCCAGTTATGTCCGACTCTATGACCCCCTGGACTGCAGCACACCAGGTCTCCGTGTTCATCCCAACTCCCGGAGCTTACTCAAACTCATCGTGTTGGTGATGCCATCCAACCGTCTCATCTTCTGTCATCCCCTTCTCCTCCCACCTTCAATCCTTCCCAGCATCAGGGTCTTTTCCAATGAGTCAGTTCTTCACATCAAGTGACCAAAGGATTGGAGCTTCAGCTTCAACATCAATCCTTCCAATGAATATTCAGTACTGATTTCCTTTAGGATGGACTGATTGGATCTCCTTGCAGTCCAAGGGACTCTCATGAGTCTTCTCCAACACCACAGTTCAGAAGCATCAATTCTTTGGTACTCAGCTTCCTTTATAGTCCAAATCTCACATCCATACATGACTACTGGAAAAACCATAGCTTTGACTAGACAGACTTTCATTGGTAAAGTAATGTCTCTGCTTTTTAATATTCTGTCTACGTTGGTCATAGGTTTTCTTCCAAGGAGCAAGCGTCTTTTTAATTTAATGGTTGCAATCACCATCTGCAGTGATTTTGGAGCCCCCCAAAATAAAGTCTCTCACTGTTTCCACTGTTTCCCCATCTATTTGTCATGAAGTGATGGGACTGGATGCCATGATCTTAGTTTTCTGAATGTACACCCATGTTCAAAAGGAGACGACAAAGGCTCCACTTCTTGATGGAGAAGTGACAACAGAGCATGTAGGATGGGAGGTATTTTTGTGGCCATCTTTGAAAAACACAAGTTAACACAATAAATTCAGTCATCAATCTTTTAGTAAAAGGCAAAATATTTTTAGTTAAATATAGGTTCACTCATTGGATTTCTTATTGTTTCATGTAGATAAACCAGGCCTATGCATAGCCTGATTTCAACTTAGACATAAATGTTAACTATATTAGGTGATGGATGCATCAATTAGCTTGATTGTGGAAATTATTTCACAATGTATGTGTATATCAAATCATCTTGCTGTATATTTTAAATATATGCAATTTGTCAATTATTCCTCAATAAATCTTGAAAAATAAGAATCACTAAGTTGTTTTTCCTAGAACTAGATGAGTTGATTATAAAATTCATTTGAGGGGATAAATAAGGAAGAATATAGAGGAAGTCTCTAAAAAGAAACTGGCCCACTAAATATTTGAAACATATGCAATGCAACACTGGTGCATGAATAGACAGATCAGTGGAAAAGTAATGAAACAAGAATTTTTTTTTAATTAATATATGATAAAGATGGCATTTCAAATTGGGGAAGAGAGGGATGGACTCTTTAGTAAGTGGTGGTGAGATAACCAGATAGCAACATGATTAGAGATAAAAGTGGGTGTATTTCTCATCTTGTAAGTGAAGATAAATTATCAAGACAATATCTAAAATGACAAGATATTTAAAATGTAAAGTTTGCGAGACTTGGCTATAGTAGTTAAGACTCTGTCATTCCAGTACAGGAGATGTGGGTTTAATCTTGGTTAGGGAACTAAGATCCCACATACTGAGTTAGTGCATAAGTAAATAAATAAATAAAATGTAAAAGATACCCTGGAGGAGGGAATGGCAAGCCACTCCCAGTGTTCTTGCCTGGAGGATTCCAAGGACATAGGAGTCTGGTGGGCTACAGTCTGTGGGGTCAAAAAGAGTCAGGACACAACTGAGTGACTAACACTTCCACTTAAAAATTGAAAAAATGAAACCATGACAAACACGAAAAAGAGAGATGGTAAATTCCTAATGTCCATGGGGAAAACTTGCTAGTTATGACTCAAAATCCAACAGCGATAAGGAAAAAGTATTAATTTGACTACTTAAAATTTAAAAAAAATTTGCATGACAAAAATAATAAGAAAAGTAAAAAAGACAATAGACAGATATTGGCCACATATTACACAAGGATAATACACCTAATGTTTGGATTCAACCATACAAAACTCTTTGGTCACCGATGTTCAATAATGGCAGTTTTATATTGATTAACATAATATACAAAGGACAGCTGAAAAAGAAAATAGAAATTTTAACAATCCTATAGAAAAACAATCTAGAAATATGAGCATACAGTTCACAGGAAAAAAAAATACAAATGGTTCATAACCCATGTGGAAAAATGTTTAACCTCACTCATTGTAGGAAAATATATATTCAAAAACTACAGGGAAATACCATTTTTCACCTGTTATATCGGCAAAAATCCCAAATGTTGACAACATGTGCTGTTATGGAGGCTGTGGGGAAATTGGCGCTCTCATATTGTTGATGGGATGCAAATTATCCAGCCCCCTGGAGAGGAGGAATTGGTACTATCTATCTAGCATAATTATATATGCACTGATCCTCTGACTCAGTGATCCTACTTCTAGGGATTCTTGGGGGTTCATTTTGAATGTGTTTAACCTTTTCCATAGAAAAAGTCTGATGAAATTACAAATGAAAATCAGGAAATGGGGAATTCCCTAGTGGTCCGGGGTTGAGACTTCATGCTTCCACTACAGGGGGCACAGATTTGATTCCTGGTAAGGGCTTCCCAGGTGACACTGGTGGTAAAGAACCTGCCTGAGAATATAGGAGATGTAAGTGATGTGGGTTCTAACCCTGGGTTGGGAAGGTCTCCTGGAGGAGGAGCGCATGGCAACCACTCCAGTATTCTTGCCTGGAGAATTCCACAGATAGAAGAGTCGCAAAGAGTCAGACACAACTGAAGTGACTTAGCACGTATGCAGGGAGTAAGATTCTACATGCCTCATGGAGCAGCCAAAAATAAATAATATAAAAGACAGGAAATTGAGGATGTTCCTTAAAGTGGTCAATCGGTTAAAAGGAGGTCAGTTAAGAGACCTTCCACTCTATTTTTATGCAGAGCCATCTGGATTTGCAGCTTCATGACATATATTTTTACCAGGGTTCTTAACAAGCTAAGTGTAAAGAGGGGGCTGATATGTACTTAGATTACTGGGAAAGAAACCAGAGTGGTAGATATCAGCATCTTTAGCTGATGAAGGAGCAGGCCAGTTTAGTGGGTAGTACAGGTTCTGCTAGCTGTGTCACCAGGCAGTGTCAGCAAGACAAGCAAGACTTTTGCATCCATACTTGCTTGTGTAATGCAAACTCAGTTGCAGTTTAACTATGAAAACTAAAGAGAATTCATTACAACAGAGAACATGGGCCACCAGAGTGTATTTACATGCCTCTGTTACAAATAGACATGCAGACCTCTGTGACTGGGAGCAGATCACAACTGTGGATCTCCATTTTCTCACCTAGAAAGCAAGGAGTTTAGCTCACATGGCGTCGAAGGGTCCATTCAGTTGTAACATCTGCAAATTCCACGCAGCTGCATCTCTGGAGCCTTGGCCTCCAGTGTATTAGCACTTGGCAGCTATGGCAGAAGGGGACTCGGATTACTGTGGAGACAATGGTGGGTGAGGTGCTGCCCCTACCTGGACCTCAGTCATGGCTCTGACCAGCTTTGATAGTCTGTCCCAGCTTAGAACTCACTCCCCTCTTGAGCTCTGCTCAGCATTTCTTTTTATGAAGACCATTTAAATGTTTCTGTTATACATCTTGGTTGCCATGCAAACTTGGCTCGCAGAAGCCTGAAACAAACCCCAAACACCTCCTTACATACTTGCTTTATGACATTTTATTTGAATGCCAATATAACAAGTTTATAGTAAATGGAGGATATGGCAGGAGACTAAAATAACACCATAGTCTTTGAACACTCTAATCTGAGCTTAATAATTTTAAGATTTTTTAGACATTTGTAACTCAACCTATGGGCATAATCTAGTAGTAATGGTACTTGGGTAAAGATGTTATGCTCAAAAAGATTGTACTGGATCAAATAACACAGTGGTTCCAAAGGAAACTAAATCTTTTTAAAACCCTCAAACATCAGTTTAAACTGTTAACTTTAATTTTATTTTAAATTCATGTTAAAGTAATTGCATCAAGCTGGGATTAGGTACCGTCTCTGACTCTCCTTCTATGGAGTTAACCATTTTGTGTATTAGAAACACAACTAGAATCACTTAAAAGGGGTTGTTGTTGTTAAGTCACTAAATTGTGTCTGACTCTTTGTGACTCCGTGGATGAAAGCCTGTCAGGCTCCTCTGGGATGTCCCAGGCAAGAATACTGGAGCAGATTGCCATTTCCTTCTCCAGGGGATCTTACCAGTCCAGGGATCAAACCTGCATCTCCAGGTGGATTGGCAGGTGGATTCTTTACCCTTGAGTCACCAGGGAAGCCCATTTAAAAGGAGAGGAGGTGAAAAATAAGCTAGAGGTTGCTGCATAGAGTGGTTTTGCATAAGTAGTACCTACTCATATTCTCCCTCAGCCTGGTCATCAGTCATCCATCTCTGCATCAGTTAGAAGACAGACCATCCCTCTGAGTGAATTACCTCATGGAGAGACCACAAAACCATTCTCAAGTCCTTGAGCAAAGGGACATTTCAACCAGGACCTTGCTTGTTAAGAATGTGAATGTTCAGAGTTGGTCTAGTGAAGCTTTTATGACGACAGCTCCTTGGAGGTGCAGCCTTTGGAGGAGAATGAGCACTGAGCAGGGAGTCACCCAGACCAGGATTCCAGGGCTTGCTCGGCCAGTCTCTAGCATCCCAATTTTAGAAAATGTATCTCTCTTGGTCTCAGTATGGTAAACTGTCAAATCAGAGAGTTAATAAAATCTCAAGGGTCCCATCAGAGCCTGATGTTCTGGGATTTTTTTCATTTAGCAAAGCTCTTTGGATGCAAACAGCAAGAAGGGAACCATCCACAGAGAGCATTGTGGAGTATTATTTCACTTCTCTTTTCCTGTGACCACAAACTCAGTCACATTAAGAAAGGGCCAGGACAGGACATGGAAGCAACCTAGATGCCCATCAACTGACGAATGGATAAGAAAGCTGTGGTACATATACACAATGGAATATTACTCAGCATTAAAAAAAAAGTCATTTGAATCAGTTCTACTCAGGTGGACGGAACTGGAGCCCATTATCCAGAGTGAAGTAAGCCAGAAGGAAAAACAACAATACAGTATACTAACACATATATATGGAATTTAGAAAGACAGTAACGAGAACCCAGCATGCGAGACAGCAAAAGGAATGCAGATGTATAGAACAGACTCATGGACTCTGAATGAGGGCAAGGGTGGGATGATATGGGAGAATGGCATTGAAACATGTTAATTATCATATGTCTAATCAATCACCAGCCCAGGATTGATGCTCGGGGCTGGTGCATCGAGATTTCCTGGGGGGAGGGAGGAGGGAGGGAGGAGGGAGGGGGGCTCTGGAGGGGGAGCATATGTAAACCCATGGCGATATCATGTTATTGTATGGCAAAACTAATAAAAATTAAAAAAAATAATAAAGGGCCAGGAAATGCCGAAGTGCTCTGATCTGGGCAATCTCAGGCTGTAGGGGTCAGTATTGATCTCATTATGTGGGGAAAATAAGGAAGCAGTGTGGATGCTCAGTTATTTCACTTGTGTCTGACTCTGTGCGATCCTGTGGACTATAGCTCACCAGAATTCTCTGTCCATGGGATTCTCCAGGCAAGAATACTGGAGTGGGTTGCCGTACCCTTCTCCAGGTTATCTTCCCAATCCAGGGATCAAACTCAGGTCTCCTGCATTGTAGGCAAATTCCCTGACAAGCCCAAGAAAAGCAGTACTCCAGATTTCCATCCACAGAGGGGTACTGCCCAGTCCAAAAAATGTCTGCTCCAGCAGACGATTGCTACCAAGGTCATCAGAGCTACAGACTGTCCAGCAAGAAGACTCCATACAGATCAACTTCAGGATGGACTCACTGAGATTGACTCTGGGTGGACAGAAGTGGCCAACAGAGAGGGACCAGTCAGGGCTGATGGTTAAAGAACAGCCTGAGTCAGGATAGAGGGACACTTCCTAATGGTGGCCATTTGGGACCAGAGTCCCATTCTTCCCTGTGCATGTCACTCTGTTGCCCCAGTGATACAGTGTAGGCATGAGCCAGCTCTCAGAAGGGGATCGGAACGTGATGTCTATACCCCATCATTCCAAGTTCTTGAGTAAGTGTCTACCTGCGCTGGACAAAGATCACTCCTTGGAAACCTAGTGTCTATGATTCCGTTCAGAAGAATTTCCACATAATTTCCTCTCAAGCTCTTTAAGTTTAAGTGCCCAGATGTGATTTGGAGGCACTTAGTTACTCTGAGACTCAGGCTTCACACAGAACCCAAAGTCTTTGATTTTTCTTTTTTGAACAGGAACGTAAGCGTTTGAATTGGTAACTTCCCAGGCTGCAGGCTCTCAGCTTCATTTTTCTAAATAATTTTCCTTCTGCTAATTACAGAGTAGGGTCACCTGTAGAGTAGCTTCAATACTTAATTTTTTTGAATGTATAACATCTAAAAGACACGGAATACAAGTCTCATTTCAATTTCCTTGTTTTAATTAAGGATTTAAAGATATAGTTATGTCAAAAATAAGGTTAAAAAAAATCAAAGATATACAGTCATGAAAGTTTTTTAAATGGTATGTATTTCATGTATCTGTCCAGCTAAAGCCTTACTTTAGCAGGAAAAACATAAAATTATTAAAACTTGGGTTTGTTTAGATTAATGTGTGCTGTGTGCTAAGTTGCTTCAGTCACATCTGATTCTTGGTGACCCCATGGGCTGTAGCCCGTCACGCTGCTCTGTCCATGAGATTCTCCAGGCATGAATACTGGAGTGGGTTGCCATGCCCTCCTCTAGGGGATCTTCCCTACCCAGGAATCAAACCTGCATCTCTTACAACTCCTTTATTGGCAGGCAGGTTCTTTACCACTAGTGCCACCTGGGAAGTCCCTTAGATTAATACAATCAAGTGCAGTTGTTTATTTTTGGTTAATTCATTCTTCCTTTGCTAAAATAGGTAATACTTACCTCACAAATTATGCACTTGAATTCTTATGTGCTCGTTTGAATTTCTGTGCCTGGGGTAGAGGTCCAGGCTTGGACATTGCTACTCTGCTTAAATCCTTGTGATGAGACCTCATTTAAATGAAGGATTACTTCTGTGAAATGTGTTTGTTGCTCAGTCCTGTCTGACTCTTTGAGACCCCATGGACTAGTATGTAACCCTCCAGGCTCCTCTGTCCATGGGATTCTCCAGGCAAGAACACCAGAGTGGGTTGCCATTTCCTTCTCCAAGTTTTGTGATGGATTTGTTTAATTTTATTCCTTATTGTAGAAATTAAGTGTTTGGGGGAATCTTTAAATATTTTATACATCATTTATAGAATAGAGATCTGGACTACTTTAAAAGAAGGAAACCATTTCTGCTTAAAGGGCCCAATAGATGTTTCAGGTAACAGTGCTACCTGAGACCTAGGGGCTTTGCCTGTGTATCAGTCAGCATTTAGCCTGCTCAGCCTTGTTTGAATGGTATGCGTAGGTTGGGAGGGGGTATGGTGAGGGGAAGAGTCCTTACCCTAAGAGAGCTTTAAGGTCAACTGAGAAAATAAGGACTGATCAATAAATACTAAAAATTAGAAGAATTACTTGTGTTTGGGATATAAATATACCCAGCAGTAACCCTGCTCCTACCCACTCCTCCAGTGTACCTACACTGATTGACATCATTCTTGCAAAAAGAGTGAGACCCTGAAAGACCAGTGTTGCCTTTGCCCTTATTTTCTTTGACCTATTAAACCTTGCCAGGAGATAAGACAAATGGGGGAGTAGAGTTGTGATGGTGAATTTTATGTGTGAACTTGACTGGGCCATAGGATGCCCAGACCTTTGGTCAGACATTATTCTGGTTTATCTGGAAGGCTTTTCCTGGATGAGATTAATGTTTGGATCCTTAGGATGAGGGAAGCAGACTGCCCTCCCCAATGTGGGTGGGCCTCACCCAGTCAGGTGAAGACCTGAATAGAATAGAAAGGCTGAACAAGAGGAAACTCCTCCTGCTTTGACTGTTGGAGTTGGGATAGCAGTCTTTTCTAGTCTTTGAAATGGAACTGAAACATTGGTTCTTCTTGGGCCTTCAGTCTGCCAACTTTCAGTGTGGCATTTAACCCCATCTGTGCCTCTGGTTCTCACGCTTTTGGACTGAAACTGTACATTAGATCTCTTGGGTCTCCAGCCTGCCTACTGCAGGTATTGGGACTTCTCAACCTCCATAACTGTGTAGGCTAATTCCTTACAGTAAACCGCTTCTTAGATAAATAGATGATGATAATGGTGATGCTGCTGCTGCTAGGTAGGTAGATTAGATAGATAGATAGATAGAGGTAGATATATAATCTGAACAACCCTGACTAACACAGGAATCGTGCCCTTTAGTTTACTAATGTCCAAAGCGCATAATGTCCAAAGCATCACCAACTCGATGGGTATGAGTTTGAGCAAGCTCTGGGAGTTGGTGATGGACAGGGAAGCCTGGCGTGCTGCAGTCTGTGGGGTCACAAACAGTCGGACACGACTGAGTGATTGAACTTAAAGCACATTTTAGGCATGTGCCAAAAAGAGCAAAATTAGAGGGACAGAAGAATATCTTTGTTTGCAAATGGTCAACCAATCCGAGTGTGAGTGGAGCTTTACCAGCTTTGTCTCCCTCATTCTGTCCTGAGCTGTTGCTACCATGGCTTTCCACTCTAACTGCCTGGAGAATATCACCATTCTTGCCACTGCGAGCCCATAGGCTGGTGTCAGGTGTTGTTTGCAGCCCCTCCAAGTGCTGTTCAGACCCCATTTCTCTGCCATCTGGGAGTGGTCTGAAGTTGTTTAGAGGCATCTTCTGCCTGCTTTTGACAAGCATTGCTCTTCTCCCACCCTTTGAAGTTCCACAGCGTCCCCATTCTATCCTGGCTTTTCCCTACTTTCCCCACTTTACTTGAGACACTTTGCCCAAACCTCACTGGAGGGCTGCCACCCCACCCAGCCTTTTGGCATCTTCACCAACAAACCCCTCCCAGTAGACAGCAACCTTCCTGGGGAAATAGAAGGATGAGGGAAAGAAAATATAGGAGGAGAAAGGAGGAGGAGAGGGAGGAGGGAGCAGAGAGGCGCAAAGGAGGAGAAAGAAAAGATAGGGGTGGGAGGGAGAAGAAAAACTCAGCAATGCGAGGTGATTTAGCCAATATCAGAGAGGGACCGGGAGCCAATGTATGAGCTTTATAAACCCCAGTCCAGGACTCTCTCTACTCTCTTTTAAAGACAACACTACACCGGCAGCCATTCATCTTTGGAGCTTTAAGTGAGAGAGTCCTGGAAGCTAAAGTGGTTGATGAAGCTTTTTAGAGGAGGTAGGATATAAGTTGAGCCTAAAAGTTTGGAGAGGACAAACTGCAAAGGACACATTCCTGAGGCATCAGGGACAGCAAACCCTTTGGGACCATCAGTGCACCTGCTGGGTACTCTTGAGGCCTGCAACCAGTGCTCACAATCATATCTGCAGAGCAAACTAGCCAGTGTGCAAAGTGTACATTGGAGTGATGGGCTGTCTGAACTGTGTGTGACTTTGCCTTTGCATAGAAGCAGTGAGCAGTCATGTCAGGCATGCTGGTAGTGAAGCCGGGCTAAGGCGAGCAGTGAATATACAGGTTGCTTGATGCTCTTGACCCTTGCTTTCCTTTCCATGTCCATTCACAGCAATCGCCTGCCTGCATATTTTCAAGGAAGATGGAGAAATACAATCTGCAAGGACAGTTGAGGCTCCCACAGGAGCATAGAACTGCCTCGAAGTACAAGGGGCTCATGAACATTTTACATCCCCCTTTGGAAATCCTCCTAAACTCTCTGCCTCACTGGTTTCCTGGTACAAGATCTAATAAATCTGTACACTCAGCTTAATCTTAGTGCCAGGCCTCATAATGGAACGATTACATGTGTTTTGTGTGTCAGAGATCTGACAGAAAGATTAGACAGCACAGTGAAGAAATCGTTGGGGTTTTGGCAGGGGAAGAAGGAGATAAACATGTGTCCAGGGGAGAAAAATGGCAGCTCACGGACTTGCTGCCTCGATGTCATTCAATCATTCAGCAAAAATGTATTAAGTTTAGGTCAACACACATTTATCAAGTCCCTCCTATGTGACAGGCATTATGTTATGTCCTGTGAGTGCAAGGGTGCACAAGACACATCGTTTATTCTTGGAGCTTATGGAGAAGTCCGTCAGAAGAGACAGCCATCTACATAGTGATTTTAGTATAATGTGGTGAGTGCAGTGCTAAGGTTGTGATGGGGTACGAAGGTAGGAGAGAGAGAGGGGACTTAGCTCAGCCTGCAGTATCCAGAGGAAACTTCTGCAGGAGGGTCTGGAGGGACAACTCTGGTAAAGGGGATTAGAGCTCTATGCAGGGGAAAAATGTGAACAGAAATATCCAATGACATGTTTGAGTTTGGAAGGAGTGAGGGATGGAAGTAAAGAAACTAAATATAAGTTTGATGTTACTAGAGTGGAAATAAAAAGACTGATCAGTGCTGTGAGGGATTCAGAGATGAAGTGTAGGCAGTTCTAACAAAATCACCATTTGGTCAAATTGATAAGTGAAGAGTGCATTTAAAGTTTTAGTAATATAAGATCCCATTATAAGAGATACCAAGTCCAATAAAAAGTAGTAAAGTATCAAAAGTGAGTCAGGCACTTACATGGAAGGGGCTTGAAAGAGAAAAGACATTCGTCAGGGGGAAGAGTTCAAGGAGGTGGTGATCCTTGAGCAAGAGGGGATAAACCATGAGTGGGTCGAAAAGAAGGTGACTGTCATCCCCAGCAAAGAGAGTATCTTCATTTAAAACTTAGAAATAGCATTGATTCTAGTCATTTTAAGATTGCATAGGAACTGAGGCCATGATGTGAAAAAAATTTCAAAAGAAAGTCTTTGTGTGTAAAGCCTTTCAAATGGGATAGTTCATTTCTCAAATTGGACTGGGCACTTGAAGATAGCCACTCGTGGGCTAATGTGTAGAATCACAAGAAAGAAGAGGTATGAGCAGTGCTTCTGCGGCGTCAATACTAAGCTGTGTTTCAGCAGCTCAGAGTAGATGACACCTGTTCCAAAGTAGAGACAACAAATATACCTGTGGATCAGAGAGAAACAATAGACATCTGCACCAAGAAGCCAATATAGGCATCTGCTTAAGTCCTTGCCATGTGGCCAGTTAAACTATATCTCAAGTGATCTCATGGAAACCAGAACAATTGTGTTTGGGACAAATGCTATACAAGACAAGATGTCAGGAAGACTGCTATAAATCAGGATAGACAAGATGTCAGGAAGACTACTATAAATCAGGATAGTCTAGGTAAACTGGGATATGAAGTCCCTGCATTGGTCAGTCTGGCAGGGAAAACAGAAACCATGTGAGGCATTTCAACAGAGAAAATGATTGAATAGAGAAAATGGGTTCGGTAGGCAGAGGCATCTAAGAAAGCAGACTGGGAGCAATGCAGGAAAACAGAGGGGAGAGGGCTGGGGAAATAAAGGCAGAGGCTGGGGTTCTTAGAACCTACTAACAGAGAACAGACCCTGTAGACCTGGCCCTCTGGGGAGGGAGCACTTCCTTTCTGCTTCTGGAGGCTCAGGAGTTCAGGAGAGGAAGTCCACGGGGCAGCGGCTCAGCTCTGAGGGGAGGGCACTGCTGGCTGGCTATGGATGAGGCTGGTGCTGGGACCACCGGATGAAGTTGGAAACTGGAACCACCTGTGATGCTGAGTGAGGGGGCATGCTGGACAACCCTGGCAAGCAGAGAGCAAGCTGCCTCCCAGTTCCCCCACCCCTTTCACCGATTCACAAAGTCTAACAGCTAGGAGAGGAAAAACGTAGTTCACAAGGTCCCAGCCCATTGGAACAGAGCACCACTGGTGTCATAACGGGCACTGGCTTGGAAGCATTCCCAATTTTGAGGCAGGAATTCTCCTAAAAGGCCTCTCAGCTCAAGAAGTGATGAAATGATAATCTGGTCCCAGCAGAAGAAGGAGATAACATTTATTAGTTATCCCCTTTGTGCCGGGAGTTTTACAAATGTTGGTTCATTAGCCACAGTGATCCCACAGAACACATGTTCATCCCATTTTATAGATGAAGTGTCAAGCGGTTAAGCAGCTTTGCCCAGAACAAATAGCTAGTTGGAGGCAAGGTCAGGACTAGAAACCAGCTCCATGCGAGGCCAAAGCCCAATTCTTTTTATGGTGTGGAGCTTGGGTCTCTCTTTGGTGGTTCCTCCTTCACAGGGCTGAGACCCAGGACCCTGGCTGGAGAGACAGTAGCTGGACCATTCCTGGAGACCATGGGCCAGATGAACTCTTTCACCATCGACCTCTTAAAAGCTTGGGCCCAGGAGGTCCTCCATCCTTTGAGTTCATATCCCTCCAGATTCTAGCAACACCAGCATGATTTACTCCTGCCCAGTGTTGGCATCCCTCCCATGGGAAGGAGCCAGCTCTCTGAATGAGCTCGCCACCTCTTGGAGGAAGCATCATGCTGCAGCTAGCCTTGGCTCCCTGTGTGATGCCCTGAGAGTGTTTGTGCCTAAGTGCCCCTCTGCACACGTGTGTGTCACATAGATCCAACTTTACTCAACAGGATGACATTCCTGGATAATAGGCGGTTCAGCCCAAGAGCCAAAAATTGCAAAGGCAAGAGTTATTTTTCTGGCTGAGTCCAGTCTCCAGTCTTCGCTCAAGATGGAAGCAAATTGGGTCTGCATTTTCTGGAAATGCTGATGCTGAGATGGGACCTTACTGAGGAATTCACCGAGACCCAGGGGAACGGAGAAGATAAATGCTACCAGGCGGCTGCAACTTGAGCGGAATTCAAAAACAATAGCATGTCAACTGAAGATCATAGAAGGCTATGGTGAGGGTGACAGAAAGCAAGGGAAACGACTTGGTCCCTAGACAAACCAGGACATGGATAATGGGCGATGGCACTACAAACGCGGCTTTGAAAGGAAGCCTGAAAGAAAGGAAGTGGAGTCCACTCATCCTGAGGAGGAGGGAGGCGAGGTGGTTTGGCGTCCTGCCTGCCCGCACGCCCCCGTTCCAGCCTTCGTCCCAGCCTTCAAGTGCTTCCCCCAGCAGCTCGGCAGGGCCAGGTATGGGCCTCTCCTGTCACACCAGTGTTTTTGCAGAGAGGGCTTTGGGGTCTTTTGGAAAGTGACTTAGCCCAAGCCACACGTCTGCCAGCGGGGCAGCTGTTACCACTTATACCAGGAACATCTGGTCTGAAGATTGCAGTAAAAGTGACACTTGTCTACAGAGAAGGAAATGTTGAAGTGTACATTTTGGACATGAAGAAATAAGTAATGACATTTAATGTTTTCATAAAGCTGCTCCATCGTGAGCAGCAATCATCCAAACCCTGGGCGCAGGCATCCACAGGGCATCTTGACACCGCTGCGTGCCAGTGCAGGCATGCGGAGGGCCTCCTACCCAGAACATCATGACCTAATACGGGCTCTGTCCTCTGAAGACACAGGACAAAAGGAGGCCCTTGTAAGGCCCCCTCTTTTTTATATCTAAGTCGCAGGAATCCTGGGGAGCAGGGCGCAGTGTGCAAGGAGTGCCCCCCATGCCAGATGTCAGGAAACCTCGCTCCAGGGTATGTCACGAGGCAAATCATCTTTGGAGGTTCAGGTTTCTCATCTGTGAAATAGAGGTGTCAAAGATGATATGTTTAAGGTTCCTCCAAGAGTTTATACTCTGTGGTTTTTGGAATAGAGGCAATTTCTACCATTTCTATGCCAATTCTGTAGGTTAAACATGATTTTTTCCAGACCCTGCTCTTAAAATGCACAATTCCCTTGATGTGGTGATTCTTGCAACTTCTCCAACCTCAGAAGAAAGGAGAGAGTCAAATAGGGCCAGCATCAAAGCCCTGGGCTCCTGGAGAAGAAGACAGCACGTGGAGAGGGAGACCAGCATGCCAACACGGCCCAATGTCTGCGTGGAACAGAGGGGATGCTCGCGGCACACCTGGCCCCCGACCTCTGCGTCCTGACCTCAGCATCCTCTGTGTGTGATATCAGAGAGGGGAGCTGAGAGAAGATGAAGCACACCTGCTGAGACCAGGTTCCTTTTTGTTGGCAGAGTGTTGATGCATG
The DNA here is from genome assembly GCA_007570785.1 of Antilocapra americana. NCBI lineage: Eukaryota > Metazoa > Chordata > Mammalia > Artiodactyla > Antilocapridae > Antilocapra > Antilocapra americana. The sequence continues at coordinate 1,139,831 of ML660778.1, forward strand.
CATGCGTGTGTGCTCAGTCACTCGGTCCTGCCCGGCTCTGCTGTATTGATGAGGATGCTATAATAACTCCACTGAGTTTGGCAGAGATCAGGATAATCAAGTAAGAGTGCATATTTAAGAACTTGGTGATTCATGAGTGATCAGTCCTTTGCATAATTTTACCATGCAGTCATTAATTATGGATGCCTTTTGAATTAAAAAATGTCACCTATGCCAAAATGACCAGGGAGCAAAGCAGTATTAGTGTGCAAACATCCTGGTTAATGTGCATGCTATTGTGTAAGTGCGTGCCTCACCAGAGAAGATCCAAGGAGCCCCTTCTTAGTTTCTTTTCTCCCAGGAGGAGGCAAGCAGGTACCATCATTGCTCCCCAAACACCAACAGACTCCCATCCATCCTTCATCCACCATCTTCCAAAGCAAGCTCTGAAGCCTACCCTTTCTTATGGAGAAGCTGGGTTCTGGTCTGCTGGATTCTCTGCTCAGTCATCCTAACCTCTGGAGCCCTGAGAGGAGAATGACCATGTGTAAGGCCAGAGCCAGATTTTGCGGGTCTCTGGGGCACCCACAGTTGGGTGATGCAGTTTTTCTAAGCTGTAGTCGGTGGGCCTTTGATTTGACTTTGTACATCTAGCAGTTTTTGCTGTCTATTGTGGAAGCTGAGATTAAATCCTGGGTTTAGGGCTAAGATCCTGAGTAGGGCTAGAGACTGGGTGGGGGGATCCAGATGGGATCCATAGCTTCCAGGTCTTTGGTCTGAGGCAAGGCCTGAGCCTCTGTATTTCACACAAGTTCCCGAGTGAAGCCCATGCCACCAGCAGACACACTGTGAATACTGCCAAGGGAGAGTGCCTTCACTATGAACTTGAACTTTGGAATCAAATGCACCTAGGTTTAAGCCCTGGCTGCAGGCTTACCTGGCTATGCAACTTTGGGACAGATTTCTAAGCCAAATCTGCTCTGACAGAAAGTGAGACTGATCATCGATGTCTTGGGTTTGGCGCGAGGATTCCAGTCAATCGCATAGGAGTGCGAGGCACACATACTCAGGAGACAGAGGACCCTGGAAAAGAACTGGGTCTGGCTTTGCTCTCTGAGGCTTCAGCCTGTTTGCATTTCTAGGACTGCACTCCTCAGCTACAGGGAGGCCCCTGACCTCGAGACTCTGTTAATGAAACAGTGATAACAGGAATGTCTCCTCCTGGAGACACCACAAAACAGAGCTCCTGAAATCACTCCAAGGATGTTAGGAACTGAAATCTCATCATGGGCCCTGGATGCACCTGAACTGAGGAAATCAGATAAACATATCTTTCAAAAAGATATGTACATTTCATCATCTGTATATCATGAAAGTGACAATGTTAGTCACTCAGTCACGTCTGACTCTTTGCGACCCCATGGACTGTAGCTTGCCAGGCTCCTCTGTCCATGGCATTCTCCAGGCAAGAATACTGGAGTGAGTTGCCATTCCCATCTCCAGGGGATCTTTCTGACCCAGCGATAAAACCCAGATCAAACCTAAATGGTCTGAGCCACCTGGGAAGTTATATATACCACCTATACATAGCTATATAGCATAGGTGACTAAAGTTGTTGGCATTCTTTTTTTTTTGACAGTATTCCTCTAGAACACTTTATGCTGCTATAAAATTAGTAAGACATGTAAAGTGACATGTTTATTAAGAGGCATGTAAATAGACCTAGTTTTACCAAAAAAAAAAAAGAAAGAAAAAAATTGGGAAGTGCTGTCAAAATAAAGAGCTTCCCTGGTGGCTCAGCGGTAAAGAAACTGCTTGCACTTCAGGAGATAGTTCAATTCTTGGGTGAGGAACATCCCCTGGAGAAGGAAAGAGCAACTCACTCCAGTGTTCTTGCCTGGGAAATCCCATGGGCAGAGGAGCCTGGCAGACTGCAGTCATAATAAAACCATTAAAAAAAAAGCAGTCAAAATAAAAACATAAAAAAAAAATCCTCACTGGTTGGCACCAAATGTCATGACCCAAGTACCACAGGGGAATTTATCAGCCATCTGAGTGTTTCCATTCAGCTGTCTACACTGCTTCTGTGTGAGTAAACATCCGTTAGACCTATTACAAAATCTGGAATGTGCAGGGTGCATGGACAAACACAAAATCACCATACAGCTCATCTAGCACCTTCCTTTTCAAAGCTTCTCAAACAATCATATAACGAACTATGGATTTTAAAAAAAGAAAAAGCCCAGCAACTTCCTGGTGGCACAGCGGATAGGAATCTGCCTGCCAATGCAAGGGACATGGGTTTGATCCCTGCTCCTGGAAGATCCCACATGCCGCAGGGCAGGTAAGTCTGTGCACCACAACTAGAGGGCAGCCCCTGCTCATCCCACCTATAGAAAGCCCTCAGTTCAGTTCAGTCGCTCAGTCGTGTCCGACTCTTTGTGACCCCGTGGACTGCAGCATGCAAGGATTCCCTGTCCATCACCAACTCCTGGGGAAAGCCCTCAGGAAGCAACAAAGACCCAGCACAACCAAAAAATGAGTAGTTTTAAAAATTCTCACAAAAAGGTCCACCAGGTGATGTTAGAGGCCTCTTTTCCCTCCCTTTACCCCAAATGTGATCAACTTCCGGACACAAAAGCTAATGCCTGAAACTGCACATCCCCGTGGCTCGTTTGACCTAACTTCTGAGGGCACTTTGCCAGCTGGTTCTTTCCTGGACCTCCGTACTGTACTCCCCGGTGTGTTCTCCTTCAGAAATGACTTTTTCCTCTGCCGACTGAGAGGAGTCTTTTTCTCAAGACCCAGGATGACTGGTTGTCTGGGATAAACCCATGTGGGAGCCTCCTCTGTGATGTGAGTGCAGGGAAGCCCAAATCAGTCATCATCCCACCGACAACACAGATGGCAATGTTTTGGAACCCAGAAGTTTTCATGATTCTCTGGTCCGGTTCTCCTCTCTTACAAAGAAAAGATAAAGAAGGAACCTTTACTCAAATGTATGAACTGCTTTAATGAAGAGCCATTTCTTTGACTGTTAAGTAACTTTTCAACCCTCCTTAGCCAAACCCAGATACCACAGGCAGAATCAGACTTTATCTATGGTTCTCACTTTGCCTGGACTGGAAAGACTACCACCGTCTGAATCATGTGTGGAGCTTTTAAAGCATGCTGACTTCCAGAACCCCCTGCAGGTCTCCTAAATCAGAAACTCTGAGGGTGGGGCCTGGGAATCTGCACTGTGAAAAACTTTCCAAGTGATTCTGTGGCTGGAGTTTTGGAAAACACTTTCTTAGGCTTCCCTGAGAGCTCAGTTAGTAAAGGATCCACCTGCAATACAGGAGACCCCAGTTTGACTCCTGGGTCAGGAAAATCCCCTGGAGAAGGGGTAGGCTACCCACTTCAGTATTTTGGGGCTTCGCTTGTAGCTCAGCTGGTAAAGAGTCCACCTGCAATGTGGGAGACTTGGGTTCAATCCCTGGGTTGGGAAGATCCCCTGGAGATGGGAAAGGATACCCACTCCAATACCCTGGCCTGAAGAATTCCATGGACTGTATAGGCTGCGGGGTCACAAAGATTCGGACACGACTGAGAGACTTTCACTTTTCTTAAGCTATTAACTTAATAACTGTCAGTTGACCACTAACTCCAGCAAGAATTAGCTGAGGACCAGCTTTTAAGCTGAGCTGGGGGGTGTTTGTGGGTCTTCCCTTTCCTCTGTGAGTGCCCTTTGTACCCCATGGCTTGAGGACTCTGAGCATCAAAAACTCAGCTTTTCCCACTCATAAAGGCCACGTGGCCTTCTGCAGCTCCTCCTGGCTATCTTCTCAGAGTACTAAGAAAGCAAAAGCCCCCTTCCCACCCTATGTGGTTTATTCTTTTTAGATAAACCTCCTAAAATGTTTGTGACAGGAATTTTTAGCAAACCAAGGCATGATTACAGAAATTCTTTATCTGAAAGACATTGAAAATCATGTTCCAGGTTTAAGTTTTCTCTCCATTTCCTTATCGGTGATATGCAAACACATACCCAAATATACTGAAAGGACCCAACCATTAGTCATTTTGAAGTGAAAAATCATATGCGCGCGCACACACACACACACACACACACACACACACACACACATATATATATATCTCCTGCCCTTTTTTTTTTTTTGTATTTTAAAGTTGCTCAATGTGTTTCAGCAAATGCTTTTCTCTTCAGAGTAAAGGTTCTCAGCTAGGGGATTGGAGGAGGCATGACCAACAAATGGATTTGCTTGGAGTCACCTGGGAACACAGGAGCTACGGTGGGAGCCAGCATTCTAAGTGCTAGCTAAGACTGGAAGGAAGGGCACCTGGCCTTTGATGGTGGTTACAATAGGGAGTGTGGTTTCCTGCTCTGTGTAAATGTTCAGCTATACTATGATATGGCTCAGATCCATGAATACCATTCCTCCTCCTGAGCTGAAGGTCATAGTTACCAGAGAAATGAAGGTTCTTCTAGCAGAGATCGTGGTCCTCTTCCAGCTTGCTGGCTACTCCAGATTTGCCAAGGGACAAGTATTATGGAGCATCCTCAATTTCCATCTCCCAGCCCACCCCACACCTCTCAAAGCTGGGGCTTGGGCTGCGGTCACACCCGGAGGATGGATGCCACTTCTTAGAGCTGATCTGGATGCCTTCCACGTTCCATGTGTGGTTGCTTCTCTCCCAGCTGGGCTACCACTTTGGGGATCCAGAACTTCTTCAGTGTGCCATTCTGAATGCAAGAAGACCCCATCATAAACACTAAAGAGGCAGAAGCTCCCATCCCCTTCCATCCAGTCAATATCTTTATTCATGCATGGAGGAGGCACTCCCAGGCTTCTCATCACTTTAGCTTTCTTTAGTAGTTCTTTGTAAGGTCTAAGTCAGTCCCTCCCCTTTCCACTTCTCACTGCAAGCTCAGAATAAGGAATTGGGAAACCCTGCCTCTTACTGGGGCAGAGACAGATGGGTGGCAGGGAGCAGAGCCTTCTTCTGACAGTCTGGAGCAGGGCCAGGGAGCCTATCCTTCCCTCAGTCCCGAGCTTATCTTCTCTGCACATGATCTCAAGTCTTTGCTCCAAAGAGTGCTATAAGAGTCTTAGAATAATTGATCTTGGAAAGCAATTTCAGCCTCTGTTTTCTTCCTTAAGAGAAATTGTGCAATTTCAGCTCTGAACTTCCCAGGGTTGCCTGCAAGAAGGGCTTGTGAGAGCACAGCAGAAGCCCCCAAGGATCTCTTTCACCCTGTTTTCTTTTGTAGGCAAAGGACAGACCAAAGAGCCCGCAAACAAGTATTTTTTTAGGGCTTCTCTCTTCCGGTCTCTTATCTGAAAGCTGGAGCTTTGATAACAAGAAAAAGAGAGAATCAAAGTTGTAGCTTTGCTGAATTCATAAAACAGAAAGTAGAATGGTGGTTGTCAGGGGCTGGGAGCCAGGAATTGGGGGAATTGTGGAGATAGTGAGGGTATAAAATTGCAGCTGGTAGGTAAGTGCTGGATGCATAGCAGCATGCTTATAGTCATGCTGGCTCATAAACTTCAAGGTTGCTGAGAATCTAGATGATCATTTTTCTCACCACCAAAAAAGAAATGATAATACTGTGAAGTGGTAGAGGTGTGACTGAGCCAGTACTGTGGTGGTGGTCCTCACATTGCAATATAAGAATATATCAAACCAACTGGTTGTATGCCTTACACAGTGTTACATGTCAATTGCATCTCAATAGAATTTAAAACAGCTCTTTCTGTGTTTTAAATTGCAGCTTTGATATATACACTACCATGTATAAAATAGATAACCAATGGGAATTTGCTGTATGACTCAGGGAACTCAAACCAGAGTTCTGTTACCATCTAGAAGGGGGGGAGGTGAGTGGGAGGTTAAAGAGGGAGGCGTCACATGTATACCTGTGGCTCTGACTCAGGTTGATATATAGCAGAGACCAACACAATATTGTGAAGCAATTTTCTTTCAAATAAAAATAAATACATTTGGGGAAAAAAACTGCAGCTTCAATGCCAAGGAATAGAGAGGGTGAAATATTCTATAGGGAATTCCAGGAAGGAAAGGGACCTGGAATCCAGTAGCCTGGGAGAAAGGTGAGGTTAGGAGGAGACCTGGCTTGTTTCATAAGCAGCTCCTTATCCTCTTCCTTTGGTTGTTCAGAAAGCTGGACTGGGAGTCCTGGGAGGGGACTGGTCCAGAAGCACCTCTGAGCTGAGGAGGGAGTGCTGGGAGGGAAGAAGCGGCTCCAAGGAGTTATCTGTCAGCTAGCACTAACCCAGCTCCGGGAGTGCATACAACTTTCACGGTAGATCTTGGTTCATCGTTTTTCCCAGGACCAGAAACCAATGGTGGCATATAGTTGCTAAGTATTTCAAACTCTTATACCAAAACAAACAAAAAAAAACCTCATAAACTTGGAGCAAGGAAAACAGAAATTTTGTTCTTTGGAAGGGCAAGAACGTGTGTAGTTTTAAACAAGGTAAATTTCGTAACTCAGAAAAGAACATTTAAGGCGGTTGCGAGGGAAACCCACTCTGGATACAACTGCATTTGAGGCTTTTCGAGGAAGGGGCGCCGGGAGATGTCACTTGCTCACCAGCAGGTGGCGCGTTTTCTTTAGGATTACGGTCCCCAGGTCTCTCGGTAGAGCATCGCAGCCAGACTTGCTCCGAATTCCCTCTCCGGAAATCGCTATGGAGATAATAACCCTCCAGTGTCTGGAAATTAATTACCGGGAACGCCCATTCCTCCAGCGCCGACCGCCGCCTATGTAGCTCGTCAGAGTCACAGAGCCGCGGGTGCAGTAAGGTATTTCTGTCCGCAGGGCTTCCCCCTGACTATACGCGATTCAGTTAAGGTAACTTTTTTTTGTTTCATCAACTACAGTTTGGTTAGACACTGCGTCGTTACTAATACATTTATTTTCACCTTTGGATAAAAGGAAAATTCTATAATCTTAGATCCGTCGAAAATAATTCTGACAACTCATACTTGTACAGAAAGTAAAAAAAAAAAAAAAAAAAAAAAAACTCCCCACAATGTATGCTCACATTTAACATCTGATTTTCCCAATTTAAAGCGTGATTTTCATTCCATTTTCCAGGGCTAGTCTGCCCTGAGTTCATGCAGTTCTACATGAATATTCGTGATTCATATATCTTCTCACAATAAACCAAGGGTAGATGTATGCATGCAGGAATTGTTTTATTTAGTAAGGTGACAAATAGTAACAAGATACTTATGTGCTCATAAAGCGCTTAGGAAACGGGAAACTGCCTGGAAAAACAGTTCAGTTTCCCTTTCAGTTTTGATACTGTAACTTGTCTGTCCCTGTCACAGTAAACACCTGCTCGTGGGTTCACCTGTGATCTATTCTCCTAAGAGTTGCTTGTACCTTATCAGAGCGTGTTATCTGCGCAAGTGTGTGTGGAAGTCTTGTTGCCTACATCCCCGTGCTTAAATACTTTCCCCCCCAAGCTGGATTTTGACCTGATTGATCGTAATGGTTCCAGAGGAACTATTGAGCCATTACAATCCATCATCTAAATGATTACAGAGGGATACCTAAATCTCCCGGTTATTTGAAAGCTCAGTACATGCTTAAAGGGGGGTCAAATGAGCGGACCCCCAATCGTCCACAAAGTAGTTACAAGAAAGCTTGTGTTGGAAGCAAAAGCTTGCAATTACTAAGTAAATTCCTTTAAAAAAAAAAAAAGAGGTCATTTTTGTGTGGTTGGGAAGTAAGGAGAGATGGGGTTCATTTTCTTATCCAATCGCCCCCCCCCCGCGCGCCCCAAAGCAAAATAAGCTACCTTCTGGTTAATTTTCTGGAAGTTGCTCAATTTTTACTTTGAAGACAGGCTGGCACACTTTCCTTCCTAGTGAGCAGGAGTCGGGAGAGGGTCTGGGGTTGGAGCGGAGGCAGGGGTGGGGGGTGCGGGGGGCGCGCGTCTGGCAGAGGCTGTCACCACCCCCTTTATGCCCAGGATTTGCGGGGGGAGGGCTCACTTGGGAACGCGGCGCAGGGCGGTCCACGACCCGGTGCCACTTGCCGGCTTGGGTATCGCTCCCTGCTGGACCCCATCGGCACTGGCAGAGAGAAACCCGGAGCTGAGCTGCAGGCCCGGTTGTTACTGTGGGGCCATGTCCCCAAGGCTTGCTTCGTCCCAGACTCGGGTGCCCACAGTTGCGAGGGGCTGGCGGTTGGTGGGCGAACCAGAAGCAAGAAGTGGCGGCGGAATTTGAACCTGGTCTGGTCCCTGGCTGGAGCCCGTGGGCTCTAAGCATGTAGAGACTGCAGCCACGGAGGGGCACCCTGAGTGGGACGCCCCAGAATGGCTTGGGCGTCCAGAGATGAGTTTCTCCACCATCACTGGGCTCCGGGGGGCCATAGGGTGGTTGGGTGCCGCCCGAATACCGAGGACGTTGACCACACTGGAACCGTGATGTTCTTGCGAGTTTTAAACGAATCTCTCTTAGTAAAAAAGCAACTCACCTGGTAGCCTTGTTCTCCTCAATCTACCCACTCTGCAGTCCAGACACCCCGCGAGGGTACCTAGACTCAGCTTAGTCTGATCAATTTCTCTTAATAGGCAGGGGAGGCGAACTCCCTTTGTTCCCATGGCACAGAGAGGCCAGGGGTTCTTAACTTCCAAGGTTTCTTCCTTCCATCCAGAGGGAACTAGAATCTGGGTGGTCTCCACTGGGGACTGAAGCCAGGGTTTGTGGGGCTCATCCCCTTGGGAGCTTGGATTGAGACGGGGGGCTCTCCAGCAACGAGCAAATCTTGAATTTCGTTATTCTAGCTTTCTGGGGCTGTTCACAGTCCAAGACCTAGAAAGAATGTCATTGAAGCTAGGTGTCTGAAACAGGCAAGGCTGGGCAATGCCAGTGTCCGGCATCTTGCCTTGTCCTGTCCTACCTTGCAGATCAGCTCTGGAGGAGGCAGCTTGAGAGGCAAAACCTGAGATGCTCAGCTACGAGAGACAGCTATAGCCTTGCAGCCCCATCTTGCTTCATACCAGCTATTAGTTATAGGATTTGACCTGGGTGGGGATCAGTTTTCCAGATAACCTGACAAAAGCAGCATTAAACAACCGGGTTGCCTGGCCCTTTCTTTAGGATCACTAAAAACTTTCTCCAAGAGCTCTTTAGGAATCCTACTACCTGGAGATTTCTAGAAGTCTTTGAGGCATGTTGGTCAGGGACCCTGGTTCAGAAGAAAGAGGCAAGTGGAAAGATGGAGTCAGCACAGTGCACTGGGTGGAGTTCTGAGCAAGAGATGGGGTTTGTACATGCCAGGAGGCTCCTTCCATCCTACCCAAACATTCTCTTCCTGGGAGACATTTTCTAAGTGGTCTGGACAACCAGATGCCTCATTGTTGGAGGCCTCTTTGGATTCTTTCACTGCTGGTTAATAGAAGGTGCTAAGCTTTGTCTCCTAGGACAGCCTGAGAGTAGGGCACACAGTTTCCCTGGCCCAAGGTGGAAACTGGTACAATCCAGGAATGCCCTGCTGGACTTTCCCTCCAGGCCTTCCTTTGCTCCTGGAACTTGCTGCCTTGGAATCTCAGAGAAGGGAATGATCTCAGCTCCTTTGGTTCCCAAGGGGCCTCCCAAGGGCCAGAATGTCACCCCAGGCTAGGATTTTTCCAGCTGCACAGGCAAACTTCCATGGGTTCCTTACTCTAACACTAACCTGCAGGGAGTGAGTACAGTCTCCCTTGTGGCAAAGACTGTGCCCATTTGCCCTCCTCCCTGCCCAGGCCAAAGCTACCCAGAGCTGGAGGCCAGGCTCTTTCTAAAGGCCTGAGGGTAAGACCAGGGTGTCCTCCAACTATTCCTTTTGGGGGGCATTTCCACTACCATTTTCCTAGGTCAGGAAACCAAGACTTCTTTAAAAAGAAAGCCAACGCAGACTTGCAGACTGAAGTTGGAAAGGTCTCCAGAGACATAGTGCCAGTATGCAAAAGACCCACAGAGGCCAGGGTCCAGACCTCCAGGGCTAGGGGAGGGGGTTCATTAAGCAGCAGCCTTGGGGGCAAACCCCAGGAGTACAGAGGTGTGAATCTGGACCCACCAAAGCCTGGGAGACCAGCTCCTCCTCCCAAACCCAGAGTGGGCTGTTCCAGAGAGGTGGCAGGGAGGGAACTGGGCTGGGGTCAGCTGGAGGTCAGCTCTTGGAGTCAGGCAGTCAAGGGGTTACTGGTACTCTCCCTAAAGCATAAGCAGTGAGGACAGAATTTCTGGCAGCCAGAACCCTGACCCTCACTCTCATCCCAAACTCCACTTGAATCAGCCTCTTGGACTCAAAGGCCCTAGAGCTGAAGAACTTTGAAGCTTGCATCGCGGCTCTGTGGTACTTAACTCTCCAAACTCTCATCCATCCTTCTAAAACGAAAGAATACGGGATTTTAGAGGGCATGAGTCTCAGGTTTTTGGGTCCTAGGAAAATAACTATCTTGACTTCTTGCCCCATCCTCCGCCTCTAATCTTTCTAGAGAACTCGGTAACCCAGGGTTTGGGGCCAGTCATAGGCATTGGAGTCTGGGTCCCGCCCTGGCGCTGAGCATTGTCGGATGTCCTGAAGCTGTTCGGTTCCAGAGGTATTCTGAGACAAGACAGGCTATTCGGCGGGGCCGAGGTGTGCGGGGACCCAAACTAAAGGGCCAGGATCCCGACGCACCGCCCCCCACCTCCCCCGCCTACCCCAACCTTGCACACGCTGTGTCCTAGGCGCGCAGAAAGGGGACCGAGAAGTTTCAGCCCAGTTTCATATGGAAGAGGTTGTTTTATTCGAGCTCGCCTGCCGGGACCTCGTGGGCCTAACACGCAGAAAGGGTCGCACAGGTCTGAAGAACTGGGGACGCAGGTCCCGGGAGGTCAGGGCCAGGCGAGCGCCTCAATCCCAGTCGGCTGCCCGGGTCAGCAAAACTTTGTGCCTCAGTGCGCAGGCGCAGGGCAGGATGGTTGCGGGGAGGGAGCAGGCGAGGGAGGGGAGGAATCCTGAGGGCTAGGGGAGGGGGGAGAAGGGAGGAGGGAGGGAGGGTGGTGGATTAAAATAAGTAGGCGGCTCGGTGCTAAGGGGTAAGTGAGTCGGAGCTCGGTCTCTCCCCAGCGCTTTCTTAGCCGCTTCGGGTTCAGACCCAACCAAGGAGCCGCGAGAGAAGTTCACCACCCCCTGGGCGGACAGGACTCCAGGGCCGCTGAGCGCTCCCGCGTGTCGGGCGCTCGGAGTCCCCGCGGCCGCCGGAGAGGGGCCGGGACTCTTGAGCTCCGCGGGTGCCTGTGGAAATCCAGCGCCTCTGGCTAACCGGGTCCCCCCGCAGTGGGAGCCCCAGAGACGTGCTCAACTCCGGGACAGCCGCGGAATAAGGTAACTGCAGCCCTGGGCGCCCGGGCTTGGCGAGGGGAATGCGGGTAGGATCCCCGGGTTTCCCTTGTCACCACTCGGCTAGTGTCTCTTCTCTCTCCCAAGTCCCGGAAAGAAGTTCCTCTTTACCAAATGAAGACTGCTGGACCTCTGGGAAAGTGAGAGAGCTGCAGTCCTGGGTGCTTAGGGGTGCTGGCTCAGGAATTTATCGTGCGGGGGTCTTTAGCCTCTGACCCGGGGAGAATGAGGGGGCGGGCCCCCACTACTACACCCAGTGCCGCCGGGCTTTGCGGAATCCCGGGCGAGGTGCCCGCGGACTTCGGAAGTCAGCTTGTGGCCCCTTTCTTAAGAAACTTGAAGCAACTTGTGCGGGCACAAACTTTCCCAAGACGCGCGCCTAGCTCAATCGGACTTACCTTAGCTGACGAAGGAGGAAAAGAGAGTGGCCGGATGGCCACGGCCGCCCGCGCCAAGGACAGGTGCATGCCCCCGCCGGGTCGCGGTTTCCTGAGCTGGTCTTTTTGCAGAGTTGCGATCAGGTACGCGGCCGGCCCGACCCGGGAGTGCCGGCCCGCGAGCCTGACCCCGCGTCGCACTGGCGCTCCGACTTCGGGGTGTTCTGTATTCGGTGATTGCTCTTGTGGTCGAGGCCTGAAGAGTAACCCGCGACTGACCTGGTGAAGGGGAGCATGTAGGGGGCGCGAACACTACTCCCCAATCAGCGACCCCGCACGCCGCGGTAGCAGAAACACTGCAACCGCGGGTGTTTTCAGTTTCAGGCTTGAAAGGGCAAGATTCGTTTGCTCCCGGGACTGTCTCCCTTCAGGGGAAAAGGTGGGAGCCAGAGGAGAGAGGGAAAGAGGTGACGGGCTGCCTGCTGAACTCATTTCTCCCAGGAAATTTCTCTCGTAAGAGGAATGAAAACCCACAGCCAGTTCTTTTTCAGCTCGGCCATTCGCGGGGTAGGTTTTTGGAATATAGAGGAGCTGCGCCGGTTTCTTTGTTGCCACAATTTGGTAAATTTCACCCGGGCTAAGAGCTGCGCGCTGGCTCTTGGGAACAGAAACCACGTGCAAGGCTAGTTAATCTCCCAGGTTCATGGCCTCCTAGAGAAGAGAGAGGCTGGCAAGGACGCGGGGTGGGGGAGGCGGGAGGAACGGATGGAGGGCGACCAGTGAGTAAATGTTGCATATGAGGTTCCTCAAAGTAATTGCGATTTTAGTAAGACTGGGGAGCAGATCACTAACGACGCAGCCGGGCATTTAGATGCAGGGGGATGGCCCCCTAGCTGAAGGGTTCATTCGATCTCGTTCGTTGGGAGAATTAAACCCAAGTGTCCGGCGCCGGTCAGTCCTCTCGCCAGGAGTCCGGACGCTTGTCAGCACGCGTGTTGGGGATTCGGTGTCAAGGATGATTTTTCCGGGGCTGATGCTGGGCTCCTCTAGGCGCTCGCTTGTGGAGCTCGATCCGTCCTCATTAATGCAAGCAGTTAACTCGCTCACGCTCAATTAGCCCCGAATAAACCACTTTAATAGACTCCTGCACACTTCATTAATGCCCGGCATAGGGCTGGCGGCAGAACCGGGATTGGCGCTCTACCGCATGAGAAAAACTGTATCTGAACCGCGCGGGAATCCGGGCTGGGAAGCGCTAATGGCGTTTGATGCGCGTAGTCGGCACCCTTAACCCGCGCCTCCCAGGTCCCGGGGTCCCAGCTCCTCGCAGAGCGGACGCCTGGCCTGCAGCCTGGGGAGAGGGGTTTCCTCTCTTGTTTAAGGATCTAAAGCAGTTCACACTGGGGCTCCGGGGTCAGGGCCAGGAGAGTCACTGGGGCTGGGCGTTTGCTCATCTTCTCCCGCTGGAGAGGCAGAGTGAGACTTATGTTTTCCTCTTAGCGGACCGCCTGAAACCGGATCGTGAATTCGGCCCATTCTTGGTACTTTACTAGTGTAGAGAGCCACGTATCGAACGAATTTCGTCCCCGGGAAAACCATTGACCAGAGCCTGGGGAGCCCTGCCCTGGGAATGCGGCAGAAAATAAACTGGCTGCGCTGCTGAGAAAAAGAAATTGAGTGTTGGGGGAAACAAGATCAGGCAGACAGCCCGGAAAGGTTGGCTCTCGGGAGCAGTTTCGGTGTAGGCGCCCCTTCCGCTCACCGAGCCCAACGTCTGAGCTCCTGAGGGTGGTCAAGGAAAGGCTGGGTTAGTATGCGCGGGGCCGGTGGGATTCCCTCACCCCGCCCGGAGCGGGCCCGGGCCCGGGTGCAGCCCAGCGCCCGTCCGCCATCGCCCAGGGATAGACCCAGCGCCGAGAGGAGCAAGTGAGGCCCCGGCGGCGCCTGGCGGGCCCCGGGGGGAAGCCAGAGATAAGGATCTGATTTCCAGCGCCTGGAGGGGAAGGAGAGGTGACAGCAAATCAAAGAGCGCTCACCTCGCCTAAGTCTGGGCAGACCTTTGAAGTCGGCGAGTCATCTCCTCTTTCTCCCCCTCCCCCTTCCCAACCCAAACAGGCTCCAGCTTTCTCTCTGGCCCGATCCGTTCTTCTTCTTTGCCGCATCTCAGCGCCTTAGGAGGGTCTCGGGTTGTCCCCGGCGCGACAGCGTGAGCGACGCAGCGGAGAAGCCCGGTGCCCAGGCCACGGCTCCGCCGCCGCCGGGGTCCGCGCTCCCCCCGGCATCCCAGTTTGTGCCTCGCAGAGACCCTGGCGGAATTAAATGCTGAGGTCCGACAGGGGTTTCATTGGATTGCCGATTTAACCTGCGCAAGCAGAAATCTGCCGGCTCTGAGTGTTCGGCACCCTCTCCACCTTCTGCAGAGCCTCTTTGCCTATGGGCCACCGCACTGGATGCGTGACCTTCCTGCCAGCCTCCAAGGAGAAGGCTTTCTAGGTCCAGATTGTCCTGCCTCCTCCCGGGAACATACTGGGCACTGCCCTCGCGTTAAGAGCTTCCCTAGAGCAAAAGGCATCCTGAGCCTTAAGGACCTGGGCTTTAGGGAAGCCAGGCTTCCGAAACTGCCTGGGTGGTGTCAGGGTCTGTCGTGAAGGAGGAAAAAGTACAGGGGCCTGCCCGTCCCAGGGTTGGGGACTAGGTGGAGGAGAGATCTGAGGAAGAGGAGGGGGGAAATCAGGAGTAAAGGGAGAAGTGGAAGACAGGGGATTGAGACAGACGAAGAAGTGCCTGCGACCTGAGCACCCTGCTCCCCCGTGACTTCTTGAGATGGGGTTCAGCACTTGAGCCTCCCAAGGCCCTCTGTGTAATTTTGGCTTTCCTTCTCCCTGTTTTTGCCTCCACTGGACAGATCCCAGTTAGGACTGTCTGGGAGGCACAGACATAAAAATTCTTTCTGCGGACTCCAGACCTGTCCAAGGAGGCTAGGGACCCTGACCAAGGGTCAAGGAGGCCAAGAGACACCAGACTGCTTGTCACATCAGCAGGGCTCCCCTCTGGCTTGGCTCAAGCTCCCTGGCCTTGCATTTGGAGGGTGCGTAGCCCACAATAACTAAGGCCCAGCCTCCATGCTCCTGCTCATAGGGAAACCCACCTGCTCTGAAAGGGGGTGTTTAGCACACACACAAACATTCTGAGAGCCTGAAGACCCTGTCCCCCTTTCCTATGGGGTAGAAAGGGCGTGGAAGCAAATGAATGCATGTGGCTGAGTGAGTAAATAAATGTGGGTGTTGTTGTCCTTGCTGAAACAAAGGTGATCCCCAAAGAGGATAGAAAAGATTCAGTCCACAAGCAGCGGCAGAGAGGGTGGCATCAAAGGGGCTGGGTAACAGTGAGACAGAAAAGCAAATTTGAAGTCAAAGTTGCGAGTTGTAACTAGAAAGAGGCACGGCTTCTAGAAGCCAAATTGACTGTCAGCTAATAGAGCTTAATGTTCCGGAGCTGAGAGATGTGCGGATTTGTGTGCTTTGGTATGTATGCTGTCTGCCTGTGGGGCTCTCTGTGGGTGCCCTGTGTGTGTGTGTGTTCAGTTCCTGCATTTTGTTTCCTAGCATAATACTGATGGTTCCAGTTTTTCTTCGCACCTTGTTGTCATCTCTGTTCAGAATGTGTAAACCTGTGTTTATCTGTCAGTGTGCACTTCTGTATTTGTTTATCTGAACATGAATATGTAAGTACACTTCCAAGTGTGTTATCTTTGCAGGAGAGTGTAATTCTATATTGACTCAGGCTTGCCTGGATGTACATTCCTTGTGCTTCTGCCTCTCAGTGTCAGGTACACTGTAGACTCTCATTTTAAGTTAGTCGCATTTAGTTTGGTTTCTGTATCAAGTTTATGTCTCTGCTGGAGGCCATTTGGAAGGAGTCCTTGGATTACTGAAGGTTCCTGTCTTCTCCTTGAGGCCATTGAGATCCCTGAGTGGGGTCCTAGGCACTCAGCTCAGTCTCTGGGGACAGAACGGGTGTGGCTGGGCTGGAACTCAGAAGAAGGGCCTGAACTTGTCTGTTTCCCCCTCCCCTCTTCTTCTTTTCCTGCAGCAGGAAGACTGAAAACAGACAGCCGCTGCGGCCATGGGCAGCAAAACCCTGCCAGCACCGGTGCCCATCCACCCATCCCTGCAGCTCACCAACTACTCCTTTCTTCAGGCAGTGAACGGCCTGCCCACGGTGCCCTCGGACCACCTGCCCAACCTGTATGGTTTCAGCGCACTGCACGCAGTGCACCTGCATCAGTGGACGCTGGGCTACCCCGCCATGCACTTGCCGCGGTCCTCTTTCTCCAAAGTGCCCGGAGCCGTGTCCAGCCTGGTGGACGCGCGCTTCCAGCTGCCCGCCTTCCCCTGGTTCCCGCATGTCATCCAGCCCAAGCCCGAGATCACCGCTGGAGGCAGCGGCCCCGCGGCGCTCAAGACCAAGCCGCGCTTTGATTTTGCCAACCTGGCCTTGGCTGCCACGCAAGAAGATCCATCCAAGCTTGGCCGGGGGGAGGGCCCTGGGTCCCCGGCGGGTGGGCTGGGCGCCCTCCTGGATGTGACCAAGCTGTCCCCGGAAAAGAAGCCCACGAGGGGACGCCTGCCTTCCAAAACCAAGAAGGAGTTCGTCTGCAAATTCTGTGGCCGTCACTTCACTAAATCCTACAACCTCCTTATCCACGAGCGGACGCACACGGATGAGAGGCCTTACACGTGCGACATCTGCCACAAAGCCTTCCGGAGGCAAGACCACCTACGAGACCACAGGTGCAGTACTGCGGAGGAGGGATGCAGAAGAGAGCTATCTGTCAGTCTGCTTCTGATGCCAGGGTTCATTAGGCCGCTCCCCCCCCCCCCCCGCCCCCAGGTTCCAAGCCTCCTGAGTTTCTGGGCTTCCCCCTAAATCAGGAAGGAAACCGTCCAAGCTCAGGGCTGGGTTTCTGGAGCATGGGTGGAGAGAATATGGCAGAAACAGGTCCCGAGCTCCAGACAGGCATGCACGGCTTTCTCCATCTACAACGCTGTGCAAGAGAAGTTTCTGAGATGATGAAGTGTGACATGCGACACATGTGACAGTTAAGCACTTGAAATGGGCAACTAGTGTAACCGAGAAACTAACTTTACTTAATTTTAATAACCACACGTGGCAGGTGGCTACCGTCTTGGACAGCACAGTGCCAGCCAGTTGTCCTACCTCACTCACCTTCTGTCTTGACTCAGGCCTTATAAGGAGGCCGTGCTGGCCCTTGGTCAGGCAGGCAGGGATCCACCTAGCTGGACGTGGGCACAGCTTAGACAGGAAGTGTCTCCCTCATCTCCCCATCTCCTCCCTACACTTAGCATGTGCCCGCTCCATGCTAGGTATCCCATGTCCTTCTTTCTTTTGAGGTTCAAGCTCCTTATTGTCTTAGGAAGGGATTTTGGATAACTATTTATAACACTGCATCATTTTTGCAAGGCTTAATTATTGGCCTGCTTTTTGCTTTCAGATATATTCACTCCAAAGAGAAGCCTTTCAAGTGTCAAGAGTGTGGGAAAGGATTCTGCCAGTCCAGGACTCTCGCTGTCCACAAGACGCTACACTCACAGGTGAAGGAGCTCAAAACCTCCAAGATCAAATGCTAAACAGAGCCTACGAGTCACCAGGACCCTGGATCACGATGCCCCCTCTTCCAGAGGGACCAGAAGCCCAAGGCGACTCTGGCGGACAGCGAGAGGGGCTCCGGGGACCTTCCTCCATCCCAAACGCGTCCCCTGGGTCCCTGGCGCACGCGGAACTTCACAGCCGCGCCCCAGGCCATGACCCCTGCCGCCCGGGCGGCTCCCCCAGGACGCGGCTAAACTCTTGGCCAAAAGGCGGTACTCGTGTGGCGGAAGGGAAACTGCATTGAAAAGAGAACGAAAGCTTCGCGGAGCCGCAGCGGCGCCTCTCCCAGAAGTATTACTTTTTCTATTGTTATTTTATACGTTTTCTTTATTATTTTTTTTTTCTTTGACCATTATAAGCTTGTAACTGACTGCGGAGAGAGAGGGAAGAGGAAAAGGAGATTTGTGCTCTCGCAGCTTCCCACCCCTCCTCCCGCCCCCATCCCCACCCCGGGAGCCTGCAAAAGTGTAATCCCAGTATCTGCTTCAGCCTCCGGCCCGGGGAGCGCGGGGCCGAGGAGCGCCCCTCCTGGCTCCTGCCGCGCTGCAGGCGGTGGGCTCCCGGACCCGGACGGTGGGGCGGGGGGGCCTCGAGACCTGCGGCTGAAGGGGGACTGGCCTCCGGCTTCCCTGCTCCGCTGCCCCTTCGCCGCGTGGAGCTGAAGGCTAGCAGCAGGGCGGTGTATTGCGATTGGCACTTTATGCTGACCATCGGTAACGGACATTTATCACTGGAGTTTTTAAAAATATTAAATAAACGGTTATTTTACAGGCATTGCAGGGTGGGCAGTTTCCCTCCCCAAATTCCTGCGTTCTCTCCCCAAAAGCAGCAAACTGGGCGGCTCCTTTTCTTGAGAGGAGCCGGGGTTTCGCTCCCCACGCCGACCTGTCCCAGTTCTGCAACCTTCCCCTGATTGGGGTCAGCGGCTTGGGATGCATGGAGACGACCTCCTCTCTCCCGATGGTGGTCGACCTCGGATAACTTAATTTACTTTTCTCCTTCACTTTGGTCTTGGGGCCTCAGTGTCGTCTCCCCACTCCGCATCTCCAAAAGGCTCCAAAGAAGCCGAGTCTGCGGCTAAAACATCGAAAGTTTCTTATAACATCTCCAGGATCCGGGTCGCTTGGAATCCAACTAAGGGAAAAGAAAGTCACACCACCATCCCCCCCACCCCACCCCCTCAGCCCCCAAACAAAAGCCTCCTTCCGGGCCTCCTGCTGCTGCCCTGGGGAGGGAAGGAATTGCCCTCCCCTCACGGTCAACCTCAGACCGGTACCCTCCCCCGGGGGCTCAATAGCTGCTGCAAATAAGTCATCACCGCTGCCTCTCCTAAGTCCCCAGACCTACGTCCCTCCCTCCGTTAGGATCTCCCCTGACGCGATTCTCCGGCTGGGGCTTGTCCCCCATCCTGGATCCCGGCTCCGTGCCCGCAAAGATTTCCCTGCAGTTTTAAAGCCTTGTCAGGAATGGCGGGGGCGGGCGCCCTGGGAGGCCCAGAGAGTCTAGGAGGAGAAATCCGAGTCCGCCCTCCACAAGTGGAACCTTCCCTGGGGCGCCTAGTTTTCTCACAATTAGAGGCCAGGCCCCCGGGGGGTTCTCCAGCTTGGGGCGGGGTGAGGCTCCCCCAGCTCCTGCAGCCCGGCCGCGAGGCGGGCGCGGGCGGTGGCGCCCCCAGCCCGTCCCCAGCCGACTCGAGCGCAGGCTGTCGGGCTTCAGCGCCTGGCGCTCAGCGGCCGCGGGCATAGCTGGGCCGAGCTTCCCGGCAACTAGGACCCCCTCCCACCCCCAATCGCAGCCTCAGGCAGGGCCTTTCGGTTTGGGAAAGTGGGCCCGGGGCTGCAGGAGTTAAAACGTTCTCTAGCCTTTCACTGTGCCATCTCCAACTCCGCTGGGAAAGCCCCCCACCCTCCGCCCTCGGCTGGCTGGATCTCTGCGATTCGAGAACCCAACTTATCTCCGCGTCCTTGGCCGGGACCGCGGGACCAACCCGGCAGTCGGCATTCGGAGCCACGCTGCCCCCTGCTGGACAGGCCTGGAGGGGCGGCCCAGGAATGGGGGCACTTCGCTCCGTCCTGCTCGAAGTCCTGAGGAGCCTTCCACCGCAGGCCCTGTCGGCGTCTGGTCTTGCCCTCAAAACCTTCTTGACGGGCGTCCCAGGGCCCCATGGAAAAGAGGGGGACAGAGCGCTGCCGGTTCTGGACCGGCTTATGAGATCTCCCCTAGTAGAGCAAGATCCCAGGACTTCTTAAGCTCAGGTCCAAAAGGACTCTCAACAGAAAAGGATGGAGCCCATATCCCAGAGAACTATGACCTCTGGGCATCTGGAGCAAGGGCTTGTCAGTGGGTCTGGGGCTTCGACGGCTGGCTCGGGCCCAGGCAGTGCAGGCTGTGGTATGGGTGGTGCCTGGCCTCAGCTTGTGTAAGCGCCCAGGGCAGAAGCCTTGTCCCTTCCTTACCAGACGTTTGAAGTGGTTGTTCCAAGCAGTGCATGGGCGTGTGCGCGCGCACACGCACTACCCAGAGCTTTGAGCACCTCTGAGGACCTGAGAGAGCCTCATTCAGTCCCTTTAGTCTCTTGGCAGGGGGTGGGGGGGGGGGGGGGGGGGGGTGGTTTCCATCTTTCTCATGGAGAAGGGAATGGCAACCCACTTCAGGATTCTTGCCTGCCTGGAGAATCCCATGGACAGAGCAGCCTGGTGGGCTACAGTCCATGTGGTTGCTAAGAGTCCAACAGGACTGAGCTACTAACATTCACTCACTCATCTTTCTCAAGGATTGACTACTGCTGCTGCCCTCCTGTCCCTCACATGTACCACTTCCGACCTCCCCAGGATAACATAGAACCTCTGCAGGCACTCAAGGACTTCACAAAGGCTTGAACGTGGCGGGTGGGGGATTGCCAGGGAAGATTTTTGTTTCTGGCCTATCCAGCTTTGGTACCATGAATCCCTGCCCCTGCCATCCATCTGTAGGTCCTGGCCACGGAGAAACAGTCGGTATGAAGTGTGCATCCTTGGAAAAAAGAATTCCTAAGCGCAGAGTTTTGGGGGATGAGGTGGGGGGGGGGGCAGAGTGCTGCCCAGAGACCTCCAACCTGTTCCTAATGCCTCTATCATCCTGGTGGAACCAGAAGCCACTTCTCAGTGCAGCTTGCTTGCAGTCTGTCCTCATGGCAGGGGTTTCATAGACTGATCAGTAACAGCAACTGCAAAGGGAAGGGCAAGCCTGGTCTTGGGGCCACCAGATCCCACACAGGCTACAATTTCCTGACCATACTCTGTAGGCCATATGAAAGGCACAAGGTTAGAAACGCTGGGTGAGTTTTATTGCCTGTCCACTCTGCAGGTGGCTAATTCCCCCCTCCCCCCTCCACTGCTCTGGAAGATTCCACCCCGCCCCCACCCACCCCCCTTCCATTTTCAGACATGAAGTAAGCTTCCTTTGGCCTCACGTGCCTAGCGTGGCTTGGGCCGGTAGAGTTTGGCTGGAACCCTCCCAAAGCTGCTAGGCCTGCAGGTCCTCTTTAGCTCAGGGGTGGGGAAACTACAGGGCAGGACTGCTCTGCTGGGCGGAGAGTAGGCACAAGAGACCCTTGGTGCAGCCTGGAGCTCTCCTAGCGCTGTTCTGGGAAGAGAATCAGAAGCGCCCTGGGGAAAAGAACAGCCCTCAGGAGGCTTCGTAGAGGACGGGTTCAGGTTCCACCTCCTCCTTCCGGATTGTAACCAGGGGGTTGGGGGCACACGAAGGGTCTTTTACCAGTTGACCTGCTTGTCTCCGGATTCAGGGCTAGCATAGGGTCCTGGAGAGGGGACGGAAAAAGCAGTGGGATGGTGCAGGGCTCCTTGATGGCACCTCATATTCGAGAACATGGGACCTGTGATATCAGCCCCAGCCGGTCCCCTGGAGCCTCGGCATCCTGAGAACGGGCTCCGAGAAGTCCCACCCCACCTCCCAGAGCACGATGGCGCTGTGACGTCAGGGCATCCTCCACCTGCCACAGTGATGTCACACAGGCCTCCGGCAGGAGCGCAAGGGCTCCGCGACGCCTGCAGCGGTGTCCCATTTACGTCCTTCCAAGGCGTCACAGAGGAGCCACACCTGGAGCAGTGACACTATGCTCCCACACTTCCCGGTCCCGCCCCTCAAATCCTGCCCGTAAAGGCGTCAAGAATGGGTTGGTCCCCCAGAGACAGACTCTGCCGACTCGAAGGGTGCGCAGCTGCCCTTAGTGAAGGAGGATGCCCAGCAGCCTCTGCCGTTTGCATCCCGGGGGTTTAGAACAGTCGCCCTGCTCCAGGGTTTCAGGGAGCCAGCTGTCGCCCCGCCCACCTGGCCGAGTCCCTACTCACCAGCCTCTCCGCCCACTACGCAGGCCCTGCGCGCAGGCGCAGCTGGAACTCACCGCCCAGAGCCCCAGAGCGCAGGAGCGCGGGGTCTCCACGCAGTGTCAGGCGGTTGCTGAGTTACGTGCCCCACTTTCAGGGGTCACAAACTTGGGGTAACAGTGGCCCGGCGGACATACCCAGCCATTGGCATATGTGAGCTCTAGAGTTCCCGAAGCGGAAGAGGGCACCTCTGGTCTAACGCTGGCTGGAGACTTTTGGAGTTCCTTTGGCGTCTCTCGAGTCCAACGCAGCTGAGGTCCGAAGGAAGTCCCGGGGATTCCAGCCGGCAGGGGTGGTGCGGCCGGGTCCCGCCCTAGATGAGAGAGTCCACTGCATCCCTAGCCTTTTTGGGCAGGGTCTCTGAGGCGGAGGTCTGGGGCCCCCACCCCGGCGGAACTCTTAGGGGCACAGAGCTGGTCACTCACCCCCTGCGTTCAGCCCAGCTTTGGGGGCCACCTCTAGGACCAAACTGATGGCTGGGCTCAGTTTGCATAGGTTTCAGATGAAAAATTCACTAGGGACATAAGATTACTATCTCATGGAGATCAAACCTCATGTCAGTGGCAGAGGATGAATTAGAATCTGTACTTCCTTTGTGACCTGAAAATGCAGTTCTAGCTTTACTTGCCTCTCACAAGCTTTGCGCAACTTCCCTACATTTCTCTGAGGCTCGCGATGGGGGTAATTCTCTTCCCACCTACCTCATTCGGTAAATGTAGAGGGCAAAGTCATACATGTTTCTTAGTCATTTATTCACTGCTTGAACCAAAACCTGGACCCTGATATTATGCATAACAACTTGGGCATGTACGAAGCACCGTATAAAAATATTATTAGGAATAATAATGCTTCGCAGGGTGCTAAAGTAGTCTGCCTCTCAAACTGCCATATTCCTGGGTGAATCTTTGTCTTCACTTTATCATAGCCCAGGGATTTATTGTAGCCCACTTTATCATAGCCCATTCATGAAATGGGTTGGAAGAAGAGTATCTAATTTGGACTATTGTTTTGTTTTTAAATAAACAACAGAATTTTGTTTCTTACAGTTCTGGAAGTTGGAAGCCTGAGATTAGGCTGCCAGCATGTGGACTGGTGATCTTGAAGCCTTCTGGAAAACTTTGAAAAAAAGCTTTTTTTTTTTTTTCTTTTATTCTAACTCCTTGGAGACACAGATTATGGTTATCTTGGTTGAGAGAGGAGGTCAGGAGACAAAATGTAAGTGCCCTACTCACCACCCCTTTGAGGCATATGCTTAGGAAAGAAAACAAAAATCACCCTGGGGAAAACTGAGGTGTGGGTCAGGGGCCTATATATGTGGCAGGTGTCACTTAATAAGAGTAGGGATATTTCACTCTGCCAACACCTCCCGCTATAGTCTTCTTCGGATTTGTGTTTCCTTTGATTTGTGTTGGAGTATCCTAGCCTACAGAAAAGCTAGTCACACAATAGTATTATATGAACACATTTGCAGCAATATTTCTGTCACCCAGCCACCAAAGCCCTGGCCATCTGCTACCATCTTTTTGAACATCGTTTTATTGAAAGTATAGTTGATTTACAATGTTGTATTAACTTCTGCTGTATAACAAAGTGATTCAGTTGTATATATATATATATATATATATAATTGTTATTATTAAAATTATATCATTTTAATATTCTTTTATTATGGTTTATCATAGGATACTGAATATAGTTCCCTGTGCTATACAGTGGGACCTTGTTGTTTATCCATTCTGTTAACCCAGCCTTCCACTTCATCCCTCCTCCAACCCCTTCCCCCTTGGCAATCTCAAGTTTGCTCTTTATGTCCCTGAGTCTGTTTCCATTTCACATTTGTGTCATATTTTAGGTTCCACATATACATGATATCACATGGCATTTGTCTTTCTCACTTTCTAGTTGCATTTATTGCTGCAAATAGTATTATTTCATTCTTTTTTTTAATGGTTGGGTAGTATATATATATATATATGCTGCATCTTCTTCGTCCATTCGTCTGTGCTTCCATTCTCAGCCATTTTTCCTGACCAGTGCTGGTTCCAGCTCCAGCAGTAAGAATATAAAAGGACATAAAAGTGGGATTGTTTGAAATAGATGAAAGATCAGATAAATCAGTTGAGAGTTTTGTTTTTCCTTTCTAGACACTTTGCTGGCTCTTGTAGCTCAGCCATCTCTGGGGAGGGATAAAGTATAATTAATTTATTTTTAATGTTTGGTTTGATTGAACTCTTATGCTAGGGAGATAAGATAAGGAGTTTTGTCATGACAAGTGCAAGGATGGATTGCTTTTTGTCATTCACAGGAGTGGGTACCACTTGGAGCCTGTAAGTAGAAGATGGCATGAGATGAGAAACTTTACAGGATACATGAAAGAAAACTAGAGGAAATGGAGTAGGAATGGCTAGATCTTTGTCACTCCAAGAACCAGAGAGGGAAAATGAGCTTCCAGAGAATATGGGCCTTGTCTTAAATAATGAGATGTACTTGGGAGATTGGTTCACTTCTTTTTTTTTTTCTTTCCTTAGAAATTTTTTTTTATTAGTTTTGCCATACAATGACATGATATTGCCATGGGTTTACATATGCTCCCCCTCCAGAACCCCCCCTCTTCCCTCCCCCCCCAGGAAATCTCGATGCACCAGCCCCGAGCATCAATCCTGGGCTGGCGATTGATTAGACATATGATAATTAACATGTTTCAATGCCATTCTCCCATATCATCCCACCCTTACCCTCATCCACAGAGTCCACGAGTCTATTCTATACATCTGCGTTCCTTTTGGTGTCTCACATGCTGGGATCTCGTTACCGTCTTTCTAAATTCCATATATATGCGTTAATATACTGTATTGTTGTTTTTGCTTCTGGCTTACTTCACTGTGGATAATGGGCTCCAGTTCCGTCCATCTGAGTAAAACTGATTCAAATGAACACACAGAAATCCCTGGCATTCCTATACACTAACAATGAGAAATCAGAAAGAGAAATTAAGGAAACAATTCCATTCACCATCGAAACAAAAAGAATAAAATACTTAGGAGTATTTCTACCTAAAGAAACAAAAGACTTGTATATAGAAAACTATAAAACACTGATGAAAGAAATCAAAGAGGACACAAACAGATGGAAAAATGTGCCGTGTTCGTGGATTGGAAGAATCAATATAGTGAAAATGAGTTTACTACCCAAAGCAATCTATAGATTCAGTGCAATTCCTATCAAGCTACCAGAGGTCTTTTTCAGAGAATTAGAACAAATAATTTCACAATTTGTATGGAAATACAAAAAACCTTGTATAGCCAAAGCGATCTTGAGAAAGAAGAATGGAACTGGAGGAATCAACCTACCTGACTTTAAGCTATACTACAAATCCACAGTCATTAAGACAGACAGTATGGTACTGGCACAAAGACAGAAATATAGATCAATGGAACAGAATAGAAAGCCCAGAGATAAATCCACGCATCTATGGACACCTTATCTTTGACAAAGGAGGCAAGAATATACAATGGAGAAAAGACAACCTCTTTAACAAGTGGTGCTGGGAAAACTGGACAGTCACTTGTAAAAGAATGAAACTAGAACACTTTCTAACACCATACACAAAAATAAACTCAAATTAGATCAAAGATCTAAGCATAAGACCAGAAACTATAAAACTCCTAGAGGATAACATAGGCAAAACACTCTCTGACATAAACCAAAGTGGGATCCTACATGACCCACCTCTCATAATATTGGAAATAAAAGCACTAATAAACAAATGGTTCCTAATTAAAATTAAAAGCTTCTGCACAACAAAGGAAACTATAAGCAAGGTGAAAAGACAGCCTTCAGAATGGGATAAAATAATAGACAATGAAGCAATGGACAAACAATCTCAAAAATATACAAGCAACTCCTGCAGCTCCATTCTAGAAAAATAAACAACCCAATCAAAAAGTGGGCCAAAGAACTTAACAGACATTTCTCCAAAGAAGACATAAAAATGGCTAACAAACACATGAAAAGATGCTCAACATCACTCATTATCAGAGAAATGCAAATCAAAACCACAATGAGGTATCACTTTACACCAGTCAGAATGGCTGTAATCCAAAAATCTACAAGCAATAAATGCTGGAGAGGATGTGAAGAAAAGGGAACCCTCTTACACTGTTGGTGGGATTGCAAGCTAGTACAGCCACTATGGAAAACAGTGTGGAGATTCCTTAAAAAACTGCAAATAGACCTGCCATATGACCCAGCAATCCCACTGCTGGGCATATACACCGAGGAAACCAGAATTGAAAGAGCCACGTGTACCCCAATGTTCATCGCTGCATTGTTTACAATAGCCAAGACATGGAAGCAACCTAGATGCCCATCAACTGACGAATGGATAAGAAAGCTGTGGTACATATACACAATGGAATATTACTCAGCATTAAAAAAAATTCATTTGAATCAGTTTTACTCAAATGGATGGAACTGGTTCACTTCTTACTGACTTGGGTCAGGAACTGAGCGTGTTTTTGCAGCGTTCAGAATGTCTTCCGTATCTCACAGCATACGTAGCTCCTCCTGTAGGTCTGCAGTAAGCCTAGAACCAGAGCAGATGTGGTGCCGTGGCCGTCAGGAACATGCCTTGGTCTTGTCATGGGAGAGATCAACTGATACTGAAATACTTGACCAGATACTCTAAGGCAGTTTGGATGGTTTAAAGGGTTCTTGTCAAAAGATGGAAGAGGAAGGAGGAAGGGAGGGAGAAAAAAAGGGTGGGAAGCAAGAAAGCAGGAAGGAAGAAAGGAAGAAATCAAAAGCCTTCCTAGAATAATTAAAAAAAAACCAGTTCTTGCCAAGTGTTATAGTGATCTATGCATCATAAAATCCATCTTTTTAATGATAAGGTTCATATCTTCTGTATTCTTTTTTTAATTTTTCAATTTCCTTGTCTATTAATTCCTAACTTTGATACTTAATGTGTTACAGATTCCTACCATGATGGTAGAATTGTTGTTTTCTCATTATATTTTTAATATATATATTAAAAACACCTACCATGATGGTAGAATTGTTGTTTTCTTATTGTAGTTTTAATATATATATATTTTTCCCTTAAAATAAATATACCCAAAATGTTTTCAACCTATATAAATGACTCAAAATTCATTTTTCTCAGCACCACTGCCACATTTCTCACTACTCCTAGGCCCCAGCTGTTCACATAAGAGGCATTGACTCCTTTAAATTTTGTGTTCAGTTCAGTTCAGTCGCTCAGTCATGTCTGACTCTTTGCGACCCCATGGACTGTAGGATGCCAGGCCTCCCTGTCCATCACCATCTCCCAGAGTTACTCAAACTCATGTCCTTTGAGTCAGTGATGCCCTCCAACCATCTCATCTTCTGTTGTCCCCTTCTCCTCCCGCCTTCAATCTTTCCCAGCATCAGGGTCTTTTCCAGTGAGTCAGCTATTCACATCAGGTGGCCCAAGTATTGGAGTTTCAGCTTCAGCATCAGTCCTTCCAATGAACACCCAGGTCTGGTCTCCTTTAGGATGGACTGGTTGGATCTCCTTGCAGTCCAAGGACTCTCAAGAGTCTTCTCCAACACCGCAGTTCAAAAGCATCAATTCTTCGGCGCTCAGCTTTCTTTATCGTTTAACTCTCACATCTATACATGACTACTGGAAAAACCAAAGCTTTGTAATTTCTGGGAAAACTGGATTATCCATAAACCCAGCCTGGCTTTGTTCAGGTTTGTCTCTCCTTGACAATCAGTGATACTCTTTGGAGACTTCTCACTGTGGTGGTGTGGACAATGGCAGTGCCTGGGATTTACCATTATGGGAAGTGTGAGGCATTACTAGGATTTCTGCAGTCGGAAACCAGGCAAGCTTTGGCCCAAGGTAAATGATGTTTTAATTATTGTAAGTATGGGTTTAGCTGGGTGTGGAGGGATTAGGAGTGCTGTGAAGGGCATTGGATTTCAATATGCCCCCTCAGCTGTCCATCTCACCATATTTTAATTTAAACAGTACCAGGCATAAAGAGAAATTGAAATAAGTTTATAATGAACACCAAATTACCCACCACCTAAATTTCACAGTTAACATTTGAGCATATTTGCTTTTTCACATATCTATCCATCAATCCATCCCTCCAACTTTTAAAAATTGAAAATCAAAGAAAAAAAATTGAAAATCTACACAAACACCAAATAATTGAAAAAATGGTACAAGGAACACCCTCATATCTTCCTCAAAGAGTCAATAATTGACTCTGTGTTTTATTGTATTTGTTTCTCTCTCACTGTCTTTCTCTCTGAACCATTTAAAGGTTAACTCCAATATATTTCAAGACTAAATACTTTAATATGTATCTTTTAAGAACAAAGACTTTATATAATCACAACATTACTATCACACTGAAGAAAACTACAAAAATTTTATCTAATATCATCAAATACACTGTCTATATTAAGATTTCCCCAAACTTCCTAACCTTTTGAATTTTAAAAAATTATAATCCAATCAAAGTAGATTGTCATTGCATATGTCTTTAGCATCTTTTTATCTAGAACCATTTCCCATTGAAAAACCTTTATTATGAAATAATTACAGGTATACAGGTTGTTGCAGAGATAGTACAGAGAGGTTTCATGTATCCTTCACCCATTTTCTCTCAATGGTTACATCTTACATATTGATAATACAATATCATAATCAGAAAAATCAGTATTGGTACAGTGTGTGAATATTCTTATGCTAGTTTTTCACAAACATAGCAGTAGTACTGGGCAGATTCCTGTAACCACCATCAAAATCACAGTATAGATTTATATCATCACCACAGAGATTTACTGGGATCGTCATTTACCAGTTTGAGTGGATATAGAAACATTATCCCGTTACAGACTGAATGTATCCTGCCAAAATCCCTGAGTTGAAATCCTAACCCCTAAAGTTAGGAAATGGAGCCTTGAGGAGGTAATTGGGTCATGAGGATGGAGCCCTCACAAATGGTATTAGTGCCCTTTCAAGAAGAGTCATGGGAGAGTTAGCTTCCTTCCTCTCTGCTCTCTACCATGTGAGGACACAGTGAGAAGACAAGATGGCTGTCTACAAATCAGGAAGAGGATCATCAACAGACGCTGGATCTACTAGCACTTTGATCGTAGACTTCCAGACTCCAAAACTGTGAGAAATAAATATCTGTTTAAGCCAACAAGTCTATGATAGTCTGTTACAGCAGCCTGAACAAAGGTCTCTCCTTTTAACTTCCTTGTTTATGTCACAGTAGTCTTAAATGTTTCCTCTACACACATGGAGATGCAAACTAGACAGGGCTATACTTTTTGCTTCAACCATCAGGCATAATTTAGACAGCTTGAGAAGAGAGGGAGGGTCTGCTGTGTGTAAACACATTTTTGCTTTTACCATTGTTCTTTCTTCCTGATGTTCCAAGATTCCTTTTTAAAAATCATTTCCATTCTATTTTAGGGTAGACCTGATGGTAGAAAATCCTCTTACTGTTCCTGTATCTGAGAATTTCTTTATTTCTCTTTCATTCATGAAAAATTTCACAAGGAACAGAATTCTGGGTTAACAGCTCTTTCTTTTCAGCACTTGAAAAATGTGCTACAACCTTCTGGCTTCCATGGTTATTATGAAAGATCCACTATCATTTGAATTGTTTTTGCTCTTTATGTAAAGTGTCATTTCTCTTGCTGCTTTTGAAATATTTTCTTTGTCTTTAAATCTTCAATTGTCTGAAATTTGATTATGATGGTTCCTGGTATGGATTTCTTTGGGTTTGTTCATTCAGAGTCTTGCTCAAATTTTTAAATCTATGTATGTCTTTTTCATATTGGAAAAAATTTCAGCTTGTCTTTCTTTTCCATATTTGAAAAATGTTCAGCCATAATTTCTCCAAGTACTTTTTTCAGTGCTGATCTCTTTCTCTGTTTCTTAGATTCCAATGATACAAATATTACATCTTTTGTTATTGTCCTACAGCTTTTTTTGTGGCTCTGTTCACTTTTTCTAGCCTGCTTTCTCGCTGCTGTTCAGCTTGGGTAATTCCTACTCTCTCTTCCACTTCACTGATTCTTTCCTGTTGTCCCCTCCATTCAGCTGTCGAAGTTTTTAAAACGTTCAATGATTTTATTTTTTAAAATTCTGAAATTTCCAAATGGGTTTTCTTCATATATTCTGTTTCTTCGCTGAGACTTTCAGCTGCTTCAGGAGTTCATAGTTGAGTGTTGAAGTATTTTTATGATGGCTGCTTTAAAATTCCTGCCTAATTCCAACATCTGTGTCATCTTGATGTTGATGTCTGTTGATTATCTTTTCTCTTTCAAGTGGGGTTTTTTCCTGGTTCTTTGTAATGTAATTTCCGATTTTACACTTGAAAGTTTTGGTATTATGTTATGAGGCTCTATATCTTATTTTTTTTTTCTTGTTTTTGCCATACATTGTCATGATATCACCATGGGTTTACATATGCTTCCCCTCCAGAACCCCCCTCCCTCTTCCCTCCCCCCCGGGAAATCTCGCTGCACCAGCCCCGAGCATCAATCCTGGGCTGGCGATTGATTAGACACATGACAATTAACATGCTTCAATGCCCTTCTCCCATATCATCCCACCCTTACCCTCATCCACAAAGTCCACGAGTCTATTCTATACATCTGTGTTCCTTTTTCTGTCTCGCATGTTGGGTTCTCGTTACCGTCTTTCTAAATTCCATATTTATGCATCTATATCTTATTTAAATCTGTCTTTAGCAAGTCTCCTCGGTCTTGCTGTGCTGCTGGGGGAAGAAGGAGGAACAGCTCTGCTACTGCCACACGGTGGTGACCCTTGGCACCCTGGGAAGACAGAGGTGCCTCCTCACTACTTGGTGCTCTCTCTGTGCACTGTGCTCAGGTGTGTCCAGCTCTTGGTGACGCCATGGACTGTAGCCCACCAGGCTCCTCTGTTGATGGAATTTTTCAGGCACAAATACTGGAGTGTGTTGCCATTTCCTCCTCCAAGGGATCTTCCAAACACAGGGATCAAACCCACATCTCTTGCATCTCTTGCATTGCAGACGATTCATTATCCCTAGTGCCACCTGGAAAACCCATACTACTTGGTGGAGGTGGGATTTTAGGCTCCCAGCTAGGCCTCTACTGACACCTCCTTGGTCAGGGGAGAGAGGTACAAGTCTCTTTTCTTTGCTTCTGCTGGGGGTCTATGGCAGTCTTGGTTACCTCTGGGTGATACTGTAAGTTTGACTTCCCTGTCAGTCTTCTCTGATACCCCTGGTAGGCCAGGGAGGAGCACCTTTTTATAGCCAGACAAAGACAGAAATCCAGGCTCCCCACTCAGTCTTTGTTGCTTGCTAATTGGTGGCTTTTTGGATATCTTTTTGAATAAGTGAACCAGTACTGGCCTTACAGTATACACTATATGACATATACACTATATGACATATAGTGTCATACGCTATTCGATAGGTTTCTTCTCCAGTTCCATTTCCTGGGATTGCCTCTTCAGTTATTGTTCTAAGATGGTCCTGGGTTACCACTCTAATATATTGTGGTATTTTAAATTTCCTAATGCAAAATTATCCCTCTGTGTTTTGACATAAAAAGCTTTTTGTTTCATTATAAAGTTATAGAAATGTTATCTGCTTTCAAAAGTTGGTAAGTAGGGTCCCTGTGGATGAAAAGGAACAATTGGTATTTTTAGATTAAGTTTTGACTAATCTCTTAAGTTTTGACTAATAAGTGTCTTATTATATTGTTTTATGAAAAGAAAAAAAATCTGATGTATATAGTGTCTGGGAGCATGGATTTCTTTTGTGCCCTACCCACTTGTCTGGTATTCAGATTACAATTTTCAACATAAATTTGTTCATAGAATTTTAAACCTCATTAAATTTTTGGCAATGGAATTTCAGAAATCTATCCAATTTTTTCTAAAATATTAGGTTAGTTTCCTTCGCTGTCAATGATTTCCTAAAGGGAAAGGATTTTTTTTTTCTTTTCCAAAATTGTGCCTTATAGATTTCTTATTGTTGCCTTGGTCAGGGAGAGAAATAGTTATTAAAGTGAAAACTTCTCTTCAGTTAATATAATTTATTGATTAAGGTCTATGACTTGCTCCAGAGAATAGGATAAGTGTGGACATTATACTAAATTAGATCAATAGTCCATGCTTTTTCCAAGATACATGTCATTACAACCTAACTTTAATTTCAGTAAGTCTGGGCTGATTTAAGGAGATAACTGGGATTAAAAAAAAAAAAAAAAAAACTAGGAAGCTGGAAACCATTGTCTCAGCCCAAGTTTCTTGCTGAACTTTGCTGCGTTGTACATGCATGCCTGCTAAGTCACTTTAGTTGTTTACGACTCTTTGCAATCCCATGGACTGTATCCTGCCAGGCTCCTCTATCCATGGGATTCTCTAGGTAAGAATGCTGGAGTGGGTTTCCACGCCCTCCTCCAGGGGATCTTCCTGACCCAGGGATTGAACTTGAGTCTCTTATGTCTCCTGCATTGGTAGGAGGGTTCTTTATCACTACTGCCACCTGTGAAGCACCTTAGTGAAATTTTGTAGCATCCTACAGCCTCAGTTTCCTTACCTGTCAATGAGAATAAAAATACTTATCGCTTCTAACTTGTACAGTTTTTGTCAGAGAAAATTTAAATTTGTGCCATAGATGTAGATAACATTTCTAAACCTGTTGGTTTTTTTTTTTTCCCCTAAAAAAGTATCTGCATACACACCCACTTGTTCAGCTGCTTCTAGTCTCAAAAATGTCTTATAGGGACTTCCCTGGTGGTGCAGTGGATAAGCCCGTGCACCACAACTGCTGATCCCACAGTCAAGAGCCCATGAGCCACAACTACTGGGTCCATGGGCTGAAACTACTGCAGCCTGTGCGCCCAGAGCCTGTGCTCTGCAGCGAGAAGCCCACGCATTGCCGCTAGAGAGTGGTCCCCGCTCTCCACAACTAGAGAAAGTCAGTGCACGGCAATGAAAGACCCGGTGCAACCAAGAAAATGAAAGTCTTATAGCAAAGGGAATTAGAAAACTGCTAGGATAGATTAAAAGTTTTACAGACTTCATCTACAGGGTTGACTGTATTTGTTTTTGCCAAGAGTGAGAAACAAAATTATTTCTCCTGGATACTCTCGGAGAAAGCAATGGAAACGCACTCCAGTACTCTTGCCTGGAAAATCCCATGAACAGAGGAGCCTGGTAGGCTGCAGTCCATGGGGTCGTGAAGAGTCGGACACGACTGAGCGACTTAGCAGCAGCAGCAGGATACTCTGGTTCTTCAGTCGTCAGGCATCTAGTTATGTCACCCAGGCGGATTAAGGCAGAAGCCTTGCCCATGGTTTATAGAACTGTGTGGCGGACATACTAGGGTGGAAAGAGTTGTAATTAGAAAATCGGTGTCACCTTTAGGAAATATGCTGACAAATGTGGATATTCTGACTTGTCCCAGAAGCAGAATAAAAGGAAACCAAATGATCTCCAAGTAAAAGCACAAAATTAAAAAAAATGAGCACAAAGGTTTGAATCAAAAATATTTATTTCTAGAGAAACATTTAAGGGAAACTCATTTCCAATTTCAGAGGAAAAGGGCTCAGTGGTAGTTGGGCCATACCGTATTGCTGTGTTAAAATAGGAATTTCTGCATCAGGCATCTGTAGGGGCAAGAAGCCCTGTCACCACCCTCATGGTGGGCAGGATCTCTGCCTCAATCTGGACTGGTTCTTAGATGTGACAAGGGACTCATGAAACATCCTGAAGATTTTATCTTCTGCACATGTGTGTGTGCTCAGTCGCTCAGTCCTGTCTGACCCTTTGAGACCCCATAGACTGTAGCCCACCAGGCTCCTCTGTCCATGGGATTTCCCAGGCAAGAATACTGGAGTGAGTTTCCATTTCCTTCACCAGGGGAATCGTCCCGACCCAGGGATGGAACCCACATCTCTTGTAGCTACTGCCTTGGCAGGCACATCTTTACCACTGGGAAGCCCTTTTTTGTGTATTCAGATAAATACTTCAGGGTCTGAAATTAGGGAGCGAGCCAAAGCTAGGTATTACATAGACTTTAGTTGTGGCTGTTAGGTCATTTCACGGTTGGCTGCAAAGCACATTTTTGACTGGCAGATGCAAAGCAATGTTTAGAGTTTTCTCTATGTGTCTAATATTGGTTTTACTTCCCTGTCATGTAGATCACTATGAGGAGTATAATAGACATGGACCAGGAGGGCATGGGGAGGGAGGGTCCGTGTAGCTCCTGAGGAAGCCAGGTAAAAACCTCCTGCCCTTCCAGCTTGTTAGTTTCACTCTGTTCCCCAGTGCGGTGATCATCCTCAGCCAGCTTGCCAAACAGCAGATTCTTTGAGGTGTCTAGAAAATCCCTGTGTAAATGCACAGTCAGGAAGTTGGGTGCACAGCTGACTTTGTGTTTCACATGGCTTTTGGGGCATGTTTCCCTCAGCCCAGGAGGCATGCCTCTAGGGTGTGCAAAGAAACTATCTTGAAAATATTCCTCTTGGCAGGATGATTTCAGGGACACCTGTGAGAGCTTCCCTGCCTTTGAAAACAAACAGACCCTTACCTGCTTCCCTTCCCTTCTCCCCAGGGGCCTAGAGTCCTTCACTTTCTCATGAAGACTCTTCATTCCTTACTGAGAGCTGATGTTTAGAATACAGACCTAGAGGGAGGAGCTACCATCACTTGCAAGCAGATTCTTTACCATCTGAGCCACCAGGGAAGCCCAAGAATACTAGAGTGGATTGCCATGCCCTCCTCCAGGGAATCTTCCCAACCCAGGGATGGAACCCAGGTCTCCTGCATTGCAGGTGGATTCTTTACCATCTGTGCCACCAAGGGAAGCCCTCATTCTTTAGTGAGAGCTGATGTTTAGAATGCAGACCTACAGGGAGAAGCTACCACTGCTCGAGACCTTACCATATGGAAAAC
The DNA here is from genome assembly GCA_007570785.1 of Antilocapra americana. Classification (NCBI taxonomy): domain Eukaryota; kingdom Metazoa; phylum Chordata; class Mammalia; order Artiodactyla; family Antilocapridae; genus Antilocapra; species Antilocapra americana. The sequence goes on from ML660778.1 coordinate 1,174,629, forward strand.
ATTGTCCCGGGAAACAGACATCCAGAGATGTTATTTTTTTAGATGAGGAAATAGGCTCAGAAGTATACATTTGCAAGAGGTGACAATGAATGTCATAGAACCAGCCTTCAAACACAGATTCTTCAGACTCCCAAGTCCCTCTACCCTCAGGGCCCCTCGGGGCTCCCTGGGACTGAGGTTCACTGAAGTCTCCTCCCAGATGCCCATCCCTGTTGCCTAGATGGAGAGAGCAGCCAAGATTTGTGGGCTGAGAAAGCTTTGGGCCTCTCAAGGTGTGCTAAGTACAGGCAAGAGGAAAGAGGAAGGCTGGGGTCCTAGCCTTGACCTCCAGGCACAAGGCAGAGACCCTCCTTCTGTTTCACGGATGACCTGCCAAGGGGTCTTATTCAGGCTGAAGCCCCTTTTGGGGAAGGAGGAGCAGGTGTGTGTGGCTGACCTCTGCTGGCACCAGGGTTCTCCTGTCTCCTTTTCATCAGAAAGAGGGTGAAGTTTGCTTCAAAGGGCAGTGTGGGCGTAAGAAGTTCCTGTGCATTCCTGTCCGCTTTACTAGCTATAAGCTACTAGTATAAGCCATGAGCCTGAGTAATGGTGGAGCACCTAAGCTAGGCTTGTCAAGGGCTGATAGTAAAGTGGAGTGTGGAGGCCCCAAAGGGGTCTTTGGTGCTACCCTGATGAGACACGACTGCAGTACTTCACAGCCCTGCAGAGGTTCTCCTTGTAGTCGAGGCACCAGTGATCAATGTGGCTGAAGTACAGCTAAAGACGGCAGGCAGAGGACTTAGGTCACCCAGGCTAGACTTGATACCTTCACTGTTTGGTCTGGGGGTCTGTCCCACGTGCAGCCACAGAAACCTCAGTCCTAACACTTCTAACACTGCATTATAAATGTCTGTTTACTTATTGATGGCAGCTTCCTTGGGGACCCAGGCCAGTTGTTCTGGTCTCAGCATCTCCTGTGTTTTCTGTGACACCGGAGCCCAAGGAGAGTTTCCTAGCTAAGCTGGAAGCAGACAACAGCTTTGGCCCAAATACAAACTGAGGAAAACTTCATGGGAACTGGGGAAAAGAAGGTAAGTGGTTAACTGTGTTTCTGGGAAAAGTCTTCTGCTCATTTGGGGTGTGAATGAGAACCTTGAGTGTAAACTGGAGTAGAAGACACTGCCCACGGCTGCTGGACCCTAGCTCCAGCCAGAGAGATGGGGCTGGCTAGAGGGACTTTCCAGAAAAGGGGACAGCAGCCTTGCTTGGGGACAAATCCTAGAGTGCTTTTTCAGATAAGCGTAATCTGCTAGCATGCAGACTGTCCCTATTATTTCCATTTTAGTTAAAAAGAAACCTCTGAAAATTCAGAAGGCAAATAAAGCAATCCTGATAATGAAGATGAAGCCATAAAAGTAGCTTTTACAGAGTGTCAACCACTCATGGAGAACCTGACAGTCAGAGGGAAGGAGGGGCAGCGGTATACTATGCCTACCCCATGAGGCCAGAACTTTTTCTTGTTTTCTATAGTACCTAGGGTCTCCGAAGGGGAGGGGAGCTGTGCTGTGAGGGAACCTTCCAAAAACCTCAGCCCTTTGAAGTTTCCCTTCCACTTGCCTTGCTTGTTTTCTCTGGGATGAGGCGGGAGGAGTGACATGGCCATCAGAAAGCACTCATCCCCACGGGATTGGTGAATGTTTCCCTCTGGTACCTCTGTGCCAAGGGCTCCACGCTGCAGACAAGCCTCCGTCCGGTGCCCTCTGAGGCACGCAGCCTATCTGCAAAGCCAGTCAGAATGCAGCGGAGGGAGTGCCGGTCTGTCCTCTCAGTAATCCCCTTGTCACCGCCACCTCGGAAAGCTGCTCACCCTGACGGAGGAGAGGCGATGGGCAAGTCCGTCAAACAGATTGTGAGTGCATTAATGGGATTAGCAGCGGAGGTGAGGATTTCAATGCGTTTCCAAAGTTCATTCACAGCCCGAGACTGGCCTGCTCGACTGCCAAAGGGGACAGGTGACACTTCAGCATTCACGTCACCTGAAGTCGTGCCTGAAGTGGTTGGAGGCACCAGTGTCCCTGTTGTTCATGTCTCTGTATTTTCATTCCACGTGTATGCGTGTATACATGTGTGTAGAAGTCGCTTCAGTCATGTCTGACTCTTTGTGACCCCCTGGACTGTAGTCCACCAGGCTCCTCTGTCCGTGGGATTCTCCAGGCAAGAATACTGGAGTGGGCTGCCATGCCCTTCTCCAGGGGATCTTCCCGACCCAGGGATCAAACCCACCGCTCCTGCATTGCAGCGGGAATCTTTGCCACTGCGCCATCAGGGAGCAGAGCTTAATTTATAAATATTAGTATAAAATGCTATCTAAGAGGTCTTTCCCTTCTGACTGATAAACCAGCTGAAACACTTTAGCAGCCCCACAAAACCAGATGCTTTGTTCTTGGCAGTGATTGAAGTATGATTGGTTTTATTTTTGTCCATTAGAGTAATAAACCCTCATTGTGGAAAAACTGGATCAGAGAAGTATAAGGAGGAAATTTAAAATCTTTGGTCTTTTCACTGGATATTTCCTCTGATGCCATTTTGTTGTGTTTTCATGAAATTTTTCATCTATGTGAATATGAAACAATGTTACAGTCATATATTGGATCTTGTTTTCTTTTTCCAAAAAATATTGTATCATCAACATCTGCTGATTTTCTTGCACTTTTAATATAACGCCTGTAAAATATTTTATGTTTATATATTTGCAGCTTTTGGATGTGTGACAAATTACCATAAACTCAGCAACTTAACGGCAATACCCATTGATTAGCTGACAGTACTGTAGATCAGAAGTTGGCATCTCTGTGCAGGTCTCAGAAGGTCAAAATCAAAGTGGCAGCTGGGCCAAGTTCTCCTCTGGAGGCTCTGGGAAGAATCACTTCCAAGCTCATTCTTGTCAGCAGGATTCAGTTCCTCAAGATGGTAGGGCTGAGGTCCTCACATCCTTGCTGCTTATTAGCTGGGGACGGCTCTTAGCAGCTGGAGGCCACCTGTCTTCCTTTGACATGCGACTCGCTTGATCTGCAAGCCAGCAATTGTCCATTGACTTCTTATTGTGGTTTGAATCTCTGGCTTCTTCTCTGATCAGCTGAAGAAAATGCTTTGCTTTAAAAGGACTCACCTGATTGGGTCAGGCCAAGCAGAATACTCTCGCTGTTTGTAGGATGACAATGTCCTATAGCATGACCTAACCAGGGGGTCAACTTCATAGTATTGATAATCACCACTATTATGCAGGGGATGTATCTCTACTTACCACAATATTGTAACATATAACTAGTTTCCTTCCTTTAAAAAACTGAGGCCTATGGCCACAGTTCCATAGTTAAGTTTGCCAAAGCACCACCTCCTTGTTAGATGAGGTATATATCCTCTTTGGAGCTTTGTTTGGGAATCCTGCTTTTGGTGAGAGCGGAGCGATTGTGGTCTTCTATGGATTGTTGAATAATAGGTGTATTCCTTTTCTAGGATTGCTGAAGTATCATGAACCAAGCTGTTTAAAACAAGAGAAGTTTATTGTTTCACAGTTCTGGAGGCTAGAAGTCTGGAGTCAATGTGTCAGGAGAGCTGTGGTCCCTGTGAAACTTACAGGAGAGTTCTTTCTTGCCTCTTCTTGGCCACTGGTAGCTAGATGACAATCTTGGGTTTCCTTGCTTTGTAGCCATATAACTCCACTGTCTGCTTTTCTCATCAATGCCATTTTTCCTGTGTGTCTGTCTCCACATAGACATCGTTTTATAAGGACTACAGAAACATCAGATTAGGGACCCAGCCTACCTTTCTTTAACTTAACAAGTCACATGTGTAGTAATCCTGTTTTCAAATAAGGTCACATTCTGAGACACTGCGTGTTAGGATATCTTCTTCTTTTTTTTTTTTTAGGGTATAGAGTTTATTATACCAGTTTTGGGTGTGTGGGGGCTTCGCTTTTAGCTTAGTCAATAAAGAATCTGCCTGCAAGACAGGAGACCTGGGTTTGATTCCTGGGTTGGGAAGAGATCTTGGAGAAGGAAATGGCAACCCACTCCAATATTCTTGCCTGGAGAATCCCATGGACAGAGGAGCCTGGCAGGCTACATACAGTCCATGGGGTCCCAAGAGTTGGACACGACTTAGCAACTAAACCACCATATCTTTTCTATGGTATATAGTTTAACATTTAATGATTAGTATGGCTCAGTTGGTAAAGAACCTGCCTGCAATGTAGGAGACCTGAGTTTGAGCCCTGGGTCAGGAAGATCCCCTGGGAAAGGGAATCGCTACCCACTCCAGTATTCTTGACTGGTGAATTTCATGGACAGAAGAGCCTGGTGACTACAGCCCATGAGGTAACAGAGTCGGACCCAAACCGGCAACTAACACTTGTACTTTTTTTCCACTTTCTTAGAATGCCCAGATGGCACAGTGGTAAAGAATCTGCCTGCCAGTGTAGGAGATGTAAGAGATGTGGGTTCGATTCCCGAGGTCGAGAAGATCCCCTAGAGTGGGAAATGCCAACCTACTCCAGTATTCTTCCCTAGAAAATCCCATGGACAGAGGAGCCTGACAGGCTACAGTCCATGGGGTTGCAAAGAGTAGGACACAACTGAGTGACTGAGCATGCACACTCATAGAATATTAGGTGACAATCTCAGTGGAAGCTAAATGGACACGTAGAGTGGTGGGCCTTGAACCAGAAGCAGATCACACAGATGTAGTTATGTCAGCAAGGATTGGAAAGCTGGCTGTGCTGTGGGGCAGCATGCTAACAGGTGGGGCTAGGCCAGATTTGACTCCTAATTTCTGTGGATAGGAATATAGTCATATCAGTATCATGGGGTTAATTAAGATCATGCCTGAAATTTCCTGGTGTAAAATCCTTTGCCCAAGCTTTTGCTAGTGGCTTTGAGGTTCAGTGAGCTGGGTGGGGTAGGCAAAGGGCAGATACAGCTGAATCTTCTCTGACAAGTGGTCCTAGAAGCAGTGTCTGTGTATAATATTAGAAAATGTGTTTCCTCCTCTCTTTTGCTTTTGTTGTTGACTTAAGGTAGCACAGATCTTTTTGGTTTGGAAAGTGATTTCAGAGTTTATTATCCTTTGTAATTTTCACATCCACCCTGTGAAGCTTAAATGACGATTTCCTTTTAGGTATAAGGAAGTTAGAGGTCTTCCCTGGTGGCTCAGTCGGTAAAGAGTCTGCCTGCAATGTGGGAGACCCAGGTTCAGTCCCAGCATGAGGAAGATCCCCTGCAGAAGAAAATGGCAACCCACTCCAGTATTCTTGCCTGGAGAATTTCATGGACAGAGGGCCTGGAGGTCTACAGTCCATGGGGTCACAAAGAGTTGGATATGACTTAGTGACTAACACTTTCACTTCCCTAGGTAAGTTAAGACTTAGTATTCAATAACTGCCAATACAATGAGAAGTAGATATTACGTTTTCATTTTTACATATGAGAAGCTAAAAATGGTTAAGTTCACTTGTCTTATGGCACTTAACAGTACAGCTGGGACTGGGACTCAGGTCTGTGAACTTCCAAGTCTTGTGTGCTGTCCTTGTCCCCACGCTGTGCTACCAAGCTGACCACTAACTTGGACCTGCTTAGAGAATGGCAGCATGGGCACCGTGCATGGATGCCAGAAGTCCCACTTTCAAAAGTACATTTTATACTCAACACTGTAACATTGGAAACTCAGGTCAATTTTTCCTTGGCTTCATTCATTCATTTACTCTTTTTTTTCATATAATTTCTTTCTTTCCAGCTTTATTGATATATAATATTTTCTAAGTTTAAGGTGTACACTGATACATGTATACATTGTGAAAATGATTACTACAGAAAGATTAGTTAACACCTCCATCAACTGACATTATTACTTTTTGCCTTTGTGTGATGAGAAGATTTAAAATTACTCTCAGCACCTTTCACATGTACAATAGAGTACTGTTAACTATAGTCACCATGCTATACATTAGGACTTAACATATAACCAAAGTTTGTACCTTTGACCAACATCTCTTCATTTCTGCTACTCCAGGGCCCCTAGCAACCACCTTTCTGCACTCTCTTTCTGTGAGTTTAGCTTTTTGAGATTTCACATGTAAGAGAGATCATACAGTATTTTTCTTTCTTTGTTCAATTTCTTATTTCACTTAGCATAATGCTCTGAAGTTCCATCTATGTTGTTGTAAATGGAAAGGTTTCAAAGATTTTCTTTTTTAATGGCTAAATGATATTCACATATTTACATTTATATCTGTTTATCTAATATATATGGGCTTCCCAAGTAGCTCAGTGGTAAAGAATCCACCTGCTAATGCAGGAGACATAGATTCGATCCCTGGGTCAGGAAGATCCCCTGGGGTAGGAAATGGCAATCCAGTATTCTTGCCTGAAGAATCCCATGAACAGAGGAGCCTGGTGGACATGGGGTCACAAAGAGTTGGACACTACTGAGTGACTGAGCATGCATGATCTAACATTGTTGTTGTTCAGTTGCTAAGTTGTGACTCTTTGTGACCCAGTGGACTGCAGCATGCCAGGCATCCCTGTCCTTCACTATTTCTTGGAGTTTGTTCAAATTCATGTCCACAGGATAAGTGATATTATCTAAACATCTCATCCTCTGCCACCCTCTTTTCCTTTTGCTTTCAATCTTTCCCAGCATCAGGATCTTTTCTAATGAGTGGGCTGTTTGCATCAGGCGGCCAAAGTATTGGAGCTTCAGCTTCAGCATCAGTTCTTCCAGTGAATATTCAGGGTTGATTTCCTTTTAGGATTGACTGGTTTGATCTCCAAGTGGGCAGCCATTCCTTTCTCCAGTGGATCTTCCAGATCTAGGGATTGAACCTGGGTCTCCTGGGTTGCAGGTATATTCTTTACTGTCTGAGCCACCAGGGAAGCCTTGTGATCTATCATATGTACATGTAAAATAACATTTTCTTTATCCATTCACCCATTGATAATCACTTTGGTTTTTTCTACGTTTGACTATTGTGAATAATGCTGCAATGAACATGGAAGTGTGCAGATATCTCTTGCAGATAATAAATTCATTTCGTTATAGACAGATACATAGACAGAAATAGAATTGATAGATCATATGGCAGCTCTACTTTTAATTTTGCAAGGAAACTCCATATTGTTTTCCACAGTGGTTTTACCAATTTACATCTCCACTAACAGAGCATAGGGTTTCCTTTTCTTCACATCCTAATCAATACTTGTTATCTCGTCTTTTTGATAATAGCTGTTCTAACAGATATAAGGTGATATCTAATTGTGGTTTGATTTGCCTCTCTCTGATGAGTAGTGATGTTGAGCACCTTTTCATGAACTTATTTGCCATTTGTACATCTTCTTTGGAAAAATGTCCATTCAGGTCTTCTGCCCATGTTTTTAACCAGAGTATTTGTTTTTCTGCTCTTGAGTTGTATGAGTTACTCTCCTTCACCTCTGATATTTTGTTTTTGATGTCACAATTTATGTCTTTTTATATTGTGTATCTATTAACCAATTATTTTAGTTATTGTCCCACTCTCTCCTGAGCTGCAAGGTTTTTGATGAGAATTCCTCTGATTAGCCTTATAGAGCTTCCTGTGTATGTGAGGAATTTTTTTTCTCTTGCTTCTTTTAAATTTCTGTCTTTGATTTTAGACAGTTTCATTATAATGCATCTTAGAGAAGGGTTGAACTTAATTTTAATTTGGAGACGTATGAACTTCATGAACTTGGATGTCCATATCTCTCCCCAGTATTGGCAAGTTTCAGCCATTATTTCTTTAAATAAACTTTTGCCCCATTCTCCCTCTCTTCTACTTCTGGGACTCATATAATACAGGATTTTATTTTTTTATTTTTTTTGGTATAGTTTATGTAGGCTTTCTTCAAATTTTTCTTTCTGTTTTCTTTGTTCTCCTCTTACTGGATAGTGCAAAAAGATCTGCTTTCTATCTCACAGATTCTTTGGTTTACTCCATCCAGTATAGTATTAATACATATGATATTGATGTTCTCTATTACATTTTTCATTCCATTTATCATATTCTTCAGTTCCAGAATTTCTGTTTTGTTGTTGTTAATGATTTCTGTCTCCTTGATAAACTCATTTTGCTAACTTTTTCCTGCTTTCTTGAATTGCCTTTCTGTGTTTTCTTATAGTCAATGAGCTTCCTTGAAATGTTTGCTTCATATTTTCTTTTGTTGGGCAGCTCTTAGATTCCTTTGAGATAGGTTACTGGAAATGTATTGTGTTTCTCTGGTGGTGTCATTTTTTTTATTTTACATTTTCCTTGAAGTTTTTTTTTCTTTTCTTTCTTTCTTTTTTTTTTTTTTATTAGTTTTGCCATACAATGACATGATATAGCCACGGGTTTACATATGCTCCCCCCCCAGAACCCCTCCCTCCTCCCTCCCCCTGGGAAATCTCGATGCACCAGCCCCGAGCATCAATCCTGGGCTGGCAATTGATTACACATATGATAATTAACATGTTTCAATGCCATTCTCCCATATCATCCCATCCTTGCCCTCATCTACAGAGTCCACGAGTCTGTTCTATACATCTGTGTTCCTTTTGCTGTCTCGCATGCTGGGTTCTTGTTACCGTTTTTCTAAATTCCATATATATGCATTAGTAAACTATATTGTTGTTTTTCCTTCTGGCTTACTTCACTCTGGATAATGGGCTCCAGTTCCGTCCACCTGAGTAGAACTGATTCAAATGAATTTTTTTTAATGCTGAGTAATATTCCATTGTGTATATGTACCACAGCTTTCTTATCCATTCGTCAGTTGATGGGCATCTAGGTTGCTTCCATGTCCTGGCTATTGTAAACAATGCGGCGATGAACATTGGGGTACACGTGTCTCTTTCAATTCTGGTTTCCTCGGTGTATATGCCCAGCAGTGGGATTGCTGGGTCATATGGCAGGTCTATTTTCAGTTTTTTAGGGAACCTCCACACTGTTTTCCATAGTGGCTGTACTAGTTTGCAATCCCACCAACAGTGTAAGAGAGTTCCCTTTTCTCCACATCCTCTCCAACACTTATTACTTGTAGATTTTTGGATTGCAGCCATTCTGACTGGTGTAAAGTGGTACCTCACTGTGGTTTTGATTTGCATTTCTCTGATAATGAGTGATGCTGAGCATCTTTTCATGTGAAGAATGGAACTGGAGGAATCAACCTACCTGACTTTAAGCTATACGACAAATCCACAGTCATTAAGACAGTATGGTACTGGCACAAAGACAGAAATATAGATCAATGGAACAAAATAGAAAGCCCAGAGATAAATCCACACATCTATGGACACCTTATCTTTGACAAAGGAGGCAAGAATATACAATGGAGAAAAGACAACCTCTTTAACAAGTGGTACTGGGAAAACTGGAGAGCCACTTGTAAAAGAATGAAACTAGAACACTTTCTAACACCATACACAAAAATAAACTCAAAATGGATCAAAGATCTAAGCATAAGACCAGAAACTATAAAACTCCTAGAGGATAACATAGGCAAAACACTCCCTGACACAAACCAAAGCGGGATCCTACATGACCCACCTCCCAGAATATTGGAAATAAAAGCACGAATAAACAAATGGGACCTAATTAAAATTAAAAGCTTCTGCACAACAAAGGAAACTATAAGCAAGGTGAAAAGACAGCCTTCAGAATGGGAGAAAGTAATAGCCAGTGAAGCAACAGACAAACAATTAATCTCAAAAATATACAAGCAACTCCTGCAGCTCCATTTTAGAAAAATAAACGACCCAATCAAAAAGTGGGCCAAAGAACTTAACAGACATTTCTCCAAAGAAGACATAAAAATGGCTAACAAACACATGAAAAGATGCTCCTTGAAGTTTTATATTGCTGTATTTGAAGAAGCAGTCACCTCTTCCAGTTTTTACTAACAGAATTTCAGAGAGAAATACCTTCTGTTTCTGCAAATATCATCCATGTTAGGAATTCTGGGCTTTTCTCAGCTCTTTCCTACTGATACTCCTGCTCTGTAGCTTTGTTCCATCTTGAGAGCTTGTTTGGAGGTTCTAGCAGGGGAGCTCATACACCCTTGATGGAAGGTCGATCCTCCTCTATCCGGGATGGTCATCCTCTTTGACCGAGCGTGTAATTTTGGGAGGGACACATATGGAGCAGTGACAGAGGAAGGGGACGCCTGCCTAGCCTGCCAGATCAGCTGAATCAACTCTGGCGATCAATGGGGTGACAGATGTTTCAATCAGATTGCCCTCACATCCTCCTGTTCCCTCTTGGAGGGGGAATTCTTAAGATTACACATCTTTTTTCAAGCCTGCAAAGCCCTGCTTGGTGTTCTCAGCCTCCACTTTGCTTTCCCCAGGCCTGTACTGATTGCTCACATTTGTATACTTTCTCACAATTCTGCAGATCTGGGCTGGCTTCCTGCATGTGCTTACTAATTGTCTGCAAGGGCTTCCTCTTGCTGCCAGCGGTGGCATGCTCAGATTGCTGAACACAGGGTGAGCCAAGGTTGTGGAGCACTGGGGATGTCCATACCAGTTGGGAGGATCCGTGGGTGAGACATCCCCAGTGGCTCTTGGGTGGGCTTCCTGATGGAGCGGACTGCTCACTTAGTCGGGCGCATGCCCCTTAGAGGCTCTTCAGGACCCCTGACGTTTGTTCTCCAAGCTACTTCCTGCTCCCCAATCATGCAGCACACCTCAGTATTCTGGGTGGAGTGGGGAAGACCTGAGTCTCTTTGGCAGTGTCCCACAAAGCTGGGGAACTGGGTGCTCACTCCCATCCTCACATCCCCCCTCATGAGAGAAACCACAGGCTAAGGGATGATGTGGATAAAATGAAACTGATCCTCTTATACTCCTCAATGCATCCAATCTTGGAATTTTTTTTCCCTCCAGCCATAAACTGGAACTTTTTTCTCCATGTCATGGACTTCTACAAGGCACTCTCATCCATAAGTGGTTACCTAAATCAGTATTCTTTGGGAGGAAGATGGTAGAAAAATCTTATTCCATTGTGCTGATGCTATCACTGTTCTTAATGTTTATTTCTTGAGTTTTTATACACCAGGTTTATTCTAGGCCTTGGAGTTAGAGCAAGATGAGATAAAATGCTTGAGGAGTTTGTCTTCTAGGGTTGCATCAGTTTCATTTTTTTATAAAGTGGGGGTTAAAATGTATATACCTAATTAAGTTGTGATGAAAGTCATTCATGCAATGAACTTATCCCAGCACCAGGCAGATCATAATTTTCAGTAAGTGTCAGCTATTTATATAGAGATCACACACATTGGGGGGGGTCAGTAGAAGTTGACTCTTTTGGAACTGCAATGCCTTAGCATGGGGAGAGCACATTGAATAATCTAGGGGAAGGTGGAAATTTGGAGCCTTTAGAAGCATGACTTTTCTAGGTCTAGGATTGAAACATGAAGCTGGAATGTAGTGTTGTCATGAGGGCAGTGGGAGGACCTCCCGAAGAGGGAGGTTTGGAGGAGATGTTCCAAGTTCATCTACTTGTTCAATAGATGCTGCCCCAGCTGTCTAGAGCTAAGGCCAGAGGTGAAGGGTTCCACACTGCAGAGGAAGAAGCAGTGAGACCCAAAAGCCATGAGATGCAAATCACATTGCATGGAGCACATTGCTGGCTTTTACATCTTGTTTTGCCTAAATGGCCCACTGTGTTAGATGCCTGTCTTAAGTTGCTACACCTCAATATGTGGTATTAACTCCAACAGAAAACGTGCAACCCGCCCAAAGCTAACATAGTTTAAGAAATGTAATATTTTATATGCATCACATTTTAGAAAGCTGTTTTTTGTTGAGGAATGGGGTAATCACTACCGGACGTTTTACTTTGCCTTGGGGATACAATTCGGAGAGTTGGAGTTTATACTATAATTTAGCTAATCTGCCCAGATTCAGCATCTGTATTCCTTTAAGTGGCATTTAATATTACAACAGGAAATCTTTACTGGTTTTCTATCATAAAGAAACATTACTAGACTATACTGTATTATGTGCTCAAGTTGGTTTGCCTTCTCTAATGAACTGTAGGAGAAGTGGAAACAGATAGTGAGTGGAGAGGGATGCTTGAGTGATCATCCTTGCATCCCACAAGGGTGAGAGGTCTGCAGCATGCATGCCGCACCCATCGAGCAGGTGTTGGGCCCACCGAGCAGGGCTCAGATCTTTCTAGAGCTCCCTGAGAGGGGGAAAAATCAGGTCTGGCTCTCAGGTTATTTGTGTTGTTTATATGAGGTGCTATGCACAATTACCTCAGACGCGATAGTCATTCAACAAAAACAGTTTACTCTCCCTTTTGTTTTAATCCCCTGTTGTATGAATTCAGTTTTCTTGGGTATTTTTCAAAAGCAGCTATAAATTAAGCCACTTTCCTTTCTTATTCCTAGCTAGAGGATCTGGCACAAAGAAACGATCAGTAGGTGTCTGCGAGATGAGTTGTTTGTGGTGTTTGGTATAAAGGGGTTTCCTGTCCAAGTCCTTTGTAGGCAGCAGTGGGAGTGGGAGTGTGGACTTGGAGATTCGATCCTGTCTCCCAGCTCTTGAACAGCACACTCAGACAGGTTAGACTTAGCTGTTAGCTAAGGTAAAGCTGGTGGGAGAGTTATTACCATCTCCATATATGAGCTGTTTTATCCACATGCCCTGCCTTTAAATCTACCTTTCCCGTATTTGATCATATTCTACACACCTGGAACAGTATCAGAGTTTGGAATTTCAGGGAAGAATTAGACATCCCCTACTTTTAGGAAGTCAGTGATTAAGTAGCAGAGAAAGCACTATATGGACAGATAGACAGACACACACATAGGCATACACTCATGCATACATATACATATGTGCCTCTGTGTGCATTTGTATGTATTTTTGGCAGTAGTGTTCTAAAGTAACGGGAAACACTCAGTGTGAGAGATCCAAAGTTGTGAGTATGGGGACCATGTTTTATATGTAACAATTAGGCTCCATGGTCTGATAAGAACATAGGTCCAATGAGAGTCAAAGGAATAATGTTTAAAGTGGAGTCCCAGAGTAAAGCTGCCTTCATAGAGGCACTTCCTTTTTTTCTTTTTTTGGACCAATTTTATTTATTAATTTTGGTTGCACTGGGTCCTCATTGGTGCATGGAATCTTTCTCTAGTTTCAGAGAGCTGGGGCTACTCTTTGTTGCAATGCAGTCTTCTCATTGTGGTGGCTTCTCTTGTTGTGGACTACAGGCTCTAGGCACATGGACTTCAGTAGCTGTGGCTCAAGAGCTCAGTAGGCCTGACACACAGGCTTAGTTACTCTGTGGCAGGTGGAATATTCCTGGACCAAGGATTGAACCCATGTCCCCTGAATTGGCAGGCAGATTCTTATTCACTGTGCAGACCAGGGAAGTCTTAAAAGGTAGTTCTTATCCTCAATAATTACAGTCTAGTTAGACAGTCATATGGACACCCCTGGATAAAAGGGAGCATATCTCAGTGAGATGTGTCATAGTGGCAAGAGGAGGACCCAGTAGGACCCACAGCTCCTCGGAGTGATGGGAGACGAGGAAGGAGAGGGAGAGAGTTTAGCGTCAGTGAGGGTTGAAGGACTCTGGGAGAAGAGAAGGTGCTGGTTCTGGGAGGAAGCTATAGAAATGCCTGGCTCCAATCTTGTCTAAGCAGGGAGATCAAAGAGCCTTCACTGGACTGAAGACAGTGAGGTACACATCCTTGGGGAGCCAGGTGCCCCTGTGGCCAAGGACTTTGTAGCTTGTCTGGCTGGCTCGCGGCAACATGGTTGAGAACAGACACGCGGGACTGATTAGAAAACGTCTATGCTTGGGGAAAAAAATGTAGGCATCAGAGACATGAAAATGAAAACATGCAAGCATTTGTAAATGGAATGTGCCTCTCGTTGTGGTGTACGTGCCCAAAGACCTCGTGAGCAACCTGTAGATATGGCTGGGGAAAACATGCCTCGGAGCCCCTTCTCTCCCCCTTGCACATCGATGGCTCCCCTTGGATGGCGCCTGACTTTCTCTCATGGCTTCTTTCCTGAGGTAGGACCTTCCTCTCACTGATTGTTATCAGGAAGTAAACTGGTAGCCCACTAAACTCAGGCTTCATCAGACTCTCAGGAAGAAATCGTGTGTGTGTGTGTGTGTGTGTGTGTGTGTGTGTGTGTGTGTGTGTGTGTGAAGTTCAGTTCAGTTCAGTCGCTCAGTTGTGTCTGGCTCTTTGTGGTCCCATGGACTGCAACATGCCAGGCCTCCCTGTCCATCACCAACTCCTGGAGTTTACTCAAACTCATGTCCATTAAGTTGGTGATGCCATCTAACCATCTCATCCTTTGTTGTCCCCTTCTCCTCCCACCTTCAGTATTTCCCAGCATCAGGGTCTCTTTCAAGGAATTGGTTCTTCACATCAAGTGGCTGAAGTATTGGAGCTTCAACTTCAGCATCAGTCTTTCCAGCGAATATTCAGGACTGATTTTCTTTAGAGTTGACTGGTTGGATCTCCTTGCAGTCCAAGGGACTCTCAAGAGTCTTCTCCAACACCACAGTTCAAAAGCATCTCTTTTTTGGCAGTGTGTGTGTGTGTGTGTGAAGAGATTATAGCACAGGGATCAAGGACCCACTCTGGAGACTTATTGTTGACACTTGAAAAGTTACTGATGCTTTCTGAACCTTAGATTCTTCATCAGTAAGTGGAAATAATACTTATAACCAAGTTCTTGAGAGGGCTAAATATAGTAACTAAATAGATTAGTACAATGCTTGATACATATTAGGTATTTGAGAAATCTCACCTGTTGTTATTGCTATTTGGGGGTACAAGTTGATATACTATGGGTACATTCTGGGAAGAGTTAGAGAAAACTTAGAATCTTTTTGTTGTGGTGGGGGGAGTGAGGGAGGGACAGGAGCATACACATTGCTGTCCATAGTGCTGAATCATCTTTGCATAAACTCTGAACAACAGGCCACTGCGGATGTTGCTCAGTCTCTCCTAGGAATTCTGAGCCAGGAAAGCCGAATGAAGAGGCACAGATAGTAGAAAAGCAAACTAGCTGTGGCTTTTGGATAAGCCATTGAGAAATTTCTATCGAGAGAAAAAGAGACATTTTAATCCCCTTTTTACATATTTACACTACCAAACACACACATACACTCCCTAACCTGATATAGTTGAAATGCTAATAAAAGTAATGAGTGTGTGCTCTGTCATGGAAAGGGTGCAGGTATTAACATGCATGGTGAGTCTGAGTAGTTAGCAGAACCCAAGAAGGGTGGAGATTAAGTGAGGCATCATTATTAGCTGGGTTAAAACAAAATTAAATATCTAAACATTTTTGGGTCAATAAAATATTTGTAATTTTCACAATGTCGCAGAACAAGTAAAACTGATATTTTATAATGTACCTTGTTGGTTTCATGTAATATTGAAAGTTTAAGCACACTTCTAAGTGTATTAAGTTGTTTTTGGAGAGTAGGGAATTTTAAAGGGCAAGTGTCTCCCCTATATTTTTCTTTTTGGGGAGTATTTTGGTGATGATTTTGGGTGCATTATTTTCTTTGAGACCTCTGTCCATTTCCCTCCTCTTCTCACAGCTTGGCTAACCTGCCTCCTAACGCCTACCTGCTAGTCAATTTGTCCTTGCAGTCATCCATCCACCCCCAATTATTCAAACATGCAATTATTGAGCATCTACTGTATATTCTGCACTAAGAAAGTAGCTCAACTAATCTGACTGTTGTCATGACAGACTGACCTTGACCCAGCTCTTCCAGAATCCACTGGTGCTGTACTTATTCTTTCATTCAACAAATTCCCTAAACTCTTAGTCAGGTACTGTTTTAGGGAGTGGGGACACAACAATAAATTCTGCTCTCCAGGAGTTGGGTTACTGAAATAGGCTTCTGACCGGTTCCATTTTTGCCACTGACCTCCTGAGGTTCATTGTCAATACAGCCAGAGGTCCTTTTGCACTTAAGTCCTGTCATCATTTCTCTGCTCAGAGTCTCCCAACAGCTTCTCATTTCATTTAGCTGGAGCAGGGATGGGCAGCACAGTGATGGAGGTGATGAGAAGAGTTTGTATTCTCTCTATGTATTTTGAAGGCATAGCCTATAGGACTCACTGACAGATCAGAGCTCCCACCCCTGTACTGGAAGGTGAAATCCCAACCGCTAGACCACCAGGGAAGTCCCTAAAGGTACCTTTTTAAATGGATGCTGCCCGGCCACTAGTAGACAAAGCATGGCATCTTCAGGGGCCTCACGTGATTGTGAAAGCGGCCTGTCTTTCTTGCTGTGGTCCATCTCCTCTCTGACTTGCCTGTCTGATGCCTGGGCCTCTCCTCATCCCTTACTGAGTGAAAAATTTGCTTCACTAGGAAGGAAGCAGAGTGCAAAGTGAGGTCACTGCTGCCTGCTAACTCTTAAGACTTTAACTTTCAGAAACATTTCAGAAATGTTTCCTAAACATTTACAAGAAATAAGAGGTATTTTGATAGTCTTATAAACTTTATTTAGTTTTAACAAATACTGAAGTTACTGGTTTACTATACCAATAGGAATTAAATGTTGTGCTGTAAAGTTAAAGGCCAAAATAGTTCAGATAGCTACAGCTCTAATTAAGATTTCAGTGCATGGTGGGGAAGGCAATATGGCACAATCTATGGTCTATTTTTTAAAAAACAATGTAGCTACTCAAGTTCCATTTATTTAAAACAGCCTTTTATGAAAAACTTAGAGAACATTAGATTCATTAACAGCAATTATAGGCTTTTGCCACCCATTCATGGGTGGCAGATGGATCCATTGAAACAGCAGGCTGAACAAATATGAATTGACCATGGCCTCCAGAAGTTAGGAGTCTGTTTGAAACCTATTAGTGTAACAGTGTTTTGTACAGTAGCTCTAATCTTTTTCTTCTTTGGTAGAATTAAGTACTCATTTTTTCCTTTTTCTTGTTACTACCCCTTCATCTTAGTTTATTTACACACACATACAATTGCACAGTTCACACTGCATTCCTAAAGTATAATTTTCTCTTTACTCATACTTCAATGCATGTTTTTGTTTATGTTTTTATTCTGCAGTAACAGCAATAATATTTTTATTGTAATATTATATATTAGAACACATAAATATATTATATATTATTGTTATTAATGGAAATGCATTTGTAGATATTGTGCATTTTTCCCCAGCTCTACCGAGGTATAATTGACAAAGAAAAGTGTATATATTTAAAGTGTACAATGTGGTGAATTGATATACATATACATTGTGAAATTATTTTCACCTTCCAGCTAATGAATACATCCATCACTTAGTTATCTTTTTGTTTTCTTTTGCTGTAAGAACAACTAAGGTCTACTCTCTTAACGTATTTCAAATATGAAATAACTATAGTCAGGCTGTACTTTAGGTCTCCAGGATTTATTCATCTTATACCTAAACAATTGCACCCTTTGCACAACATCTCCCCATTTACTTACCCCCCAACTTCTGGCAACTACCCCTTTACTCTCTGCTTCTGTGAGTTTGACGTTTTTCGATCCCACATATAAGTGGGATCATACAATGTTTTTTTTTTCCTGCATATAGTTTATTTCACTTAATATGGTGGTGGTTTAGTCACTAAGTTGTGTCCGACTCTTTGCGACCCCATGGACAGAAGCCCGAGAGGCTTCTCTGTCCATGGTAGTTTCCAGGCAAGTATACTGGAGTAGGTTGCTACTTTGTTCTGCAGGGGATCTTCCCCACCCAGGGATCAAACCTAGGTCTCCTGCCATTGCAGTCAGATTCTTTACCAACTCAGCCTCCAGGGTAGCCCATAATGTATTCCAGTTTCATCCATGTTGTTGCAAATAGTGGGATTTCCTTCTTTTTATAGCTGAATAATATTCCATTGCATGTCTGTGTGTATAGTGTATATTGTATACACAATAGTGTACATTGTGTGTATATATGTATGTTGTCACACTTATCACATTTCACACACACCACACTCTTTATCCATTCACCTGTTTATGGACACTTAGACTGTTTCCATACTTTGGCTATTTGAATAATGAATACTATTGTGTGTTAGTTCTCCTCCAAACAACTGCTTTGTAATTCACATCCTTTACTAACCTAATAGGAACAAGCCAGGAGTTAAGTAAGAAATTTAAGGAAGGTTTTCTTTATTTTCTTTCACTCTGAAGTTTTTGAAGATTAAAACAATGAAAAGCATCAAGAAAAATAAATAAGCTCTGTGTGGTTCTGGTTCCCCATTATGTAATCCTTAGTGGATTTTCAGGGATTGTTAGATGATTGCTATAAAATTATGAAATACATGTTATTTTAGCACAATTATGTTCTACTCCTCCTTTTCTCTTTTATTTTCCTTTCCCTTCTATTTCTACTTCCCTTCACCATCATCATCATCATTACTATTATTTAATTAATTTATTTTAGATACAGCTATCCCATTTTTAAGAATTATTTAGTAGACTCTTGATTGCAAAAAGTCTCGAGTGAAAGTCTCCCTAGAGTTGTAAATGTCTTTGCTCTTTCAACACATTAGTGATAGATATCTTTATGGCCCTTAATATTGATTAAACGCTTTTTTCAGTGCATTTCAAAACTATCTGAAGCCACTTCAAATAAGACTTGTGTATGTGTGTGTTAGTCTCTCAGGCATGTCTGACTCTTTGTGACCCCATGGACTGTGGCCTGCCAGGCTCCTTTGTCCATGTAATTCTCCAGGCAAGAATACTAGAGTGAGTAGTTATTCCTTTCTGCAAGGTCCTGATCTAGGGATTGAACCCAAGTCTCCTGCATTGCAAGCAGATTCTTTACCATCTGAGCCAGCAGGGAAGTCTATTAGGTATTTAATTTGGTTAAATCCTTTCCTCTTTCTGAGCATCTAATTCCTTATCTATAAAATGGGGATAATAATAACTACCTCATGTATTTGTGCTGATTAAATGGAGCAAATTTGATAGGAGAAGAGTTTTTAGTAAATTGTGAAGTTCCATTTAACATTAATATGCAAATTATAATAGTAATAATAATAATGTAATTGGAAAAATCAGGGACTGGGGTTGCAGACTGGAGGCTTTTTTTTTTCCACTATGACACAGACTATTTTAAGTGATATGCTATAGTTAGATCATAATTCACACAACCATCTTCTGAATTGGGCAATTAAACTATGTCATACTATTTGGGCATGTAAAGAACACTGTGTGCTTATGCACAAATCATTTATTTCCATTTCCAAATATTGCTTTGGTGCTTCATTCCAGAAGGTCAGTCACTTTCTCTCAGGACTGCCCCTGCTCTGGGTTCCGTCTAGTTAGTGTTGCCGAGTACTCGGCTCTTGGTAGCTTTCTTAGGCTTGTGTTCGCTCTTGATCCTAGAAGGGCCTCCAGAAAAGCTTGGGCAATAGTGGGGTTGAAATAGGAGGGGCCTTGCGGTTGTTTGTTGGATGGGGAAGCTGGAGTAAGGATGTCCCTTTGCCTTGGGGGATCTTGGTGTGTGTGTGGGGAAGTAGGCTCTCCTTGGCAACAGGGTGGACACCCCAGGGAACAAGGAGAGAGGGTTCTTGACAGATCAGGCCCCCAGGGGGGAACATCCCTGCCTAGAAGGCTGTTGGGTCCCTAGAGCTCTCCCAGCTGGGCTTTATAGGATTACAATTGAATTCACAACTTAAGTCTCTGCCAGAGAGAGTAATTCTGTCTGCAGCAACCCCCACCCCTTACAAGGTTGTATTCAAAGTGAACAGAGGAAGGGTTGGGGGGTGGGGGGAGGCGGGCAGCAGTCCTCCAGGCTGTTAGCAGCTCTTTGAGTCAATGGCCTGTGAAATGTTAGAGAAGACCCGAAACCCTCCTCCCTGGGTGGATATCACCTTCTTCCTTTGGATTTTATGAAGAACCTGATCCTCTTTGCCTGGATGGAGCCAAATAAACGGGAGTCTCCGAGGAGGCTGATGGCTCAGCCCATAGAGGTCTCTCTGCGACGTCTGGTTTTGATGCTTTGCTGATGGATATGATCCTGCTCAGAGAACGAGATCACTGTGCCAGTCTGAGAGAAAGGTCATGTTTTTAATTTAACTTAATTTCCTACACCAAAGAGAATTTTCAATAAGATATTCGACTTTTGCACCTTTAATGAGACCAGATGCTCTGGGGCCTGCAGCCTTGAAGAGAAAACAGACATTCTAGTTTACACTTCTACTCTGAGCCTTTTCTAAACTGGGCATGTTAAGTTCCCTTTAGTGCCCCTCCGCACTGGTGTTTCTTTCTTGCTGTCTCACTTTTCCCTCTTCCTTCCTTTCTATCTCTCTGTCTTCCTTTTTCTCTTCCCACCCATCCTTCCTTTCTTTCTTCTGCTCCTTCTCCTCCTTATCTTTGAACACTTGGCATGGGCTAAGCAGATGCTTAGAGCTTCACAAATGTATATTTGGTTTCTATTTTACAGATGAAAAAGCTGAGACTTAGCAAGGTTAGGTGAGGAGTCTTGTATTGACTAGTGGGATGATAGGCTGAATAACACAGTCCTTACAAGCCTGGGTACTGAAATTAGATCATATGAGCTCGAGTCCAGGCTGCGATGTTTATTTGTAGTTACCTGGGAAACTTCCTTAACCTTTTAACTACCAGTTTATGTCTTAAAGTATAATTTTATTTTTAATGATGACAGTTAAATGTACAAAAGGGCATATGTATAGTTTATAGACTAATAAAACCAATGCCTGTATACCTTTCAACTAGATTAAGAAATAGAGCGTTGTCCATACTTTTCAAGTCTTACTTGTGTTCCTCTTCTGTGCAACTTCCATCCTCATTTAACCCCTAGAGCTAACCATTTTTGTGGATTTTGGTTTTATGTTACTTATGTTTTTCTATACAGGTAATATATATATGTGTGTGTGCTTAGTTGCTCAGTAATGTCCGACTCTTTGTGACCCCATGGATGGCAGCCCATCAGGATCCTCTTCCCATGGGGACTCTTCAGGTTAGAATACTTGAGTGGGTAGTCAGGCCCTCCTTCAGAGGATCTTCCCAACCCAGAGATCGAACCCAGGTCTCCTGCACTGCAGGCAAATTCTTTACCAGCTGAGCCATATATGTATATATATATATAATACATGTATATACATATATATATATATATTACATATTACATGTATATACACACCCCCCCCATGAATCAATAATATATTGATTAGTGTTGCTTGTTTTTGTAGTTTATTAAGCTGAAAATTCTATATATTTTTCTTTGATATGCTTTTTATACTTTTAGCTATATTTATGAGATTTAGCCGTGTACTTGTAGTCCATTTATCTTCAGTCCTAAGTGGAATGCTGTTTTATGACTTCATCTCTAGTCATTCTCTTCTTAATGGATATTTGGGTTGTCGCAGCTTTTCAGCATGACAAACAATTCTGTTATGCACATTGCTAGACTTTTTTCCTGAGGCACATCTGCTGAAGTTTCTTTAGGGTAGAAATGAGATGATCACAGTCACGTATGTTCAGTGTTACGCTCAACTGCTTTCTATATTTGTTGCAAAACCAGTTACTGACTCATAGAGTAAAGAGTTCCCATTTCTCCACTTCTTCACCAACACTTGACATTGTCACATTTTAAATCTTTGGCAATATAGTAAATGCAAAATATATCTTATTGTTGTTTTAACTAATAACTTTCATTTTCAATGAAACTGGGCGGTGCTAATGGTAAAGAACCCACCTGCCTATGCAGGAGACTTTAAGAGATGTGGGTTTGATCCCTAGGTCAGGAAGATCCCCTGGAGGAGAGCATGGCAGCCCACTCTAGTATTCTCGGCCTGGAGAATTCCATGGGCAGAGCAGCCTGGCAGGCTATAGTCCCTGGGGTCACAAAGAATCAGACCCAACTGAAGCGACTTAGCACACATACATTTATAGTTATTCGCATTTTTCTCTTAGGTAAAATGTCTTTTTATGTTTCTTGTTTATTTTTCTGTGTTTCTTTTTGCCCATTTCTCCCTTAGTCTGATCTTCCTCACTTATTTAATGGGAGGACTATTCTGGATGCTCTCTATTAACCTTTAGGGCTCTGCTCTGATTCAAAGACTGCTATTTTGTTTCCACTAACTCTGTTTGCACATGTTGCATTTTTTCTCTTTGAAACATGCTTGTATATCTTAGAGATTGATGTCAGCTTGTGGCCCTGGCTCCTAGGTCAAGGACAGGGTAGAGTAAGTCTTCTGTATAATTGCCCAAGAGAATTTTCTTTAATCGATAATTTTTAAATTTCCATTGGCAATTAAAATGAGATCTGTCTTTTTTTGTTTATATTCCCTCAAATATTATAAATTGGGCACATATTTATGACTGGCCAGAATCTAAATTTTTCTATCAAAGACATAATGAGGATGGCTTTCTCTTCCCTTTTTCTTCTGTTCTTCTATGGTGGTGGAATTAAGAAAAATAAATTAAAGTCTAGGAGATAATTCTTCCTGTCTCTGCAAAGTTAAATACATAATCATAGCTTGTTTTTAAGATAATTTATTATGAGCCTCTTCATTCACTGTGCCTCAGTTTCTAACTCATATTTTCCTTCAGATCAATGGTTTCAAAAGCAACAAAAAATCAAAACAGAAAGAAATTCTCCCAAACTGGTGAACCAACTAACCAAGAGAAACTTAGACCCAAACTACCACCAAAGAGCCCCAAGAAGCATTATCAAATCTAAAAGTATCCTTTGATTCAGATCAGGAATTACACAGGAGCAACTAACATTTCTTGTTCAATGCTAGCGTCTGCTCCTACTTTCCCTTATCTTTCATCAAATTAGCCCTTCAACAGATTGGCAGAGACTCAGCCGCACTGGGGAGGGCAATCTGCAATCGATACAAACGCTAATCTCCTCCAGAAGCATCCAGAAATAATGTTTGATCAAATATCTGGAAGCCCTGTAAAGTAATCAAGTAGACATATAGAATTAAACATCATGAAAGGGTTCCAACATTTCCGATCAGGAAAACATGAAACTCCATAGTTATAGCATAGTAAGGTCGTAGTGATGGTTGTGCATACGTTGTGTAAATTGTGATGAAAGTCTTGTTGACCTATTTCCACAACAACTACACAGTGATAGTTTACCCTTTAATAGTTGAGTGGTTTTTGTATGACATTGTCTATTAACAACATCTAAGAATTTTTAGAAAATATTCTCATGTATAATCTCTGTGATTTCCCCCAGACTTTATATCAGTTCTTCCCTTTGCTGGTTCTTACAGCTACTTGAAAATCCTACCCTGCTTCTAATGTTGAATGCCATGACCCTTTGCTGTAGTGCACTGGCAAGTCTGTTCTTTTTGCCTGTCTCCTCTGTTCCCCTGAACCAATCAAGTTCGGTTGTTTTGGTTAGTTTATTTGCCTAGGATTGGTTTTTGCTTTTGTCCAATGCTGGACTGTTGCTTCTTAAGGTTTAGTGAGTATCACATTCCTGGGCCCTATTCCCAGATTACTGGGAATATTGGTGGGGGTGGGTGTTGCAGTGGTGGGGGGGTATGTGTCAGAGAATTTACATTTCTAACAAGAAACCTGGGGATGCTATTGTTGCTAGTTTAAGGATCATAATTAGGGTTGTGCTATTCTAGATGGTACTTACAAAAGCAATAGGATTGTTTAGCTTTAGTATATAAATATATATAAAATGCATGATTGCCATTTCATTGGTGCCTCTTGGTTTCCAAATAAATAATATTTTTTTATTTGAATCATTTATGATCATTGGTTACTTCTCACTAAATTGTTGGCTCTTTGAAGATCAACCCTTACTCAGATTTTGATCCATCATAAAGTTAGTTCACACTGTGCTCAGCAAGTATATGTTGATTGAATTAAAAGGGAAGGAAGGATTGATCAGTTGATGGAAGTTCACAGCACGCAAGGCTCCAGACTCACCTCTCACACCCTTATGCCACATTTCATCCAGACTCTGGAAACTGTGATCTCTCTCACTTCCTGCAGCAGCTCACTGGCAGGCTTGAGACCACCCTGTCTCAGGCTGAGAAGTGAGAAATTCTGAAAGCAATCGAACACTGTAAATTTTCACAGCAGTTCGGCTGGAAACTGTTGGGCACAGATGTTTCTGTAATTGTGATATGCTGGGAACATTCTCCGGGCTCCAGGCACACAGGGCCTCTGCTTCAGTCTTCCACCTGGGTGCCTCAGTGGGCGAGTCTCAGTGCACTGAAGCTGTAATAGGAACCAGGTGGCAGCATGTGTCTGCCTTAAAAGAGCTGAGCAAAATGCATGGCCCAGTACCAGTCACTCCTCCCCTCTGGTCCCAGCTCCTTCCTCAGGGAGCTGGCTCTAGTGACGGCAGACCTCTCTGCCCACTCCAAAGTGGAGTGGGTCTCAGCCCCTTGTCCAAGTTGGGAATGGAGTCTTATCTTTGCTGTTGGGTGGAGACCTAGAGGCCTCCAGCTGCTCTTTGATTGGCTATAAGAAAAGAATCAGGAAAAGGGTTTGGTGGTGTGAAAGAATATGACTTTTCCATACGAGCTTTGTGTGATCAGGATCACTACCATCGTTTGAAAATCTATAGAAGGATTTGGAAACTTGTGACATATTCCTTCCAAACTGGATTTGCCTTTAGCATATAGTATTGGTAAAGTATCTGCCTGCAATGTGGGAGATGCAGTTTCAGTCCCTGGGTTGGGATGATCCTGTAGAGAAGGAAATGGCAACTCACTCCAGTATTCTTGCCTGGGAAATTCCATGGACGGAGGAGCCTGGTGGGCTATGGTTCACGGAGTCGCTCAGACATGACTTAGCTATTAAACCACCACCACCACCATTCCTGTTTTTAGTTAGAAATAGCTCTCATTTGAGTTTTCCAGATGGCACTAGTGCTAAAGAACCTGCCTGCCAATGCAGGAGATGTAAGAAATGTGGCTCCAATTCCTGGGTCAGGAAGATCCCCTGGAGGAAGGCATGTCAATCCACTCCAGTATTCTTGCCTGGAGAATCCCATGGATGTAGGAGCCTGGTGGGCTACAGTTGACAGGGTGTCAAAGAGTTGGGCACAATGGAAGCGACTTTGCATGCACACACACAGCTCTCATTTGCTTCAGGGTTCTTCCTGCTTGTGGATACATGAGTTAAGGCTATGAATAGCACAGGAGAAACATCTGCTACTGCTTGAAATGTACCCAGCAAAACTGAACTAGGAGCATTCTTCATGAACGTTTCTGGATGGGATAACTTTAACCTCTGCAATACTGTAACCAAAGCTGTAAACAAGACAGCGGGTGAAGGATGTAGAACTGGAGACCTAGGAAGAGGAAGCAGACACTTCCTGGGAGGACCGCATGCAGTAGTTAGCCTCCTGCCCTAGTGACTCAGGTTAAGTAACTATCGTTGTGCTTACAACTGTCAGTGTTGCTGTGTAACAAATGTCCTTCCATTTCTTTTCACAAGACGTGTTCTTAACACAGCTGTTGAAAGACTTGTTTTTATAAACTCTCATGTAACTTTTATGTCTTAATTTATCACTGATGTATAACATTAGCTGTACTACTGTTAAACAAAAATGTTTACCCTAGACAGTACTCACAAATCTTCTAAGAACCAGAGGAGTATTTTCTTCCAGTTTTAGCTTTTATGTAGAACCTGTTCCATATTAAAATAGAGTTGGATTTTTCTTCTTAGCTCCCATTATTCACTATGTTGTTATTTCTTTAAAAAAGTAACTTGCACAGCTTTTTATATTTATAACTTCCATATAGCTAGAACAAAGAAGCAAAAAGATTCCAAGAAGGAATATTTGCTGTAACTATAGTTGAGTGAGGTAACTGGTAGGTGAAGTTTAAAGAAGTTTCCACACACACAAAAATAACAAAATAGACTCACCATTAGAAGTAGTAAGAAAGTTCAGTAAGTTTGCTGTCAGATCAACTTATGTATAATTAAAGTTATTTCTCATCAGCATTAATCAACTATCAGCTAAAAACAAAGTAAGAAAAGAAGGTAGCCTTCATAATACCAATAAAAAGTATAAGGCATCTAGGAGGTAACTTAGTAAAGAGTACACAGATTTCTATGGGAAAATGTTAAACATTATTGGAGTATACAGAAGATGATTTATTAAAATAGAGAAACATTCCTTGTTCCTGTATGGAATGAGTCAATCTTATCAAGTTACTTCCTACTCAAATCAATATGCATATACAATACAATTTCATTAAAATTCCAGTAAGTTATTTTGAAGGAGTTGATAAAAATAATCTAAAAGTATCTGGAAGGATTAAGATCAATGAATTGCTGCTGCTGCTGCTGCTAAGTCGCTTCAGTCGTGTCCAATTCTGTGCAACCCCAGAGACAGCAGCCCACCAGGCTCCCCCATCCCTGGGATTCTCCAGGAAAGAACAGTGGAGTGGGTTGCCATTTCCTTCTCCAATGCATGAAAGTGAAAAGTGAAAGTGAAGTCACTCAATTGTGTCTGACTCTTTGCCACCCCATGGACTGTGGCCTACCAGGCTCCTCCTTCCATGGGAGTTTCCAGGCAAGAGGACTGGAGTGGGGTGCCATTGCCTTCTCCAAATGAATACCTAAGTAAGTTAAAAGAAAAAACAAAGGGAATGTTTTTCTTGCCAGGTATTAAGACATGTTACAAAGAGTGATGTCTGTGTAAGTCACATGCTCTTCAGGGTTACTGTAGACTGATGCAGCTATTTTGGAGAACTATCGGCCAGTACTTGGCTAAATTAAGTGTACTCATGCTGTATGATTCAGCACAAAATTCACAGAGTCCATAGGTGACCTGAACGGGGATTATGAAAGAAGGTGTTGGAGGCAACTCAGTGTCCACTCCTTGGGGAGTGGATTGTTAAATGTGGGGTTGCATTTTATGGGGTACTATGCTGTATGTTGGGCTTCCCCAGTGGCTCAGGGGTAAAGAATCTGCTTGCAATGCAGGAGATGCAGGTTTAATTCCTGGGTTGGGATGATCTCCTGGAGGAGGCATGGCAACCCACTCCAGTATTCTTGTCTATGGGATCTCCCATGGACAGAGGAGCCTGGTGGGCTACATTCCATAGGATTGCAAAAAGCTGGACATGACTGAAGTGACTGAGCACAACATGAGATGCTATAAGTTAAAAGCAATGGACTGCTATGATGGACCTTAAAATAATACATCATTAAAAATCAGTAAATAGAATGAGATTACACACAAAAAAGCTTATTTTTATAGGAACAGGTATAAACAAGCTATGACAAACCTAGACAGTGTATTAAAAAACAAAAATATAACTTTCCTGACAAAGGACTGTATAGTCAAAGCTATGGCTTTTCCAGTCATCATGTATGAATATGAGAATTAGACCAAAAAGAAGGCTGAAGGCTGAAGAATTAATGCCTTTGAATTGTGGTGCTGGAGAAGACTCCTGAGAGTCCCTTGGACTGCAGGGAGGTCAAATCAGTCAATCCTGAAGGAAATCAATCGTGAATTTTCATTGGAATGATTGATGCTAAAGCTGAAGTTCCAATAGTTTGGCCACCTGATACGAAGATCCAACACACTGGAAAAGACCCTGATGCTGGGAAAGATTGAAGGCAAAAGGAAAATAGGGTAGCAGAGGATGAGATGGTTAGATAACATCACCGACTCAATGGACATGAATCAGAGCAAATTCCTGGAGATAGTGAAGTACAGGGAAGCCTGGCATGCTGCAGTCCATGGGGTTGCCAAGAGTCAGACAAGGCTTAGTGACTGAACAACAGAAACACACGAGAATGGTTAGGATTAGAGTTAGCGTTAGAAAGACGAGTCAGAAAGAGGCATTAAAGGGAAAATATGATAAAAGGAAAAGTGTACCGAATAAGGACGATAATGTACTCTGAGAGGCATGATTAATTTAAAAGTTTCAATTAAAAAAATGAACAAGGAAAAATTAAAAAATAAAATCAAAATTCATTTAAAGTTACAGACCTCTCTGTTTTTCTGTCTTTCTACGGGATGTCAAAGAAATACCTTGGAGCAGAAATTATTCTTTTCAGAAAAGGCAGCACAATATAACATGACATTTGAGTGAAGACTTCAGGTAAGGCTGACCTCTGTGTCTTCACCAAGTCGGTCTCTTCTGGAACTAGCGGATACGTCTCAGAAACCCTCCCCTTACCCAACCCCTTCTATCCAAGAGGGGACAATAGCTGAGCGTGTGATAGGACAGCAAAGACCTGGGGAAGTCAAGGTGGGGCGTCTTTGGCCCGATCCAACTCTTGAGTACCTTACGTGGGCTCTTATTTCTCTGAAAGAAAACCACTGTTAGCATAAGGACCTGGACTAGGAAGGGTGTTATCACTGCTGTGTGCTCAAACATATCTGTTTCTGACAGAAATGAATGCAGTAAGGACCCACTGGGGCTTTAGTCATGGGCTAATCTGATTCTCTGCTTCTCACTTTACTTGGAGTTTGAAAATTGGAACAGCCCCTTTGTTTTGAACAAACACTGGACTCACAGGCAATTCTAGGCCAAGGAAATCCCAAGAAAGAGAAACTGGATATCCTGTTAATTTGGATAGAAATTTAAATGGTTAAATTGAATGTCAGGAAGAAAATGGACAGTGTTTTGATGAAGTGGGTCATACTGGTTACACAACCCAATTCTAGAACTTCAGTGAACAATTTAGAGTACCCACTAGGTGCAAAGCATTATCCTAGAAAATGAGATAGTTTCATGGTGACTCAGACATGGCTTTCCTTGAGATCACAATGAAACAATATATGTATTTTTCAAATAACAAGGAATCAAGTTCCTTGGGGTTCATTTTGATCTTATTTGCAAAGGAAGAATCAAAAGTGTATTGACTTGGAGTTTATTGACCCTCAAGAAAGTTTAGCTTGACCATACATCGCACAGTTGTTGTTCAGTCACTCAGCTGTGTCCGACTCTTTGTGACTCCATGGACACCAGACACACCAGGCCTCCCTGTCCTTCACCATCTCCCAGAGCCTGCTCAAACCCAAGCCCATTGAATTGGTGATGCCATATAACCACCTCATCCTCTGCCACCCTCTTCTCCTCCTGCCTTCACTCTTTCCCAGCATCAGGGTCTTTTCCAATGAGTCAGTTCTTCACATCAGGTGGCCAAAGTATAGGAGCTTCAACTCTAGCATTAATTCTTCCAATGAATATTCAGGATTGATTTCCATTAAGGTTGAGTGGTTGGATCTCCTTGCAGTCCAAGGGACTCTCAAGAGTGCACAGTGGATATCCTATAGTCAAATCAAGTACATTTTAGAAATGGTATAACCATTATACCCAGTCTCTCATTTAATTGTGTCTACTGTGAAGCTCTCTGCTTGATGTTCTGAGATGCCTAGGAAGGGCATGTTGCTTGGCACTGCTTAGGTCCTGCTGTAGCACTGGGTCAAGGCAATTGCTGGAAGAGCATCTCTGACAGAATGATCTCAACCTTTTGGGAAAAAAGGCTTCACCTTGCAGAGACTTCTGTGGTTCTTTTTCTCCCTGGCCTGTTTGTTCTCTCCTTGCCTGTCATAACTATGTTTACGCACCACCCAACCCTTCCCATTAAAAATGCCTGGGATGATGGGGCCCTAATGAATCACTCTCTAAGCATCTAAGTCACAATAATCAATTACAGCTCCCTGTCACCCAGACAATGATCTCTGTGAATCGGTGATCTTTACGTAAGCTTGTTAAGAGGTCCATTAGAAGAGGGTGAGGACTCTCTCTCCCCTTTGAAATATTATTCCAGCAAGAAGCCACATGCCTGTGAGGCCCTTTACTCACAGGACTTGAGGCTTTGAGTCATGGATCAGCAGTGAGGGAATTAAGACCTTTGGGATTCAACAAATTCTGCCAAAAAGAAAGCATCAGCCTACATTGAAGGGTTTTGCCTTCCTGTGCATTGGGAGGAAGGCTGCAGTGTTAGGGCTTCACTTTCTTTCTGTCTCTAAAGAATCTATCCTCTTGTCTCATGTTGGTCCATCTCTAATTAGGGATTAGATAGACCTGACAGAGCTGTAGTTGGCTGAGTCAGCTAGCTAAAGTGGTGGTAAATTACCTAGGGCAAAGGAAATGTGAGAATCCTTGTTTAGAGCTCCCAATGGGGTTGAATACAGAAAGGAAGTTCTCTGAGACAGGGGTCCCCAACCTCTGAGATCAAATGCCTGAGGTAGAGCTGATGTAATAACAATAGAAATAAAGTACACAATAAATATCATGGGCTTGAATCATCCCAAAACTGTCCTGTCTCCTCCGGTCTGTGGAAAAATTGTCTTCCATAAAACCGGTCCCTGTTGCTATAAAAGTTGGGGACCATTGCTCTAGTAATCATATATATGCATGGGGTCAGGCAGCTATTTGGGGAAGGGATAAGAGAATATGGAACTTTGATCTTGAACAGGGAGAGGTACCCAGAGCTTCCATTAATGAAATGGTGACCTCCTGGGGTATGTGTGTTCAGGGTACAGGGCTGGATTTGGCACTTCTAAGTAGCATTGCCCTGGTGTGTCCCCTTTCTACTTGATCTGTTAAAAGCCTGGTATGGGTACTGCCAACTTTCCTCTACAGACTTCTGGGAGGAAAGTGAGCAGGGGATATCTATTTGCAGAAATCTGCATGCAGAGGAATCCCAGAAGAGTGATCCCTGATTGCTAGCATCCCCTGGTCTTCATGGCCCACAACCTCTGCCTTCTCTAGCTATTCATATGGGCTCTATTCTGTCTCTTGTAATAATCCTTATGGAGGCAGGAAGAACCAAGTTAGCCCCAGTTTCCTCCCTTCCCTCTTGACCTGATCAGAGTCTGCTCCTGAGAACCTCTCAGGTCTGGATCTAGTTGCCAAGACAACCCCCAGGCTTCCGTGTCCGCCTATATCAGGTCCCTCTGGCTCCATCCTAGTTCCTTGTTCCTAGTTACTGAGCTACTAAACGGCTAGTCCTGTACATATAGCATCTCATTTCATATTTGTAACAGTCCAGTGAAAGAAAATTACTATTCTAGTTTTAGAGATAAGAATATTTAGGCTAAGAAACGTCAAATAACTTCCTAGTCTCATGCAGTTAATACATGATACATCTGGGGTTTTGTCTTGAGTCTTCCAAGCTACTATTTTTTTTGCTTCTAAGCTATTTGATGGTATGGAATAGATTGTTTCTTCTTAAATTCTTGGGTTGTTCATAAGTTCCCCACCAGGGGCCTCTTTGGCTTCTGTGTCTACTCCATACAGAAAGAAACTTTAGATAGGTCAGCTGGGCCATACTGCCAGCTCACTGCAATCCAGAAATAAAGTGATAAATGTTAGTAGATGTTACAGACTGGGGATTTTTAAACCAACAGGATCTCTTTTAGTGATTATGTAAATTTGATTTGCTTGTCAACGTGTTTGCTCATTTTTTTTTATTTGCAAATTTCAGAGTAAGGCTTTTCTATTTGCTGCCTAGTTGAAGATTATCTTACTGCAAAGCAATTGGTTAAAAAGCACTATTCATCATTTGCAACAGCTTGGCTCTGTGACCAGGATTTATATTCTCCTTGGAAACTCCAGAACCCAAATAAAACACTGAAATACATTCGATGCTGCAGGTGAACTAAAACTCCAATCATACACTCCATTTCAAATTTTCATTCTGATAAAATCAATTCCATTGTTCTTATCATTAGTAGATGTATTAATATCCTAAAAAAAGGTTTTTAAAATTATTGTTTATGTGTTAGGGCTGTATAGCTTTCATTTTTAAAAGAGAGTTCATCTATTAAAAATGTTTGAGGGACTTCCCTGATGGTCCAGAGGTTAAGAATTCTCCTTGCAGTGCAGGGGACGTGGGTTTGATCCCTGGTCAGGGAACTAAGATCTCATATGCCATGAAGCTACTAGGCCCCTGTGCTGCAACTACTGATTTCTCGCGCTCTGGAGACCAGATGCTGCAACGAGGATCCTGGGTACTGCAAGTAAGACCTGGCACAGCCAAATAAATAAATAAGCAAGTAAATACTAAAAAAAAATGTTTGATATATGTATAATTATGGCTGATTTGTGTTGTTGTATGACAGAAACCAACACAACATTGTAAAGCAATTCTCCCCTAATTAAAAATAAAAAATGTTTGAAAATCACTGCATAGACAGTCACTCATTTCACCTTCATAAGCCCACATTTGTAGACCTCCCTACCTGCTGCCTTGTGCTCCAGTCTTCATAGTTTAGCTTTGACCCCTGGATATGGGGATTTCCTTGATACCTTCCTTGCTATTTTGAAAGTTGCATGCAGTTTTCAGCTTTGCAAGCCTCATCTTCTGCCATTTTTTTTTCAGGTCAGGACTCTCCTTTTCCATCCAGCCCTGCAGAAGCTGCTTTTTCTGAGGCTGTTTCCGGTGGGTGGATCCTGAGCTGGGACCTCTATTTGGAGGTATGGACTAGTCTAGCTCTCTGCTCACTACTATCAGAGGGACCATCTGGGAGCCCCAGAGGTGAGAGCCTGAAGTTTACACTGTTCTTGCCCGCATGGCAAGTCTGTTTATGGGCTGAAAAGAAGGCTTCTTTGCCATGGGAACTACTACCCGCTGCCCAACCATTTTGAAGACCCTTTAAAACACCAAAGTTTGCACTCTTCAAATTAAGCAGCACTGGAGGAAACAGAATTCCTGAGTCCATGCCATGCACTATGCTAGGTGGCTCCTTGTGCATTTTCTCTTGTTTGCTTCTGGCTTGAACTAAGTGGAATAAACAAAACAAAGAACCCATTAGAGAACACTCACTCGTGAGAGTAGGTTGGAGAAGTTTGCATTTACAGGGGAAGAAGTAAAGGGAGGCATTTGCTACCAGGGCAGGGATTTATTTATTCTGCTGGTGGTTCTCAGATTACATCTAAGGGCTCTGATGCCTTTGGAGAGCCCTGAAGGATCCTGTGTCCATGGGTGGGAGCACTGGCACTCTGAATGGAGCCACAGGGATGATTTTTGAAAAAAGGTCAGGACACTCTCATTTGCCAAAGGATAAACAGCATGAGAAGGCACGATCTTCATCTTCAAGGACCTTACAAGCTGGCTGGAAAGAAGAGGCACAATATGTACAAAGTCTTTAAAGATATTAGTCATGCATGACCCAACCTTCGGGGCCCAGGAGAATGAGTGATTCTGACAACCCCAGGGGTCTTAGGCAGCCGCTGGGAACTAGGGCTAGTCTGTGCCATGTTTGATGGGGTGCTTCTCCTTTTTGCACATTTTTCCTGTCTGGTGTGCAGTCTTTGCTTCTGCAGTATTTTCTGCTTCTCCTCTCTTACAAGGAGAGGAAATCTACCAGTGTTATGTTAAGTAACTGGTGGTGGGCATAGGGGATAGGGTGAGGGTTTCTTATAAGGAATTGAGAAGCCAATTGAGCAATGGGGGCGTATAGCATTTAATCATTCTGTGACTCAATTTCTTCTAATAGGTCTAATAAAAATGATCACTCTTTAGGTTTTTATAAAAATAAGTAAATTAGATAATCCATATATTGCTTAACTCAGTGGGTGCAACTTAGTAGACCTTCGATATATGTAATTTCTAAGGCCACTACTAATTTCTGGTTTCTCAGAACATTTACTTGTTGTGGGCTCCCAAGCTCCACTTCTGTATTCTCCTCAATCACTCTGTCTTGATTTCAGGCCATCCAAGGTCCTTTCAATTTCAACCTTTGTTGCCCTTGCATGATTTTCTTCTTGTGTCCAACAATGTTCTCAGCAGTGACTCTGACCGTCTTGGATCCTGGTTTTGGTTGGGCTGTGTCATGTATGCCTGGCCATTATATTAGCAGGCTTTCATTGGGTCTGTGCTCCCTTCTGGTCTGATCATCAAGGACTATTGGCAGGAGGAGAAAACATTTAGAAGGGAGTGTGGATATGGTGTCTTGGGTAGATGGGTCTTTGTGGTGTGCTGTTTACCAGCAGAGCCCAACACTGTACTGATAGATACCCCATTCAAATCGCTCACAATCACAGGTGCTCAGTTCTAGAGGACACACAGGGGAGGACCATACAGTCCTTGTGAGATCTCTCCACCAGGGAGTGGTTTGGGGTGAAGAAAACCAATGTGCCCAGAAGACTGGAACATATATCACCTTCTGAGAGCAGCATGAGGGCACAGACTGTGGAGGTCAGTGGTGAGAAACCAGATCCTAGGAGAGGCCTTTGGGAGTCATGCAAGCAAGTGGCAGGGAGCATGCTAGATCTTGTGCTAAACATTTTA
Source organism: Antilocapra americana (assembly GCA_007570785.1). Lineage (NCBI taxonomy): Eukaryota > Metazoa > Chordata > Mammalia > Artiodactyla > Antilocapridae > Antilocapra > Antilocapra americana. Next base: position 1,208,877 of record ML660778.1, read on the forward strand.
GGTATGCTTGACAATGTTTCTTCAAGTACTGTCACTATTTAAATTACACATATGAAGGAACAGAAAGGTTAAGTGATCTGCCATAGGTCACACAGTGCCAGCAAAGGAGTGATTCAAACCCAGGCATGGAGGCTCCCACAGCAAGAACAAGGGCATGGAGGGAAGAAATAGTTTAAGCTCATTCTATCAGGAAAGGCCCTTCCATCTGTTTGGCTGGAGCCCAGTGTACCTGCTGGAGAGTGTTGGGGAGAAACTGGCAAGGTGTGGTGGTAAGAGACGGTGGCAGGTTCTGAATACTAAGCTGATGGGGGTTGGAAGCAGAGTCTCCTTTGAAGCCCTTGGCCTGGGCCTTGCATTCTGTGGAAGTTCAGCAGATGCTCTTTAAAGTGGAGAGTGATGAGGCTGCCAGGTGGAATGGTTGTTGGGACAGTTTCTTGGCCATCATTTTGGATACCCAAGCCTTGTTCCTCGGCCCTGCCCTCCTGTCTTCAGCTCCTGCTTCATTCAGAAACCAGAGTGATCTCCCTAAAATCTAGGACTTATCATGTCACTTTTTGCTCCAAGTCACCCAACAGCTCCATAGAGCTCTCAGAAAAGAGTTCAATTCCTTAGCACGTCATTAAATAGAATCCCAGTCTGGACTCAACCCAGGTCTTTGTCTTCTCCTTGATGTTTGAGAAGATGCCACATGGAACTGCTCACCCTTCCCTAAAGAGGCAGTCTGTTTTGAAGGCTCCATATGACTGACAAGCTCTCACCCCCTGTTCTGCCTGGAATGCTATCTCTTACTAGGGAGCATTGTCTGCTCAGCCCCTTAACAAGAGTTCGTTTGTTAACCTCCACAGCAACCATGTCAAGGGGACTCTCTTACTTCCTTTTTATAGATGAGTAAACTGAGATCCAGAAAGATTCAGATGTTTGTCCAGGAACAAAAACTAGTAGGATCAGAGGCAGGATTTTAATCCAGACCTCTTGTACTCTTCCCCACTCTCCTATGTGGTCTCTCTCCTCTATTTTTTGGGTGGATTCTTTCATATTCTACATGGAGCAGAATCCAATGCCTCGTCTGTGGATTTTCCTTGATTACTCCCTCACTCCCAACCCCCTCTGTCAGACAAGTCATTCCACAGGGCTTTGTTCAATTTTATAACAGCATTTGTCTCTTCTTATTGGGCTTCCCCCAGTGGCTCAGTGGTAAAGAATCTGCGTGCAATGCAGGAGACACAGGTTCAATCCCTGGGTCAGGAAGATCCCCAGGAGGAGGGCATGGCAACCCACTCTAGTATTCCTGTTGGAAAAATCTCCTGGATGAGGAACCTGGTGGGCTATGGTCCATGGGGTTGCAGAGTCGGACACGACTGAAGTGACTAAGCACACATACACATCACCTCTTATTAGAGTAAATTTTTTTAGAAATTTGTTATAGACTGAATATCTGTGTCCCTCCCCAAATTCATGGGTTGAAACCCCAATCCTCAATGTAACTATATTTGGAAAGAAGACCTTTATGAAGGTAATTAAGTGATATCATAAGGTTGAGGCCTTGATCCAATAGAATTGGTGTCCTTATAAGAAGAGACACCAGAGAGCACTCTTTTTCTCTATCATGTGAGGACACAACAAGAAGGCAGCTATCAATAAGCCAGGATGAGAGCTGTTATGACTTTGCTAATCTGACTTTTGTTGAGTAGAGCACAGGGTCCTGAATGGTGAGCCACAGTTCAAAAATCATCCACAAGGAAAATTGAAATGGAGACATTTATTCCTAGGAATAAATGGCAGAAAGCAAAGAGGAACTCAAGAGCCTCTAGATGAAAGTGAAAAAGGAAAATGAAAAAGCTGGCTTAAAACTCAGCATTCAAAAAATAAAGATCATGGCATTCGGTCCCATCACTTCATGGCAAATAGATGGGGAAACAATGGAAACAGTGGCAGACTTTTCTTGAGCTCCAAAATCACTGCAGATGGTGATTGCAGCCATGAAATTAAAGGACACTTGCTCCTTGGAAGAAAAGCTATGACCTAGCCAGCATATTAAAAAGCAGGGACATTACTTTGTCAACAAAGGGCCATTTAGTCAAAGCTATGGTTTTTCCACTAGTCATGTATGCATGTGAGAGTTGGACCATAAAGAAAGCTGAGCATCAAAGAACTGATGCTTTTGAACTGTGGTGTTGGAGAAGACTCTTGAAAGTCCCTTGGACTGCAAGAAGATCCAACCAGTCCATCCTAAAGGAAATTGATCCTGAATATTCATTGGAAGGACTGATATTGAAGCTGAAACTCCAATAATTTGGCCACCTGGTGAGAAGAACTGATTCATTTGAAAAGACCCTGATACTGGGAAAGACTGAAGGTGTAAGAAGTGGATGATAGAGGATGAGATGGTTGGATGGCCTCACCGACTCAATGGACACGAGTTTGAGCAGGCCCCAGGAGTTGGTGATGGACAGGGAAGCCTGGTGTGCTGCAGTCCATGGTGTCACAAAGAGTTGGACACTATGGGTCCATGTGTTGGTCACAAAGAGTTGGTCACAATGACTGAGCGACTGAACTGAACTGATTTCTTTTTGTCCTGGAGGATATACCCAAGTATGCCTTAAGGGGCTACATCGGGAGGTCAAGGTAGAGTGTAGAGAGAGAGCAGCAGGATCGATTTGGGCATATGCCTTTATTAGAGTCTGTGGGGTATAGTGCTTTGGGATTCCTGGGCTAGGGCTGGATTGGTCAATTCAAACCCCAAAAACAGGGTTTTGGTGAGTCTCATGGCTCAGACGGCAAAGAATCTGCCTGCAGTACAGAAGACCTGGGTTTGATCTCTGGGTTGAGAAGATTCCCTGGAAAAGGGAATGGCTACCCACTCCAGTATTCTTGCCTGAGGAATCCCATGGACAGAGGAGCGTGGAGGGTTACAGTCCATGGGACTGCAAAGAGCCAGACCTGACTGAAGGACTAACACTTTCCTGGGCATGCATAATGCGAGCAGGAACTGTGGGGGAGGGTTGACTGTAACTCACACAGTTGCTGGGAAAGTACTATTGGAAACTTACATTTCCTTGTGATTCTCTGGCTGCTATTCAGGGCGTGTGCCTACATGAGGGTGGTAGCATCAATTTAAGGTCCCCTAGATTTGCTGGGCCAAGCAAACAGATTCTGAGGCAGGAATTCCACAGAGTAGCTTAGCCCAACTCTCCACAAGAGCCCTTATCAAAACGTTCCCTGGGTGGGATCTTGACCTGAGACGTCCAGCCTCCAGAACTGTAGAGAAATTCATTTCTGTTGTTCAAACCATCTAGAGTATGGTCTTTTGTTAGGGCAGCTCAAGTCAACTAATAATAGAAGCTCTTTCTTCTCTGATTGGATGGGTCTCCCTTCTGGAAAGTGAGCTGTTTGGCAGGGACCCTCTCCATCAGTAGCCCCGTGTTCCCATCATCTGGCTTGGTGCTTTTTGATCCAAAGTGTGGCACGCAGGAGGATCTGAGAAGTTGGTGGAATCCTGCTTCATCGCACCTGGCTACCTTGGTCCTCAGGATCTCACAGCTACAAGAGGCTCAGAGCCCTTCCTCCTCCAGGTGGCTCACCTGTGTTTGGGAGATGCTCTGGACGGGGTGTTTCCTGTGTGAAGCCGCACCCCTCTCTCCGCCTTCCCCCTGTTGCTGATTTACCAGCTTCTCAAAGAGGGTTTGGCGGCCTGCTGTCTCCTCTAGCCCTCATAAAGCAACCCCCTCCCCTTCGCCCCGTGCCAGCAGCCACCCTGTTGATGGCCCGGGCAGAATTTATGACAAGGATTCATCAGATTAGGAGGGAGGGAACCAGGGACTCCACTTCATGCAGAATGCAGTCGGACAGCATCATGGGCCCCTCCGCTTGTTGAGCAAACCCACGTGATCATTTGGAAACAGTTTCATTTGACAGGAAATAACTTTAAAAACTTTCTAGGGCTGAAGAGCAATGTAACTCTTTTGGGGCCCCGCTCAGGCTACCTCCTGCCAGGGCTCTGGTACCTCCCAGTGGCCTGCCCACTGCAGTTTGCTCTAAGGTAGCCCCCAGCTTGAGCCCAGCCTCCACTTACTCTTCCAAGAATGAAACATTCTCCCAAAGCCCTAAAAGCCAAGCCAGCTCACCTGTCCATTGCTTATAGAGCATCTGAGAGCTGGTGGGGGGGGGGCGCTCAAAACTGCCTCCTGTCACCCCTTTTCATGGTCTACTTTGTTCCATAGAAAGTTCTTCAAAAAGTAAAACAATATTTTACCTAACCTCTTATTTTTGCACCCACTGGTCTTACTCCTGTCATTTGGGGCAGCAGCTAAAATAACAAAAGGTCTGCTCTATCTTTTACACAGCTTTTCACCAAAAATAAATAAATAAATAAATAAATAAATAAATAAATATCTCCAGGTCTCATACACCAAACATTTATCAGGAGGCTGCTCTTTTGGGCAGTAGAGGAGAGATGAGCACAGGGCACCCGTGGGTGATTTTGCAGCCGTGAACCTAGCAGCTCCAGGAAGCTCCATAAGCACAGACCACCCACCATCACTTGCACAGCCACAAGGTGGCTGTCCTACATGGACGCTTGCGACCCTCACTAGGATCTTCCAGGTCCTCTTTGCCCAGGTGCCCCACTTGACTCTGCTTCAACCATTTCCTCTTCAGCATGCTTTTGAGCTTATCTGCCATCTGGTTCTTCATCTCTTGAATATAATCTTATATTCTCATCTGCCTAGGTCTCTCTGTCACTGTGGGGCCTCCAGGTTCAGCCTGACCACAGCAGAATGATCTAGGACTATCTTCTCCTGATTTAGACTCTGATCCGAGGTTCATGCAGCCCTCAGAAAGAGTCATTTGCTACAGTTTGGTTTCAGCAAGTGATTTCTAGAAGTCAGGAGATCATTTGACATGTATTAAGGAAAGAGATGTCTATTCTTCAGCCACACCTAGCATCATAGGTGCCATTTGGGACTATAATAGTCTATTATGTATCTTTCCACTTACTAGCTTCCTTACAGGAGGGGCTAAATTTCATTTTTATGCATCTTTAGAGACAGCAGGGTTCAGGCTGCTGTTTGGTTGAATGGAACAAATAGCTGACAGCTGCTATGTTCAGGCCTTGGGCTAGCTATCCTGAAGGAGAAAACCTGGCTTCTGCTCTCACAGAGCTTTGATTTAGTCAGTGACTGACAAAGTGGTGACTTTTGAGGCATTGCCTCTGGGGCAGGCAGTGTTCTGGGTGGTGCTCAGCATCTCCTGGCTTTGCTGTGCACCAGCAGAAGGCTTTGGCCTTCTCAGCAGCACAAGTGCCCTTTCTGATCTCAGCAATGGCACACAACCAGGGGTGGTGAGCCTGGAGCTGTTTCTGGCAAGTCTAGGTCTTTAGGGATCATTTGAGGCATTAAGAGGGAGAGGCTTTTCAGGACTCAAGCTTTTCATGGAGCACCAGTGTCCTAGGGATACCATTATGAGGTCTGAGAGTTGGTAGAGGTCTGGGTCCCCTGCAGCAGGGCATGGAAACCCACTCCAGTATTCTTGCCCAGGAAATCCATGGATGGGGAGCTTGGCGGGTTACAGTCCATAGGGTCACATCGAATCGGACACTGAAGTGACTTCGCATGCAGAGGTCTGGGTGGGGGATCAAATGAAAGTGTGATTAGTCTTTCCTGGAGGCCAGAAAGCCTGGTGCAGATCACCTGTCCCAATTTTTTTTTTTTTTTGTGGGAGTCTATGTGAAAAAATTGGACAGGTGGAAAACATCAGAATTAAATAAAGAGACAGGAAAAGCAAAGGAGGGAGGTAGAATCAGCCTTAGAGTGAAGGGGGTGTCAGCGCTGCCTGTCAGCCCTCTTTGGGGACACTTGACCAGGTCACGGATCCCGCTAGTGCTGTCGTGATTTCTCAGTGTCCGTGTCGTGATTTCTCAGCTCAGAGTCACGATAGCTCTCCCTTCTCCACGCCCACGAATTCCTTCCTGGTGCTCCAGAGACTAGCAGAGGCAGACTTTGATTTCAACTCCCCTGAAGCCATGCCCTGGAGTTCCCCAGAGCAGCTCATGAGGCTGCATTTCTCACTTATTCCCTGGTGTCTGTGCCATCACTTTACGCAGGTATTCCTAATATTTGGGCCAAAGAAAGGCCGCTAGACTCAACCTTTAGACAATAAACCAAAGCAGCTGCAATTTTTGGTCTACCTCCATACCTCTCATCCCGTCTCTCTGTTTCATTCCAGAATGCCCATAACTCATTGCCATGACATTGCAAAAATGTAGCTGGAGGTTGAATTGACACCAATATTTGGAAACTATCTTAATTTTATAATGAAAGTTTCAGTGGCTCATTCAGCCTTCTCTTTCTCTCCCCACAAATAACCTAGCTGTAAAACAAATCTCTGCTCTGAAGTGGTATTTATTTAATTGTGATTTGCTGTAGAGCTGTTTAAGAGTGGGTCATTAGGTTAAAATCATTGTGCTGGTCCTCTGAGCAAAGGATGTCCTTGTGCTGCCTTACATTCGGGTGTGCTTTCCCTGAAGCTGAGCTAACACAGCCATGTTTACATTACACACATTCTCTAGTTGCTGACATTTTTTTCCCTCAAGAAGGAAAAAGATGCAACATAAACAGATAACCTTACTTGATGGCATATGTCAGGTCAAGATGGACCAATGGTTGATAACTCTCCACTTGTATTTAACTATATTTTCTTCCCATTCTTTCTAATCTGCCTCATCTCCAGATCAGTACTGAAGGAGAAATCAGTCATTCCAGATGGTCTGAATCGGTTGTAGTTTGTGCTGTGATTCTCTGAAGCTGAGCAGAGTCTCAGAGGTTAATGACCCAATGGGCTTCTTATGCTCAGACCTATTAACAGCCCTTGAGTTCCAGGATTTCTCCAAATGAACAGAAGTTTGGAAACCCACAGAGAAACTTTTTTTCTTTCTTTTTTTTAATGTGGAAATAAGGCCAATTTACACACAATGAAAAAAGACTGTACTGGGGGTTCAAGGCACACCACAACTGCCCCTTCCTCTGCCCCCCACCACCCCCAGCCTTCCTCCAATAGTATTTCCAAAGTCCTTCATCTTCTTCCCATTCAGAGCCCTTCAGGCTTTGCGTTTTCTAGGCAGACATGAGAAATGTCACCCCATTTTCTAAGAGGAGCAGGACAAGATAGATGGGTTCTACCCCAGCGGGACACCTGGATGGCAGCCTTATCTGGAGCCAAGATGGGACCGCCTGTGCCGCTGTTTGTTTATTCTCCTCCTGTTTGGAGACTTTCCCTGATTAATTACTTTCTAGTAATCAAGGCTGCTAACTAATGTCTCATCTGATTAACCTGTACTTCAGCTCTGGGTCCCAGAGGGTGGGCTGGCCATCCCACCTGGGGGATGAGGGAGGTCATTGGCCAGGGGCCCCTGGGATGCCAGCTTGGGGCTCCGTTTATTTGCTCTAAGTCTTGTTTGCTATTCCTGCTGCAGTGACTGGCGACAGCTCCCCCCGCCCCCCACCCCCCGCAGTCCCATCCAGTCTAATTGGATGGCTGAAACAGCAGTGAACACAAGATTTAAGAAATGTTTTCTTTGAAAACTTCTGGTCGGACAGACACTTTGAGATCATATTTCACCCTGTTTCAATTGCACACCCTTCCCTGGGACTTGCAGGAGAAATATTGTAAGTGAGTCTTTTATAGGAGAACTGCTGCCCTGTGGTCGCTGTGTGTGTGTGTATGTGGGAGGAGGTGGTGGTGGTGGTGGTGGTGATGAGTTGGAGGTGGGAGCCGGAGCTGTGCTAAGGCCACCGGCATCTTCAGAATCTCAAGACCCTGCCAACGTTAACACATCCGAGGAGGTATTCAGTATCAAAGTCTCTAATATTTGGCTCCATAAACACGATACCGGTTGCAAAAACAAAGCTAAGGAGCTCCTGCTGATTACTTCAATAAAAGCTGTTTAATTATGAACGTTTGGGAAATGAAGTTACCAACAGGACCAGGAGAGCCTTGGCGTCCGGTGTCCCTGCTCCCAGCATCCCACTGTTACACCAGATTGTCCACTCAGCTGAAAAGCCTGACACTGAGCAGGGCGCACCCTCCGCCCGGTGGGATACTGCTTACTTGCCAGCAGCACTCCATCTTTTTGCAGTGGCAAATTTAGGGGGCTGATTAGTGAAAGAATGATCAGATGTTATCAGTACCATTTGCAGGCCATCCAAGGGCTGCTTGCGGTGGTGGTCAAAGCTCCCAGAAGACCCACATTTGTTTCTAGGCAATCAACCAACTCCCTTTCAGCTCACCCAGAAGTCAGGTTTCCAGGACTCCACAAAGTAGAAGAGAATTCTGAATGGGAGCCAAGTGGGGCTCATTGTGACAACACATTCTGGAGCCCCCAAATGAGTTTTTCTTAATGACATTTTTGGAAACACAATCTTCTTAATGCCTCTGGGTAATTCTCCTTTCCCTTTATGTGATTCTAGCCAATTATTTTATGTCAAATGGAATAGATAGAAGTAACTATGTAAAAGTTTAAAACAAAACTTAGAGATGAATCTGTGTATGGGAAGAAGGAAATATGAGGACTATAGGGAAATATCATCAGAGAGTAAACTCTTCCTCAAAAATGACTTTTCCCCATATGTTGATAATTATTTCTCAAAGAAAAAGCTTTTTATATTTTAAACGCTTTTGGTAGAAATCTTTCAGATGTGTGTGTTCTTATTCATCAGCAGATACTGAATACACATTGACCATGCCTGATTAGTCCTGATGATTCTATGCTGTAATATCTAAGAGCGCACTCATTGGAAAAGATCCCGATGCTGGGAAAGGTTGAGGGCAGGAAGAGGAGGGCCGAGAGAGGATGAGATGGTTGGATGGCATCACTGACTCAATGGACATGAGTTTGAGTAAACTCCAGGAGTTGGTAATGGACAGGTAAGCCTGGCATGCTGCAGTCCACAGGGTTGCAGAGCCAGACATGACTTAGCAACTGAACAATAGCAGTATATGGAAACAATCAGAAACTACTGGAAAACTCCTGGCTCTTGCGTCCATGCCCTAAAACATAATGATGATCATCCATTTCTTAAAGGCAAGGCAGGAGCAGTTATGATGCTTTGTAATATCAGGATCATCAATAGATATGAGATACTTGAAAATAGCTTAGAGAATATAACGCACAACACTAGCTATACTTTTTTTCCTGTCTCGTGTACTTTAGTTGCGCTTTGTGAAGTTGTTTCAGGGCTTTCCAGCTTGCGCTAGTTGTAAAGAATTCGTCTGCCAGTGAAGGAGATGTGGTTTTGATCCCTGAGTCAGGAAGATTCCGTGAAGGAGGAAATTACAATCCACTCCAATATTCTTGCCAGGAGATTCCCATGAAAAGAGGAGTCTGGTGGACTACAGTCCATAGAGTCGAAGAGTCAGACAAGACTGAGCATCTGAGCACACATGAAGATGTTTTGGCTGCAGCCCATAGCTGCTTCCTTCTTTTATGCTATACAACTTAGGGAAGATTGAGGACACCAGTCAGAGTAAATGATAGAGATTTTAGACTGCTACCTGATGAGATGGTTGGGTGGCATCACCAGCTCAATGGACATGAGTTTAAGTAAGCTCCAGGAATTGGTGAAGGACAGGGAAGCCTGGTGTGCTGCAGTCCATGGGGTCACAAAGAGTCAGACACGACTGAGCGACTGAACTGACTGACTGACCTGTCGCTGGAAACGTTGCACAAAACAGAGTAGAACATGGTCTTTGCATCCAGAGAATCCTGAGTTCAAATCCTGGATCCATCCATGTTGTGTGTCTCCAGACAACATCACTTAACATTCCTGAGCTTGCATTTTTGATTCTGTAAAAAAGCAATATTGATGCATATGATGAAAGTTTTGTGAGTTTGTGTTTTTCAGGTTGGGCACCCAGAAAAATGCCTGGTGTCACGGGGCATTTGATGTTTTAAGTCCTTTCTCAGGAGAATTTTCATCTGTTAGATTAATAGCTGCACCCTGGATGGTTTGGGATTGCCGACGTTCTGTTAAGTATCCAGTAATTTATGTTTATGGCCACCTGTGTGTCTGTGTGTGTGTGTGTGTGTGTTGGGTTTTGTATCACTGGATGCTCTATGCTCTTGTAATGACTGAGTATGCTCTTGACTTTTTATCTCTCTTTAAACAATATAAACATAATTTTCTTCTTTCAGTGAACAAGACAAAGACAGTAAGTCAGGAGAAAATCTAAGTTCTTACTTTAAATTCAGACTGCCTGAAGAAAATCAGGAACCTCACAGCTGACTGGTGAGAGACAATGAGGAGGGGAGTCTTTGGAGGAGCAGGAGAGGGAATTGGGCAGGAAAGGGTTACACTGGTATTTAGTTGGGGGTCCTGGAGTTAAACTTCAGGCCCTGGGGCATTCACCTGGAGAACATGTGCCAAAACTTTTCTTTTTCCCAACTTATATTCAAAAATTCAAGTGAAAGAGTAACTTTTTATGCATGGTATACAAAGTTAAAATAACACCTTAAATTCCTCTGTGTATGGGTTTGTTTTCTCTCCAAATGGTCAGAGTTACTAAAAAAAAAAATAAGAAGGTTATTTGAGGTTCACAAGACCCTCTGGGAAGAGCCCACCTAATCAGACCAGCCTTTGGGACTTTGAGAAAGACCAGTGAAATGTTGTTACCTGATGTTAGTGAGAAGGGACACTCTCTAGCTTCCAGGAGCTGCCTGTGTTGTTTTTAACTGCAAACACCAGAGTTTGTGGAGCAAAGAGGAGACCGGACTGGAGATCAAGATGCCTAGCTCCTGGCCCAAGCTCTCCTACTATTTATGTGACTCAAGATAATTCTCTCAGGGCTTCCCAAGTGGTTAAGTGATCAAGAATCCACCTACCAATGCAGGAGACCAGGGTTTGATTCCTAGGTTGAGAAGATCCCATGGAGTTGGAAATGGCAACTCATCCAATTATGCTTGCCTGGGAAATCCCATGGACAGTGGAGCCTGGCAGGCTACAGTCCATGGGTCGAAAAGAATCAGGCATGACCTTGTAACTAAACAGTAACAACAAATAATTCTTACTCCAGGTATTGGCTTGTTTATTAAGGAAAATAATACCAATTTTTAGAATCAAAGGTGAATAAGATATAAATTATCTAGGTAATGAATTGTTCAATAATTTTGCAAAGATTACAAAGTGTTATACAAATTCAAACGCAAATTCAGTCTACACAGTTTTATTGTTGTTTAGTCTCTCAGTCATGTCCAACTTCTTGTAACCCCATGGACCACAGCATACCAGGTTTCCCTGTCCTTCACCATCTCCTGGAATTGCTCAAGCTCATGTCCATTGAGTCGGTGATGCCATCCAACCATCTCATCCTCTGTTGTCCCCTTCTCCTCCTGCCATCAATCTTTCCCAGCATCAGGATCTTTTCTAATGAGCTGGTTTTGCATCAGGTGGCCAAAGTATTGGAGTTTCAGCTTCAGTATCAGTCCTTCCAGTGAATATTTAGACTGATTTCCTTTTGGATGGACTGGTTGGATCTCCTTGAAGTCCAAGGGACTCTTTTGAACTGAACCACAGTTCAAAAGCATCAATTCCTCTGCGCTCAGCTTTCTTAATAGAGTCCAACTCTCACATCCATACATGACTACCAGAAAAGCTATAGCTTTGACTAGATGGACCTTTGTTGGCAAAGTAATATCTCTGCTTTTTAATATGCTGTCTAGGTTGGTCATAGCTTTTCTTCAAAGGAACAAGCATCTTTTAATTTCATTGCTGCAGTCACCATCTGCAGTGGTTTTGGAGCCCCAGAAAATAAAGTCTGTCACTGTTTCCATCCTTTCCCCTTCTATTTGCCATGAGTAGTGGGACTGGATGCGATGATCTTAGTTTTTTGAATGTTTAGTTTTAAACCAATTTTTGCACTTTCCTCTTTCACCCTTATCAAAAGTGCATGTATTATGTCTTTTTCCCCAACAGCAAGGCATCTGAAGAGCAAAACTGGGACAACTTTATTTTGGTTGCCCTTCCTTTCATCTCAGATTTGGTTCTCCATAGTGGACTGTGGAGTAGCCCAGTCCCAGCCCCAAAATGCCAGTCTGAGACATCCCATGAAATGTAATCAGCAGTTAATTAGGCAGTCAAGCTTTTGTGGAGTAGCCAATAGATATTCTAAATGCTTTAAATTTCATTTTACATTGAAGCTTCTCTCCTTCCTCAACCTACTAGTATCTTAGGCAAGGAAGCCTGAAGTTGGAGCCGAGAAGTTATGATGGTCATCTCTGATTTCCGTCTTGTGCTCTCATACCTGTCCTCTCCTCATACCTGTCCCTGGTCAGCTTTAGGCCTTCTAGGGCTGCAACAGGTTTATGCAAGGGAGTTAGGGAGCAAGATAGGTGCAACTTAGTGGGTCCCATCATGATCAAGCGTTGTTGCCCTCTGGGTTAGGTGGTAGCTCAGTACTCTCATACTGGGACTCAACTGCTTGGCCTTTGACACTGTTGACACCCCTTCATGATTGGCCACTTATGACTCCAGACATCAGTTCTAGCCTTGTTGGGGGTCATCTTGCCACCCAGCTCTCAGGAGGATTCTTGGGCAGAATTTTTCATAACATGATATATTCTGGTATCTTTTAGCAGAGTCCTTGTGGAACCCAAGGGAAACTCCAATCCTGGGCTGTTTCCAGTGCAGCCTGTCTCCTCTGTTTGCTTTTTGGGTGGCTCATCTCTGCCTCCTCTTCTGAAAGTGAAAGTGTTAGTTGCTTAGTCATGTCCGACTCTTTGCGACCCTATGGACTGTAACCCATAGGTGTAGGTGGGATTTCTTCTGAAGGCAGGTTGTCTTTCTCTATGGAAAACCATAAGTGTTTAAACAGGTTTATTTTATGTTTTTTTTTTTTATGTTCTTTTTAAAAAATTAATTAATTAATTATTTTAATTTTCTTTTTTTTCTTTCTTTTTATTAGTTTTGCCAAACAATGACATGATATTACCATGGGTTTACATATGCTCCCCCTCCAGAACCCCCCTCCCTCCTCCCTCCCCCCAGGAAATCTCGTTGCACCAACCCCGAGCATCAATCCTGGGCTGGCAATTGATTAGACACATGACAATTAACATGCTTCAATGCCCTTCTCCCATATCATCCCACCCTTGCCCTCATCCACAGAGTCCACGAGTCTATTCTATACATCTGCGTTCCTTTTGCTGTCTCACATGCTGGGTTCTCGTTACCGTCTTTCTAAATTCCATATATATATGTTAATATACTGTATTGTTGTTTTTGCTTCTGGCTTACTTCACTCTGGATAATGGGCTCCAGTTTCGTCCATCTGAGTAGAACTGATTCAAATGAATTTTTTTTTTAATGCTGAGTAATATTCCATTGTGTATATGTACCACAGCTTTCTTATCCATTCGTCAGCTGATGGGCATCTAGGTTGCTTCCATGTCCTGGCTATTGTAAACAAAGCGGCGATGAACACTGGGGTACATGTGGCTCTTTCAATTCTGGTTTCCTCGGTGTATATGCCCAGCAGTGGGATTGCTGGGTCATATGGCAGGTCTATTTTCAGTTTTTTAGGGAACCTCCACACTGTTTTCCATAGTGGCTGTACTAGTTTGCATTCCCACCAACAGTGTAAGAGGGTTCCGTTTTCTCCACATCCTCTCCAGCATTTATTGCTTGTAGATTATGGTAAGCAACAACTATGGCAAGTAAACAAGCAAACAAAAAACAGGTAGTACAAAAACAGAGAATTGAATATATGCTTCCAGTCTTAAGTTTTTTAAAGTTTATTTAAAATTTTAAGTTGTAACCAAAGGACACATCATAGCAGTATGAACTTTTTTTTTCAAGGTTTATTTGGGATGCGGTCCTTTAAAAACTGTATTGAATTTATTACAACATTGCTTCTGTTTTATGTTTCGTTTTTTTGGCTCTGAGTCATGGGGGAATTTTAGCTGCCCGACCAGGGATCAAACCTGCACCCCCTCCATTAGAAATCTTAACTGCTGTACTGCCAGGGAAGTCCTGAACTATATATATTCGCTTTTACCTATCCCAAAGGTATAACCTCTCAGGATGAGTGTAAACCACAATGAGAAATTTGGGTCTTTCTTGACCTTTCTAAATTATAGTTTCTAGATATAATATTATATCTTTCGTTTCTTTATTTTGCATGTATTAGCCTAGATAAGCTGATCATGTGTGTGTCTGTGTGTGTGTGTGTGTGTGTGTGTGTGTGTGTGTGTGTATGTATGTATGTGTGTTTGGATATTGAGAGGGAGAGTGTGTGTATGGGATGTGGGGTTTAATTCTATTCAAAAGTTGGCACACAGTGTTTACTATGTAGCACCCAATGTGGCTAAGAGTGACATTTATTTAGTCTTTCAGCAAATATGTATTATCTCCCATGTTCCAGGAACTCTGATAGCTTCTGGGGCTACTCAGTTAATTAAACCCTGGTCTCTCAAGTTGCTTACATTGGAGTTGGATCTCTTTCACTATTGTATGTGGAGCACAGAGCTTGAAAATTATTCACTATGGTCCACATGTATTCTTTATGTGGTACCCAAACAATGAGACAATCCTTGTTTAAATACATTTTAGAACTTTAATTTAAAAGTGCTTTTCCATAAAACATTCTCATGTGTAGAGGTTGTAGTTTTATGAGGAGAGGGGATTTTTCTTATGCAGATTTTCTTTAAAAATTGGAGTCACTGATGAAGTGGTAAGGGTGGGAGATTTAGTGGGTGGCAGAGAGATATGCATAATATCTTTGAAAGTTGCCAGAATCAACATGAACAAGATGTTCACTATCATAGCTTTCAGAATTTGGACCCATAAAAATATTGTGGCTGTGTCTAGGACCAAGAGGCATTGATTTTTTTATTTTACTATAATGTTGCAGATTCCATCACTGGCAGAAGAACTTATCATAGCATACTTTTGGTAAGATAAAACAGAGTCTGGTTCCACTTTGCCCTGTAGAGGGATTGCCTGTGGATCTGGAGAAATTATCTCAGTTGATGGGAGTCTAGGCCAATGAGACCAAGTTGTTGTTTTGATCCTCATTCACATGTTAAACACCTTCACATGGAAGAAAAGGGATTTTTTTGCTTGTGGATGCCACTTAATGGCAGCTGCCAAAGTTGACCATATAATTATTTAAAGACATGCGGAGGGTGTGAAGGCTTGGATTCTCCAATCACCTATCCCAAAGGAATAATTCAGCTCACTTTATACAATGACTTCATCAGACTATATGTTAAGATTTTGGCAAGCACTGCAGATTCAGTTCAGTTCAGTCACTCAGTCATGTCCGACTCTTTGTGACCCCATGAACTGCACCACACCAGGTCTCCCTGTCCATCACCAACTTCCAGAGTTTACCCCAATTCATGTCCATTGAGTTGATGATGCCATCCAACCATCTTATCCTCTGTCATCCCATTCTCCTCCTGCCCTCAATCTTTCCCAGCATCAGGATCTTTTCCAATGAGTCAATTCTTCGCATCAGGTGGCCAAAGTATTGGAATTTCAGTTTCAACATCAGTCCTTCCAATGAACACCCAGGACTGATTTCCTTTTGGATGGACTGGTTGGATCTCCTTGCAGTCCAAGGGACTCTCAAGAGTATTCTCCAACACTACAGTTCAAAAGCATCAGTTCTTTGATGCTCAGCTTTCTTTATGATCCAACTCTCACATCACCATAGCTTTGACTAGATGGACCTTTGTTTACAAAGTAATGTCTCTGCTTTTAAACACACTGTCTAGGTTGGTCATAACTTTCCTTCCAAGGAGTAAGCGTCTTTTCATTTCATTGCTGCAGTCACCATCTGCAGTGATTTTGGAGCCCAGAAAAATAAAGTCAGCCACTGTTTCCACTGTTTCCCCATCTATTTGCCATGAAGTGATGGGACCAGATGCCATGATCTTAGTTTTTGAATGTTGATCTTTAAGCCAACTTTTTCACTCTTCTCTTTCTTTTTCATCCATAGGCTCTTTAGTTCTTCCTCACTTTCTACCATAAGAGTGGTGTCATGTGCATATCTGAGGTTATTGATAATTTCTCCCAGAAATCTTGATTTCAGCTTATACTTCCTCCAACCTAGCTTTTCTTATGATGTACTGTGCATAGAAGTTAAATAAGCAGGGTGACAATATACAGTTTTGGTGTACTCCTTTTCTTATTTGGAACCAGTCTGTTGTTGCATGTCCAGTTCTAACTCTTGCTTCCTGTCCTGCATACAGGTTTCTCAAGAGTCAGTTCACAGCATATTAAAAAGCAGAGACGTTACTTTGCCAACAAAGGTCTGTTTAGTCAAAGCTATGGTTTTTCCAGTAGTCATGTATGGATACAAGATTTGGACTATAAGAAAAACTGAGCACTGAGGAATTTATGCTTTTGAACTGTGGTGTTAGAGAAGACTCTTGAGAGTCCTTTGGACTGTAAGGAGATCCAATCAGTCCATCCTAAAGGAGATCAGTCCTGGGTGTTCATTGGAACGACTGATGTTGAAGCTGAAACTCCAATATTTTGACCACCTGATATGAAGTACTGTCTCATTTGAAAAGACCCTGATGCTAGGAAAGATTGAGGGCAGGAGGAGAAGGGGATGGCAGAGGATGAGATTGTTGGATGGCATCACTGACTTGATGGACATGAGTTTGAGTAGGCTCTGGGAGTTAATGAACAGAGAGGGCTGGTGTATTGCAATCCATGGGGTCGCAAAGAGTAGGACATGACTTTGTGACTGAACTGAACTGAACTGATCTCAACATTGTGGATACACACTCAGACATCATCCATCTTTGCAGTTTTCTTGGCTTGAGAAAATGACATCACTTAGTTTCAAGGAGCCTCCTGCCATATCATCCATCAAATGCACAACAAAGAGGCATTTTAAAGATGAAGTATTTCTTGTTGATGGAGCAGTCACTGAAGGTGTGATTTTTTTCCCAGGAAGATAGGAGACTAAAGGGTGGTATCCTAATGGCTGCATTAAATTGAGGTTGGTGGAAAGAACTAATAGGTAATAGAGATTTGCAAAAGGTTGCATGTGGCTGTTGGCACTGAAGATGGAATAGAGGACAAATGAGAAGTCATGTGGCTTGTGACCCTAGTCAAGGCAGTTCTACAGTCAAAGGCTGGGTGCCCTGAAGAAAAGGTTCATGATCATGGAATACGTGTAGCCTTAGAATGGGTCAGGCTCTCCAGGTGTACAGTGAATGACTGAATAGTGTTAGCCATGCCTCACTACTATGGTTTGATATATATAGTTTTATATTTAATATTTCCATATTAAATCATATGCTGTGCACTAAAGAGTAAATGTCTTTAGTCTAGACCTTTTTAGTGTGAGTTACTTTGCAGCCTGTCTTCTGTAGCTGATAATAATTTTTTTCATCTTCTAAAAAATATCGATCATGCCCTCATCCTTTTGAGACCAGGCTGTATCCCTAGGTATCCTCCATACTGTTCTCCAGCCTGGGCTTTATCCAAGAGCTCAGGCTACATTGACAGTGGTATTACTTAAGTATTCCACTCATCACATGGAAGCCCCCTCATTAATAAGTGTCCCCCTTGCCTAGAATCTCAGCACAGAGGACAGAAAAAAGCTATGAGTTGGTGCTTAGGTATGGTTTCCTGGAAGAAGCCAAAGCTCTGTGGCCTGTTGATTCCTTTGGGGGATCCCCTGAAGTATTTGGGCCCATTCTTTCTGGTCTGATTTCATCAATCCTACTGTGAATCCATTACCCTCTCTTCCTCCATTTATCTCACTGACAGACCCATAAATCACATGCATTCAGAATGAAGGCTGTCATGATTTGCTTGTACTCGATATATGTTTGCTCTCACTCTTGCTCTCTGTATCCGTGTTTGTGTGTGTTTTTGAGTAGCTTACCATCTGGCTTAGCTGAGGCCACAGGAGAAGGAAAGAATGCTATGAGGAAGCAGAGGTAAGGAGTTGTCTAGAAGAGTGGTGTCCTCGCAGGCAAACCCAGTTTGTCTCCTGGGCATCTGTGCACGTACTCATGCATGGAGGTCATCAGTTAGTCCTCTTGAAGCATCCATCACTAGGCAACCCAACAAGAAAGTCTGGAATTTTCTTGTCACCCGGAGGGCACATTTTGCCGTTAACTGTTAAGTGACAATCTGCCTCATTAGTTCAGTTGTGTTCACATGGGGTCCAGTGGGCCATGTGGCTCCTCAGCTGAGACACAGCAGGTAGTGCTGGCTGGTCAGGAAGTCCCTGAAAAAGCATGGTGATGCAGGGTGATGCACCCCTACCCTGAACACAGATCTCTCAGGGCTCACTCTAAAGGCAATGGGAGGAGCAGGGTTGTCTTGGTATCAGGAGACCTGAACTTCTTGATTCTCATGTCCACAGTCCTTGGTAATCCACCCAGGAAAATTAGAAGGGGCCAGTGGACACGAGACCACTTTGGATGACACAGGTGTGTGAACTCTTTCCCCCTTCTTTCCTGACCTACTTGTGAGCTTCCTGGGCTTATTATTCAGAAAGACTCAGGAGGGTAAGGGCTTCCCTGGTGGCTCAGATGGTAAAGAAACTGCCTGCAATGCAGGAGACCCAGGTTTGATCCATGGGTCAGGAAAGATTCCCTGGAGAAGGAAATGGCAGTATTCTTGCCTGGAGAATTCCATGGATAGAGGAGCTTGGCAAGCTACAGTTCATGGGATTGCAAAGAGTCAGCCTGACTGAGCTAATAACACAAACATGAGGGTAAGGTGGAAAGTCCAGTCTTATAGTGTAATTACAGCCAGGGAATCTTTTCATGGCTTCCCTGATGGCTCAGTGGGAAAGAGTCTCCCTGCCAATTCAGGAGACGAAAGAGATGTGGGTTTGAGCCCTGGATCAGGAAGATCCCCTAGAGAAGGAAATGGCAACTCACTCCAATATTCTTGCCTGGGAAATTGCATGGGGTCGCAAAAGAATCGACATGACTTAACAACTAAACAACAAGAAAACCTTTTCATTCTACCTTTGCTATCACTGTTGGCATGACTAAGACCCACTAGAGACTGCCAGAGGCCCAGTGTGTAGTCTATAGCTTGTTTTCTTGGAAGACTCTTTTAGCACAGGCCACAGGCAAGCTTTAGTGTGATTGCCTCATTCACTGTTCAACTGTTTTTTTTTTTTCCTTTTGAACAGATGCTGCCTGCAATACAGGAAATTGACTTCCAAATTATAGGGTAATTTCTTATTTGAACAAACTCATGCTTAAGTAAAGCACTGTCCTTCTTCATCTACTATCCAGGTACCTGCGGGGGAGAAACGGGGGCCCTTGTTCTCATGGGGCCAGCCCGGCCCTACCCATTCCACACTGTAGGGCTGAGTCTATGGTGTACACTGGCTGAAAGAGGGGCAGTAGTGAGAGCTGTGACTTGTGTCAGTGTTATTACACACACACACTCAGACGTGCAGGGGATGCTTTGGGGGCTTGTGTCCCAGAAAACTGGGCCCCTCCTCACTCCTGACCCAGGCACTGTGGGAAAATGTGTCTTCTCTTCACTTGGACTCTGACATTGGGAAGCAGAAAGCCGTGCATCCGCTCAGTTGATCTTGGGGTCGGAGCTGCGTGTGTGGTGTGGGAAGCATTCTTAGCTCTGAATGCGCAGGCATGGAGGGTGACCGCACTGACCTCACTTGTTAATCACCTGCTGTGCACAGAGCAGTGTGTGGAATGTGATGGGGAGCACACGAGTTCGAGGCCCGGGCCTGCCCTCCAATGGGTCAATCTGGAGAAGATGCAAGAGAAACAGAGCATGTAGTGAATGCTGGGTGGATCAGAGGAGATGCCAGTTGTCAGGGAAGGTTTCGGGCAGGAACTCAGTCTGAGAGTGATCAAGATATGAAACAAGAGCCATGGTTCCTGCTTTCCAGTTGGGATGGGCGATGAGGGGACATGGGGGGCGGGCTGGGGCTCGAAATCCCTAGAGGTACTGAGGTTTTCCAGGGAGAGTGTTCACCTCAAGGTTACCTGCCTGCAGTGGCAAAAGGATTGATTTTAGTTTTTATTTCTATTATTTATTTATTTATTTAATTTTTGGCTGCTCTGGGTCTTCATGGCTGTGTGTGGGCTTCTCTAGTTGTACCGAGCAGGGACTTCTTTCTAGTTGCGACTTGGGAGCCTCTCATTGCAGTGGCTTCTCTTGTTTGTGGAACACAAGCTCTAGGGCATGTGGGCTTCAGCATTTGCAGTGCACTGGCTTAGCTGCCCAGTGGCATGTTAGATCTTCCCAGACCAGGGATTGAACCTGTGTCCCCTGCGTCGGCAGGTGGATTCTTAACCACTGCACCATGAGGGAAATTCCTCATGGATAGAGTTTAAAATAAAGGATAGAATTTAAAATAAATGTCTGCTGCCTCAGGCGGTGCTCTGCCTCTGGGCCTAGAGGATTCTTGAAGATCTAAGAGACAGGGGCCACTCCAGGCGACTAGCCCTGAACAACCACTTTTTGATCTCTTTAGGGTTTTCTTTGAGCATTTATATGACAACAGGGAATTTCTTGGAGGGGAAGTATGGAGAATATTTTTAGAAGGAAGGACATTTTAAAAAATGACAACTACTGCAAGATGTTGAAATTTGACAGACGCGTACAACATTTTCCATCCCCATCATGAAACTTTGCCCAATTTCTTGGACCTTTAAATACCACAGATAAGCTTCAGTTTCTGGCCAGGGGGAAAGGGCTCATACGGAGGTCTGCAGAGGCTCAAAATGACACCTGTGTTGGGGCTGCCAGTGACTCTGCTATTTCAGTCCCAGAGTTCCTTCTTTCCCCCTAATTGGCTGGATGCTAACCCTCCACATATAGGACTTGGCTTCAGAACACTAGTTTTAAATTCCAGCTTCAGCCGTTTGCTGGCTGTGTGACCTAAGGTAAATGACTTCACCTCTCTGAGCCTCTGTTTCCTTATTTGTAAAATCAGAAAAACTCCATTCTAACCTCCTGTAGGTTCTGGGGAGACTTATTTGCTTTGTGGTCAGGTATTACAGGCCAAAGGCTGTGAGAGATGCTGGGTGTGTGATGTGCGGCTTGCAACTTAGTCAGAAGACATGATTAAAGTCAAAATTGGAATCTGATGGGAAAACGTGATAACGTGTTGCAAGGGGTGTAATAGGTGTATGTGTGTGCAGAGTTCAGTGATGGCTGAGGGAAAAGGGCAGTGGAGGTGCAGGCAATAGGTCAGGAAGAGCTTGTGCGAAGAGACCTTTGACCTGAGACCGTGGGGTGAGGAGCCAGGGGAGAGGGTGGTCTATAGAGAGGATTCGGTCCGAGCGAGGGTGCAGCCCTCGGGCTTGTGGGGTTCATGACTGGCTGGGATGGATGTGTGTGGTGCTTGTGTGAGGTGGGCTGGCTGAGTGGACTGAACGCGCTAAGAGCCACCCTGTGGGGTCTGGT
This sequence comes from Antilocapra americana, assembly GCA_007570785.1. Lineage (NCBI taxonomy): Eukaryota > Metazoa > Chordata > Mammalia > Artiodactyla > Antilocapridae > Antilocapra > Antilocapra americana. The sequence goes on from ML660778.1 coordinate 1,230,299, forward strand.
CTGGCTCTTTGGATGAGATGCATTGCCTTTCAGTGGCCTCTCTCTTGACTGGCTTTTCTGAAATAGCCCTCTGGTCCTGCCCTCCTCTAGCCCACTCCTCTGCTTTCTTTGCTTCCAAGCAGTTGTCACTATTTGAAATTACTTGTCCCTTTAAAAGTAATTTTTCCCCCCAATATTTACTTTTTATTAATTTTTGGCTGTGCTGGGTCTTTATTGGCTTCCCAGGTGGCCCTAGTGGTAAAGAACTTGCCTGCCAATGCAGGAGATGTAAGAGATGTGGGTTCAATTCCTGGGTCGGGAAGATTACCTGGAGAAGGAAATGGCAACCCACTCCAGTATTCTTGCTTGGAAAATCCCATGGACCCAGGAGCTAATCCATAGGGTTGCAAAGAGTGGGACATACTGAAGTGACGTCAGTGCTGAGCATAGCCTTTCTCTAATTGTGGCGAGTACGGACTGCTCTCTAGATGCGGTGCCCAGGCTTCTCATTGCAGTGGCTTCTTGTGTTGCAGAGCACAGGCTGTAGGGCACAATGGGCTTCAGTAGCTGTAGCTCTTGGTCTGCAGAGTGCAACCTCATTAGTTGTGGTGCTGTGGCTTAGTTGCCCTGAGGCATGTGGAATCTTTGATCCCAGGGATTGAAGTGGTGGCCCTGTATTGCAAGGTGGACTCTTTTTTTTTTTTTAAATTTCATTTTCTTTACATTATTGTGTTGGTTTTGCCATACATTGACATGAATCTGCCATGGGTATACATGTATTCCCCTTCCAGCAAGGTGAACTCTTAACCACTGGACCACCAGGGAAGCCCCCTTAGCTTTTCATTTAAATTAAATTCTTAACTAGTCTATCCTCAGCGTTGATGCATGTAATTGGCATGCAATAGACAATAAATTTTTTTTTCAAAGGATGAGGAAGTAGCAAATGAATTTATGCATCTAAAGACAGAATTAGCACTGGTGTGCAAGAGATGTCCTAAGAGACTTGGTCAATTTTGTGGATGAGGAAGTAGGAGGTCACCTTCTTTGCTGCAGAATGCTCTGACGCTGGGAAAATGAACATGGTTCCCATGTATTTAGGAATGAGTGTCTGTGCCTCTTCTGGTTTCTGCAGAGAAAAGAAGCAGAAAGAGGCAGTGGATGACTCGGGAAAGCTCAAGAATAGCAAGAAGGGATATGTCACCTCCACATTTCTGCCCTGGATCCAGAAGTCTCTGTGATCTTGGTGGTAGGTTGGATGTCTGCTTTGGGCCCCTGGTGTGTTCTGAGGTTTGAGGCCCCCTTGGACACTCTGCCACACCGGAAAATACATGCTGTATAGGGTTAATGTGGGCTTCCCTTGTGGCTCAGCTGGTAAAGACTCCACCTGCAATGCAGGAGACCTGGCTTCAATCCCTGGGTTGGGAAGATGCCCTGGAGAAGGGAAAGGCTACCCACTCCAGTGTTCTGGCCTGGAGAATTCCATGAATTGTGTAGGCTGTGGGGTCGCAAAGAGTCAGACACGACTGACTTTCAGTTTCACTTCACTTTGGGTTAATATAGCTTCATGAAATGCATCTCAACAAGCTTATTTCCACAATCATTCACAGTAGCTGCTACTGTCACTTTTATGTTTCCCTGGAGAAAAGATTTTAGGAAGAACTCATGAGGCCATTTATGATCTCTGACTCCTCCTAAGTTGCCAAGTAGTGATGAGATAAGAAGAGGAAGTGTTTGACATCTTTACTGCTCCGAGAAAGTTGGTTGCGCATACTCTTGTTGAGAGCACTAGATTTAGACAATACATGCCTTTTTAAACGTTTTAAGTTAAAGAAATATATTGAACTTCTTACAATATTGCTTCTATTTTATGCTTTTGGTTTCCTGGCCTCAAGGCACTAGTATCTTAGCTTCCTGACCAGGGATTGAATCCACATGTCCTGCACTGGAAAGCGAAGTCTTAACCATTAGACTACCAAAGAAGTTCTTAATACATGCTTTATAAATAACCATATCCCTGCAGCACCTGTTAACTGAATCTTTGCTTATCCACTGACTTACTCAAAAATTCTAGAGATGCATTTTCTCTGGCTCTGAAGACTCAAAGTCAGTTTGTAGAGCTCCATATTGACTCCACTCCAGTCTGGCCAAATAGCTGATGTCTTGTGCATCAGTCCTAGCAGAAGAGTTTAGTGGAAAAATGACATTCAGAGCAGGAGCAGAGAGAAAAGACCCACGGGATTGTGCACCCACGGACTAGCAATTGTGGGAAGCCGCTAGGCCCAAGGGGCAGGGCAAGGGGCCAGGAGCGTTGCTGGACCCTGATGAGACCCGGAGCTCAGGCTGTAGCTCAGCAGCTGCCAAACTAGAAAGCAGTTACAACCAGAACTAAGGTGGGATGCAGCCAGGTTTCTGATGGGGAGTAACTGTACAACCCAACCCCTCTTTCTTCCTGCCCTTTGCTTTCCTGCTGATGCTTCTCATTGGCCAAGATAAAGTGGAACCTCCTGGGCAGAGAGCAGAGGGGAGGGCAGAAAGGCTATTGAAAGATTGTGACAAACAGGCTCATCAGCCAAGAACATAAACATGAACGTAGCCAGAAGTTTCTTCAACAGAATCTGGCAGTGAGTTCCTTTGTAAAATGAACAATCCCAAATATCTCAATAAATAAATGTCTTCATTCAAGAAACACGCATCAAGTGCCTCCTGGAGTTGAGTTCTATATTTGGTGCTGGTGGATTTTACTTTGGGTTTTCTTTAAGGGAGGTACTTTCCTACAGAGCCATCCTGGATAACAGACAAAAATAATAGTCTGGGGGTCTCCTGGGATTTCTTTTTAAAAAGTCTGACCCTAGTTTTAAGGACTTTGAAACATCTTTGTACACCACAGCTCTGGCCAGATCACAGTGTTGCTTTGGAGAGTGACTGAAGCCTGACTATAGCCAGTTGGGTCTTGAATCCTGGTTGGATTTGCACAAAGTTGGGCCAGAGTTGGTTATGCATAGAGACCTCGAAAATTCTCTAACTGGGGACCATGAGTAATTCCTAGGACACAATATTGGGTGAGTGGAGAGATGGGGAAAGGTCTGGCTGGAATATTTCCAAGCCCACGCCTGGCCTGGGTGGACCTGCTTGACCAGCTCCAGTGAACCGACAGAAGTTTGAGGAGTCCACACCCCATATTGTGAGTCTGCTTGGAGTTAACACCTGTCATTTTAGGTTAAATAATTTGGATGTGACTACTGGGTATTTTGCACAAACTTTTTAACATTCTCTGTTGTTGTGCATACATTTCTTTAGTAACTGGTGAAGATTTCTTCACATCGAAGCGAGATTAACAAGCAGGATGATTGAAAAACAAAAGGTAAACTGGAAAAGCTGAAGGGAGTATTTAAACCACTCTTTCATTTTTAAAAGATTTTTAAAATTTATTTTTTAAATGAAATATAATTGCTTTACAATGTTGTTAGTTTCTCCTGTACAACTAAGTGAATTAGCCATAAGTATACATATATTCCCTCCTTCTTGAACCTCCCTCCCACTCCCTACCCACTTCCCACCCTGCTAGGTTATCACAGAACAGCAAGCTGAGCTCCCTGTGCTATACAGCAGCTTCCAGCCAGCTATCTACTTTATACATAGTAGTGTATATGTTGTTATATGTTAATGCTGCTCTCTATATTTGCCCCACTCTCTCTTTATATGAATAGAGGAACCAAGGAATCCACAGGATTGTGGAAATACTCAGGGTCATACCATGAAGATGGGGGTGGAGCCAGGGAGACAAAGGGGCGGGTCAGGCATGGCTGAGAAGCAGGCTGGCCATGGCCAGAGGCTGCTAGCATCTTCTTGGTGTTCCTGCTATTCTTCCAGGGAGGTTTTCCTAAGGCAAACAACTAAGGCAGTTGCCTGTGCTGTTTTCATAGGTTCTCAAGGCTCTACTTTGCCTGTATCCTTCTCTGAAAGAACAGAAAATTCCTCTCTCATATAGTTTAGAAATGAATGTTGGAAAACGGAACAGTTTTTTAAATGTGAAGAGCTTGGGACATGAGGGCCTGAGATTCATGCCTAGTTAGTCATGCTGCTGGGACATTTATAAACTCTGCCTCCAAACTAGCATTCTTTTCTTACAATGCTGAAATAAGACCTAACATTTAGTGGGTACTTATCACGCACGAGTCATTGTTTTAAGCCATTTACATTATTGACTAATTTAGTTTTTATGAACACCCATCGAGGTATATGCTCTTTTTATTTCTGTTATTAGATGCAGAGCCTAAGCTGAGAGGTCACATGACTCACTTATGGCCAGAGTTAGTCAGCGGCCACAATAGAATTTCTATCTCAGTGTTTTGACCACTCAGCCCACGTTCTTGACCAGGGAGCTCTTTTTCAGCATCACCCCTGCTACATCTGTGAGATGCAGTTTGTTTTCTGAGGCCCCTTCAACACAGAGCTGCAAGTATTGGGTTGGTGAAGAGGTTAATTTGGGTTTTTCTGTAATGGCAGATGGAAAACCCTGAGCGAACTTTTTGGCCACCCTGTTCTTTCTGTCTGCTTCAAAACAAACAGCAGGAGTAAGTTTTTGCTTTACTTGTGACTGAGTATCACAATGCTGCAGCAGTCTCCACCTAAAAGACTTTCAAGTCAGTTGACAGTGAGTCTCATACAGGTTTTCTCTGGCCCTAAGCTGGACAGCCTGGTGCAGGGAACAAGCTGCGTGTCTGAACAGCCCAGTTTAAAGTATCCTGGTTCAGTGACACAACTAAAGGTTACTCGGTGTTCTTAGGTTTCCAAGAGCAAGAACATTGTTTTGTTACTATTAAAATTTTGAAAAACCACAGATAATAATTATAGCAACATTTTTCTTATGTAGCATTAATGTACAATGGTGTAAGACCACTGTATTATTAGTTGCCTATTATAGGGAGAGCAACACAGACCCAGGCTCATGTTCTATGATGATATGGACAGTGACACACAAGAGCACCCAGGTCCATTCCTTTCTCTCCCTCCAACTGCATGTGTAACTTCAGGCATGTCCTTTTTTCTCTCTGGGTCTCTCTCTTACCATGAACTATATATGAGGCTAACTCCGATTTCTGAGTTCTTTTCCAGCTCTGAAATTCTATGACTTAACTAAGATCAAAGCAAGTTGCTTGTTAATGGACGTGTTTTATAGATGACATGGTTCAAAAAAGGATTTGAGGTGGCTTATAGGATTAAAATGCACTTAAACCAGGATGGTTAAAAATAACAAGAGAATTGAAAATAATGAAAAGCAATGCAAAGGAGATGCTTCAGGCACCAAGACTGAGTGAGTCACTGAGGGTCAATGTCATGTCTGGAGTTCCATAATCCCAGGATGTTGCTGCTGAAATTAACCCAAGAGACCGTGGCTTATCCACAATCCCAGCTTCTTAGGTTACTTGTTCAGAGCTTTCTGCTAGCAAGTGTATGTTATTTTCAAGTAAAGCAGACTTGGAAATCTAGCTTTCTAACCTACAGAGTCTCTTGGTTATTACATTTGATAGCTCAGCCAGGAATGGAACCCAGGTCTCCTGACTTTCTTTCACTGCTTTGTCCGTGGCAGCTACCACCTTCTCTAGTGACAAGGACTCCTCACCATAGAGTACAGGCGGGAATTTGTCATACATATAGTTTTGTCTTCATAAACACTGTCTCTCTGATTCTCTTAATCTTCTGAAGGGTAGGCAGGAAAGGTAGTATAATTCCCATAGTACATCTGAGTGAATGGGCTCAGAGATGTCAAGTATTTTTCCCAAGTTAAGGGAGAACTGTGCCCAGGGTATTGACTCTTTGGCTGTCTATTTCGGGCTTTGTACTATCAGTCTGTCTGGACTTTTGAGGACTCCCAAGTGTTCTATTGATGTGCCAATAGTACATGTCTCAGGAGGTAAAGTCAAGACAGCTTATCCAAGGCATCCCAACCCACACACAGCCGAGCAGCCATCAGGGAGAACTGGAAAGCAGAGAGATGGGGGTCCTCAGAACTGAATCCTAGCCCCAGATGCAAGGGCTTGAGTTTGAACTCTGTCATCTCAGATGTTACTTTTAAGCTATGTATGTACATAAAACATCATGCTATATATTGCGCAAGTCTTGGGACTGAGACTGATGATATTGTGGGAAAGCCAGAGTTTGAAGCAGATTAAATCTCTGAGCACAGCAGGGGCTTTTCATCAAATTCAGCTGCAGGAAACCCTCGAACTGGACCACATTGCTACTGAACATGTCATCAATCAATCAACAAGTATTTCTTAAGACAGCAATGTGAGAATTCAGTGAGATCACCTAAGTGACAAGTTAGGAAGGTGGCACTGTGCTGAGCAAAGACATGGGCTTTAGAAACTTTCAGAAGTGAGTATGAAGACTGGCCCCATATTTTATGAAGTGTATGCATAAGCTTGTAAAATCACCAAATCACCTAACCTCATTGTCTCAGTTTATCCATCTGTAAAATGGGGGAAATACCTACTGCATCAGGCTTTTGGAAAAGCACTTATTTGCTATTAATTCCCTCTTGTTTGGCCAAAATTTAAAAACACAGAGTGACAGTTCATTGCTAGTTGTCAAGTAATTATTCCCATGTACTTGACATTGTACAAGGCAAAAGAGGGTGACATTGTCTCCTTTTTCCTTACAGAGATAAGACTGTCCAACAGATAAGGCAGGGAAGGAGAAGTGAAGTGATTGAGAGTTTCTGGGCTTAGCAAGAACTTTATGGATGAGACAGAGATGGATCTGGTTGGATGGAACAGAGCATGCAACAATGTGTGAGATAGGGATTCCAGGTGAGAAGGACCACAGAAGCAAAGCTGGGGTATTTGCAGGAGCATGAAGGCTCTTCTGACCAGAGTAGACAGGAAATAAGGAAATGATGAACAGTGCTCAGTGGGTGAGGCAGCAAGTGGGTTGACCAATTTAGACATATTACACAAGACTGGTACAGAATGCTGTAAGCTTTTTCAATAGAAGAGTGACAGGACTGGGAGTTTGAACTATGTCTTCCTTTTTTGTATCAAAATTCCATAAAACTTTTAGCATAGGGCTTGATGTTTAAGAATGTTTTGTAGTTATCTACAAAATATTAAACAAGTGGTTATAGAAAATCAATCTGACAATGGTGTATTCAAATGTAGACCCTCCAACCTGAAACCAAATAACTAAACTCAGCCAATGGAAGGAACCAAAGAGGCCAGGCTGGATTTGCATGTCCACCTTGGTTCAGGTTCATTGCCAATGACTCCATTGATTTCATGTAGGTTTTTAACTTGTGCTTTCTAGAATACAAGAAGTGTACACACTGGTTGAAAAAATGCTAGCACCACACTAAGAGTTCCACTCATTCTTTCCTTTCCTAAGCTTCTACCCTTTTCAAAGGCTTCTTGTGTTCCTTATGGACCACTTTGTTAGCTTGAAAATATACACATAACATCTATTATGATACACACATATAGTCTTTTTAGCAAGTTTTATTGCAGTATAATTTCCATAAAGTAAACTATATCAATTTTAAGTTTAGTGTTTCATGAGTTTTGACAAATATATATGCCTCTGCTCTGTATAGTTTTAAAATATACGAATGAGCTCATACTGTACCTACTATCTGGCAACTTGTTTAGGCGTTCGACTATGTCATGAACATTTTTCTTTCATCACACTGATCTCTTTTTTAAATTACTGCAGAATCCCCTGGTATGAATACCTTTAATTTATTGAACTATTTCCTTGTAGATGGATATTTATATTCCTTCATATATCACAATTCTAATGGAGTAATGAGATGCTTTTCCACTTGCCTTTAATAGAGTAACAGGCATTTTTGTAGACTGGATTACTAAAAGAGAAATTTTTTGGTCAAAATCTTTGAAACTAAAAAAGAGGAAAAGATAGCGATCACAGGCATCCTTGGAGTTCTTGTGGGTTTGGTTCTAGACTACTGTGCTAAGGCAAATGCTGCAATAAAGTGAATCACACAAAGTTTTCCTTTTCCTAGTGCATATAAAAGTTATGTTTACATTATAGTCTATGATGTGGACTATAACATTATAACTAAAAACGGTGCATCTTTTTTTTCCCCCTTTTATTGTTTTTGCCATACAATGCCATGATATCACCATGGGTTTACATATGCTCCCCCTCCAGAACCCCCCTCCCTCCTCCCTCCCAAACGGTGCATCTTTTAATTAAAAATACTTTATTGCTAAAAAAGGCTAAAAATCATCTGAGCTTTTAGTGAATTGTGATCTTTTTGCAGTAATAACATCAAAGATCACTGATTACAGAGGTCACATAACAAATATAATAATGAAAAAAGTATGAAACATTGCAGGAATTACCAAAATGTGACATGCAGACATGAAGTGAACAAATGCTGCTGGAAAAATGGCTCTTATAGAATTTCTTGACAAAGGGCTGCCACGAACTTTCAATTTATGAAAAACACAGTATTTGCACAGTGCAATAAAGTGAGCTGCAGTAAAATGAGGTGTGCCTGTATAGCATCTTAAGCTTCCATAGCATAAGAAAATGCTCCTTTTCCAAAGTGTTTTCAATTTGAAGATTATCAGACATTACAAATTTCACCAATCTGAGAGATGAAAAAGTAGTGACATGCTGTTTTAATTTGCGTTTCCCAAATTGCTGGAGAAGGTGAGCATTTTATGTTAGCTGTCCATTTGTATATCATCTGTGAATTTACTATTCTTATATTTTGTCTTTTTGCTAACTGTTTTTCTTTTTTGTATTGATTTATAGGAACTCTTTTAATATTAAGTCTTTTTTCCCCTACTCAGTACTTAAGTTCGCATGTTAAAGGTTATCCTAGAGCAAGGTTGCTCAAAGTTTGGTGTGCTGAAGCCTCACTTGGAGATCTTACTTAAACAGAGACGCTGATTCAGATGGTCAGTGAATCAGCCTGAGAATGTGCATTCCTAACAAACCTTATTCATTGCAAATATTCATTGGAAGGACTGATGCTGACGCTGAAACTTCAATACTTTGGCCACCTGATGTGAAGAACTGACTCATTTGAAAAGACCCTGATGCTTGGAAAGATTGAAGGCAGGTGGAGAAGGGGATGACAGAGGATGAGATGGTTGGATGGTAATGACCAACTCAATGGACATGAGTCTGAGCAAGCTCTGGGAGTTGGTGATGGACAAGGAAGCCTGGTGTGCTGCCGTCCGTGGAGTTGCAAAGAGTCGGACATGACTGAGCAACTGAACTGAACTGAACAAACCCCAAGGGCTTCCAGTACTGCTGGTCCACACACCATATTTTGAGTGACAAAGTTGTAGGGTTTATGAGATTTTTTGGAGGAGGTTAAGAGTTCATCATGCCCAAGGAACAATGTGTGGTAGATTTTTCTGTTGTTACATGAAACCACTAGGAATGACTTAATGAAAGTGATCAATGTAGAAAGAAGAAGCCAAATATAACTGTGGAAATGACTGGTGTCATAGCCTTTCTAGGGAGCTAATGGGTGCTGATATGGTGGGAGGCTGGCCTCTAAGTTTTGAGGTTTAAGTCCCACCTTGCATGCGTGCTAAGTCACTTCAGTCATGTCCGACTCTTTGCCACACTATAGACTGTAGCTTGCCAGGCTCCGCTGTCTATGGGATTCTCAAGGCAAGAATACTGGAGTGGGTTGCCATGCCCTCCTCCAGGGGATCTTTCCAACCCAGGGATCGAACCCTTGTCCTATGTCTCCTGCATTGGCAGGCAGGTTCCTTACTATCAGTGCCACCTGGAAAGCCCAAGTCCCACCTTACTTACCTGTAGGTCACTTGGCTTTCAGTTTCTACATTGAGAGTGAAAATAAAAGACAGTACAGAGGTTTGTGGAAGCTAAAAGGAAAACTATTGATATGTTTTGTGACCTGTAACAAGCTAGAATGCAGTAGGCATTGTACCTGTCCAGGCAAAGCGTCTGGGGCTATATGAGCATCTTATCTGGCTGGTGTCTACAATGAAGGCAGAGTGCTTGGCAAAGTTTTGTGTTGCTCCCCAAATTCTTACTTAGTCAAATTTTCTGTCATAGCATTTGGATCATCATAAGTATTTCTGAGTCAGTTTAACAGTAGGGGACCATTTTAGGAGTCCATGAATAGTAACTGTGTCAAGAATCAGGTGTTGAATTTGGCTAGGTTATTGTAGTCCAGTTAAATGGGACACACACACACACACACACACTCTGAGCCAAAATATAATTCCAAAATTACATGGTAATTATAATACAATACATGTATAATACAAATGCAATATAATAAAATATGAATTATTGCAGTATAGAATTGTTCCAGTTAGCCATCTAGCTTTTGATTAGAAATGGTTCCTGTTCTGAAGACACAGCTAGACAATAATCTGATTGCTTTCTTTGTAGTTGGGTTGTTAGTGTATTCTGAGTGGGAATCACCTGTTTCATCATGGGTTGAGGTTTTTAAGCAGGAAATTTAGCTATTAAGACTATTTTCCATAGTCTTAATTCCCTGTCTGCTGTTAGGAACACATGGTCCTAGCAGAGTTGAGTGTATGACAGAAAGATTATGGGTCCCAGAATCTCATGTGGAAGGTCTGCCAACAATAGATACCACTTGTTTTGGAGTTTCTATGAGCAAGGTGTTTATTTATTGTATTTGACATTGTATATTTGGGGGCTTGTTCATAGTAGTAGTTAGAATTACCTGTACTAATGCACTCTAATTCACATACGTCATTGAGATCCTTTTCAATCAATATCTAGAATATGCATTACATTTCCCTGGCAATCTACTAAATGATGACATAGGGTAGATAAAGTGAAAGTGAAAGTTTCTAAGTTGTGTCTGACTCTTTGCAACCCCAGGAATTTTCCAGGCCAAAATACTGGAGTGGGTAGCCTTTGCCTTCTCCAGATGATCTTCCCAGCGCAGGGATTGAACCCAGGTCTCCCGCATTACAGTCGGATTCTTTACCAGCTGAGCCACAAGGGAAGCCCAGGAATACTGGAGTGGGTAGTCTATCCCTTCTCCAGTGGATCTTCCTGACTCAAGAATCGAGCCAGGGTCTCCTGCATTGCCAGGGTCTCCTGCATTGTAGGCAGATTCTTTACCAACTGAGCTATCAGGGAAGCCCAATAGAGTAGATAAGTAACAGGGAAAAGGTGATGTCATAACCTGATGAGTATGGTCGGAGAGTTTTTCCAAGGTGGATCATTTGATATGTGGGGAAACTTCTGACTGTCTTTAATTTCAAGGTGGTACTGATGAACCTATTTGCAGGGCAGCAATGGAGACACAGACATAGAGAATAGACTTGTGGACCCGGGATGGGGAGGATGGAGAGAATGGGACAAATTGAGAGAGTAGTATTGAAACATGTACATTACATATGTAAAATTAGATAGATAGCCGGTGGAAATTTGCTGTATGATGCACGGAGCTGAAATCAGGTGCTCTGGGACAACCTAGAGGGGTGAGATAGGGTGGGAGGTAGGAGGAAGGTTCAAGAGGGAGGGGACACATGTACACCTATGACTGATTCGTGTTGCTGTATGGCAGAAAGCAACACACTATTGTAAAGAAATTATCCTCCTATTAAAGATTAAAAAAAAAACCATGAATAACCAACAAGGACGCAGGGAACTCTTCTCAGTGTTATGTGGCAGCCTCGGAGGGAGGGGAGTTTGGGGGAGAATGGATACATGTGTCAATAAAATAAAACATATGTTACATTTAAAAGAAAGGTCAGTAGCTTTTAATAAATAATTGTCCTGAAGCTTAGAAATGCAGCCCAGAGAAACAGTTAAATGCTCCATGTGACAATCTCCCTCTAAGTTCTCTCTTGCTGCCCAGGGCTGGAACAAGATGGCCGTTCTTTGGCGCGTGAAAACCGAGTGAAAGTCCTGTAGTGTTTCTGTTTGATGTTTTTGGCAGTGATGTTGAAAATTCTAGACTGAAATGATATTGTATGAAGTCTGGACCAATTGCCTTGCTAAAGTCAAATGGATTTCCTCTCTTTGCGCTGTCTGGATCAATTCTTGGAGGAGTTAGTCAGAGAATTTGGTCTCTCGGTTGAAGCAACATATTGTACTGATAACAGGCGAGGGCAGAGTCTGATTGGACTCGCCAGGCCTTTCCAACTCACTGCTCGTGTGAGCATTAGGAGGGCTTTTGCAAAATAAATAGAGCTCGCTGAGGTCTGCTGAGAAGGGTTCCAGATTATGTTGACCAAAAGTGGAATGTTTAATACTCCACAGTAAAATTTTAAAAAGAAAGAAAAAAAAAGAACTGTGGAATTCCGAGTTCCACCTGTTAAATTATTTGTCCTTCTGAGAGAAGCAGGAATGAAAGGCGTATGTTCAACATCATTTTGGACCCATTTTCTGTGGCGGGAAACCAAGGTAAACACATTTTTCCTGATGTAATTGTTGATATTAGTTCAGCTCACATGATGCAGGCATAGCTGTGTGAACCATTTTATTTGGACCCGTCCTTGCCTGGAGTTGGACATGCTGGTGGGAAGCCTGGAGCCCGGAGAACCTACAGTATGGGAGCCCCGGCTCGTGTAGGGAGCCCCCAGGCCTGGATGGTGCCATGAAGGTGCCCTTGGGGTTCCTGGCCTCAGGTCTCATTTCTTTGCCTGTGTGTTTGAGAGCATTCAGCTCATCCAGCTCATCTCCTCACTTGGATTAAACCTGATTTCTTATTTGGATTGTTTCAGAGAATTATCATTTCCCTCTTCTAGTTTTACTTAGATACATATATGTGGTTCTATTATATATATTACAGTTTTTCTTATAATTCATTTTTATCTTTGGCTCTTTTTTCTCTCTTCTCTCTGCCCCTCACCCTTTGCCCCTCACCAACCTACCTTCCCAACCTAGAATGTTTTCTTTCCTATTGTCCTGCATACTTGTGTACAAACACATATTTTCACTTTTTTTGTGTCATTTTTCATCTTCCTTTCTCTCTGCTTCTGGTTTAACAGCGATTTCCAGGCTAGCCTCCCCAAACACATGAAGCCCATGATATGGTTTATTTCTTCACTTGTTTTCCCACAATCACTTGTTTTTCGTTTTATTTTTTTCTTTTTTCTCCCTTTTGGTAATGCTGTGCCAGGTCCTGTGCTAGGCATGGCAGATACAAACATGGACTGGATACAGAGAGTTAGTCCTGTGAGGGGAGAGACGACAGAGGTGTTTAGAGCAGCTGTCAAGACCACTGCACTCCTTGTGTCTTTGGAAGAATTTGTTCTGCATCCCACTTTGCGTGCGTGAGTGAGTGCTAAGTCGCTTCAATCTTGTCTGACTCTTTGTGACCCCATGGACTATAGCTCACAAGACTCCCTTGCCCGTGGGATTCTCCAGGCAAGAATAAACAGCAAAGCTGTCACTATAAAGACTGAAGACTCAAACTTATTCCAGCCACTGTGATTTGCTAACTTATATAGAGGTGACCCAGAGAATGAGGTAGGTCTCACAGCACCAACGCGGTGCAGGGCCCTTTAAACTTGTAGGACTCAGCCCATGATCTCAGGGGAGCTGGCCTTCTGGGGGGACTGGATGGGACAGACAGGCATGACACAAAACAGCAGTCTAGGGTCACGGTGCTAGAAATCCCACCATTAGCAAAACCCTTGGTTGGGTTAAACCTTGCTAGCCTTGTCTGTTTATACCAGAGATGCCTATTGGAGAGAAAGATACGAGGTTGAAGCCATCAGTTCATATCATTGAAGTGTCATCTGGGTTATCAATTCCTTGGGAAAGGACCCAACCCTAAGGTGATGTAAATGTGTTTTGTTTGCTTGCTTTTGTTAGGAAGACTTTGGAGCCTCCTGTGTGGTTCAGGAGAGCAGACGCATGGACCACATGGTGCAGGGAGGGGAGGAGGTGCTGGGTAGGACAAAGAGGAGCTTCTGCGTCTAGACGCTTGTGCTCCTTCCATCTGGCCCTGGACAGCTGTTCCTCAGGGAAGCCCTTAGATATCACCTCCACATTTCTAAGGCTGCGCTGGGAGGAAACAAGGCAGGATGAGGGCCTCCTTCCTGTTAACCCTCCAGGGAAGAAGAAGGGTGGTGTCACGCAGGCAAAAGAGGGCATCCAGCCTGGGCATGTTCTGCAGAGAAGCGAGCTGGGCTGCACGGTGAATGGTCACTCCGGGAGAAGCAGTCATGGGGCTCTTGGTTTTGAAAACAGAGCAGCCCCCTGTGCCGAAGTGAAGGACCCCTGGCACAGCAAAGTCAGCCCAGATCCAGCATGGTAGGTATGTCTGCTGTGTTGAGGGGGGCGGGCCAGTGACCCCCAGACTGCTATGAACCCTACATGAGACACTCACAGGCTGCTTTTCCATTATTGAATGAAAGACAGTTGTCAGTGCTGAAGTTCAAAGCATGGTTCCTCTGTGTCCTTAACATGATACAGGTGGGCCTTCATTGGAAACACCTCCTGCTTCTCCAGCTCGGTTCTCATGAAAACAAACAATGCTGCCCTTTGCCCACATCGGAAGAGGTGACCATGAAATCCCTGTGAGCTCCCGGTGCACAGCATGGCTTCAATCAGATCCTTCTGCCAGGGTGAGGGCCCTCACACACGTCCTGGGAGCTCCCCAGGCATTGGTGTGGAGTCCCTCGAGCAGTGCACTGGCAGTGACCCTGGCATGGCCGGGCAGACATGGGGCGAGGGGTCAGAACCCCAGCAAAGGTCAGAGTGCAGCTACAGCTGGGAGGAGTCCTTGTTGCTCAGGAAACACTCAAGTCCAGGCTTTGAGTGATTCCCTCCTTCCCTTTCATATCACAACTGCTGTTCAGATGTGAGGGTTAAAGCAGAGAGCCTTGGAGACAATGGAAGAAACTGAAGTCTGGAAGCTGACCGCCTTCTTATGAAAACTCCAGCCCTGCCACTCTGTGCCAGCCACTGAGCTGTTCTGCATCTGCCCTCTTAATCGGTCAAGTTCACGTTATACTAATGACAGCCTCATAGGGCTATTTTGAGGATTAAGGGAATTGACACATATAAAGAACTTATAGTAATGACTGGTGCTGATTAAACACTCAGTGGTAGCTGCTATTATTATTAATGAAGATTTTCAAGGATTTTTTTGTTTTTTAAAACTAGGTTTTGTTTTTTTCCAAGAGAAGTTATAAGATCACAGACAAATTGAGGAGGAGGTACAGAGATTTCCCAAATAACCTTGACTCCATCCATGCACAGCCTCCTCTATCACCAATGTCCCACACCACGGTGGTGCTTTCATTACAACTGATGAACCTGCAATGACATCGCATTTTCACCCAAAGTCTATGTTTTATGTTAGGGTTCACTCTTTTTCTTAAAATAATTTTGTTTGTTTATAGCTGTTCTGGGTCTTCACTGCTGCGTGGGCTTTCTCGAATTGTGGTGAGCAGGGGCTACTTTTTATTGTGGTGCTCGGGCTTCTCTTGTTGTGAAGCATGGGCACGAGGGTGTGCAGGCTTCAGTAGCTGCGCACGTGGGTTCGGTAGTTACAGCTCGAAGACTCAGAGCACAGGCTCAGTAGTTGTGGTTTACGAGCTTAGTTGCTCTGCGGCATATGAGATCTTCCTGGATCAGGGATTGAACGCATGTCTCCTGCATTGGCAGGCAGATTCTTTACCACTGAGCCACCAGAGAAGCCCAGGGTTCATTCGTGGCATTGTTCATGGATTTGGACAAATGTATTATGACAGCCATCTACTCTTATCGTACCATACAGAGTAGCTGCACTGTCCTAAAGTCCTCTGTGCTTGACATACTCACCCCTCTTTTCCCTAGCAACTATCGATCCTTTTCTGTATCCATGTTTTTTGCCTTTTCCAGAATATCCTATAGTTAGAACCAGACAGTGTATAGCCTTTTCATATTGGCATTTTACATTTAATAAATGCACTTAAGTTTCCTCCGTGTCTTTTCATGACTTAACAGCTCATTTCTTTTTACTGCTAAATAATATTCCATTGTCTGATGTGCCATGGTTTATTTATCCGTTCACTTGCCAAAGGGCATCTTGGTTTCTTCTAAGTTTAGTCAATCACAAAGCTTCTAAAAACATCTCTGTGCTTATTTTCATGTAGAAAACTTACTTTTTAAATTACATTAAACATATAATATGTAGAATTTACCTCTGCCATCTTGGGATTTATATAGATCAAGATTTATACTCAGTTTTCAACTCCTGACTTTTTCACAAATGTCAGGTGTAGGTTTCTGTGCCCAGTCTGGCAGCAGTGCCATCTCTAGGGTATCCAGTTGTTGGCTTGCCCTTCAGTCAAGGGACCCCTTGCCTGTCACTCATTTTTCTTCATTTGCTTGTATCTTAATGACAAAAATCTGAAAGCTTGGGCATAGATTGTCCCTAAATCTTCACTGAGGTTTTTCATGGTTTGCCCTGTAGCCTCAAGTTTAAAAAAAAAAAATTATTTTAGTTTTTTGTTTAGTTGCTAAGTCACATCTGACTCTTTTGCAAGCTCATGGACTGTAGCCTGCCAGGCTCCTCTGTCCATGGGATTCTCCAGGCAAGAATACTGGAGTGGGTTGCCATTTCCTTCTCCAGGGCATCTTTCTGACTAGGAGTTGAACCTATATCTTCTGCATTGGCAGGCGGATTCTTTATTATTGTGCCCCCTGTTAAATAATTACAATACAATGTTGCAGAGGAGTTTCACAGAATTTCTAAAGCATTAAAAAATGTGAACTTAAGAATTTGGTAAAATAGCTAGAGATACAGGCTAGGCAATACTGATAGGAATTGAATTTAGGAAAAATGCAAAATTACTGAGGAAGTAAATAGAATCGCCAGACATTTATGGCAAAATTACACTTTACCCTTCAAATGTGTTTAAAGAACATGAAGTGATTTGTTTTAGATTCATTAGGAGAGGGAAGCTAAATTTTTTTTTAATATACATACCATGTTAAGGAAGAAGTGTAGGAAGAAATGTCTAAAATTTTTTTTTAAATAAAAGGAAAAAAGTGGGACAACCTTATCACTTCCAACCAAGAATTTCATAAAATAAATAATACTGAGTTAGAAAGTTAAAATTTGAGGAAATTGCCCATATGATGTACAAAAATTTCCACAAAGCAAAGAACCAGTAATAAAGATTTTGATTTTCTACCAATTTTATGTTTGAACTACTTATTTTAAATGATATTATCAGTAATTTTCAGTGGAGCTATTGAGTAACCACTCGACGCAATAACCATGTATCAGTCTCCTGTGCATCAGTCTTTGGGAAAATAGCTGTGACCCCTTCCGCTCACGTTAGATGTGAGGTCAGCCTTACTCAGTGAACTGCTATCAGCTTCCTCCTTCACTTGCTTTGACCTTGGGCTTTCTGAACTTTTAATGCCTCTATTTAACGATCAGGAATGAAGGATTTAGCCTGGGCATTCTGTGAGGACTCTCCTAATTCTTATCATCTCTGAGTTCAAACACAACTATCCACCATCAATCTCCAAAATACTCACCCAAGATTTAACCTTGTTGGCCATGTTAAGTGTGTCTCTTGAGTCTCCTGCACTGACAGGAGAGTTCTTTACCAGATTACTCCCATGTGAAACTGTAAAGGCTGAGTTGTGCCATATTCTTTCATGCCCAGCCTTCAGGTTGCCATTTTCTGATTGGTTTACCTTTCAAGAGTCATTACTGCAACCAGTTTTTTGTGATAGTAATTTACCATTGTGGGGTGTTTGTGTCCTCCAATCTCTATATCTCTTTTTCTAGATACGCTGAATTGTGTTTGTGTAAGTATAATTTCATTTCCTTCCTAATGGTTTGATTTAGAAAGCACAACATGCTTGCCATCCATGGACTGACCAACTTTATCCCTCTCTTAAAATATGCTAAGCATGTTGGGTACATGGCTAACAAAAACTTTGAATTTTTCTTCTTTTTATGAAAGAATCTAGTGACTTTTTTTTTTTTATGTTTTATGCTTGTGTCTGAGGCAGGGAGAAAGGCAGATTTAGGACTGATAGGAAATACGATCTCATTTTTGCAGGGAACGCATTGCATTTGCTTCCCTTGTTATCACATATTAAATTGCTGTTTGCCAATGATGCCCGTTTACTTTACAACAACCTTGTATACTGAGTAGAGATTATTTTCCATCTTAGAGGAGAAAAGACAGGCCTCGAGGGTTAAATGAACACATCAAGGTCCTGCCTAACTATCAGTTGTAGGCATGAACACTCACTGAATAATATGTTCCGAAGCACCCCCTTCCCAAAAAGTCCTTCCTAATGTGATATATCCTGAAGGGCAACCCCGAGGCTGAAGAAACTTGACAGTAGATGGCGGTCTTCCAAGCAGTCGCTGGTTTCCCTAGGTCTGAAGTTCACTGCTTGTGTGAATATTAAGGCAAATTGACTGGCTGTTGCAACACTGGGTTATCACTCACTTGGTAATTTGCATGGGAAAATGTCTCCCCTGCACAGATTAGTTAAGAACCGATCCTTTGGAGTTCTGTGCCCTGGGCTGAATTATGAATGGTTGCTGTGAATTTAAAGGGACAGAGACTGTTATTCGTGGTTTCTAAATGGAAATGTAGAGAAGTTTAAGGTGGTGTGGAACAGCTGCATTTGGGAAAATGCAGGTTGTTTTTAATTAATGCACATCAAGCATCTGACCACAGCATTCTCCCCTAGTTCAATGCTGATGTCTGTAGGCATTGCAGCCTAGAATTCTCCAAGTTACTCCCATGTTGTGCTAGGTTGAGAACTATTTGCTGGGGGCAATTGGCTAGTGGGAACCTCATCAGTTAGCTGAAGGGGCCACAGATTGAGGGAAAAAGGTAAAATCTGATCCCAGACTTGTTCCAGAGACCACCAGGCAGCAACCTGGGAATAAGAAGCAACACAGTTAACCTGTCCTTACTGCTTGGACAGAGGGAAATGCTTCTGGGTTCATCTGACTAGGCAGTGTGGGAACCTAGACCCAAGAGCACCAACCACCACTTCCCTTCTGCAGACCAGGGACCGATAAGGGATGGGGACATGACACTGGCTGTCTAAGGCGCTGGGGCCAAGATCCTGCAGCTGCTGATCTTGCATCTAGGAGGATATCTCAGTTTTGCAGTGACAGTTTGACATGAAATCTTTTTAAACATATTTATTTATTTATTTGGCTGTGCCAGGTCTTGGTTGTGACATGCAGAATCTTTAGTTGTGGCATGTGGGATCTAGTTCCCTGACGAGGAATCAAACCCAGTTACTTTGCACTGAAAGTGCAGAGTCTTAGCCACTGGACCACCAGGGAAGTCCCCTGCCATAAATTTAAAGTAGAAAAGGGTAGTCAGTGTGGATGTCAAGCAGAAGAGACTCACTCTGCATTTATCACTGAAAAGCAGAAAGTCAAAGAAAGAGAACTCATTAGATAACTATTATATATGCACTAAAGACTCACAGATTTGAATCCATGGAGTGATCAGACTGATTATAAAATATTTAACAAGAAGTGCATCTTAATACATTTAAGATGCATTCATGGTCAGATATGTATAGGAAGAGTACAAATAAAAAAGTAAACTAATTGCTGAAAGAAGTCCTCAATGCTTCAAAATGTTTAAGTAGCTAAAAGGACTTCCTAGGTGGTGCAGTGGTAAAGAATCTGCCTGCCAATGCAGGAGACACAAGTTTGATCCCTGGGTCGAGAAGATCCTCTGCAGTAGGAAATGGCAACCCACCTCAGTATTCTTGCCAGGAGATTTTCATGGACAAAGGAGCCTGGCAGGCTACAGCCATTGGGTCACAAAGAGTCGGACACAACTGAGCACATGCACACAGGTAGATGGAACATGTCAGTTCGGTTCAGTTCAGTCACTCAGTAATGTCCAACTCTTCACGACCCCATGAACCCCAACGTGCCAGGCCTCCCTGGCACCTCCCTGTCCATCATCAACTCCCGGGATCTACCCAAACCCATGTGCATCAAGTCAATGATGCAATCCAGCCAGCTCATCCTCTGTCATCCCCTTCTCCTCCTGCCCCCAATCTTTCCCAGCACTAGGGTCTTTTCCAATGAGTGAACTCTTCACATGAGGTGGCCAAAGTATTGGAGTTTCAGCTTCAACATCAGTCCTTCCAATGAACACTCAGGACTGATTTCCTTTAGGATGGACTGGTTGGATCTCCTTGCAGTCCAAGGGACTCTTAAGAGTCTTCTCCAACACCACAGTTAAAAAGCATCAATTCTTTAGTGCTTAGCTTTCTTTATAGTCCAACTCTCACATCCCTACATGACCACTGGAAAAATCATAGCCTTGACTACATGGACCTTTGTTGGCAAAGTAATGTCTTTGCTTTTTAATATGCTGTCTAGGTTGGTCATAACTTTCATTCCAATGAGTGTCTTTTAATTTCATGGCTGCAATCACCATCTGCAGTGATTTTGGAGTCCAAAATGTTAAAGTCTGACCCTGTTTCCACTGTTTCCCCATCTATTTCCCATGAAGTGATGGGACCAGATGCCATGATCTGAGTTTTCTGAATGTTGAGCCTTAAGCCAACTTTTTCACTCTCCTCTTTCACTTTCAGCAAGAGGCTTTTTAGTATCTCTTCACTTTCTGCCATAAGGGTGGTGTCGTCTGCATATCTGAGGTTATTGATATTTCTCCCAGCAATCTTGATTCCAGCTTGTGTTTCTTCCAGCACGAGGTTTCTCATGATGTGCTCTGCATATAAGTTAAATAAGCCAGGTGACAATATACAGCCTTGACATACTCCTTTTCCTATTTGGAACCAGTCTGTTGTTCCATATCCAGTTCTAACTGTTGCTTCCTGACCTGCATACAGGTTTCTCAAGAGGCAAGTCAGGTGTTCTGGAATTCCCATCTCTTTCAGAATTTTCCAAAGTTTATTGTGATCCACACAGTCAAAGGCTTTGACAGAGTCAATAAAGCAGAAGTAGATGTTTTTCTGGAACTCTTGCTTTTTCAGTGATCCAGAGGATGTTGGCAACTTGACCTCTGGTTCTTTTGCCTTTTCTAAAACTAGCTTGAACATCTGGAAGTTCACGGTTCATGTGTTGCTGAAGCCTGGCTTGGAGAATTACTTTACTAGCATTACTTTACTAGCGTGTGAGATGAGTCCAACTGTGTGGTAGTGTGAGCATTCTTTGGCATTGCCTTTCTTTGGGATTGCAATGAAAATTGACCTTTTCCAGTCCTGTGGCCACTGCTGAGTTTTCCAAATTTGCTGGCATATTGAGTGCAGCACTTTCACAGCATCATCTTTCAGGAATTGAAATAGCTCAACTGAAATTCCATCAGTTCCACTAGCTTTGTTCATAGTGATGCTTCCTATGGCCCACTTGACTTCACATTCCAGGATGTCTGGCTCTAGGTGAGTGATCACACCATTGTGATTATCTGGGTCATGAAGACATTTTTGGTATAGTTCTTCTGTGTATTCTTGCCACCTCTTCTTAATATCTTCTGCTTCTGTTAGGTCCGTACCATTTCTGTCCTTTATCGAGCCCATCTTTGCATGAAATGTTCCCTTGGTATCTTTAATTTTCTTGAAGAGATCTCTAGTCTTTCCCATTCTATTATTTTCCTCTATATCTTTGCATTGATGGCTGAGGTAAGCTTTCTTATCTCTCTTTGCTATTCTTTGGAACCCTGCATTCAGATGGTAATATCTTTCTTTTCCTCCTTTGCTTTTTGCTTCTCTTCTTTTTATAGCTATTTGTAAGGCCTCCTCAGACAGCCATTTTGCTTTTTTGCATTTATTTTCCATGGGGATGGTTTTAATCCCTGTCTCCTGTACAATGTCACTGACATCCATCCATAGTTCATCTGTCTATCAGATCTAGTCTCTTAAATCTATTTCTCACTTCCACTGTATAATCATAAGGGATTTGATTTACATCATACCTGAATGGTCTAGTGGTTTTCCCTACTTTCTTCAACTTCAGTCTGAATTTGGCAATAATGAGTTCATGATCTGAGCCTCAGTC
The DNA here is from genome assembly GCA_007570785.1 of Antilocapra americana. NCBI lineage: Eukaryota > Metazoa > Chordata > Mammalia > Artiodactyla > Antilocapridae > Antilocapra > Antilocapra americana. Next base: position 1,252,251 of record ML660778.1, read on the forward strand.
AGCTCCTGGTCTTGTTTTTGCTGACTATATATAGTTTCTCCATCTTTGGCTGCAAAGAATATAATCAATCTGATTTTGATGTTGACCATCTGGTGAGGTCCATGTGTAGAGTCTTCTCTTGTGTTATTGGAAGAGGGTGTTTGCTATGACCAGTGCGTTCTCTTGGCAAAACTCTATTAGCCTTTACCTTGCTTCATTCTGTACTCCAAGGCAAATTTGCCTGTTATTCCAAGTGTTTCTTGACTTCCTACTTTTGTATTCCAGTCCCCTATATTGAAAAGGACATCTTTTATGGGTGTTAGTTCTAAAAGGTCTTGTAGGTCTTCATAGAGCCATTCAACTTAAGCTTATTCAGCATTACTGGTTGGGGCATAGGCTTGGGTTACCATGATATTGAATGGTTTGCCTTGGAAATGAACAGAGATCATTCTGTCATTTTTGAGACTGCATCCAAGTACTGCATTTCAGACTCTTTTGTTGACCATGATGGCTACTCCATTTCTTCAAAGGGATTCCTGCCCACAGTAGTAGATATAATGGTCATCTGAGTTAAATTCACCCATTCCAGTCCATCTTGGTTCACTGATTCCTAGAATGTCGACATTCACTCTTGCCATCTCCTGTTTGACCACTTCTAATTTGCCTTGATTCATGGACCTAACGTTCCAGGTTCCTATGAAATATTACTCTTTAATAGAACATGTCATGCTAGCTTATTTACACTATTAATTTACTTTTCAAGTAGCTGATTTAAAGATAAAATCTAGCCTCCCTTCTGTTCAAATTGTCAGGTTTTCAATTAGGGGAATCTGGATCAAGCACAATATGCTCTATGAAGAAAAGAGGGTTTTATCTGAGTAGGTCCAGACCTAGGTCTCTGAAATCAAGATAGGCAGATGAAGGACTTCCCTGGTGGCTCAGTGGTGAGGTGTTTGCCTGCTAATGCAGGATAAACACAGGTTCCATCCATGGTCTGGGAGGATTCCACATGCCATGGAGCAGTTAAGCCCCTATGCCACAACTATTGAGCCTGTGCTCTAGAGCCTGGGAACCACAATGACTGAAGCCCATGTACCCTAGAGCCCATGCTCTGCAATAAGAGAAGCCACCGCAATGAGAAGCTCACACACTGCAACTAGAGAGTAGCCCCCACTTGCTGCAGCTAGAGAAAAACCCACACAGCAACAAAAACCCAGCATAGCTTCCCCCTCAACAAAATAAAGCATTTCTTTTAAAGATAAGCATAGAGATTTAAATTATAAATATTTAATTACAACTCAGTGTCAGACTATGAGGGGAATAGAAATGAAGCAACCAGAGACCATGCTTTCATAGAGAACATATGTAACTGTAATATAAAGCATCTGTGGTTAGCATAGTAGCAATGGGAGTTTAGGATGATTTGGCCAGCCTTGGATGCTAAACTGAAGGGGTAATGAGGAGCCATGGAAAAGTTTTGAGCAGGGAGATAACATGAACAGACCTACGTTTTAAAAGTAGCCACCTAGGTAGTAAGTTAGGTAAGTTAGGTAGTTACCTAACAAGATAGGTAACAGCTGCATAGTTTGAGTGAGTAGCATGGTCCAAGAATTATAAACTAGGACAGTTAATTGAATGTGAAGAAGAAAACAAGTCTCAAAAAGGGCTCTGAGACTCCCAGCCAGGAAGACATAATAAAGCCAGTCTGGTATGGAGGAATATTTTGAAGTCCTTTTGGACAATGCTTTTGGACATTTGATTGGGAGTCATTGTGGATATGCAGTTGGAATGCTGAGTTGGTATATGGTCTTGAGCTTGATGACACTGGTTTAAAATTGCAAGCTGAGTCAACTCTATGGAGGTAAGATCTGAACGTGGGGACTGGGTGGAGGTAGAGAGTGCATAATGGCAAATATTTAGCCTGAACCTTGGGTAATGAATCCTGTGGTTTAGAACGTTGCCCAGGGGGTCTGTTTTTTCTCTGTCCTGCCAACTCCAGGGAGTATAACTTTTGCTGAAGTGGCTGAGGACAACGATGAGACAGCTGAGTTTTCTTGTAAAGAATTACATTATTATACCATGCAGCCAATGACTAGGTTTTTGTTACAGTGACAGATTATCTTTAGACTATGATAAAAGTGATCCTATTGGTCATTCCCAGTCTATGCTTTTCTTTTCTTTGGCTCTGTCATAAATGTACTTTTGGCTTTTGATTTATGATTAGAAATTTCCTGTGAGTTTGGGGCTGAGAGTCAGGGGGTCAGGTTTTGGGATTTGAAGCCCAAACAAAACTTCCACTGCTTCCTACAGTAAGCCTAAATTAATTTAGGGGTCAGAGCATATCCGGTGAAAATATCAAAAGCAACCTAGCCTTTTTATTTCTATGTGGATCCAAAAGGAAAGCACATTTGAATAGCAAGAAGTTCCTTTCAGGGTAGCCACATTCTACTATTGACTGAGAACACAAATGTACCAACCTCAGAATCAATTCCTGACATAAATATCTGGAAAGATAATCACATTTAAGTTTGCAAAAGTAGTCACAGAAATGAGATGCAGTGCAGCAAAATGAAGAACCCATATCAACTATGGAAACATCAACAAAATGGGCAAGTCTTAGTGACAATCCAATTCAGCTGATGTTTATCAAGTGCCTATCATGGGAAGGAACAAAGCATGAGCAGGATGTGGGTGGGCATTCTAAACAGTTAGTGAAGTGAAAGTGAAGTCACTCAGTCGTGTCTGTCCTTTTGCAACCCCATGGACTGTAGCCTACCAGGCTCCTCCATCCATGGGATTTTCCAGGCAAGAGTACTAGAGTGGGGTGCTATTTCCTTCTCCAGGTGATCTTCCCAACCCAAGGATTGAACCCAGGTCTCCTGCATTGTAGGCAGATGCTTTTACCATCTGAGCCACCAGGGAAGTCCTAAACAGACTTGAGCCCAGTTCTCAGGGAAAGTGAACACAAGTTGGGGAGCTTATTTATAACAACAACAATAGTAATAACAAAAGTAAAATGACTAAAATGCAAAATAAAGTCACTGATGAGATGGAACAAAGAAGCACTGGATAGGGGGTAGGTGATATAGTTAATTCTGACTTAAAAGAGCAGGGAAGTCTTCTTAGAAGAAGTGGCCTGAGAACTGCATCTTTGAGGATAATAATCGTGAGCATGATGGTGGGTGGTGGTGGTGGTGGTGGTGATGCCTCAGAGAGCAACTGCTAATCACTCACGCTAATAATTTCCACGGCTCTATATTATTTGCTGAAAGGGTTCACTGTTAATGTTTCAAAAGATAGAGTGAAACAAGGGAGTTTCAGAAGACCAAAGAGAATTAGAAGAAACATGTGATGTGTTGGTGTGTGTGAAATTGACTTTTGGTGTGTTAAGGGTCCAACATGGAGGGTTGTAAGAAGAGATCAGATTGGAAGAGGGATAGGGACAAGATCAGCAGAAAGATCTGAATTTCTTGTGAATTGCCTGAGTCATACCTTGTGCTCTCAGAATACTTGTGTGGGAAGCTGACCCCAGTAGGCTAAGTAGGATGGTTTTGTGGCATGCACATCTGTCCTTCAAAACCCTGGAACATGCTCTCTGGAACCACATGGTCTGCATCAGAACTTTCATCTGAGATTTATGAAGACCCTGAACCCAGGCTTTCAATGGCTTCAGGAAATATGACTTTGGTGAGGGCTCAGTGGACATCATTAACAGCAGACAGACATGGACAAAGGAAGAGCTGGCTAATGCATTCTCTGAAGATGTGGCATTCTTTTCCACTTTCCATGCTTCTTAAAGCATCTGGATTTCCTCTCTTTTTATTATTTTTAAAAATTATTTTGTTTTTGGTGGGGATGCAAACTAGTACAGCCACTATGGAAAACAATATGGAGATTCCTTAAAAAACTGGAAATAAAACTGCCATATGACCCAGCAACCCCACTGCTGGGCATTCACACTGAGGAAACCAGAATTGAAAGAAACACATATACCACAATGTTCATTGCCACACTGTTTACAATAGCCAGGAATATGGAAGCAACCTAGATGTCCATCAGCAGACGAATGGATAAGAAAGCTGTGGTACATATACACAATGGAATATTACTCAGCATTAAAAAGAATACATTTGAATCAGGTCTACTGAGGTGGACGAAACTGGAGCCTATTATACAGAGTGGCAAGGAAAAACAACAATACAGTATACTAATGCATATATATGGAATTTAGAAAGATGGTAATGATAACCCTGTACGCGAGACAGCAAAAGAGACGCAGATGTATAGAACAGCGTTTTGGACTCTATGGGAGAGGGCAAGGGTGGGATGATATGGGAGAACGGCATTGAAACATGTAAATTATCATATGTGAAGTGAATTGTCAGCCCAGGTTTGATGCATGATACAGGATGCTCAGGGCTGGTGCACCCAGATGACCTAGAGGGATGGAATCGGGAGGGAGGTGGGAGGGGGCATTCTGGAAGGGGAACACATGTATACCCATGGTGGATTCATGTCAGTGTATGGCAAAATCCTCTCTTTTTAAAGGTGAATTTTACATATGTCTGAAATAACCTACAAGCATTTCAATGTTTTGCTAACAAAGAAAGCAAATTTTTTTTTATCTTTTAAGAAAACTTATTTTTTAAATTGACTGATTCTATAGCCTATAATACAGTGGGGGAAAAAAAGCCCATTCATGCTGAAGGTGTCTTTATGGGAAAAAATTCAGAGAATTCTGATAGCTCTGAAAGAGGCAGAAAAACAGAGAAATAATGGCCCTGGGAAGATATTATTTTTTTTAAATAAGTTGAAATATCTTAGAACTATCAGTTGTGGTCTTTTTTTTTTCCCTGTAAAATATGTGGTCATTTGGGGAATGAGGAGGGAATGGATGTGTGTGGCAGGAGGGTTTAATCAGCTTGATAAATTTTACGACTTCATTCCAGTTGGGTTGAGTCCAACTGAGATTAAGAAGGAACAGAAAGGTTTGTCTGTAGAACAATTAGTGGGTTATGAGGAATACTCAGTTCTGCTTTTCAGTTTTGGTAAATCTCAAGCAAAATAATGAAATAATACTGACAAAATAAACACAGCCAAGCCTTAAAAGACCCATATCTGTGTTTCCACTAGATTTTTAGAGGCAGCAACCTCAGACAATTGAGACTGACTTCTCTGGATCATGACGCAAAGAACACTTGCTCTGAAATGTTGACTTCGGATTTCTTCCCAATGTCTCTGGACATCCTGAGAGCAGAGTACATGTTCAAATTCAGGCCCCAGACCATTTTCTTGAGTAAGGCATCCATGAGGTTTGGTTTTTAATGAAAAAGTTTATCTTAAAAATTCCAGAGATTTCTAAGCAAGCTGTTAATATGACAAGCCAATATTATTCCCTCTCAAATTCACCTTGAAATAATCAACAGAATGTGCCAAAAAGGGAAAAGAAGTCTTTATCAACATAAGTGAACAGAGACTGGTGCCATCCACATGTTAGACACATGGGGGAATTTGGTTAGAAGTGATACCTGTGGAACCAAATGAAACCAGTATATGGTGAAGTGAACAAAACCGTTGTGACATATTGAAATACTTTCATATTGATTGGTAGACAGCTACTTCCAGGAGCCTCTTGAGTACTCTTATAATGTCCTTGTTGCTAGGTGGTTCCCTCCTCTGGAAACCCTTCATTTTCCCTGAAATCCAGCAAATACAAATATGTGTTAGTTGCTCAGTCATGTCTGACTCTTTGTGACCCCATGGACTGTAGCCCACCAGGCTCCTCTGTCCATGGAATTCTCCAAGCAAGAGTACTGAAGTGGGTTGCCATTTCCTTCTTCATGGGATCTTCCTGACCCAGGGATCGAACTTGGGTCTCCTGAATTGCAGGCAGACTCTTTACCATCTGAGCCAGCAGCAAATACTGGGCACAGTATCGGGAGGTTTCCAGAATCTGGCACCTATGGCCACTGGGACTGGCCAGACTGCATTACTTGTTCAGTATTTTGAATGTCAGTGCTCTGTGTTGTTTCTCCAGCTGAACTGGTGTATGAGGGAGGTATTGTTGTTTATTGTTTATCTTCTCAAAATGGCTTCTCCTTCTTTGTGGGAATTGCTTCTTCCTTACACCAAACATATAGTTCTGATGAAGGTTCACAAATATGGCTCCTCATTGTCTTGATTATAGTGATTGGCTCAAGGTCGACCAGATCATTTTTTGTTATTATTTCTATTTATTGAAGTATAGTTGACTTGCAATATTAGTTTCAGGTATGCAACACAGTGATTCAATATTTTTATAGCTTACGTACTGTATAAATTTATTATGACACATTGACTATGTTCTCTGTGCTGTATATTACATTCTTGTGATTTATTTAATCACTGATAGTTTGTACCTGTTTCCCCTGATTATTATTATTATTTTATAATAAATACAACAGACCTGGCGAGGCAGTCACCAGGGTTCAGATCAGAAGGGGTGGGATGGGGTGGAAGGTGGGAGGAAGGTTCAAGAGGGAGGGGACATATGTATACCTATGGCTGATTCATGTTGATGTATGACAGAACCTAATACAATATTGTAAAACAATCATCCTCCAGTTAAAAATTTAAAAAAGAAGGGACCAAGGAGATGGGGACCACGTTGTCACTGCAGGCTGGCCCCAGCACTCTATCTTAGCATCCTGGGAGCATGGTGACAAGCCCTAGAGGGAGCATCCAGAGGGTGGGAGGACGGGTATACCAGCTTAGCAACAGCACCAGTCAGCCTGGTTGGGAGCACTTGAAGCACCCGTTTTGGAGTCCTGGTCTCCAAAGCGTGGGGGCCAGACAGAAGGGAGGAGGCAGGAAGGGCTGGCACAGAAGGCCCCTCTGCTTATTAGTTTTAATGGGAGCTGCTGCTCTTAGGTTACAGCACAGAGGTTGTTATCACAACAATGTGTCTGCTTCATGCAGGAGCTTGTCTAAGAGAAGAAAGGTACACTCAAGAGGAGCAGAAAGGGATGCTTTGGAAGACCTCAGGATATTGAGTCCTGGGGTCTAATTGTTTATGAAGCTCCCAGTCTATTCCCATCCTTTCTGCTTTTTATTATCCCCTTCATAGAGCGTGATTTGTATTACTGATACTTTCAACCAAAGAGCCTTGATTAAGAGAAGATGTCAATGATAGCTAATCCAAGCAGAGCCCTGGAATCCACCAGGGAGAGGGGACAGGGCAGTGTCATTCTCCATTAGCAACTGAAGGAGGCACAGAGCTTAGCTCCTGGTGGAAGTGGTCACACCCACCCTGGACACAGCTAGGGGTCCCATGTCCCCATCTGTGCTGAGATGAAGCTCCCAACTGTCACTCAGGTGTGACTGTCTCTGCCTCTTGCCTCCATCTGCTCAGGACCGTGGCTCTCCCAGTTGGCACTCCATTGTTGGGTTGAGCTTTTTTCCTGTTTTGGTTTCTTTAATCTGCATGAAGCTTCTTTTGTTAAAGTTTCCACCATGAGGCTGCATAATGGGGTTCTCCCAAATCCCGGCTCCCATCCTAGCTGAATGTGAGCCAATGTGAGGGGACTTTATCATGCTTATTCTGTGCTAGACACTGTAATAGGCTTATTATAGTTGTCTCATTCAACCCATGCAACAATTTTACAATGTAGTTACTGGCATTGCACTTAACCTATAGATAGAGAAACCAAGGTAAGAAAAAGTCCCAGGGCTAACAGGTGGTAGAGAAATAATCTGAACCCAGGCAGTCTGTCTCCTAACTGTGTATCACTGAATGAATAAAGGACTAGACTGTGGTCCCGAGAGAGCCCTGGTTCTAAAGCTCAATGATCACAGAAACCTCTGTTCTAACCTCATCATTCTCCTGCATCTTCCATGACCCTCCTTAATCGGGTTTGAGCTGGGTTTTTGGCCACTTTCTACTTTTGACCAAGAAGTTTTGATTAAGGAGTAAGTAGGAGGAGACCCTGGAAGACCTCCGTGAGTGCTTATGTAAGAGATGGAGCGCTTGTTGCAGGAAGAGGGGTTCTATGAGGTGATGAGACAGGGATCGCTTCAGGCCTGCAAGAGCTTCCTCCAGGTCAGAAAGTGGCTTGGCCGCCAAAGACCTGAACAATTCAGAACTGCTTGCTCTAGAATCACTTTCCTGTCAGAAAATAAGAACGTTTGAAAAAAAATATTAATGTGTATTCATAGGAGCAGGGCCTGTGGACTACCTCACTGAAAAGGAGAAAAATCAAGGTGAGCTCACGCCTTATTGGAATGAAGTATCCTAGAAGGTTCAGTGTTAAAGAACCCACCTGCCAAGAAGGAGATGTGGGTTCGATCCCCATGTAGGGAAGATCCCCTGGTGAAGGAAATGGCAATCCACTCCAGTATTCTTGTTAAGGAAATTCCACGGACAGAGGAGCCTGACCAGGTACAGTCCATGGGGTTGCAAAAGAATCAAACATAACTTGGCAATTAAACGACAATAACAACAACTTTATTAAAAAGTTTAAAGTCATGTTTGAAACAGTGAATGGCTGGCTTGATACTGTAAGAAACAATGAGGAGACAAGAGTTAGAGAAAGTCTTCCTGAACACTAAGAAAAGTGACAAGAGATGGATGAAGAGGTGTGGGAAATAGATCTTGGAGGCCAAACTACTCACAGTAAAAATTCCTGAAAGAGGGAGCAGTAAAGATGCTACAAAGATAAAATTAACAACTAACAGAAGAAACTCCCAGTTAAAGGAAATGGCAAGAAAACAGGAAAAAAAAATATAAATACATTATATGACAGAAACAAGAACAAATATAACAGATTTACATTACAAATGAAGAAACCCTTCAGATTGGTTTAAATTAAGTTGAATGTTAATAAGAGACCTGTCAAAGTAAAATAACCTCAAAGGATTAAAAATAAAGTGATGCACAACCTTGTATGGCAGGGGGGAGAACAGAAGAAGTCAGGTAATTTAAATTCATATCAGATAAAATAGAGATTAAGGCAGTAAGGGGGCTCAAAGGGCCACTCTTTATTGATCAAAGGATGGTTTAATAATGAAAATAAGGAGTAATAAATGTGTATGTTATGAATAACATAGCATCAACACAGGTAGTGCTGAAAACTTAGCAGTTTGAGGATAAGTCATTAGATGTACAGTTTTGCTTAATTTTAATATACGTGAAATATAATACTGCATAATGCATAGTTGTTTAAGCAGGTAATAATAAAATATGAAACAGGAAGACATGAATAAGGACCATGAGATTTGGGGTAAACAAATTTGAATGCCTATATTACTGATCTACCTTATGTCCTTACAGATAAGCTTCCTTCTTTTCAAGTGTCCTTGGGAAACTTACAACATTGAATTATTTCTATTTTGTGCCACAAAGAACATCTCGATAAAAAGACCTCCTAGGCTCCAAACAGAACACAGTGTTTGGCCAACAAGCTTTAGTACAAAATAACTACCAACACATTCAGTCATTAGAGGAGGCCCTATTCCTGGCCTCTTGGTTTACACCCATCAGGGCCCTGCCTTTGAGGTCAGGTATCTTGTACTCTGTGCTGTTAAAATGTTCACAACAAGGGGAACAATATGAAATAATATACCCCAGCAAGGGAGCATAGAAATTTACTGCAGGCAATTTCATGTTAGTTTTTAAAAAGAAAGAAATGTATCAAATGATTTTAAAAAGGCAGAATTATGGTGTTAGAAAGATTCCTTAGGCCCTCATTCCGCCCAACTCTCTCATCTTATAGAGGAGGGGCTGAAGGCCCATGGAGGAGAAAGGATTCGTCCCAGGTCATGTAGTAGACAAAATCTGGCTGCTGCCCCGTTGCCTGGTAGGGTCCAAACTCTGTGCCTTCCACGGCTCTAGGACTTTATCCTGAATCAAGAGCTGGTGCCTGTGTTGCACATTTGGATCATGGGCTGGGTTCCAGATTTAAGAGACCGTGGTGGGCTCATTTCCCTGGCAGAGCAGACACTTGCTGATCCCTGGGGGCTCCTCCGCAGCGGGGGTCCAGTGCTCTTGCAAGGGGAGCCTGGGCAATGTGGTTGTTATTACCCAAATCACAGGCTTTCCACCTCTGCCAGGTAACCTGTGAAACAACCTCTGACATCATTAAACACTGAAATCACTAAACTATAAACGTGTGCTGGGGGTGTTTTCTGGAACGCCCTTCTGACCTCTTTTTGTCGAGGCTCATTTTGTTTTTATTTTTCCGCCAGGAGGTGACTGGTCCCCGCCGCCCCTCATTGCCGGCGCCTGGGGTTGGGGCGCACCCTTTGTCTCCTCTCTGTGGATGGCGTCGCTAAGTCACACCAGGTGGACACTGCTCGCCTACATCACTGGGCTTTGTGTGTTCTCAACTGTCGTCTGGCTGGGCTGTAGTCGCACATCAGGCCTTACTCACAAGGAGAGGAAAGCAGAGATGTGAAAATCGCGCTGGCTTTTTGAGACCGCTGAACTCACTGCTTCACAGGACCTTGTTTCCAGCCATGAACTTATGAACCGAAGATCTTATGAAATCCAATCCTCATTGTTTTTATAGCATAATCCACTTTTAGCTACCCACCCATTTTTTTTTTTTTTCTGTAACAAAACAGTTACAGAGCAGTTTTACTTCTTCATTCCTTTCCTTGTCAGGGGTTCTGGGCATCGAGGCTTGGGATACCCACCTCCTGACCCTCTCTCTTCCTAGGAGGATCCTAGGAGCTGAAGCTCATTGTAAGCTGGCTCAGGCTCTGAGCTCACGACTGGTGGGATAAGGGCAGATTCCGTCTGGGTGGAGGTAGGAGGGTGTCTCTGGAAATAACATCCCCCAAAGTTATCACATCTTAGTTTTGCACTTTTTGTTGAGCAACAATGAAAAGCAAAGGCTTTTAGGATAAGAAGTGGTGTTAGCAATCACCCCTTCATGGCCTCTCTAATTCAGGTTTCTATTGTCACATGACAAATCTCACCAGTGTATTGGCTAAACAACCACCGGCCTTTCTTTGCGTCTGACTCTGAAATGCTGTTATGGTGTAGGAGTTGGCATCAACACAGGTAGACATCTCTTTCTGATTCTCTTCCGTGTGGCCATTATCTCTCTGTACGACCACTCACCATTCGGTTGTCAACCCGAGTGTCTTCACTTGAGGCCTGGCTTCTGAGAGACAGAAAGCAGAAGCTGCCTGGCCTCCTAAGAGCCTGGCCCAGAACTGGTTTCTACCACATTCCATTGGTCAAAGCAAGTCACAGGGCAGTCCAGCATTTAGAGGACAAGAAGTAGTCGGAGGAGCGGTGAGAGCTCGCAGGCCTGGGAGGGATGTGTGGCACTGTCTTGGCAGACTATCCATCACACTCCGGGGTTTCTGGAGAGCTGCATCGGACCCCACAACACTGCATGACCTGATGTGTTGATGGTGTGGTTGGGGGCCTCCAGAGTCCCAAGATATAAGAACTCACTTTTCCTACTTTTGAGGAAAAAAATGGAATTTCTCTCTTAGTCTCATCTGAAAATATTAGGAAGTGAGAGAAAAGCAGTCAGGGTGGGAAGTTGGAGTGAGATAAGAAAGTCATGTGTTTTTTGAGCTCTGTCAGTCACAACTCAGACCTATCGAATAAGCCAAGTTCATGTTTCTATTTGGACTTTGCGTAACAACCCCCAGGACTGCTCCTTATGTTTGTTGAGTGACTACTGACGATATCATCCCACTAAGTCTATTTTTGATCTGGAAATGTGTTGAGTGAGCATGGGAGAAGTGAATCATTGAGGCTTTGTTCTCCCATACAGAAGGGTAAGAATGTGGACATGAGACTTTAACTGGAAAGAGTGGTAGAAAGATAAGTGAGGAAACCTCACGGTCAAATACCCCTGCAGCAGCATGACTGAATTATGTGAAATCTGAGATCAATCAGAATGGCCTTGGGAGCTTCCTTGAGGGGGTACTAAAGATCTCTGGCCATTTATCTTTCTTGTTTCACTGCAAAGAGGTTCATCAGAAACTTGATAGAGTTGTCTTGAGAATGATGCCTTGTGTGTATTGTGTTTTATATACTTTTTCAAGCTGCTTGCTTTTGATCCTATAAAGAAAAGGCATCTGCAGGCTTAGTTTGGAATAAGAAGGTAAGTTTGAGGTCCTGCCCCCTGATTGGTGGCTCAGGGCATGTGTTCTTCCTGTTGACTTGGTTTGGAGATGAGGTTTGGGTCTGCTGCCTGCTTGGCAGGCAGTAGTGATACACAGTTTGGGGGCAGTGGTGATGCACAGTTTTGCATCCTCATACGAGTCCTGGTGCCAGCAGTTGTGTTCCTGCATTCCACTGGAGGCTCTCGAGAAGAAATCATTTCTTCGGCCTTTCCAGCTGGTAGAGGCTGCCTGCATCCCCAGGTTTGTGGCCCCACATCGATCACTCCCACATTTGCCACTGTCCTCACGAGTCTCTCTAGGACTCCAGCACTATGTCTTCCTCTTATGAGGACCCTCCTGATTAGGCAGAACTCATTTAGATAATCCAAGATAATCTTCCAATCTTAATATCCTTAGCTCAATCACTTCATTGAAGTTAAGTCCCTTTCACTCTTTACTGTTCTCTCTGCCACATAATTGATATTTGAAGCGTTCATGTAGTATCAGTTGCAAGTGCCTATATAGTCTGTTCCATTACAACCCGTTTCTTTGAATAGGAAAAATGGTAGCAGTATAATGGTGATTTCTCACAAAACATTTTAATGTTTTTTTAAAAAGGATGACACTTTTTTTCTCATATAAAGAGAAAGCCTTTGTGATATATGGTGGTGGTGGTGGTGGTTTAGTCGCTAAGTTGTGTCCAACTCTTGTGACCCCATGGGCTGTAGCCTGCCAGGCTCCTCTGTTCCTCCTTTGTGATATATAGACCTTAAGAAAAAGAGCTGAAAATCCTGAATAGTGCTTTACTTTAGAGGAAGAAGTGACTATTATGATGGCTTTAAATGCCAATACATGGTCTTCTGATTCAAACTATTTGTGGGAGCAATTAAGGAGCTGAAAATCTCTTAGTGTTAACAAATTTGACTGGTGAAGATGGTTTGGTTCATATGTTTCATCTTGATAAAACTAATCTCTATTAGATGAAATGCCCTCCAGGACCGATGTCTCAAAGGCAGAAGTTAAAGGAATTAAATTAAAAGTTAAAGAAATGAAGGACACAAAGAATGGAGTGGCTTTGATGCCAGGAGCAAAGACCAGTGGTGATTTAATTGCTCTATTATTTGTATTACTAATTGTTACTATTTTTGTTAGGTCTGGTTAAATTTTTGAGTGGTCTTTTCTTAACTTTATTTTCCCCAAAGCTATGCTGCTTTTAATGTGTGGTTTTACAAAATGTGAGGTTTATCAGGAATATGGAAGTTTGAATTTCAAGAAAAGGAACACTTCATTTGAATTTCAAAGTCATGTTTTTTTTTCCCCTTACAGTAATAGATAGAAAACATCTGAACAACAATTGCCAATTTTGTGTTTCCCAAAAACCTTCACCAAAGAGGATACTTACACAAGCAGAATGGGAGAGTATCTGAGAAATCTGGGAAGATTTAGAGAAGTTTAGATGCAGATAACATTTAAGCTAATTGTAAAGAATGAATAGGCACCGATTGGATAAGGCGAGAAGATTCAGAAAGAGGGTCAAACCATCAACAAATATCTGCTGCATTCAGTTCAGTCCAGTTCAGTTCAGCCGCTCAGTGTCTGACTCTTGCGACCCCATGAACTGCAGCACTCCAGACCTCCCTGTCCATCACCAACTCCCAGAATCCACCCAAACCCATGTGCATCGAGTCAGTGATGCCATCTAGCTATCTCATCCTTTGTCGTCCCCTTCTCCTCCTGCCCCCAATCCTTCCCAGCATCAGAGTCTTTTCCAATGAGGCAACTCTTCGCATGAGAAGGCCTAAGTATTGGAGTTTCAGCTTCAACATCAGTCCTTCCAATGAACACCCAGGACTGATCTCCTTTAGGATGGACTGGTTGGATCTCCTTGCAGTCCAAGGGACTCTCAAGAGTCTTCTCCAACACCACAGTTCAAAAGTATCAATTCTTCGGCGCTCAGCCTTTTTCACTGTCCAACTTTCACGTCCATACATGACTACTGGAAAAACCATAGCCTTGACTAGATAGAACTTTGTTGGCAAAGTAATGTCTCTGCTTTTCAATATGCTATCCAGGTTGGCCATAACTTTCCTTCCAAGGAGTAAGCGGCTATTGATTTCATGGCTGCAATCACCATCTGCAGTGATTTTGGTGCCCCCCAAAATAAAGTCTGACCTTGTTTCCACTGTTTCCCCATCTATTTCCTATGAAGTGATGGGACCAGATGCCATGATCTTAGTTTTCTGAATGTTGTGCCTTAAGCCAACTTTTTCACTCTCCTCTTTCACTTTCAGCAAGAGGCTTTTTAGTTCCTCTTCACTTTCTGCCATAAGGGTGGTGTCGTCTGCATACCTGAGGTTATTGATATTTCTCCCAGCAATCTTGATTCCAGCTTGTGCTTCTTCCAGCCCTGGGTTTCTCATGATGTACTCTGCATATAAGTTAAATAAGCCGATTGACAATATACAGCCTTGACATACTCTTTTTCCTATTTGGAACCAATCTGTTGTTCCATGTCCAGTTCTAACTGTTGCTTCCTGACCTGCATACAGGTTTCTCAAGAGGCAAGTCAGGTGTTCTGGAATTCCCATCTCTTTCAGAATTTTCCACAGTTTATTGTTCCACACAGTCAAAGGCTTTGGCATAGTCAATAAAACAGAAGTAGATGTTTTTCTGCAACTCTTGCTTTTTCAATGATCCAGAGTATGTTGGCAACTTGACCGCTGGTTCTTTTGTCTTTTCTAAAACCAGCTTGAACATCTGGAAGTTCGCGGTTCATGTGTTGCTGAAGCCTGGCTTGGAGAATTTTGAGCATTACTTTACTAGCGTGTGAGATGAGTCCAACTGTGTGGTAGTGTGAGCATTCTTTGGCATTGCCTTTCTTTGGGATTGGAATGAAAACTGGCCTTTTCCAGTCCTGTGGCCATTGCTGAGTTTTCCAAATTTGCTGGCATATTGAGTGCAGCACTTTCACAGCATCATCTTTCAGGAATTGAAATAACTCAACTGGAATTCCATCACCTCCACTGGCTTTGTTTCATTAGGTCATTAATTTCTTAGGAAGCAGTAAGTTTGATTGTTTACACATAACCAAATCGCTTTAATGCTGGCCTTGTTTGTTGTATTCTGTTTAGCATCTTGTTGAAAGCGGCCATTGGAGATCTCCAGGGT
Organism: Antilocapra americana; assembly: GCA_007570785.1. NCBI lineage: Eukaryota > Metazoa > Chordata > Mammalia > Artiodactyla > Antilocapridae > Antilocapra > Antilocapra americana. Next base: position 1,267,503 of record ML660778.1, read on the forward strand.
GACAGTGAGTCTGTTTCCTTGGGGAGACTATGTACCAGGATTCTGACTGGGTCTGTGACTCCCCAGCCCCATCTGGCTATCTGGCACTCACCTGCTCAGTGATCAGAACTGATTTTAAAAAAGGTCACCTTCAACGCAAATAAGATAGATCACTGGGGCTGTATGCATGAGACAAACCCTGGCAAGGAGTTTAGGCTCTTTCCATTTGTACAACAGCAGTTCCTTTTAAGTTCAGAATTGTTTATTCATAAACTGACACACACACACAGATTAAGAGAGGTTGGGGAAGGGTAGAGAGAAAGGGACTCTGCCCTCCGTTTGGGAGATTTATTTGGGATGAGGTCAACCTGAAGACCATTTTCTCACAATGGGGGCTCAGCAGACTGGGCAGGGGAAGTGAAGTTTGGCACCCAGACACCCACACCTCAAGGTGGGAGTGAGCATCAATACGGCTCCCTCCCGTCCTCCTTCGTTTTGAACAGTGGAGGTAAGAGGGCAAGAGGAGGTGAACCCTTGCTATGCAGAGAGACAAGTCAGACAATGTGAGTTTTAATTGAAATCATATCCTGAGCATTTTACTTTTCAAAAGTTGTTAGCATGATCGAGGTTGCGTTTTCTTGTGACTACTATTATTACTGTCATACTGAGTGCTCTGGGCAGGGGCTGAAGGTTACATGTGGGCTGGGAATGCTAGGCTGCAAGGGAGGGGCTGGTGGATCAAGGCCCCCGTCTCGGAATGCTCCTTAGGAGCCAGCTGCTGGCCGCCTCACCCCTGGCTGTCCGCTCCTGCTCTCTGGACACTGAACCGTCCTTTCAGGCCCATCCATGGTGGTTGTGCTAGTGTTTGTTCCTCTTCTCTTCTGGCTCTTGGATCCTTAGTGTCTTTCTCTATGCTGGGAGCCACCTCAAGCCCTGCAGCTCCTGGAGCATACAGAGGACTCCCCCAGAGATAATGAGTTCTCAGGGCTCAGTAGGATCCCTTTCTGAGAGAAGGTGATAGCTTAATGAGGCTGCCGGGTCTTTCACATGCATTTGAACCTCCTGGGACTAATTCAGTGTGTTTAGTGTGGGGCTTGTTGTTGTTGTTTAGCCGCTAAGTCATGTCCGACTCCTTGCAACTCCAGGGACTGTAGCACACAGTTCATCATTGTGTGTCCATAGTGTGCCCATCACTATCTCCTGCAGTTTGCTCAAAGTCACGTCGATTGTGTCAGTAATGCTATCTAACCATCTCATCCTCTGCTGCCCACTTCTCCTGCCCTCAATCTTTCCCAGCATCCGGGTCTGTTCCAGTGAGTCAGCTCTTTGCATCACATGGCCAAAGTATTGCAGTTTCAGTTTCAGCATCAGTCCCTCCAATGAATATTCAGGGTTGATTTCCTTGAGGATTGACTGGTTTGATCTTGCAGTCCAAGGGACTCTCAAGAGTCTTCTTCAGCACCACCACAATCTGAAAGCCTCAATTCTTTGATGCTCAGCCTTCTTTACTGTCCAACTCTCACAACTGTACATGGCTAGCTGGAAAAAACCATAGCTTTGAATAGATGGAACTTTCCAAAGTGATGGTCCAGTGATGTCTTTGCTTTTTCATAGCTGTCTAGGTTTTTCATAGCTTTCTAAGATTCTGTATTTTGGAGACTTCTCTGGTGGTCCAGGGTTGAAGACCCCTCACTTTCTTTGCAGGCGGTGCATGTTGGATCACTGGTAGGGGAGCTAAGATCCTACATGCCATGTAGTGTGGCACAAGCCAAAAACCAGAAAAAAAACCCCAAATCTGTCAGTTCCATGTTAAAACAAAACCTTTCTCTTGTTCTTTAAATAAGAAAGAGTCTATATTTTTAACAAACTCCCAAGTGGTTAAAATGGTCCATGGACCACTCTTTGACTAGCAAGGACTCAGTCTATAGCTGGAAATAAGTTTGCTGAGGCTCTAAGCTGTGTATATTTTTATTTAAAATTAATTTGTTTTTTAATGGAGGATAATTGCTTTACAATGTTGTGTTTGTTTCTGCCATACATCAATATGAATCAGCTCTAGGTATACATATGTCCCTCCCTCTTGAACCTCCCTCCCATCTCCCACCCCATCCCACCCCTTGAGGTTGTCACAGAGCACCTGATTTGAGTTCCCTATGCCATACATCAAATTCCCACTGGCTATCTATTTTACACATGGTGATGTAAATTTTTCAATGTTACTCTCTCAATTCATCCCACTCTCTCCTTCCCCAAATCCAAGAAGGGTAAACTCTGAGGAACTCCTCTCTGTTTGCTGGGTGTCTGGACCACTGGTGCTAGGAGGGGCCAAACCTGAGAGAAGAGATAAAACATGCTCTTTTTGGCCCATAGGGAGACTCATGCCCTCATTGGGAAGACAAGACACTCACACGAGCATCAATCACATGTCATACTTTATTGCCGCAGAAGTGCCGGGCAAGGGGTGTGGACTCTGAGTGTACTGAAGTGGGAAGTGGTAGGCTGTCTGAGGGAGTTTGCACATCTTGTTTCAGAATGAGGTCTGATCACAGGCGAGGGCAGGTAATTCAAAGGAAGCAGTGTCAAGGACACACCCTTTTCGGCCTCCTTTCCCTGTATACTTGCGTGCATGCTCAGTCACTCAAATGTGTCTGACTCTTTGAAACCCATAGACTGCAGCCTGCAAAGCTTCTCTGTCCATGGGATTTCCCAGGTAAGAATACTGGAGTGTATTGCCACTTCCTCTTCCATCCCCTGGGTACTTACTACTCTCTTATGTCCTAGGTTCTGATGTTTCCGGTGGTTTCTCTATATAGACTAAGTGACCAGGGGGCAGGAAAATACATCCTCATGTCCACTTGGATGCCCGCTCAGCCCAGGGGGTGCATATTATGGGGAAGGACCCTTGGCCCACGGGCCCATTTAGTGGAGAGTTCCTGTTGTAATCCCTGCCTCCTCTCTGCAGATCTTGAGTCCGAGGACATGAGCAAGTACTGTCCCCAGCATTAAGACCTCAAGTTGGCAAAGATGAAATGATACGGCAGCTCTGGTCGTAGAGAAACTTGTTTCTTGCGAAAAGCATGGAAGTGAGGGATTTCTGTGAAGGATTTATTTCACTCTTACCTTGGGCAGCCATAGAACTGTTCCAATACCAGTTTATAAAAAAACAAACAAACTAAAAAACCAAAAGGACGGTTCTCAATCAAGACTTGTTTTGGGTTGTCTGAGAGACTCTCTGAGTCCTTTCATTTCTTTTAGAGGTGGGTGTATTTGGAGAAAGGTGTCAATCATTACGGTTGGCCCTTCACACATCACTGGTCTTAAGCGCTAGTTCAAGATCTTTAGGAAAATCAAGTATGTTCAGTTTCTGAATATGTAAATGACTTAGACACTTTGCAGTGAAGGGCAGTGGGGTCAGGTTATGTCCTTCCTTCAGGCATCCTTGTGGCCATGAGCATCTTGGAGATGTATGCCATGAGAAGCCCCCTCTGACATGATCTGAAGCTCAGGGCATGAGTCATCAGATTCAATGGATTGGTGTTGGTGGGGAAGGATTTTTGCCATACCTGTCCCCAAAAGAAAAATCCTGTTTTGTCATAATTTTCTTAAAAGTATTTTTAGTACTGAAGTGACTTTGAGTTACCATCACTGAATAGTTCAGAATGTTTCATGGGCTCCGTGGCAGTCGAGCTAACAGGCCTGTCACTCTGTCTCTGTAACATGCTCTGAGCATTCCGGCCTAGAGTGGGAACCGGGAATGTTATTTTTCTGGCTGGGGTCTTGGCAGGTGTGTAACGTGAGTCCTGATAGCAGGACGGCAGATTACACTCAGCTCTAAAACCATTTCTAAGTATCTTGGCACCCACACTGTTATTGCATGTCTGCAGGTGTTTAGTAATTGGATTAATGCAGAGCCGAAGGAATGTCGGCTCCCTGGCTCAGAGGAACGTTGAGGAAAGACAAATTCATTTTTGAGAGTGACCTGGAATGCATGGTGACAGGCCTGCCCTCACACATGAAGCCAGAGCTAAGTCTGCACATTTCAAATGACCCAGTGTGAGCAGTCACCTTCCACAGGCAAGTTTATCCAAAGCTAAACACAGTAACAATGGCCTTGTGAGTCAGGCGGGAAGGGAAGGAGCTTCAGCTTGGGTTTTGATCCTCTTCCAAGACTCAGACAACTTGAGCTTAAGCCTTCCTATCATGCAGCTCATGAACCCTACAATCCGAGGTGTTTAACAATAATAATAATTTTTAAAAGACCTTGGTAAACAAAAGAGGACGATAAGCCTCCCAGTGGAAGTGCAGAGACCACAATAGTATCCTGGATCACCATGCTCTTGCCAATTAATTCCCACCTTGATTGTAAAGACAGTCCTCCTCACATTACAGACCTCCTAAAATGTGCTCATAAAATGACGAGCCGCATTCACACCCCACTGCGGCTATGACCAGTTCATAGGAGAAGTGGCTGTCCCTGGGGGTAATTTTGTCATTCTGGCTCACTGAAACTTGGGATACTCTTCGAGAGCAAGAAGCCAAATGTCTCAGAGGCTCCCTTCTGAATAGATAAAACATAATGGTTTGGCCTTACAAACCTAACCTCTTTCTCAGCTTTACAACTCAGAAGGGAGGCGGACCATTTGGAGAGAGTCCAAATCAAAAGGAAGATAATGGTGAAAAGGCAAGTCTTGTGAAGGAAGGCCAAAGAATTGGTCTTGCTTAGTTTAAACCCTAGAGGGGTAACTTGGAGTTCAAGAACATTAGTACAGTAGGTAGTGTGGATGGAGTGGGGAGGGGGAGACATGAGGCCACTTATGGGCCGCAGAGCATGCATTTGGAAGGCTGGCAAGTAGAGGGAGAAACCTGTGTGTGGACAATGGAGTGTGGTGCATATGGCTACTCATTCATTTGTTCACTCAACAGGATTTGCTGACCACAGCCGTGTCACCATCCTCAACATGAAGGGACCGCAAAGGGACTGAGATCTAGTTTTGACTCTTTGAGAGTTGTAGTCTAGGAAGCACGGGCACACGATGGTCACGCTGTGGACTTGGTTAGACAGAGGGTGTGGCCTGGGGTAGGAACAGGGCAGGTGCGTCTGGATAGACACACCAGGCCTGCTTGGCTCAGTTAACCAGGTTTCTAGCTGACATGTCAGCTAATGATCTAGCTCTTGGTCAGAAGGAAATTTGATTAGAGAGGAAGGATGTGGTTATAACTACACTTTTGGTTGTTTGGATTATAGGTGCGTGGAAGCCTGGACAACAGCTATGTTTCGTTGTCTCCACTCTAGGGTCTCCCAAGATCCAGAGGATAAGGGATGGGAGGCTGCGAGGTGTGTTGGGAGAGCAGGGGCTGGGGAGGTAGTGTGTGGAGAGGAAGGTAACAGAAGGCCAGTGACAGAAAACAAACTGAAACAAACAGCAAAGACAATACAACCTTTCAAGGGAAGGACACAGACTTGAGGGGATGGGACAGCATGGTTGTTTGGGAGGAAAAAGCTCAGAGCCTTTGTTCCGCAGTTGTCAGTGTGGTGGCAGTGGGTAGGGGCTGCTCTAAAGAAGGTTAGATGAGACCAAAGGGCAGAGGGCTCATCTGGGAGCAACAGTCCTCCCATGCCAGGAAGAAAGGAGTTCTGTATGAATCGTGGCAGAAAGGATCAGTTTGGGGGCAGGGTGGTGGTGGCGGCAATGGGGCATGATTCCTAGTAGACCCCAGGATAGGGTCAAGGGCAGTACTCTACATTTTTCCAAGGGCAGAAAGGAGCTCAGATAAACCAAGAAGCCATGGACACTAATGAGACTAAAAGAGCTTAATTCTAAATCTTCATCATTCAAGATTGAATCTCAAAGTATGAAACTGCTGCCTGAAGCACAAGTGAATTGACCATTTGAAAAGTCTAGTATCACATCGACCCACCAGGTTAAACCAGAAAGGTTCCTGTAGACTGTAAGTCCAGTCCCTTCAGCATACAGGAAGGAGATGGATCCCTAGTCACTTGACTGAACCTGCAATCCTGGCATGACCCAGGGGTCCCTGATGGCTATAGGATGGGGAGATAAGCATGGAGGTTCATCAGTACCATCTTTCTAGATGTCATATATATGTGTTAATATACAGTATTTGTTTTTATTTTTCTGATTTACTTCACTCTGTGTAATAGGCTCTAGGGTCATCTACCTCATTAGAACCGACTCAAATGTGTTCCTTTTCATGGCTGAGTAGTATTCCATTGTGTATATGTACCACAACTTCATTATCCATTCATCTGTGGATGGACATCTAGGCTGCTTTCATATCCTATCTATTGTAAATCATACTTCAGTGAATATGAGGGTACATGTGTGTTTTTCAGTTATAGTTTCCTCAGGGTATATGCCCACTGGTGAGATTGTTGAGTCATATGATAGTTTTATTGCTAGTCTTTTAAGGAATCTCCACACTGTTCTCCATAGTGGCTGTATCAATTTACATTGCCACCAACAATGAAAGAGGGTTCACTTTTCTCCACACCCTCTCCAACATTTATTGATGGAGTGTTTCTAATTCTTTTGGGAGTGGAAAGAAATCTCTGGCAAAGGAAATAATGGGTTCCTTGGGAATTCAGCTGATGGAGAGATGACTAGGACTTGGTCCAGGAAGGTTTTGAAGAAAGGCTCAGACAATGCAAACCTGTGTGTGTGTGTGTGTGTGTGTGTGTGTGTGTGTGTGTAAGGACCAGAGAGAAGATGAGAAGAGAGTCCCCCAGGTACTCAGAGGCAGTTCTTTGCTGCATCATGGTACCAGTCCTATTTGATGTGTGAAGATGCATGGTAGATGCATATTCTTATGATATTCTGTGCTGCTTCCTCTGCAAACATGTAGGGCCAGCCAGGCCATGGAAAGCAGAGTGGAGCTACACAGACCTTTCAACCGAAGTGGCAGAAAATCTGGGTTCTCACCTTCCCAGGATCACCAACTTCCTGCCCGTCTCATCAGCGAACCAGGTGTCTTATTAGGCAAATATGTGTATTAACACCAAAGGTACCCAGGTAACACCTGGAGAGCCTTTCAGCTCTGAGGCCAGGCTTGTTGTATAAGGGAGTCAGGGTGCCCACAGATGGCTGGCAGGATTCCCAGTGGGCAGGAAGGAAAACAGTGCTCATCAGGCTCCTTCTGCTCTTTGTCAGCATCTTCCTTCAGCACCTCCTCATCCTGGAAGCCCCTGAAAGCAGAGAGTCACTCTGCACTTAAAGCCTCTCCTTGTTTACAAGGTATTTGAGCATGACAGAATTACTCCCTCACAGGTCAATTGCTTTGCCTCTTTTAATAATTTTATCATGTGAAAGAGCATGCTGAAATATCTCAAAGCTACTGAGGATCGCAGCTCCAGAGTGGAGATTCATACGTGTTTGGAACTGACTCCAAAGACTTTTCTGTATACATTCCATTTCCTTGCACAGTTTTATTACTTTTCTCAGACCAGGGTTGGTCCTGACAAACACTTCTCTATGTGGCCCGTCCCCTGAGGTATTCTCACAGGTAAAACCCCAGTGAAACCTTAGGGACACAAACAATCTCTGGCAAGAGGGAGGCTAAAATCTGAATTATCAACAGTAACAGAACCCAAGAAAGGCATTTATGTAACCAAACTAGACTAATAAATGTATCCTGATTAGTGGAAGGTCTTATGGGATATATTTTAATAAGTAAATTGAATTGGATCACAATTACCATTACTTCTATATACTCAATAAAAATTGTTATTTCATTAAAGCAGATGGAAATTCTACTTTCTCATCCTGTTTGCTTTGCTGATATTATTTAGTCAAAACCCTTTTTATTTAAAGTTGTGGCACAGGTAAATTTTCATCCAGATACTCAATTATCTAAATTACTGACATTTTCTTGTTCTCAGAAAAATGTTCTAGGAACACAGGCCGCTTGTTCCCTCTTAGGCTGGCTGGCAGAATATGGCAGGGTAAAACCCAGAAAATTGGCGAAACTCCATTTTCAATCCATGTTAAAAACTGAATGTCTTGCTTCTCTTTCTTGCTGAAACAGAAAGAAAAAAAATCCCTTCATTATATAAGATTGCATCTTAACATTCTCTAAAGTGGTGGCAGCTTCTGGATAGTACATGAAAAGAGTCCAGTTTTCCCCCTCCCACAATGGTAGGGATTCTCCATCACCTCCAGGGACACAGAGGAAGGCATCTGGGCATCAGGGATCTGAGTAGAGAGAAACAAGAGACACAGCAGGTTTGTTTACTGCATGCCCCTTCCTTTATATCCATCCTACCTGGCCCAGGGCTTCACAAGGCTCCCTGTTTCCCTTCCATCTTCTTCAAATCCTAAGAACAAATCAAAAAAGTCAAAAGAAGAAGCAGTAGGTTAAGACGATACTGAAGATCTTCAAACTCATAAATATCTGTTGATAGTTTCACTCATTCTTTCATCATTCAGAAAATATTAAGTATCCACGGTGCATCAAGCCCAAGGCCAAGGCTGGAGGTGGGGAGATAAATGACTCACAGTTGGCTCCCAGAGGCTCCCCATCAAAGGGCTGGAGAAGAAGCTGCATCATGCTAAGAGTCTTGGAATTCTTAGTGCACTTGTATTTGGGCTGCCTTACTCATTGTGGACTTAACTGCTTCAGTCTTTTCCAGTAGATTGGGAACATCAGTATCTTATAAGTTGATAGAAACTGATCACTGGCATAAATAAGAGCACTGAGTTTAGGGTGAGTCTTGGCCTCAGACTGGGGCCTAGGGTAAGGCAAGGAGTCCGCTTGAGGCACAAGGTTTAAGAAGATATCCCTCACAGGGTCATTCTAATGGGATTTGCTTAACTTTGACAGGTTAGCACACTTTGTTCCAGTCATTTGAACTCTCTGGACTTTAGTTCCCTATCTGTAAAACAGAGACAAGCCCACCTCAGAGAGTTGTTGAAAAATTAATCAAAATTAAGATAATTGCAAAAGTGCCTTATAAACTACAGATGATATATAAACGCATGCTGGTTTTATCAATAGTAGTAATAATAGTACTTGTCTATAAACTTCCTCATTAACCACCATGACATAACCAATAACCATAACCAACACAGATTTTGGGGTAAGTGTAACACATTTTATTGGAAATGGAATATAGAAATCAAAGGCTCTGGTCCTATACTCCATAAGAGGCAGTAATTAAATATAATACAGTAGTTGAGTATAGCAAGCTCTATGAATGCAGGCACACTTAGATTTTAATCTCAGCTGTCATCTACAAATGTCTATGCTCACCTCTTTAGAGCATAGAGGATAAAGAAAGTCTCAGTTTCTTTCTTTGTGAAAAAGGAATAATAATAACAGAATCATAGGGTTGTCATTAAAAATTAAGTGAGATAAGGTGTGTAACACACTCATATTGCAGGCACTTAGAGATCGTGATGTAGGGATGAGATGCTCACGTTAGGAAGCGTGTATGTGCTCAGTCTTGTGCGACTCTTAGCAACCCCACAGACTATAGACCACCAGGCTCCTCTGTCCATGGGATTTCCCAGGCAAGAATACTGAAGTAGGTTGCCATTTCCTACTCTAGGGGATCTTTCTGACCCAGGGATCAAACTCGCATCTCCTGCATTAGCAGACAGATTCTTTACCACTGCACCATCTGGGAAGCCTGGGGATAGCAGTAAAATAGTTAATGCTCCAGACCAGAATGTCTCCTGAGATATTTCACCTTTTCCAGGTTATTTAGCTGAGATCCTATTACATAACTCTATATTGCATGGAGATCTTTTCCTATAGGATTGCTTATAGAAATAATTACACTAAACATTGTTCCTTTCTTTCCTAAGTTTCTCCAGAATGATAGCTGTGGTTTAAGTGTCCAAAACTAAAGATTTTAACTTTTTCTCAACAATAGAACCTAGAACATGAATGGGATCAGGTTTTTATCTTCTTCTTTTAGTGATTTCACTAAAATGGGCTACAGTCCATGGGATCTCAAAGAGTTGGATATGACTGAAGCAACTAAGCACAAGAGTGTGGCATCATCATGACCTGACTCCTGATTGTCACAGGCCAGTTCTCTGACTTGTTCAAGGAAACCAAAGATGAATTTTGTTAACCCTCTTGTGAAGCTAAAAGCCTCTCTCTTGCTTCTAGAGCAGGCAGTTTGGGGTGTGAATGGGGCTTGTCTTGGAGTCTTTATTAAGGGTATGGATGGTACAACAGGGATAGGAAAGCTACATGGGGTCCTGAGAATCAGTCTTGGAAAAGAAGTGTTGGCTTGGCCTCACTGGGAGGAACAGGTTAGGGACTAAGGGAAGGACCACTTTCCAGGTCCTAGAAGGGGTCAGACAGAACATACGTAGGCTTAAGGGAAACCTAATGAGGCAGACTTCCATAGACTTAGGGAAAGTCCTAATGGTTCAAGAGAGGATGGGAGCCCGTCTCTCTGCAAGAATTAACTGAACACCTAGTGGAGCCATCTAAACTGCAGGTCACACAAATGCAGCAGGGAGCACCTGACCCTAAGGAGCTTCTAGCTAGCGTAAAGACAGTATTGCACACTGGCTAGAGGAACTGACTTTTAGAACTCAGAGTTGCTGTGAGGCATATGGAGATTCACAGGTGAAAATGATTACATTTCATTAAATTGCCTCTTTCTATCAGTTTCTATTGGCCAATGACGAATCCAACTTCCAGTATAAAACAAGCCTTTAGAAAACTTATTTGTGAATGAATGAATGGCTGAGTATAATAGGCCCTGAGGCACGTCCTAGCCAGCGGTGTCCTAGGGTAGGGATTCTTAATGATTACAAGCCACAGGATTTGTTTTCCCTGGGAGAAGGGGTTGTGGACACCATGGATCCTTATCATTGAAAAGCAGTAAATTAGATCATTGGAAGGCTAATCTTTGTTTCTTAGATCCTTGAAGGGGATCAAAGTTGAAGACTTTGGTTTGTGTGCTATCAAAATCCACATGATCATTTGTTTTTCCTTTAAGTTTAGAAATAAACAAATATTTCTAAATGATAGATGGATTTAAATACTTTGGTTTTGCAGTTGATAACCATTATTAAATCAATGTGCTTCCCCTTTGTTCTTAGCAAGCAGAGTGCTTAAAACTTAAATAGCGCCTGACTTTGGTTCTAAACCCACCTCACTTCCTGATAATTCCATCCTTGTTCTAACTTTCTATCCCATCTTTACCTTGGGATCATAGGATGGATTTTCATAAGACTTCTACATATTTTCAACAATTTCTTTGTATTTCCATTTCCAGGGAGAGAAGATATAGATTTTTCCTCCAAGGGAAATATGACTGTTCACAAAGTTTATAGAACCCAGGTTTAACTAACGTAGGGTCTGGAGTGGTTGTAATGAGTTCGTGGCCATGACGACTGCAGCAAGTCTATGAGAAAACTGAAAGAGATGAAGAAACTTGCTCAAGGTTACAAAATAGCAAGAGGAGCAGCGGAGATAGAAACCCAGGCTGACCTGACACCCAGATCTAATCTTTGAAACACTTTGCCAAGACTATTAAGTGGAATATATCTTCATGAAGGTGACTGGCTCCCAGAATGGCCTGAAGTACTGTCATCAGAACACGGGACACAGAATCACCACCAGTCTCTTGAAGCTAAGAACATGCCCTGAGAAGTTCTGAATGGAAGTCACTTCAAAATTAGATTACATAAAAAAATCTTAATAATAGGTAATGCAAACCTTTCATTTCCATGGTCACATTTTTTAAAATGTACCCTAAGGATATAATCAGGTATGTTGTACATGCAAGATATTAATTTTAGTGTTATATATACTGAAGCATTGATATTTTCAAACTGTGGTGGTGGAGAAGACTCTTGAGAGTCCCTTGGACTGCAAGGAGATCCAACCAGTCCATCCTAAAGGAAACCAGTCCTGAATATTGGAAGGACTGATGCTGAAGCTGAAGCTCCAATACTTTGGCCACCTGATGGGAAGAGCCCACTCAATAGAAAAGACCTGATGCTGGGAAAGATTGAAGGCAAAAGGAGAAGATTATGGGGCCTTAGCCACTAAATATGTGTGGTGGAAGAACATATACTGAGGGGGGGACATTTCTTGTGGTATTACTAAGAGAAAAGGCAGCTTACAAAGCAGTATTTATTTTTATTTTTAAAAAGTACATTCACTGTATAAGAGACTTGAGTAAAGAAAATGTTCACAGTGACCAGAGTGGGGGAATTACAGGTGACATTTTTTTCTTCTTCATATGTCTCCATTTTTTTCCAGTCATTCTGTAATGAACCTGTATTACTTTTATAATCAAAAAAGTCTAATAAATGTTATTTATTAAAAATTATAAGACCAATCCTGCTGTCTAGTTCTCAGCCCAGGACACCCACAAATTATGCTGTTTTCATGCTCTCAGTTTCATCCAGAAAGTCTAGGCATATACCTGTTTAAGGGACTAACTCTCAGCCCTTCTCTTGAGAATACTAGTATGGCCAGAAGGAGCTGAGCTGGAACATAGCATCACCTTGTCAGGATCGATCTGAGTAGTTCTTCTTCCCTGCAAGGCCAAGCACCTAACCTGCTCTCACACACCAGACACCTTCCTTCATCCTGCAGAATGTTCTCTGCCCACTCAGTGTACTGTCTCCCAGCAAGACATCCTCTCTCCATGGGCTGAAGGGCTTGCAGACTGTGCAGTGTGGTGAATGTCAGCCCTGGCCTTTCCAGGGGCTTCCTCATCCTTGGAGACTGCACGCAAGAAGCTCTAGGCAGGCTGTGACATGCCTGGGTTGGCACTGGTTAATACTGTCTCTGCTGTGCGCCATTTTTATGAAGAGATAGTAGGTGATCCTTTTGGATTCAAATCACATATTAAAGGGACTTCCCTGGAAGTCCAATGGTTAAGACTTCACTTTCCAATGCCAGGGGTGTGGGTTTGATCCCTGGTCGGGGAGCTAAGATCTCACGTGCTTTGCAGCCAAAAAATCAAAAAGGAAAACAGAAACAATATTGTAACAAATTCAATAAAAACTTTTAAAATGGTCCACATAAAAAAAAAAATCTTAAAAGAAAAAATAAGTCACGCATTAATGACCATATACCAAGACTGAGCTGTGGGTCACCTCACGCCTTTCTGCCCTGCCTTGCTCAGACTGTTAAGTGCATCCTTTAGATGGGTTCAGTGGGCCAAGAAGACTTCATGCCTGCTAAGTCACTTCAGTCGCGTCTGACTCTGCAGCCCTATGGACTATAGGAGCCTGTCAGGCTCCTCTGTCCGTGGGATGTTCCAGACAAGAATACCGGAGTGGGTTGCCATGCCGTTCTCCAGGGGATCTTCCCAACCCAGGGATTGAACCCAAGTGTCCTAGGTCTCCTGCATTGGCAAGTGAGTTCTTTACCCCTAACACCATCTGGGAAGCCCTTCAAGAAGGCTAGGGGCTGACTGATTTTGAAGGGCAGCTGGGTCTCAGCCTTTAGAAGCGCCGTCATTCCACGGTGACAAGGCAAGTGCTACTCCCCGAGTTGAGCCCTTTCTAGTGCAGGCACCAGGTGGATGCCTGGCCTCAGCAGCAATGGCTGAAGCTCAGCCCCAGTTTGAGGCCCGTGTGGGATCAGAGAAGACAGTGGGCACTGGAGCTAGAGGAAGGCAGATTTCACAGAGCTGTGACTGGGAAGGATGGAGTCTGGGATGGACCAAGCCCAACTGCTTTTGCTCCTCTGAACGGGTGACCCCAAACTTAGAAAAGCACCTCTGTGGGCGTTCAGGGGGCAGCATTCAAAGCTTCCCACGCATGTGTTCACTTGGTTTCCTGGCTTTCTTTCTCCCTCTTTGAAATGAAAAATAAAGCCACCTGTCAAAGCTGGTGATATGTTCAGACCTGTAACCCACACAGATTCAGGAAGACTTCAAAGTGGAAACTCCTAGGATCTGATTACATTTCGTCGCAGATGGTGAATTTATGCCCTGATCTCCCACCTTTGCTCTGACTTCTGTTCTCTAAGCTAGTGAAGAGAATATACAGTGGTTTCGTTTGCAGACTAACGAGTTAAATGCCACTTATTCTCTCAAGCTTTACCCACTAACGGGATTTCAACAGAGATGAGTGAAGACTTTGCTTTTCCACAAACCCGGGGCGCTGAAAAACATTTGTTCATTAGAAGATTAAACGCCAATTGAGACTGCAACTTCCTGTCAACCTTCCACTTGTACTTCTTGTAACAATGAAGATTAAGAAAATATATAACTCATGGGGTGGTTGTGAGCAATTACTGAATTGCTATATGCAAAGCACTAAGAATATTCCCTGAGACAAATTATTATGTATGTGTGGGCTATTGTTTCCCTAAAGCAACTGATATTTAGGAGGCTGGAAAAGGGAGAGTGAGTCTACATGCTGATTATTCATTTGATAACCATCTATACCCATCCTCCTGGTAGAAACTCCTCTGGCAGCCATTTGAGGCCCACCCTGCTCTGGCCTCAGCTTAGCAAAAGGAGAAATGTTCAGGAGTTCTCATTCTTGGCCTCTTTAGTCCAGAAAAGACTGGTACATCACTTCCTAGAGGTCTATCCAATCATTGCTCTCTCTGCAATGCTCCAACGCATGCATTCTGCACTGTGGAAATCAGTCCTCACTGATAAAGAGGATGTGCTTTTGACTCATTCTCTGAGGCTCTCTTTACTGCTACCCACATGGCTTCTCTGTTGTGCACATCTGTCAGCCTCTGGCTTATATTCACGGTCTCAACCAAGAAACATTTATAAAGGTATGAGTTGCCATGAGTTGGAAGAGATGTGGAGTTCGTTCTAGGGCATGTCCCCCAGACTTTGAGGAGCACCTTCCAGGTGAACAGAACACTAGCCAGGTGAGTAGAACAGTGGACCTGGGAAATCTTCTCCAAATAGGCAAAGAAGGCTGTTTTATCTCATGTGGACAGAGCTCTCATTTGCTTTCCACATCCACGAGAGCAGAGCTGATAGGTAGCATATTTCCCTGTGGTCCCTGCTTTGTTTCCTGCTTTGGGACTGTGAGGTTCAGGCAGAGATCTTCCACTCACTCTCAGGGCACGGGACTCCTGGGTGGGGTATCCAAGACCTTTTGCCTTTTGCTCATCATCTGGTCCTCTCTGGTCCCTCATTCAGAGGAGAAAGGATCCAGATGGATCCTGGTATGATATTGAGCATGTTGCTAGTTGGCTACTGGTTAAAAGTATCCCTAAAATCAAACAAATGAGCAATAAGAAGTCTGAGTAGATTACAGGACCTTGGCCACTAAATCTGTGTGGTGGAAGAACTTACACTGATGGGGGAAAAGGTTTCTTGATGTATTACTAAAGGAATAGGGCTTCCCAAGTGGTGCTAGTGATAAAGAATCCACATGTCAATGTAGGAGATGTAGGCTTGATCCCTGGGTTGGAACAATTCCTTGGAGAAGGAAATGGCAACCCACTCTAGTATTCTTGCCTGAGAAATCCCATAACCATAGGAACCTGGCAGGCTATGGTCCTTGGGATCGCAAAAGAGTTGGACATGACTGAGCAACTAAAAAGAACAGAGAGAACAAAACCCTACATATTTTATTGTCTAAAAAGTATTTTTTTTCCTCCACCAGACTTAGATGGAAAAGAAGAAAAATCAATTCTACACCAAAAGTTTTGTTTTGTTTTGTGATATAGGAAAATAACCAAGCACAATATTATATTCTGTCTTTTTAATCATTTTTTTTCTTATCTGTCCCAGGTTCTATATTCATTTATCCAGTCTCATACCCACATTGGTGTGGGAGAAGAGGGTGGGGGCAGAGGATAGCTTTGTCAAAAGGCACTCTGATGCCTGTGTGTTTGCTAACTCATCTGTCCATGAAAATATTTTATGATATTAAAGAAAATATTCTGGGTGGGGGGAAACAGATTGTACTCTTAATTTTTTGCCTTTTGGCTGCATGTCACATCATGTGAACTTCTCCACCAGAAATTGAACCTGTGTCTCCTGCAGTAGAAGTGCAGAGTTTTAACCACTGGAAGACTCTAAAAGGCCAATACAGTTCTTTGTCTGTGGCTGCTTGGATTATGGGATCTAAATCCTCTGGTCAAGAATTGAAACTGTGCCCCCAGCGGTGGAAGCACAGAGTCTTAGCCCCTGGACTGCCAGGGAAGTCCAAGGTTGCATTCTTAGACTAACGAAAGAGGTATGAGAAGAGTTTTAATTCATCATTCCAAGTGGACTTGTAGGACCTCCTCTTCTGTCTTCTTTCATTCTTTCCCTCTTTTCATGTTATACTTTCAACGCGTGAGATTCTTGTAAACACCTCATTTGGACAACTGTCATTACCACTGGCCTTTCAGCCAAGAAGAGACCATTCAACAGACATTTCCGGACTGCTGACTCTGTTCATGACCTTAGGGAAGCGCAGAGAAAATAATTCTTGTCCTCAAGGAGCTTGTAGCCTTGGGGCAGTGGGCCTGTGGATGAGGAGAGAGCTGCCAGGAGTACAGAGACTGTGGCCGTGAAGGGATGTATGAGGTGTGGGGCTGGAGCGCTGTGTTCTTGACAGCTTCTTTGTGCAGTTTTCCTTTCTCATGGAAAACAGCCATGGTCAGGGCCACATCAGACACTAATCTTCATCACAGGTAGAACATTTTCTCCTTCAGGGACTAATTCTGATATTAATCACGGCATTCTCTTAGACTTTCAGAGAGCTCAGGAGAGGCCTTGTGTCTCTACACAGAAATTGAGCCTGGTTCTCAGTTTCTCAAGTCTTTTCTTCTGGCATCACGGCCTCATTCCTCGAGCTGTTCAGCAATGTCAATTACCTGGTTGGCTTAAATATCAAATGCTCTTGAGTTTCCTTCTCCTGAGCACTCCCCACCACTTTCTTATAGTTGCTCAAGCTCAACTAGCATGAACTCTTCATAACCTACCCAACCAGTCTCAACCTTTTCTAGACTTTCAGGAGTCACAGCCCCTACCTTTCATGTGGCAACTGCCACTTACTCTCCAGCTCTAGCTCTGGGACTTTTCTTTCATATGGCCAGAGATTTAAAATGCTGCTGGAATCGTCAACATGCGCTTTGGAGCTCTCTCATGGATGATAAATGTTTTGGATCATTGATTCCTTCTCATACATTATGTTGTTCCTTACAAAACCTAGAATAGTGGATTACACATGTTGTTATTCAGTAAGTTTCTATTTTTCCTACTTTTATTTTCAAATCTGTCAATAAATGCTACTTGACTGTATTGCTCTTTCAAAATTAAAAAATAATGTCTCATGCAGTTGTGTGCATGATAACTATAGTAGCATCTATTTATTGAAAATGGGCTATGTGCCAGGCTGTAGATGATTTGCATGCATCATTTAACCCTTGTGATAACTTTGCGAAATAAGTGTTATGATATTTGTTTTAGAGTTGAGGGCACTCTGATGACTGTTGTAAGAGTCTAGGGGGAGAAGGATGGTGGAGCCTCTATGCTAACCTTTAATTCAATAACAATCTAGACCCACTGTCCAGTGTTAGCTTCTCTGCTAGGGAAGCCATGGACTGGAGAAGACGGGAGGGTATGTAAGAAGACAGTAATCTCAGGACTGATAAATCCTCCTGAATTGCAGAGTTATCTTTTTTTGTACTTTGTCAGTGTGATGCCTTAGACAAACCTTACTTCAAATCAAGTGATGACAAAAAGAAGGTCATTAGGGGTTTGTGACTCATCATGTGACTTGGTTCCACAATATGGATTTAGCACAGCTGTGTTTTTAATAATCTAAGCCAGATTAAAGGGATCCATGTTTGAAATATGTGTTTTATTTAACAATGTGTTACTTGTAGCACTCAGCACACATGGGCTTCTAATTTTCTATCGGGGAAGCCACATGAATGTTCAGGGAGCTATAGTTTTCACAGGATTTGTCTCCTCCAAATCTTGCAAAAATAAGCTTTAGTAGCTTCTGTGTCTCTCGAATAAATGAACACTAATCAACTTACATAGTTTAGTTCATTTAGTTCTTAAAAGAGCTCCACACTATTTTACTTTAAAAATCTTAAGAGGTTTCCTAAATAGATCATTACCACCAAGTTGGTACTGACTTGTGGAGGCAATAAAACAAATAAAGTCATTAAAAATAATTTGAACAAAAGGAGTAACTTGATATTATGCCATCTACATTTGGTTAAAATGACATTTTAAAGTTCTCTTTCATCTTACTACACAGATTTCTGAAAGAAAAAAATGTGATTAATAAATTATCCTCCATAAATCTTATGATAACTATTATAGTCTTTCGAGAATTATGAACCCACATCTGGAAAAAGTATTTTATATGCTACTGCCTGTAAAACAGCATGCCACGCATTTTACAAGTGCACGTTAGTAAGTAAAAATACGGTATGTTTTTTGTGTTCATCATTTTCCCCTCCAAAAGAAGTGTAAGCCGAGTTTATTTCATAATAAACAGTGCTAATAAACTTTATATGACGCTTGTTTTCCCCCCTTACTTTGGTGCTGATGCAGTTTCACTGGGTTATTGGGTATGAGCTTTGTATCAGAATTCTAGGAAGCCTTCATTATAAGCTGAGATGCTCGGTCCTCTTAGACTCACAGAATGGGCAGAAGTCAGCTGGTCCAAGGGGTGGCAGAAACATCATAGGAGTAAGCTGAAACCATGGGAGCCACACACTTCACTTTTTTTTTTTTTTTGCTTTTGAATTTGATTCCTTTTATACTCTTTTAAATGTACAAGTCTCACAAGCTAGTGATTCAAAATGCAAGATTGGCTCATTTCTGGAATTAAAAATTTGATTAAACTTAAACATTTGTTAAATAAAATGAGCAAAGTACTTTGAGAGCCAACAAGGTCCCTTGGAAATAGAAAATGTTTTTTCGTTTCCAAGCAGCTGTTTGCAATAAGAAGTGGCTGGTGAGTGAAAGGGAAGGACGCCATTAAGCAAAGGTAACCCCTCCAGAGTTTTATGGAGCTCTGCAGTCACGTGAGCCATCAGTGATAAATATCACAAGAGAGACTGCAACGTGCCTGGTTTTATTTTCATGTAGATCCTTGAATACACTTTAACTCAAGTCACAGAATACGTTTAATGACCATGGAAAAACACAATTTTAACGTGCACAAAAGCAACTGTAGGGAAAGAAACGACAGAAAAGTCTTATTTCTGTAAGTATAACCAAACATCACCCATAACAATAACACCTGTAAACAAAATTTTATTTTGTTTGGATTTTGGAAAAGCAGCAGGCTAGACTCGACTCCAGGAGATACCAGGTTTTTAGTCCCCAGAGAGTTTTAATGCATTTATTTTTGAGGCCTTGTTTCTAAGCATATGAGTGACCACATTAAGGACTTGAGATGCTGTTGGAATGGTGAGGACCATAAAATTCACTGAGTCTAGCCCCCTTACCTCACAGATGAGGAATCTGAAGAGAAGAATGGGAAAGGGGATTGTCCAAGGGTGAATAACCAGCACAGATAGGACTAGGATCCATGTCTACTGGATTTGGTCTCCTGAGTCCTACCTATTCCAGTAGATTGATCAGCATTAAGAATATTTTTCACTTAAAATGAGAAATTTTAAAATGAGAAATCCCTGGTGGCTCAGATGGCAAAGAATCTGCCTGTAATGCAGGAGATCCAGGTTTGATTCCTGAGTTGGGAAGATCCTCTGAAGAAGAAATGACTACCCACTCTAGTATTCTTGCCTGGAGAATTCTGGGGACAGAGCAGCCTGGTGGGCTACAGTCCATGGGGTCACAAAGAGTCAGACATGATTGAGCTTAAAAACTTAAAATGGTGACAGTTTGGCATGCGAGAAGTAGGATTTCTCTTCTTTTAATCAGATCATCAAAACACATCTCCTAGATCTTATTTACTCCTTAGAGATAATGGATAGTGCCACTCAAAGTGTCATAAAAACATTGCTTATCACTGTGAAATAGGTAAACAAAGATGATTTTGGTGCAGTCAGGACACATTGAGAAATAATCCCACCATCTTAGGTTACCAGACTGATTTCTTCTAATAATTAGATGTGTGAGCTTGTGTATTCTGACAGTAGCTATGCACTTACTCTCTTCAACTTTAAAATAAACTCAGAAAATATAATATCAAAACTTTCTTTTAGATAAGAGAATTTGTTCAGGAATTATTCTAAGATCAGTTTCAGAAGATTAAGTGACAAGATTTACCCATATCTGTTCCAAGTTCTATCCAATGTCTATTGATGTGACTGCATCGGTTAGGCCTTGCTGTGTAACAAACCACTCCAAAACTTAGAGGATTAAGGCAACATCCATTGATCTGACCAGAGACTTTGTGGGTTGGCAATTTGGGCTGGGTTCAGTCTTAAGTATGCTGGATGACTGCTTTTGAGGGGTTAACTGACTGTTGATTGTAGGGATGCTGGGGCATCTGGGCACATGGTTTCTCTTTTCCTAGACTAGCCTGGGATTGTTCCAAGATCCAGAGTAGAAGTGGTCAAATCCCTTGAGGCTTAAGTTTGGAACTGGCACACTGTTATTTCCATGGCATTGTGTTGCCAAGTCATAAGACCAAGCAGATTCATGGGGGAGCGGCAATAATATTTGTCCCTCTGTGGAAGGAATTGCAATAATTACTATGCAAAGTCAAAGTGACATGGATACAGACAAGAATGCAGAATTGTAACCACTTTTGCAATGCTTTTTACAGTGCTTAACTCTTGTTAGTTAGAACACTGTGTGTTCCATGAATCAGTGATGCTAAGACTTTCAGATTTCATGAACCAGTTGAAAAATAACATGAAGTTTAATCACACAAACAGAACCAGTTAAAACATAATATTAAATAATTTGGGGAGTGTACATAAATGCTCAAAAGTTGACAAACTTTTTTTGTTGTAATAAGAACAGTTAAAACCAAATACTGGGACTTCCCTAGCAGCCCAGTGGTTGAAGACTTCGCCTCCCAATGCAGACAGTGCAGGTTTGATCTCTGCTCTGGAAGCTAAGATTCCACATGACTTGCGGCCAAAAACCAAAACATAAAACAAAAGCGATATTGTAGCACAATCAATAAAGACCTTAAAAAATGTGCTAGTTGCTCAGTTGTGTCTGACTCTTTTGTGATTCCGTAGACTGTGACCCAGCAGGCTCCTGTGTCCAAGGAATTCTCCAAACAAGAATATTGGAGTGGGTTGCCATTTCCTCCCTCCAGGGCATCTTCCCAACCCAGAGTTGGAGCACTGGTCCCTTGTATTGCAGGCAGATTCTTTACTGTCTGAGCCAACAGGGAAAGACCTTAAAAAATGGTCCACATCAAAACAAACAAACAAACAAACAAAAAAAACCAAATACCAATCATTTTCCATCCTTGTTATTCCATATATATGTATGTATATATACACATATATATATAACAGCATGGTTATATATATATATACACACACATATATATATACACACACACACACACATATATATACATATATATATACATACACATACATATATATATATACACATATATATACACACACACACATATATATATACACACACACACACATATATATATATATATATAACAGCATGGTTATATATATATATACACACATATATATAACAGCATGGTTTACCACCCAAACATGTAGGAAGAATAAAAGCCTCAGATTAAGGGAATGGCCATCTTATGTTGATATTCTGCATGCCTAATATACTGTCGCGGTTCTTCTTACATTGCTGCTGACTGATGAAAACTTCATAAAGAGGGGATATGCTCCCTGTGGTGGGATTCAGGAGTCCCACCCTGGAGAGGATTTATGCTTGTGGCAGTGTGAGAAACAGTGTTTCATCTATGGCTTTACACAGCCTTCAGTGTGAATCTGCTTGCAAGACACAGCTCACCTGCAGGTGACTTGAAGTGAAACAGTGAAATATTACCTGAAAGATCTGGCCCCACTGGGTCCCCTATTTAATTTATTAAAATATCAAAGACTGCATGAATCTCTAGTTTAGTGACTTAACATGGAGGCTTAGTAGCCTGGCTCTGGTCTTGCCTGGACTGTAGGCAAGAGGAACTGGTCCTCAGAGAACCTGGTTCTTACCTTGGTAATGAAGTCACCAGCTGGAAATACTCCACTAAAATGCTTCCTTAGCCAAACTTGAGTTCCCCATCTGTAAAATGACATGGTAGGAACACTTTTCATTGTATTTTTGAGTGTATGAATTGAACTAACTTTATGTAAAGTGCTTGATGCAACACCAGGCTCATAGTAAGTACTCAATATTGTTGCCTGGAAAATTCCATGGACAGAGGAACCTGGAGAGCAGTAGTTCATGGGGTCATGAGGAGTTGGACACTACTGAACACTACAACAACAACAGCAGCAATTGTGGTTTTAGTTGTTCATTTGCTCAGTTGTGTCTGACTCTTTGTGATCCTGTGGACTGCAGCACACCAGACTTCCCTTCCCTTCACTGTCTCCCGGAGCTTGCTCAAATTCATGTCCATTGAGTTGGTGATGCTATCTATAAGACTACTGATTACTGGATAGTTGGTTTAATATTTAAAAGAAAAATGTCTATTTTTGCACAGACCACTTCCCACCACTGGGTTGAGTAGGAAACATCACAAACCTCTTTTGTTTTAACTCTGAATTTTATTAGGAAAAGCATAGCAATAAAATCAGTTGGAAATCACAGCAACTTTTCATGAAAATGAGAACATGTAGTTATAAATGTAGAACTTTCTCACAGATATTCTTGCAGAATCATAGAACTTTTCTCACTGTTATTCATCTCTATCAGTGTTTCCATAACTTATTCTTGGTTCTTTGGGTAGCACTTACCTTTCACGGATGTTCTGTCTGGGGATAAGTAGTTTCCTAAGATTGTCTGATACCCTAGGGACTTTGGCAGGAATTAATGTACTAGTCTTTCTTTTGCTACAGGTTTTTGTGACCAGTACCCTCTACTCCTTCTTGCGCCTACAAATAACTTCACCAAAAAAAAAAAAAGTAGACTCCATTTCTCCCTGGGGAAAAAAGATCTTATTCTTAAATTTCTCAGGAAAAAGAGAGAAAGAAATATAACAAAATAATGTAATGATTTGATTTGTGTGAAGCAGCCAACTACTGAGGGGCTGGTAGGAAGTAGCTCCATTCAACCCCTTCTACCAACTGTTATTGAAGCTATACTTCTTTAATTCATAATTTTCATTAACTAGTCCCTTCGTAGCTATTGCTAGACAAATTATATGCAGAAATCTTTCTTGGTATCACATGGGGTTATGAAAATTTCACTATACTTTAATAAAGCTTTAAAAATAAGGCAAAATGCTTTTTTGACATCTATTTACATCGTAACTTGTCACCAGCTTTTCTCCATTGCTCTTTGTATCCAGTTGGCTTCCCTAGTCTAAATCTGAGTGGTCTCCATTTGAGAGAGAGAGAATAAACAAGTGTCACTATTGTCATGGCTGCAAATGGTCCTCATGGGGCCTTCTTCACCCTGGTGACTTAACACAGTGCCTTTCTCCATGATGACTAGGGGGACTGATTTCCTCACCTCTGTGGTCTCCCTCCACTCCTAATCCTGTGATGTGCCCTCTCAGCCCACCATTCAGAAGAGACTTCCAAAGCACTGGAAGAGTTAATTCCTTCTGCAGCTATCTTACTGTTTTCTTTGCATCCCTAAAGATGTAATTCTTGCCAAAAAAAATTAATCTCAGATTTTGCTGAAGCCAACGAAACCACCTCAACAGCTTTCTTAATTCTGTCAGCATTCATGAATCCTTCTCACTCCTCCGTATATACCTCTATACCTTCATGTTGAAAAATTGTGTGAGTTGTATACCCACACATGTGCCATTCCATTTGCATTTTCATTTGGAATCTGGTGTTAAGATTTTTTATTCACAATGTTTGCTAATGCTATTTTTGGTAATCACTCTTTGTCTGGAACAATGAAGTCTGAACAAACCAATAGATACATCTGAGAAAAATAAAGGGAAAGAGGATGCTATGAATAATAGTAATACAATTAACCTCCCCATGTTAAATTGTAAAATCCCTGGACTAATTTTTAAAGCCCTATGATTGAGAGTGTGAAAATTTACCTCTCTATATATCTTCCTCTCTTTCTCTCTATTGGAGCTGGAGAAGCTTGTTGATTATAGCAATCATATATCTGACCCTTCATTTGGATTTTTAAGCTTTGTTTGGCAAGCATACATAAGTATAATTTTGTTTTTTTACTGTACTCAGAAGGCTAAATACCTTTGTGATGAGGTGGCATGCAAATCTTTTACCATACAGAAAACCAGCTTTAAATACTATTCTTTTTGAAGTGGAACTGACCTCCGTGGAGAAGAAGAAGGGCAATCATAAGAAAACAGAAAATGCCTCCCTGAAACAGAACAGAGAATCTAAAACCAGTCATTCTCTTGAGGGTTGAAAATGTTTCCCTTCAAATTAAATTAACTTGTGTTTCTACCATCATGGTTTTAGTGATGGAAACTTGATAAGGACGGCCATTTCTCTGTTCCCAGATGGTCCAGAAGAACTGGGTGTTTCCCAAGCAAACTGCCCATGTTCTGAGTAGCAATCCCCTAATAAGGTTAATTTCTTCTTGGGACACAGTGGTGTCTTGTTCAGATTGAACCTACATATCTCCTGAGGTTAAATAGCACACCTCTAGATATATACTCTTTTTCTCTTCCCAAGTCAAAGTGTTCACATGTATGAGATAATTGACAGCTTTTGAAATACACATCCAGAGTTGTGGGTAGAACTGGATGGGAAGCAGAAACAAGGAAGACTCCTGTAGGTAGGACAACAGTCTGGCAAAGGTACTAGTTGTGTCAGGTGCCTATTAAGAGATCTCAAGTCTGAGACGAGTATTCATGTGGAAAAACAGAGAAAGCAGCTTGGATGGATGGAGTAGGCAGCCTCTAGTATGGCTCCCAGTGGTCCCCAGCTTCTGATATTAGTGCTTTTGTGCAACCTCCTCCCCTTGAGGGTATCTTGGACCTGGTGACTTGCTTTTAGCTGATGGAATATGGCAAAAACAATGGAATGTAATGTTCATGATTAAGTTGTAAAGGACTATAACTTCCTTTTTGTTATTAATAGCTCTCTTTCTCTGGCTCTTTTTGCTCTGATGAAGCAAGCTGCCATATCATGACTTGTCCTATGGAAAGGACCATGTGGCTAGGAAATGAAGGTTTTCTCTAACCAACAGTCAGTGAATAATTTGAATATCTCATTGTAGTAGGTCATGAGTTGTCCTCAGCTCACCCCATGGATTCTACAAACGTGCAAATTCTACAAACATGCAGACGAGCTTGAAAGCAGATCCTTCCCTATGTAAGCCTTCAGAAGAGAATACAGCCTCAGCAGACACTTTTGTTTAAACCTATGAGAGACTCTGAAGCAAAAGATCCAGATACACTGTGCCCAGATTTCTGACTCTTAGGGACTGAGAGATTAAACGTGTGTTATTTGTTTAATCTCTGAATTTTGGTATAATCTATTATGCAGCAATGGATATTGTATTGGAGTTCTCCAGGGAAGCATAATCTATTTCTATCTATCTGTCTACCAACTATCTGAGTATTCACATGATTATAGAGGCTGCTAAGCCCAAACTCTTCAGAGGGAGAGTTTGGAGGTAGGCTGGAGACGTAGGCAAATCCGTGATTCAATTGTAGTCTGAAGACTGGCAGAAAGAGACCCAAGAGATCTTATGGTGCAGATGAGGTCCATAGGCTCCCTGCCAGAGAATTTCCTCTTGTTGGGAGACTAGTCTGGCTGCTCTATTCGGGGATCTT
Organism: Antilocapra americana; assembly: GCA_007570785.1. Taxonomy (NCBI): domain Eukaryota; kingdom Metazoa; phylum Chordata; class Mammalia; order Artiodactyla; family Antilocapridae; genus Antilocapra; species Antilocapra americana. The sequence continues at coordinate 1,293,269 of ML660778.1, forward strand.
CAACTGCTTGGATGAAGCCCACCCACATAATGAAGGGCAGTCTGCTTATTCAAAGTTCATGGATTAAAATGATAATCTTATCCTCAAACACTTTAAGTTGACACATAAAATAAACCATCACAGGATTGAATCCACAAGAAAAGTTGAAATCAATATCCTGAGCAAGACAGCACATTTCAGCTCTTCATCAGAATGTAATATGAAAGAAGTAGTATTTTGGGAAAGTCTGATGTGGTTGGGTGAAGCCTCTGACCCCAGCATCAGAGGAGCTGTGGTCCTATGGAAACTCGAAGAAGAGTCTCCCCAGGCCTGAAGGATACTCTGAGGAATGAAAAGACTTTGGTTACTCAGTTCTCCTCTCAGTTATAAATTTAGTTAGATCTCAGTTCTCAGGCTGTGTAGGTAATTTTGAGCATGTGGGAACAGTTAATTACATGTATATTGTAGCCAACTGTTAGAGAACAAATGCCCATGCCATGCCCATCTAGATTATGAAAGAGCACAGTGCTATCTCTGTGTGTCCCCAAAGGATCATAACTCTCTGCCTTCAATGTTTCATTGTTGTTTCGTTGCTCAGTCATGTCTGACTCTTTGTGACCCTATGGACTGTAACCCACCAGGCTGCTCTGTCCATAGGATTTCCCAGGCCAGAATACTGGGATGGGCAGCCATTTCCTTCTTCAAGGGCTCCTATTCCCCACCCAGATATCGAAATTGTGTCTCCTGCACTGCAGGTGGATTCTTTACCACTGAGCCACCTGAGAAGACCCTCTACTCTCCATAGTTTTTATAATATATTCCATAATCAAACAAATTTGCAAAATGTTAACTAAACTTGTAATTATGAATATCAGTGGGACACAGAATATGTACTGAGTGCTCAAAGTACATTAAGATTTTGCTTCTTGATTAGATAATTCTCTTAAGATCAAGACTCTTGTCTTATGCTTCTCTTGGGGACTCATATCTTTAAGCCCAGGAATGATCACCTCATAGTTGCCATAAGGGTAACTTCTGGCTACTTGACAAGTGGGCAATGGGTGCTGTCTCAAAGCTTAGATGTAACTTGTCATGAGGTAAGATGTTTGGATGAGAAAGTACATGACTAGTTGAGCTGGAACATTCCTCATAGCCTTTAGGGAAAAATTGTCTATCAGTAAAGAAAAGGCTGAGAGTAGCCAGCTTAAGCTCTATCTTATATAGACAGAGTTGAAACAACTGGGATCCTGAGTCTTTCGTAACTGTTTAAAAATAACAGCTGTTTTTCCATGCTAAAGAGTTCAGCTAGGTTGGAGGCTTCATTATGAAAATTAACAGGCAGCTATATTAGAATTTACTTTAATAAGTTGTGTGTATATGTGTGTGCACCTACATGTAGAGAGAGAAACAGACAGACAGCCCACCAGGCTCCTCTGTCCATGGGACTGCAAATCAGAGACGGGACTGCAAATCAGAGACATTTCTGAAAGTCACATGAGTGCAGTAGAAGTCCGCTGTCCTGCTTGCAGTATTTCACCAGTGACGAAACTTCTAGACTCCATAGAAAATACATTATGCATTTCTTTCCTATAAATTCTAAGTGTTTGTTTCATTGTGGTCTGCTGGCACTAGGATTTGGTCTGTCAAGGGTGTAATAAAAGTGGACATGATGCTTTGAAACCCCAAGAAAAACAGAAGCTAAACAGAAGCCTGAGTAGGCTGAAATATGCAAACAAGTCTAGGGATCTTATTCCAGCAGCAGGATGGGAGTTTGGGGTGTGCAGGAAAGGGGGAGCCCTTTGGAGCAGAGTAAGTAGAGGGATTGCAGTACACAGGGTGAGAACGCTTGCACACCAAGCAGAGGGGCTTCTGATGTATGTGTGTCTAGCTGCAGTTTTCATTGAAATTAATGTGCTTTGATGACCAGTCTTATCCTAAAGTTTCCAAGAAGAATCAGATTCTGATACCAAGTTGCCTCAAAACAGATGGGCAAGACTTTTCCATGGAGAGAGAGCACCAAGGTGAAATGCCACATGTCAGGAGAAGGTATTTCAAACTTAATTCACAACAGGCAGAAACAATGTAGAAGATAAACTGGCCTCCAGAAATTTCTGGTGTGAACATTGAGAAGGAACCCAAAGACCTTTTCTTAAAAAAGCTACCCTTTCTGGCTTCTCTCCCTGATTTTCAGAGTTCACCTGTTGTGCAATGCTAGCATTTATTGTAAGAAAGGGACACCAAATAATAATACGTTTCCACCCTCTGCAAAAAAAAAAAAAGTCTGTTTTCATGAATTTATCATGAGACCAAATATGTCATCACTTTTCCTCAGTGTTACAAAAGGGGGAATTCTTTCAGCTGTCTTTATTGGAACGGAGCATGTTTTCACACTACTTTATGTCAATGTCTCCCATTTTAAGCTTTTGTTTTTATTGGACACTTTGGATTTTTCAGCCCCGACTGCACATATCCCAAACCCGCTAGACAGTAGGCAGATGACTGGCCTCGCCACTTCTTCCCAGATTTATGTCAAAACTGATGGGAATGGCGATCCAGACATTCCACCTGCATCATTGCCAGTCTTAACTCCCTGGAAACTCTGCACTTTCCCAAGATGGTGTCAGTGGCTCATGACTCAAGGTTTCATCTTGATAACATCACAAATTTGTGTCATTTAGAACTTAAAAATGTGATATCCCACTGAATCCTGAGTATCCCACTGAATCCTGGGTGGTAATCCAGAGATTACCACCACTGACGCTGGGACCCAGTCCTATGGGTTTCAGCTGGGAGGAGGAAATGGTAGTGAAAAAACAGTGAAAGTTGCTCAGCTCTGTCTGACTCTTTGAGACCCCATGGACTATATAGTCCATGGAATTCTCCAGACTGGAATACTGGAGTGGGTAATGTTCCATTCTCCAGGGGATCTTCCCAACCCAGGGATTGAATCCAGGTGTCCTGCTTTGCAGGCAGATTCTTTACCAGCTGAGCCAACAGGGAAGCCCAAGAATACTGGATTAGGTAGCCTATCCCTTCTCCAGAGGATCTTCCTGACTCGGAATCAAACCAGGGTCTCCTTCACTGCAGGCAGATTCTTCACCAACTGAGCTATATGGTTGGATAGGGTTCATACTTGCCATGGGAGTAGGAATCGCAACACAGAGGGAAAGCATGAAAAGCACCTGACTTTAGATACCTAAGAAGAAACAACATCAGGAATGCAGCTAGGACAAGTGAGTAACTGGTCAAAATGGAAACAATAGCAAAATTGCTTTTGTACTTTGAGCTGTGAGGCCCTGGAGAGGTGAGCGGCAGATATGCAGATAATACCACCCTTGTGGCAGAGAGTGAAAGAGAACTAAAGAGCCTCTTGATGAAAGTGAAAGAGGAGAGTGGAAAAAGTTGGATTAAAGCTCATCATTCAGAAAACTAAGATCATGGCATCCGGTCCCATCACTTCATGGCAAATAGATGGAGAAACAGTGGAAATAGTGGCTGACTATTTTTGGGGCTCCAAAATCACCACAGATGGTGACTGCAGCCATGAAATTAAAAGATGCTTACTCCTTGAAAGGAAAGTTATGACAATCTAGACAGCATATTAAAAAGCAGAGACATTACTTTGCCAACAAAGACATTACTTTCCTTCTAGTCAAGGCTATGGTTTTTCCAGTAGTCATGTATGAATTTGCTGTTGGACTCTAAAGAAAGCTGAGTGCTGAAGAATTGATGTTTTTGAACTGTGGTGTTGGAGAAGACTCTTGAGGGTCCCTTGGACTGCAAGGAGATCCAACGAGTCCATCCTAATGGAGATCAGTACTGGGTGTTCATTGGAAGGACTAATATTGATGTTGAAACTCCAATACTTTGGCCACCTGATGTGAAGAATGACTCATTGGAAAAGACCCTGATGCTGAGAAAGATTGAAGGTGGGAGGAGAAGGGGATGGCAGAGGATGAGATGGTTGGATGGCATCATTGACTCCATGGATGTGAGTTCAGGTAAACTCCAGGAGTTGGTGATGGACAGGGAGGCCTGGTGTGCTGCAGTCCATGGGGTCCCAAAGAGTCAGACACAACTGAACGACTGAACTGAATATGTACTTTAAAGACTAAAGTCATTACAAATATATTGGTAAATTAAATGTAATTCATAAAACCATAGAGGTCTTCCCTAACATAGGATTTATAGTTCATAAGTATTATTCACAATTTTAAATTCATAAGCATTGTTATACACTTGTTAAAGGTAAGTATGGTCCAGTGAAAAGAACACTGGTCTTAGCTTCAGAAAACATGAATTATAATCTAACTTTATTATTTGCTGTGTGACCTTGTTCAAATAACTTAGCCTCTCTGTGTTTACATTTCCTCAGAGTAAAATGCAGATAACAATAGTTTTCAGATAGCCATTGATAGAATGGTTAAATGGTTAAAAAAATATGTCAAAGCATTTAGGATTATGCAAGGTATATGTGCATATGTGTGCTCAGTCACACAGTCATGTCCGAGCTGACTCTGTGACCCCGTGGACTGCAGCCTGCAAGACTGCTTTGCCCATGGAATTTTCCAGGCAAGAATACTGGAGTGGGTTGCCATTTACTACTCTGAAATGGATCTTCTGAACCTAGGGATCTTCCCAACTTAAGGATCAAACTCACATCTCTTGTGTCTCCTCTATTGGCAGACGGATTCATAGAAGGCACTTAATATATAAATAATTGTTACAAGAAGGAACAAATGAACTTAACATTTACATGAGGTGTACATGTGCTCTGTATCCACAAGTGGTAAAACAAATGATTTGAAGAGGCATGTTAGGGTTGGGAATGTAGGCACAAGGATGGAGGGTGCAGATTAACCGTTTTCCTAGGTCCTCTTGTCCTTAAAGACTGTTCCTTCATCCCAGTGTCCACTGGGATAATCAGATGAACCACCCACCTCATGGCCTAGGAGTCTTCCAAAGCCAACACTTACCTAACTTCAAGCAAAAAGACTTTTCAACAGGGTTAGAGTCAGTTATTTTGAAAGTACTTTCTTGGGAATATCTGGACATAGGGAAAGGAAAGTTGGATGATGGGCAGCCACGTTCTTCTTTCTTTGCCTCTTGTTAGCAAAGTTGTTAACCTGCTGAGGACATCGCAGTGCCTGGAGAGCCTTTGTCTTGCAGGATTGAGACCCAGGGAGTGGGAGGAGAGCAGCAGTACCCACCCTGCATTGCCGAGACCAGTATTTAAGAGCAGGGGCTCTAACTTATGTCAGCCTTTTCCCTTATCACTAAGTGCTTCTTCTTCTCTTGGTTCTGCCCTACCCACTTTTCCACTTGGGGGTTCAATATTTATTCCTGTTGAAAATCTTAGTCTCCAGACTTTATTCAACAGATATTCATTGAGCACCTTCTGTGTGCAAGATGCATGGTTATAAGTGAGGCAAATTGGTTCATGGGTCATTTCTGGTACCGGTTCTCACACAAGCTGCTCCTTCCATTGTCTTGTCACTTTCTTTAAAGGCTAAATATCTACCTGCCTTTATTATGTGGCCAGTGCTGCTATCCGCAGGGTTGGGGGTCAAGAGGAGACTCAGAGCTGGCCTCAGCTTCTTCTTCGGGACCCTGTGGTCACTCTGCAGGTGTCTGGGTCCTTTCTGAGACAACTTAGTGGAAACACATGGTTTCATAAGGTGGAGCAGAGTAGAGGCACTACTGAGAATGACACTGGAAAAGAACACAGAGAAAAGGCAAAGTTATGACCAGAAAAGGAATGTTGACCACTATTTCAAACATGTGAGCAAGACCAAGAGAAGAGGAACTGGCAACAGGCTCCAGATGGAGTGAGAAGGCAGGATGAAATGAGTTAGAAATCCTTTTTCTGTCATGTTTGATGTATGTTTCAGGGGGACACTAGGTGGCTGAATAGAGGATGCCATATATTTTACTTTCAAAATGTTAAATAACTTTATTTCAAGACAGCAATAGATAAATCAACCAGAAGTTGTATTTTTGTACACATAATTACTCTGTGATTTACACAGATCAGAATTCTTATAGAAATTTCAGAAAGGCAGTAGATGCCTCATGGTTCCAGAGTTGAGGGAAGGCTTTCAGGGAAAAGTTAAGTTTGAACTTGGTCTTGGAAAAGGAATGCTGCTGCTGCTGCTGCTGCTGAATTCTACCCTCCGGCAACCCCTCCCGTGACTTGTTTTCCTAAAAGCTGCAGATCTGAGTTTCCATTGACAACCTCCTGGGTGGAGACCATGCCCATCTCCCTACCCCCTGCCCCTCCCCCAGCCAGCTGGGATCCACTCCCAATCCCCGTGGCATATCTGGCACTTCTTTGCTCATCTGTCCTGAAGCTCCCATTCATCAGCACCCAGAGACAAGCACTGAGCGCCTTCCGGAGCCCAGGGATCTGCTGTTTTCATCACTCCTGTTCCTCCAGTACTTTTGCAGTGGGGAACAACTAAATCTCTTCCTAGATCCCAGCTCTTTCTCTGGCAACCCAAATACACACCTTTTGCTTTCTGTGGACTTCATCCTCCTGGACAGTCTGCCAAATTGTAAACCCCATCTAATAAGCCTCTTCCCTTCCCAGCCCACAATTCCTGTTCTTCCTCTCAGAAAGCCCAGATGCAATTTAGTCTGTAGGTTTTTATTGAGCATTGAGTGTTTGCCTAGGCCTGCACTGAGGCTGCACCTTAGATAACAGGTGCACAGATGTGAAAGTCATGTGTTGGAATTTAATCTCTATGATAGCACGTAGACACTGAGGCAGAGCATGTGCTGTGATGTACAGAAGGGAGGAGGGAGTTGCAGGAAGGTTTACTTTTGTGAACAATTAGCTCTCACCATGGCAAAGCCAGGAAAAAGCACAGAGTCTTCTGATTCATGGCTCAGTACTCCTTTTCTTTCATGTGAACCTACTACTACTGTACTGCTATAGGCAAACCAGACTTTTGGGGATCGAATCTGCTACCATTCTCATATTTCAGATGAATTGAGGCTGGAGAACTTACATAACTTACCCCAAATTAGTTAGATGGTGGAGGTGGAACTTGAACTCAAGGCAGAATGTGGGTAAAAGTTATGTTGATAGCTATCAGGTTATATAGCCATGGGTAAAGGAAGGAAATTGTTCCTTATGACTTTGAGGCAGAACTGATGCTTTTCTATGGAAGACAGAGGGCCTTGTGCTCTGTCTCATTGCAAGGAGAGCTTGGTCACAGAGGCGAGTTGAATAAGGGAATGGGTAACCTTTTCAAACAGTTGTTTAGTTGCTAAGTCATGTCTGATTCTTTGCCACCCCAGCCTCTTCTGTCTATGGGATTTCCCAGGCAAGAATACTGGAATGGGTTGCCATTTCCTTCCCCAGGGAATCTTCCCAACCCAGGGATCGAACCTGCATTTCCTGCATTGGAGGGTGGATATTTTACCATTGAGCCACCAGTGGGCACCCATTAATCAGGTGCCTGGTTGTTGGAAATACTGCAGAACAGCATCCTGGATGATGTAGGAAGTCAGAATGGTAGCTTCTGAGGTTCTTCTAGGCTTGGTTTTTTAATGTCCCGTGAAACCAGTACTTTACATGATACTTGCCATAAGTTAAAAAAAAAAAAAAAGTCATGTTTAGAAGCTCCATACAAGTATCCTATTGCTGGGAGACAGAAAAATAATCTTCACTTTCAGGACATTTCCTTGAAGGTTTGAGGTGTTGTGACAAGTCATGTAGCTCACAAATGCCATTGGTCCCATCAATGATACCCTTTGTGTCCCCAGCTTCTGCTTTCTGTCCTCCTCATTCCTCTTCTTTTGGGGCCCCATCTGAGATTTGCCCAAAGTGAACCCATTTTTTTCCTGCTCCCCACATGAATTTTTGTGAAAACTCCTTCACAAAAGAATAGAAAATAAGTAAATCTGAGTCTTTGTCCTTAAGACTAGGGTACCTGAGCCATTGCTCATTTTCCTACTTGGTTTAGGATCTGATCCAAGGTGATTTTTAAACTTTGTTTTGTAGGAATTCAGTTCCTAATATGTCAACTCCATCCCGCAGAGTGTTCCATCAACACCCTTAACCCAGTTATCTGCAGGGACTTTGACCCCAGACAGGGAGTCCCAGATGGAAGTCATGACATTGCTTCAGGACAGACTATGAAAAATGCATGTAAGATAAAAATCTGTGGATTATGTGTGAAACAAACAAAAGCACCAGGCAACATGGAATTCATGTCAACAAAAGCTTGCTGCAAGCTGTTGCTCTCTTCTAAGGGAGAAATCGACTCTGGCACTCAATGACCAGTAGCAGGGGAGGACCTTTTTGCACAAGAGCTGCAGAAACAGAAGAGATGACCGTTTTGACTAATTGCTTTCAAAATCTTTAGCTCTCCTTTCTCCTGACATCAGCCTCCCCAGCCTTTGTTGTACAGCTGGGGAAGTAACTGATTATTGAGCCCATCTGAGCCACAAGGATGGGAGGAACTGACCTTTCTAATATTTTGACATAGTCAAGAGAAGAGAAAAAATAATCCAAAGGGTGGGGCCTCCAGCTGACCTTCTTATTGACCATCAACCAGCTCCATGGCTGGATGGCTTGCATGAACAAGGGGACGGTGAGGTTCTCAGGGGGATTCATGTGCTGGAATGTCTAGCTCAAATTTCAATTAAAATATTAAATCTGGTGATATTAAACGACACAGACTTCTGATGCCACCAACGGAAAATGTTATAAGTGTTAATTGCAAGCAAGCTGCAGAAACAAAATTATTCCCTCCCTAGAGATATTTCTAGGTAAGAGACAACCAATATGCATATTTTTAAAGCAAAATATTTTTAGTTATTTAAAATGATTATCCAGTTCCCCTCTGGATCACTGCTGGAGACCCAGGCACCCAAGCCCCACAGGCTTCCATGTCAAAACAAATAAAAAACATTGTAATTATGTTTCAAGGGAGAATGCCCACAACTCTAAGTTGGCTAACGGCCACCCTTGCTATCACCAGAACTGCCTTTTTAAGGTATTCTGGGAGAAAGGGTCCTGTGCAGTCCAACTGGCAGGTCTTTGGCATAAATACACCTCCCTTTACAAAGCTGGTAAGATTTTGTGGCCCACAAGCTACACAGCCTCAACTCAAAGCTATGACCACCATACACTTTCATGAACGTGGGAGGTACTACTTCTTGCTCTCACTTTTCCAAATGGCTCCCCAGGCTCATTGCAGCCCTTCAAAGAGAGATTGAGGCAGGCAGTCTGCCAGGTCTGCTGAAATGAGGCACCCGAAAATAAAATTTGCCTCTGTGCATAGAGAACATTCAATTGAATTCCATGTAATTCAATACATTGGGTGTCAATTATATACCAGGTTCTGTGAACCTGCGAGGAGCCTGGGCTCATTTCAGCTTCTTCTCATTCCTGAGTCTTGATTTTTTTCATTCATTAAATTGTTCTAGATGATAATACCACTCCCTGTGGATTCCTGTGAGCTTAAATGAAAAGGTGTGTGGCACATCCAGCCTGTTGCCTGACATATGATGGGCACACAGCGAATGTGATGTCTCTTGTCCTCCTCCCCTTTCTCTACTTGATCAGAAGCATCAGTCCAGGAATCACTCAAGGCAGGCACAAGGCATCTGTAGACAGCCTCTTTGATGAAGATTTCCTTCTCTGGCTCACATTGCTGCACTGAAGCAGCTGGGTTATGCAGTCAACTTCACAGAGTCACAGGGGAATTAAATGAGATAATGTCTGAGTGCTTACCACATCTTTATCAACTCATATATGTCATGCATATATGACTGTTACTGAAGCTGAAGCTCCAATACTTTGGCCACCTGATGCAAAGAGCTGACTCATTGGAAAAGACCCTGATGCTGGGAAAGACTGAGGACATGAAGAGAAGGGGGCGACAGAGGATGAGATGGTTAGATAGCATTACCTACTCAATGGACATGAATCTGAGCAAACTCTGGGAGATGGTGGAAGACAGAGAGGCCTGGTGTGCTGTAGTCCATGGGGTCACAAAGAGTCAGACACGACTTAGGGGCTAAACAACAGTCATACAGTATGTCATGCAATGTTATTTTTATTGTCTATTTATCTCTCTATCTTGTCATTACTGTTTATTTTCTTTGCTTGAAACATCTTGGATTCTGGAAATCCAGTTGCCCCTCTCCACTTCTGTTGTGACCTCCTTGTTCCTTAAAGTTTGACTACTCTTTCACTTATTCTCCAAACACTTGAGGACCACCTGCTAATAACCAGGTACTTTGCTAAGTCCATGGGTCACAAGGAGAGGTTGGGTCACCAAAACTGGTCTCTAACAACTTACGTTTTGTTGAGGAAGCCAGGGAAGTAAACATATCATTTCAATATTGTATAACAAACAGAGAGGCAGAAGTCAACCTGGAGTGACCTGTTAGCACTCGGGGGTCACGTGCCCTGCTGTGGGGCTGTTTGGGGGTGGGCAGGGACCATGGCAGGGAAAGCTCAGCAACTGCATGATGAAAGATGAGTGTTCTCAGTTCTCACGACCTAAGAATTACTACTCACATCTGTGTCCTTGAAGCATCACAGCCCATACCCAGTGACCAAAAAGCTGAATTCTGCCACCAGGCTCTGCTTGAAAAGCAGCACAGTGAGCTGGGACTTCCAAGGGGTTTTCATCCCCAGGGGCAGAATCAGAACCTTCTTCCTCCCCTTGACTCCAGAGCAGCGCTTCCTGAGCGCTTGTGCCTGTGCCCCCATTCTCCGAAGGCTTTTCTCTAGTAGGTCTCACTTGTCAGCCATACCATGCAATGGTGTCCTCAGGGGGGCTTGAGGAAGGCCTAGCCAGGCCAGGGCCAGGAAACACACCCAAAAATACAGAGACAAGGCTCACAGGGAGACTAACAAGGAAAAGAGACCAAGACAACCCACCTCCCTAATGTCCATCTGCTGTTCTTGCCTCCATCCATAGAGAGAAAATGGCAAGGCTCACGCCAAGGTGATAAGGGCAAGAAAGTTCAAGGAGCACTGGGCAGGAAGTGAAAATCAAAGATACAGAAGGTCCATGGTCCTCCATTTCTGGTATCTAACATGGAAAAACAAATGCTCTGAAACAGAGGTGGCCAACCTCCAGACCATAGACCCGTATTGGTCTATGGCCTGTTAGGAACCTGGCCACATAGCAGGAGATGAACAGCTGGAGAGAGAAGCTTCATCTGTATTTATAGCCACTCTAGTTGAAGGAGGGCTTCCCAGGTGGCTCAGGGATAAAGAATCTGCCTGCCAGTGCAAGAGATGCAGGTTCTATCCCTGGGTCGGGAAGATACCCTGGAGAAGGAAATGGTCACCCCTTCCAGTATTCCTACCTGGGACATCCCTTGGACAGAGGAGCCTGGTGGGCTACAGTCCTTGGGGTCGCAAAAAGTCGGACACAACTGACCACGCAGGCACTAGTTGTGCAAAAACAGGCTCAGGGTTCCCACTGCTTCTGCATTATGGTGTATTGTATAATTGTTTCCTTGTATATCACAATGTAATAATAATAGAAATAAAGTGCATAGTAAATGTGCTGAAACCAGGCCTCCCACCCCATACCAGTTCTGGAGAAATTAGTTTTCTATAAAACTTGTACCCCTGTTGCCTAAAAGGTTGGGGACTACTGCTCTAAAATACCAGGTTTGGCTTCTTAGTTAAAACCTTGACCACTAGGCAAGAAATCTTCCTCATCATTCTGGCAACACTTTCCAGAACCCTGACTTAGAAGTTTTATACCTCCGTCCAGGCCTGTGGCTGAGCTGGGATCTGGGCATGCCCCGTGCTGTATTTTTCATGTCCGTCCCCTCCTACTGGGTCTTCCTCTGGTCCTTAACTTCCTTGTTAATTTCCTGTCCCACTTTGCTCTACCTCAGGAAGCCCTGAAATAGGCCCTAAATCTTATAAAAAGCCAAACAGCTAGGTCACCTTTCAGGATACCCAAAGAAGCAAATATTAGCTTCTTTTATGAGGCACATACTCCTTTTTTCCCTTTTTTTAAAGTTTTTTTTTTTTAAGAGAAGTTTTAGGTTCACAGCAAAATTGAAGTGTATGGAATTTTACCATATATCCCCCATCCCCACACAAGCACAGCCTCCCCCCTCATCAGCATCCCACCCAGAGTGGTCCATTTGTTACAATGGATAAACCTACATTGACATAATCACCTGGGAAGCCCACAGCATAATCACCTAGGGTCCACAGACTACATTACAGTTTTGTCTATGGATCTGGACACACGTATAATGATATATATACATCATTTTGATATCATGCATGGTGTTTTCACTGCTCTAAAAGTCCTCTGGGCTCTGCCTGTTCATTCCTCCCCCTTAACCCCTGGCAACCACTGATCTTTTTATTGTCTCCATAGTTTTACCTTTTCCAGAATGTCTTTATGTTGGGATCATAAGAGTATGCAGCCATTTCAGATTGGCTTCTTTCATTTAGTAATATGCATTTTAGTTTTCTCTATGTCTTTTCATGGTACATTCGGCTTTTAAACTTTTGTGCATACCATGTGAGATCCCAGGAAGTTGGTCTCTGCTCACTTGGTGAGATCAGGGACTCTTAAGTTTACGAGAGCACACAGATCAGACCAGTAGGTCAATCCATTTGGGGTGCAAGGGTGGAGAAAGCTTGGTTCATTTTTCCCACTGAAAGATCTCCTAACTCCTACTCTACTCTGTGCTGAAACTGACCTCAAGAGAAGAATATATGCAATTAATTCCTTTTAGAGAAGATTATTAAGTAATTGAAATGAACTTCTTCAGAAGGGTCCTCCTTCTAGTATCCATTATTAATAGTAATAAACCTAAGAGTAATGGTAATGCAAGTAGTACAAGCACAGGTAACCTGTATATTGTGTTATACAATTAATATAATTGTTTAACATCTAATTTCTCACTTGAGCTCCTAACAGTGATGGTGTAGATGGCAGGAATGAGAACAACGAGTCAATTTTTCAGATGAGGAGGCTACGTTTCTCCCCTTTCTGGAGAGCCAGGATCAAATTCAGAATTTTGACACTAAGTTCATTACTATTTCTAGTGTGTAATTGATCTGGCTCTCATTTAATGAGCAACTACTGTGCTGTAGGCCCTGGGTTGGGGCACAGGAGAGGGGATTCTTGAGGGGGATGCAGAGACATGCACAGATGCCTCAGGTGCAAAGTACACATGTGCAAGCCCAGCCGTGGGGTCAGAGGCCCCAGTCATACCCACCTTGCAGTGGGTATCAGAGTAGGCTTCAAAGGAGAGGTGTCCCTGGACCTAGACCCTGAAGATGGTCATAGTGATCATTACCTAGCAGGATGTTTAGGCATGCTCATATCTGCAGGAAAATGTTTCATGTGATAGTATAAGATGGCAGAAGGTTTAGATGTTTGGTTGGATGAGAAGGAGGTCCGAGAGAGAGCTGGGGTCACGAGGTTCTCACCCGTGCCCCCTTCTTAGCCTCCTTCTCAGCCTTGACTTACTCTATCTCTGGCTCGAGGTGGTTTGTGCTGCAAACAAGGCATGTTTTCAGCATCAGGGGAGGTGGCTGTGAGCTCCATAGGGCTCTCAGAACAAGCCTCCCAGCTGGGTACCTCGGGAGGAAGCCATTCCCCCATCCCTGAGCCTCGATGTGGTTCTCAGGATGAGCGGCCACCTCCTTAGCTGCTGCCACTGGCTCCTTTCATCTGTTCTGTGGAGGAAACAGAACAGAAATTGTCGGAAGGCCTGGTGAGCGGGTTAGGGGTCGGAGTGAGTGAGAGGGAGGAGGTGGTGGTGAGGAGGAGGAATCAGAATTCAAAGCCAAGGCCCTCGACACGCTGCTTTGTGGCAGTTCATCAGTTTTCCCTCTTCCCACCCGCGTGGGAGCCCGTGTGTTCCTGCTCTTGCCTGGCCGCGGCCCCACCGCATCTGTTAGCAATGAATAAAGACAGGGTGGTGGAGGCAGGGCGGGGGGTGGAGGCAGGGCGGGGGGTGGGGGCAGGAGGAAGGTCTACTTAAACAAAATGTGTTTGCTCACACACATAAAACCACAGGCCTCCTGGAAGCAAGCCCCCCATCCGGGCCCCCTCATTCTTGAATTTGTAATCAGGAGCATGTGATTGAAGCATTGAAGCCTTTGTATTACCCAGAGGGTCTCTGTGTCCTTATTTCTTACATACAAGGGTCTGGGACATGGAGGGTTCTCAGGGCCTTCCCAGAGCTGACATCCTGTGTCCAGCGGAGAGAGGGGCAGCGGTGGTCTAGGTATGAGACCCTCCTGTTCTCACATGGGCATGGAGAACTGTAGGACACACAAGGTCTCTGCCCAAGGAGGAAGGAGGCTGAGTCTTCTCTAGCTCTCAAAGGGTGAAGAAAGTACTTTGGAAAAGGACTCCATACTGCCCTCAGGGTAACATCTGACCTGCGCCTTAGCATTCAAGTCCTCCAGGATTTGATGTCTGCTTTTACATTATCCCCCATCCAACTGCATCATGTTTCCTTCAAAGCCAGAACCTCCAAGGAAATAAGAGTTAAGAAAAGTGTCAAGGAGGCATACACCAGAACTCAAGAGTTACTGAAATAATTCTGGCAGGCTGGACAGGTGAAGGTGGTCCTATATACAGAAAGAGAAAAGGTTCCAAGTCTTCTCTTCAGCAAGTGTCCTCTCAGGAAATTACTGACAATGGGCTAGACACTGGATGCCCCCCATGCCATTTCACGTTCTTCAGGTCCCGTAAGAACATGAAATGGGAATACAAAGCAACACCCTCCTCCCTTCTTCCTTCCATGGACCTGAGGAGGTGGCATCTTTGTATGGGCCCTGTTGTCTCCTGGACCTGCTCTGCTGATGGTAGGACTTGTGGCTGGTCTGAGTCCCCCTCCTCCCCCACCCCCAGTGACTCCCACTAATGAGGAGAGTCAAGAAACCTTCCCATCTTGGAGTCCACATACTCTGATGCTCTGAAGACCATGTTCTAAGGGATTCTAGTCAATGTTTCTAATTTTAAGATCCTTCATTCTCACAGATGGGGCTTCCCAAGTGGCACTAGTGGTAAAGAACTCGCTTGCTAATGCAGGAGACATAGGGACGTGGGTTCGATTCCTGGCTTGGGAAGATCCCTTGGAGAAGGAGCATGGTAACCCACTCCAGTATCCTTGCCTGGAGAGTCCCATTCACAGAGAAGCCTGGTGGGCTATCGTCCATGGGAATCACAAAGAGTTGGACGTGACTGAAATGACTTAGGATGCATGTGTGCATTCCCACAGATGATGGGAAGGTGGGAGAGAGGAGAGAAGAGTAATTAGAGAGGATCAGATAAGAGGAGGGATTTAGCACCTGGAAGTTTTCCACACTGCTTTACACAGAGGGGAAATCCACTGGAAGGTGGGGTCAACACAGGACACAGGAAAGGTGTCCCCAGTGTGGAGGAGGCCATCAGAGGGTTGTGAAGGGACATGTCTACATCCCATTGTTTCTGGGACCACCCTTGACTGTGTGCTCTTGGTACAACTAAAGGGTCATCTTTGTGAGCCAGCTAAATGGCCTGTATCTTTGTTAAAAACTCTAAGGTTGGCCAGCAGTGACCCACCCTGTGACCCTAGGAAGTAGCCTGTAGGTTTCCAAGTTTCCTGCATTTCTGTGAACTGGGAATTCCATTGCCCAGGCTCCTCAGCAGCCTTGGGGATTAATGCAAGCCTTGTTCACAAATCTCGCAGAATCCATAAGGGTTTAGATCGATAATTAACAAGAAAGAGAAGGCATAAACATTTCAAAAATATATCAACTCCCAAATCTATAACAGCCAATAAGTCTAAAAATTGAGTGGCCACAACTGCCCTCAGTGACAGGAAGCCCATGCACTTTGAAAAGTAATTCTTCAAAAAGCATAAATTACCATTTGGGGAAACCTTCCATGTATGCCATGGCTATGGATTTATTAAGTGAAAATGAAACTTTTAAATAAATATCTGGAACAGAAAATGTATTTCCCAATCTCATCGGACCACAGAGGCAAGAGTTTTTAAAGCACTATGTTGGCTGGACTCTGAGCGGATAAAGCTGAGAACATGTCCATAGAAGTCATTTTGCTGAGTCAGACACCCCCCGAACAACCTTTCTCCCCAACTCTTCAAGCACCTGGAGTCTCCTGATCTTAACCAAGAGCAACGAGGGCACAGAAGTCCCCAGGTTCTTTCCCAGCCCCTCAGGGAATCAGATAGCTTCTGAGGCATATCGTTTCCCTACAAAGATCTGGATCTGGAATTTCCTCTCAGGTGCTGAAGCCTCATTCTTCATTTATTCACCCTCCTAAGCAGATGTTGGGGCTCCCCAGGTGGTTCAGTGGTGAAGAATCTGCATGCCAATGCAGGAGGTGCAAGAGACGTGGATTAGATCCTTGGGTCAGAAAGATCCCCTGTGATAGGATATGGCAACCCACTCCAGGATTCTTGCCTGGGAAATCCCATGGACAGAGGAGTCTGGCAGGCCTCAGTCTGTGGGGTCGCAAGAGAATCGGACACGGCAGCACACATGCACACAAAAGCCAAGTTCGTGCCAGTTGTCTTCCCTAGAAGGGCAGAATAGGTCACTGTCGCTTTCTGTTACGACTAAATTATCCTTGTAAGAGACCAGTGGAAAACAAAATATTGGGCTGGCCAGAAAGTTCATTTGGGTTTTTCCATATGATGTTATGGAAAAATCTGAATGAACTCTTTGGCCAACCCAATACAACACAGAAAGGACGCACTGAAAATCTAACCAGACTGGCAAATGCTTGATAGCATTTCCTGTCGTGTAGGCAACAATATGCAGTGAGCACTGTTTGTCTCTCCAGCAAACATTCCGGCCTTTCCTTTGTGGAGCGTCTCTGCTCCAGGTTTGGATTCTTGGTGACATTAAATCAATCATGGTCATTCCTTCTCTTGTTGCTAAAGAATGATGTGGGAACTTAGGTCTAAGCTACTCACAATGTGGTATTCCCTGCTGAAATAAGAAAAAAAAAAGATTGTAAATGGGCAGGAGGTTTACTTTCAAACATTGAGATATAAGATGATATTTTTTAGGATTTTGCAGTAAAATTCTCTTTGATCATAAGAAAAACCTCAGGAGATGGTCTCTCACACAAGAATGAAGAAAGAGTCCTATTGGCAAGGATCCTATGATAGCAAAATGAACCAGTGTTAGGATAAAGCTCAATCTATGTAAGGGAGAAGAGTGATGAAAAAGAAATTGGTCCTTGGTGACCTCCTAGAGGGTCTGGGCTCATTTATTTTCCCATGGGAAGTTCAAGTTCTAATGGAGTCTTTTAAGAACCATGAGAAGGGAGGTATCTCGTAGATTGTTGACACTTCCTGCCTGTTCCTGGACAGAGGTGTTAGGGTTGGGAATAATGTCTATTGTACTACAAATCAACTTTTAACCTGGGAATGGAAATGAGAATCATTAAAAAAAAAAAGAGAGATCGTCTCCCCAGGTAAAATTCTATTTAAATTCCTGCCTAGAATCCTCCTTGAATAATCTAGGAAATGCAAACTAATTTTGCATAAGTGGGAAACCAATCAAATACTTTCATAGCCCTGAAACGTTAATGTATTTTCAAAATTGTAAATCCTATTTGGGTTGAAATAGATCATGGTATAGCTTATTTTTCTAGCATCCTATTCTTATAAGAATGGTGATAGCTGATTATTTCCTTTCTTTGTTTGAAGAAGTTATCATAATACCAAAGATGGAATACTTCATTGTGTCCATTTTCTTTACAATTGTCAAAGAAAATGCATTCTTGCCACTTCTGATTTTCAGAGTAATAGGTTATTCTGGATTTGTCCCAGCCAGTTCAAATCTTTTGAGAAGTGAAAATGCTCACAATGGGCTAGGTTCTCAAGAAATGAGACAAATATACAGTACTGGAAGAAAACCTTTGTGATTGTCCCATGAAAACACCATTAGTACATCTGAGGGTAATGTTGTTCCTATGCACTAAGTTCTTCTCTGTCATCTTTGCTTGGTTTTCCCTTGAGTTGCAAACCTGGTTTTCCCTCCCTCCTAACATTGCTCTCTGTTAGCAATCAATTTTTCCTCTGACCATATCTGCAATACCTTTGGTTAAATCATGAATGGAAAACTCTGAAGCAAGCTGTGACTTTTATTTCAGTTTGTTGGATAGTTTGAAGCCCTTTCTATATGTAAGATCCAGTGCTAGATACTCAAGCTCCCAAGTGAATTAGATGTAGTCTTTGTCTCACAGTGTAGTAGGGCAGATATGTAAATTATGTGTCTTGTATACTAGGACATAGGCATATACACTGAGGCATGGGAGCACAGAAAGTAGTTAAACCAGTTGGGGTAGGCTTTTGGTACAATCTCACCAAGGATAAAGTGTTAAAGGAAACCTTGACGTTGTTCAGGAAGAAAAATAGAACTTCCTGGGTGCTTTGGTGGTTAAGACTCTGCCTTCCAATGCTGGAAGTGTGAGTTCAACTGCTGGTTGGGAAATTAAGATCCTACATGTTGTAGAGTGTGGCCAAAAAGTAAACAAACAAAAACTGAGTAAGTGTATCATCCAGAGTTCTGGGCATGCAGGACCTGTCTTAGACATTATTATTGAGTAAAAATCCACCCTTAAATGTTACAACTTGATTGTTATGAAAACAACAATAATCATTTATTTTGATAATGAATCTGCAAATTGGACAAGACAGCAGGCATGGTTCTTCCCCACTCCATATGCCATCAGCTGGGGCCAGTCAAGGAGGAGCTGGAGGATCCATTTCCAAGGTGGTCCACTCACATGGATGACAGCTTGCTGGTAATGTTGGCTAAGAGCTCAACCAGGGCTTATCAGCTGGCATCCTCGATTCCTTATTGTGGACTTCTCCACAGACTGCTTGGGCTTCCCCACAGCATGGTGGCTGAGTTCCAAGCATGAGCATCTCCAGAGAACAAGGAGAAAGGACAGGACATTTTTATGACCTAGCCATACAAGTTACATAAGTGCTTCTACTGTACGTCACTGATCAAGGATGTCAGGATGACTCACCTAGCTTCAAGGGAAGGGGGTATAAACCCCACTACTACAAGATGGAAGAATTGTCTGTTAGTCAAATAATAAAAACATGTAGATGGGAGATATTATTGTAGCTTCTTAAAACATATATGTACAATCTGTTATAAACTCCCTGTCCTCAGTCCCATATTTCTAGACAGCTCTGCTCTGCTGCCATGTTTCACTGATAGCCTTCACTGCTTTGTTTCTATGACATTAACATTTTCCATCATTTTTTGTTCTCTATGTGTGTATAATTTAATGATAACTTACCTTTTGTACCCCATACTTGAGTTTGTTTTTTCTCTTTTTTCAATCCTTTTGGAAGAAGTACTTCAAAATTCTTATAGTGAGGGCCTGTAGATGTTAAGCTCTTCTACTTTTTGGTATTTGTATATGTGTCTTTATTTTGTTCCTAAAAATTGTGACCTCTAAATAAAATTTTTTTATTTTGGCCATTTTCCTGCAGCACTTTGAATACATTAACTCACCATCTTATGCCTTCTACTGAGAAGTCTGTTTTAAGTCCTATTGTTAATACTTTGTAGTAGCCTCTCTTCTTTCTCCAGTTATCTTTTTTTCTTTTTAATTTTCTTTACTTTATTGTGTTGGTTTTGCCATACATTGACATGAAACCACCATGGGTTTACATATGCTCCCCCTCCAGAACCCCTCTCCCTCCTCCCTCCTGATTCCCTCCCCCTGGGTCATCTTGGTGCACCAGCCCCGAGCATCATCCCTGGGCTGGCGATTGATTTCACATATGATAATTAACATGTTTCAATGCCATTATCCCATATCATCCCACCCTTGCCCTCCAGTTATTTTTGTAATTTTTCTCCTTATTCTTGATTTAGTTGACATTTGCACAAGACTACATTTTTTATTATTCAGTAGTTGAAGTATATTTCTACCTACAAACTCATGTTTTCCTCAATTTCTGTAAGAATTTTGGTCATTTCCATTTTCTTACTTTTCTATCTTCTTTAAATATACATGCTTGGTGAATTTTTTTCTAATCCTAGCTTTTATATATGTTAACTGATATCACAATTAAATTACTCTGCACTATTTTCTAATCCACTAACTCCTCTTTTACTGTGTCCTATCTAGAAATTCTTAATATTTTCCTCCTTTTAGTGATTCTAGTTTCCAATTCCTGTTCTGTTCAAATTCTGCCAATTTTTGCTTTGTATTTTTTGTTCATTTTTATAGACATTCTTTATCTCTTTGATGTTCCTACACAAATTTATTTTGCAGTTTTTCTCAGACAACTCTGTAAAATTAGTTTCCTTTGAGAAAAAGCAGTTTTTTAATCTGTTAATGATTTTTGGCTGCCTCCCTTATCATAAGACTCGAGAGCATTTTCAAATTTTGTCTCATCAACTTTAAAATTTCTTTTCCTCAATTTTGTCTCTGTGTGTATCCTTCTTATTTTGTGTATATTGTATATGCCACTTTGTAGCGCTCCTTAACTTTCAGGCTGGCCCACATCCTCTCCAGTGGCAGTTTTTTGAAATGTCAAATTCTGTTACTAAGCCAGCAGGTAGCTTGGTTCTACTTCTGATCTTTCTGCTCTCCTGCACCCCTATGACCACAACCTCCCACAAGCAAAAGCTCTAGTTAGAACCAACAGTAGCTTCTTTTGGCCTTGTGTTATGGTTGGGAATTTCCCCTATAACACTTTAATTCAGATACTGAATCTAGCTTTAATCTCCCAGTTTGCAGGAAGGGCTTCAGTCCATCCTGCCCCACAAGAGCTGGGTTATTGGCTACCACTACTTTGGTTTGGAGCATGACCCAGAAGCCTTGTGGCTTCGGCTCTATTCACTGCTTTGCATTTAAGTTCTATTTTAGTCCATGGTGATATTTGTTATGATTTCCAGCCCAACTCTCTCTTTTGGATTTCTTTTTATATTTAATTTATCATTGGTATATGTTGAAAGCTGACAAAGTGTACTAGACACAAACTTAATCTGTCGTCTTTACCAGAACCCTTCATCTTATTTTACAAATGGAGAACTAAGGCCCAGAAAGTGGAAGTGTCTTGTCTAAGGCCTTAGAGGGAGCTAATACCAGAGCCTAAGCAGATTCTTCAGTCTCCAGACTCTAAGCCCTGGCTGTTTTCACTGTCCTCGGGTGCTTACAAACTGAACAGAAGGGCAGGTCTCAGCATTGAGGTGCTTCCTGCCTTCTTGCAGGTATGAATCAGGAGGCACAGGCAGCTGCTGAAGAGAATCATCTGATGTTTCCTGATAAAGTAAAGAAGATGTTTAACAGATTTCATCACTACCAAAGTCATGTCTGATTCAAAATCCTTTCTTTCAGCAAGCTGTCAGAGTCTGAGTGAAACACCTCACCCCACAGTGTATGGGGCTACCTGCAGCCAGTGACCTGTGCATTCACCACAGCAATCGAAGCTCTAGAAGCATTACCCTTTGGAGGTAGGCACCTTCCTTATAAAGAAGAGAAAAAGGAGGAAAATTGATTTTCAATTTGAAATAGGCAAACATTCCATTGCATGTTGTACAAATAAGTATAGCACGATTGTAAGCTGACAAATGTCACTCAGAAGGAAAAAAAAATGTTCCATGTAGTATGTGTATGTGTGAGAAAACTATTTTTAAACAATTTTTCATTGCTGAGATTTCTCACTTGATCAGATACCCATTACTTATAATATTGCATAGTGTACAATTAAGGGCTATCAAACCAAACTATTTCATTGCCTAAAAGTCTGTAGAGTTAAAATTATAAAGCGAATTGTTGATTGAAATAAATCAAGATTTGAAAAACTAAAATGTGAAGGTAGTTATTTTTCTTCCTTTCAATTACTTAAAATAAGTAGCTAAAAATACTTTTTCTCTGTAGCCATGGCAAACACACTGCAGGCTGAAAATGATGTTAAATTTTCTTCATGTTCCAGCTGGACTCCCTTTAAGCACTGAGACCTTTTTTATTTCTGCAGCTATGTGGCTTGTTCTACATCCATGTGACTACTTTTGCCCTAATCTCTATAATTGAAAGTTCCAAATGAAAAAAAAATATCCACTCAGCAAGCTACTTTCACTTGCCCAAAATGTGTATTGGAAGATATTTGTTAAGTTCTGCTCATACAACCCTTCAGCATCTCTCACCACCCAACAGCGGTATGACTGGGTATTCAGTAGGCTGAATGCCGGAAGGAAGGTGGTTGCAGGATAAAGGGCAGCCACAGCCTCAAAGATTGTCGTTACTTATACCTACAGGAAAATGGTATTTCCCTTGCTATATTCTAAGATTAACATGTGTAGCAATTGGCCAATGTAAATAGGCCAACCAGAGGATGTTTAAAGGATCAAGTAAGAGTTTGTCTAATGCTTTGAAGATAAAGGTGAAGATAATAAGCAAATTCCTACTATTGGAAATAATCTAATAATTAACTTTAATAATTATCCTCATCCAACCATAAGTCAACAGTAGATCTATTCGACTACACTGAATTTCATAGACTGTTGTGTGTGCTTCAGCTGCAGTAGGGCTCGTTGTGAGTGGTAATGTGGATCAAATAACCATTTACAGCAAAGCCACTCTATTCATTCATCAGGTCTCATATTGACTACCTCTCTCACACCTTGCAATCAAGTATTAATAGCATAGAATAGCGAATTCACTCCAAGTGACTGGAGGAAGGCCAGGAAGGGGAGAGGGCAGTCGAGCTTCCAGTATTTCTGTCTCCATGGTGTCAAGCAGTGTCTCCAATGAACCAGCTCATATCTTTGTGTTGAACTGACAGGTTGTTTTGACATAATTAGACACAACCAACCAAAGAATGAAAACAAATTGATAGCCAGGTTTCACAGTTGCTGATTGCAGGCACAAAGCGATCAAACACACCTGCAAGAAATCCTGAGCTGCAGGCTTGGATCCTGGCTTTGTTCAAGGTCTCCACTAACTTTCCCCTCCCTCATGTTTTTCTGGCTGAAGTAACTATGGGATGTATCCTAGTGCAGCCAGATCACAGAAGGAGGTTTATCTATTGCACTTCCTCTTAGAAATAATTGTTCAGCTATAGCTGGGATGCTCCACCACAATCAAGCAGGTACGACAGAATGACAAGGGGGTTTCATATTCTAGCATTGTTGTTCAGTTGACTGTGACCCCATGGACTGCAGCACACTAGGCTTCCCTGTCCTTCACTGTCTCTCAGAGTTTGCTCAAACTTCTGTCCATTGAGTTGGTGATGCTATCTAACCATCTCATTGCCTGCCACCCTCTTCTCCTTTTGCCTTCAATCTTTCCCAGCATTAGGATTTTTCCAATGAGTTGGCTCTTCGCATCAGGTGGCCAAAACATTGGAGCTTCAGTTTCAGCATCAGTCCTTCCAATGAATATTCAGGACTGATTTCCTTTAGGATGGACTGGTTAGATATTCTTGCAGTCCAAGGGACTCTCAGGAGTCTTCTCCAACACCACAGGTCAAAAGCATCAATTCTTCAGCACTCAGCTTTCTTTATAGTCCAAATCTCACATCTGTACAGGACCACTGGAAAAACGATAGCTTTGACTAGACAGACCATTGTCAGCGAAGTAATGTCTCTGCTTTTTAATATGCTGTCTAGGTTGGTCATAGCTTTTCTTCCAAGGAAAAAGCATCTTTTAATTTCATGGCTGAAGTCACCATCCACAGTGATTTTGGAGCCCAAGAAAATAAAATCACTGCATGGCAAATACGTGGGGAAACAGTGACAGACTTTATGTTCTAGCATGGAACATACTAGAGCTTAGAGATTGGGCCCATAGGTAGGAAGAGATGATCAGATAGTCAGGAACATTCAATTTAGTTTCCACTAGTCAGGAGCATTCAATCTAGTTTCTCAGAGCTTGAAAACCTTGACGTTTAAAGATCAAATAGAATTGGGTGGCAGACAAAGAAGTACAACCTCAATAACAGGGAATACATTCTGAGAACTTAATACTATAGAGATGAGTCCAAAAGAGTTTTGAATCAATTCAGAGATAATACATTTATTGTATATTAAGATGAAAGCTGTTATATTCAGGGATCTAGCCTTAATTCAGTTTTCCTCCAGATAGACTTCTTAGGGTCCCAATTAGAAAAGGATCCAGGGTGAAAGGATTCTTGTCCTGGTGGTAAGCATCTCTTCTCTGATGTGGCAGGGAACTTCAGCTTTGTCTTGTGCCACCCCTGTCCGAGAAACAAGATTCTGTCTGCTTTCAACCATCCTGGGACACTCTTAATCATGCCAGAGTTTTGTTCATTTCTTTATTCACTCATTCCTTGTTTCTATCTCTCCTTCTATCTGCTATTTCAATTAACTATATTTTAGG
Organism: Antilocapra americana; assembly: GCA_007570785.1. Lineage (NCBI taxonomy): Eukaryota > Metazoa > Chordata > Mammalia > Artiodactyla > Antilocapridae > Antilocapra > Antilocapra americana. Next base: position 1,317,604 of record ML660778.1, read on the forward strand.
TTTCTCAATAATCGATATGATTTTCTTTGATTTGTTTTATAAATTTTTCTCTTATTTCTATTATTGACTTTGCAACACTAGCTCTTGATTTCTTAATACTATTTTTAAGCTTAAAAATCCATTTTATTAATTTTCAATCTTTGCTTTTTCTGATGTGTAAATGTAAAACCTTAAGTTTTCCTCTGAGAACCTCTTAGATGCCAGATATTCAATAGAAGCAATCATATAACCCTACATACAACCATAATTAATGTTATAACTAATTTCTACACATACATAATGTGTTGTATGTGTAGAAATATATTGCTTTTATTGTCATTCAGCCTTAAAATTTAAATTTATAATTTTATATTTTCAGCAATATTATGTTTTCAATTTGCCATTTTTTTCCTTTTCTTGATTTCCTCCTTTTCTAATTTTATTTCATAGGTTATTTTATTTTTTCTATTTATTCCTCTAGCATGTTGAAAAGTGTACATTTATTCTTTGAGCAGCCACTATAATTTTTCTTTTACCATTCATGCTTTAGTTAACATAGTCCAAGTCTACTCAATATCCTTCTCTTCTGTATATCTTTCTTGTTATCAGGATTTAGTAATTTAATCTATTTTGATTTTGAATCATTCTCCAAATAAGTTATTATTATTTTGTATATTTTTAGCAATTAATGCTAATTTAAATTTATCAAAATTGCTTGCCCTTTCTCCTCCACTGATTTTATGCCAGCTGTTTTAAATATAGCAAAAGTGAAAGTGTTAGTCACTCAGTTGTGTCAAACTCTTTGCAACCCTGTGAACTGTCACCCTCCAGGCTCCTCTGTCCATGGGATTCTCCAGGTCAGAGTACTGGAGTGGGTTGCCGTCCCCTCCTGCAGGGGATCGTCCTGACCCAGGGATCGAACCCTGGTCTCCTGTATTGCAGGCAGATTACCATCTGAGCCACGATATTGAATCAAATAAAGTAGCCAGGTTGATTTCTGGAGGCATATGCAGAATTTTACACTTGCATGTGCTGTTCCTTTTAAAACCACTTTTACCTCACAGAATGCAGTGTGACACGTTAGTTTACAAAACAGTATGTGTTTGTCTTATATCTGCTCAGTCAGTGTCAAACCTCAAAAATCCCAAATAACTTGGAAAAAATCCATCAGAATTACATTCCAGTGAGGAAAGAAATATAGTTCTGTTACCTTTTAAGTCCCTATGCTCCCTTCTCTTGCTCCTGGTGTGACATCAAATATCTGCCAGAAGACGCCTTAGGATTTAACAGAATTAAGAAGAATGATATGCAAATACTGTATACTGAGTGAACATGCTGCTTCTAAATTGTTTGAACCTTTTTGTTGCTGACTCTTCTTGAAGACATTGGGGTTTTCCACTTTTCAGGATCAGATTTGATGTGTGGTACAAGCCGGCAATGAATTTGAGATTTTTAGCATTTTTCACATTCAAACCTAACAAATCAGCCATTTTAATTTTTTTTTCTTTTTTTGTCATTAGGCACCTCTGTTTCCCTTAATATTGGGCAGTTCTTCTGACATGCTATGTTTTATGTTGTACTTCTAATTTGAGGAAAAGAGAAGCATTATGAAGTTTGAGTTTTACAACAGTGGGTTTTACTGACACTCAGATATCTGAATCATTTGGAAGATGTGGCCTAATTATTCAATACATCTCCAAATCTTATTATATATGCTAATACCTAAGATTATGTGTTTAATACCAGCTATATACACAGACATTAACACAAAAAGCACTTTACTGCAAAATGTTCTAGAAATTTATGATGATCTGAGCATATATGGTCATGTGACAATATTTCTCTTGGACATCAGGCAAGATATCTGATTTAAACTTTTAATGTTTCATTCACGTTGCCATTTTTTGCATAATTGCTAGTTATATAATGAATACTCTGATGCTTTTTAAAAAATGACTGATTGATAGTGCATGCAATACAGAGGACATGTTAAACATTACACTCTTAGACTCATCCCTGTCCGTGCTTTTTTGATTCCTTTGTATCTGATTTTAGAGTAATACACCTCCTCCTTTGGATCATGAGGTCGTTGGAGACAAGGATTGATTTTATTCATTTCTGTAGTTCTTAGAGAATCTTACATGGGGCTTTCTAGCAACAGGAATGCCATAATGCTGGTTTAAGTGAAGGAGTGACTGGACACTGTGGTCCTTTGTAACCCTAGAGCTTTGTCTCACAATCTTGGGGTGATAGAAGGTGTGTTTATGGGACAATTACTGCAGGTGGTTTCCAGCATCCCAGGTGACCCAGAGCAGATCTCTGAAGAAGACTGTCTTCCCATTCTCTCCATCCTTGCTAGGATAAGTAAGGAGAAGAAAGGCTGATGGCACATTTGCCTACTGAATGAACTTAGAATGTACATAAAAGCTCTCATTATTTCTGTGTCTGGGCATCACATACCATCCCCTTCTCCCCCACTGCATTGATTAAATCTGCAGATGAAAAAATTGAATGAATTTGCACAATTTCTCAGATTCTGCATATTTATTCACCACTGTATTTTCTATCAGCCACACTCTTTATCTTGGCCGTGCACCTACATTTCTGTGTGCTGGCTGTCTGAATGCACTTTTTCTTAATATTTAAACAAAGGTCTAGATAGCTCTACATGCAGACACAGTATTAATGGGAGAAGTGTAGGAGCCATTTACAAGTGGTACACATCCAGGAGACAGACACAGTCATACCAGTGACAAGAGGAAATGTAGTCTTCTCTGCTTTAAGTCCTGGATGCATCATGAAAAGGGATTTGAGGAAAGGGGCATTGCCAAGGCAGAGAACCAGATAAAGTGACGAGACTATTCCCAACCTCACCTCTGCCACACACCTCATAAATCGATAACTCAAGGTAGAATTTCCCAACCAGTAACTGGAAAAGAAGTGGGTTTTACAGCAGATGGAGGCAGGCTGACAGCTCCCAATAAACAGAACATAGATCTACTCTGTAGACTGGATCGGAAGTCACTGTCTTCCTCCCTATATCTCGTCTTTAGTACGGTTCCTCTTCTGGTGTGTCAGACGATGATCCTGGCTGAACAGAAAATAATAATGATGAAATGAACTAATAGGTCACATTTATTGAACGCTTACCAGGTGCCAGCCATGGTGCTAAGTGCTTTATATATATGATCTTATTTCATCTTCTGAAACAGTCCATTAAAATTATTTTGATTTCACAGATAATAAAGCTAAAGCTCAGACAGGTAAAGTATTACCCTAACATCTTACAGCTAGTAAAGGGCAGAGCCAGGGCTGTGACTCAAGCTTAGTTGTATCTGATGACAATGCGTGTTCTTCTGTCTTTTTTTTTTTTTTTTCTTTCCGCCTTCCATGTTCAACTCTAATGCAGGCCACTCTCCCAGGATCCCAAGACGTCTTGCCCAGACAATTAGCATAGCTCATCCAACATAACATACTTCCTTGCTTAGTTTTGTCACCCCACTGGGCTGTGAACACCAAGAAGGCAGGAGTCTGTTCACTTCTGCATTCCCAGTGCCTGGCATGGTGTCTGGGATAGAGTAAGAAGACAGGAAATGTTTGATGAACAAATGAATAAGAAAATGAAACAAACATTTGGTAAAGAGTTGCTTTGTTGAAGATCCTTTATTGTTTCTTTCCTGGTAATTTCTGTCCCTGTATGAAGAAACATGTCATATAATAGGATTTGAATTTATTTTTAGGTGTGAATATCGAAACCATATTCTTGGTAAAACAGTCAAGAAATGAAAGCTTCAGTAGAAGAAAATAAAAAGCTCTCTTCAGGAGCAGGTGATGTAACAAGGCAACAAGTTCAAGGTTAGGATCTTGAGAACATGTAGTCCATCCACTAAGGTCCAACTTGAAAAGGCTTGCTTCTCTCATTTTTTCAGAGCCTAGAGAGTGAGCTCTTTCAGTGCAAACTAACTGCCACCTCTGACTGTAGCTGACTGATGCCCACTGGCTGCATTAGGGATGTTTCCAAGTCTAGGTCTCATTTTTTCTGGTAGAGGGCTAGGTGATAAATCTGGTCTTGGCATGCTCTCTTAGAAGTACAGCCATCACTTTGTGGAGCACTCTGGAAGAAAGTATACCCCTGTAGAATCAGCAGAAGTGGTCTGAGTTTTCAAACACTGAGCTTGGAGGAAGGAGCAAACAACTCCAGGCTGACTTTGTCAAACTCCAGCACAGAAGCCACACGAGAGGATTACACACACCTGGACCTCAAGCCACAGTGGTTAAGAGTTCTCACCAGCTCCTTAGAGAGAGGCTACCGGGGACTGAGACTGGTATGCATAGTGTGACTTTCACCCTGTCATCCATAAAGACCCAGGGTAAACTATCAAGTTCTCATACAAGAATGTGGGCCCAAGTATTCTCAACTGATCTTTGAATGAGAGAGCTAAAAGCTTTCCCAGATATAGACTGGATCAAGTCCATCAGTTTATTGGGAGGGCCAAGCCATGGAAGCAGCTCTTTTGCAGGGTGCTGCCTGAATGGCTTACATAGTGAACAAAGACTTGAGAATACAAGGAGCCTGTTCTTTTTAGAGTTGGTTGGTTGGTTTTTCTAACCAACAATGTGTAGAAACAATGAGGGGAGCAGGGCTGCTGCTAAGGGTGTACAAATGTTACTCCCCAGCCAAGTTATTTCATTTCTGTGTAAAGGCTATTATATACCTGCTCTATTTGCTGGCTGCTGTCTAAAACCTCCCAGCGAAGACTGGTACTCTCATTTTGTAAAGAAAATTTCCTAGACGGACATGTAATATTACAGAGAAAGCCTCCTTTTCTGCTACAGAATGCTATAAAGGTGCAAATTTCTAGGATGGTATTAGTCACTGACAAGCACAGATTGTTTTTAGGGGAGGTGAGACATTTTTAGATGAGATCACTGAGAAAGTGTATGATTTGAGTTCAACCAGGGATGGAAATAAGGATTCTTCTCATTCTCTTTTCCTGGTGAGTTCAGATATAGCAGTCATTCATCTCTATGCATCCTCCCTTCTCCTGCCCTGCTCTGCACACACATGTGAACAGACACTGCTGTTCACACTCGGGCGCAAGCCTGGTACAGACATTATTTCCCCAGGTCCAGCCTGGAGGTTCCCCACAGCTGGAGTGGGGACCACCTGTGTGTTTCTGCTTTCTGTCTGCTGCACTCAGTCACTCACAGGCAGGCCTGGTTACCATCTGCATAGGTAAGGCCGCAGCCTCACATGAACCACCAAGCCAGCTCTTGCAGGCACAAAGTAAACCTGGACATAAAGCAGGCATCCTGCCATACCTGAGGGCGCCTGCTTCTCGTCCCTGGTTCTCTCACACAAAGACACTTATTTCTGCTTCCCTCTCTCTTTTTTAATATTCCCATCTTTTCTTTGTTTTTAGTAGTCGAGTCATTCGGGAAACTGAAGGCATGAGCTGAGGAGGACTCAAAACTTAGTGGCTCTGTCACTGATTTCATTCATTCAATAAAATACTGTAGGGACTTCCTTGGCAGTCCAGTGGTTAAGACTTTGCCTTCCAATACAGGCTTTACAAGTTCGATCCCTGGTTAGGGAGCTAAAATCCCACATGACTCCTGGCCAAAAAACCCCAAAATACAAAACAGAAATAATATTGTAACAGATTCAGTGAATACTTAAAAAAAAAAAAAAAAGAAAGAAAGAAAAAGAACTACTGTGTGTCAGATTCTGTGGAGACAAACATGCAGAGAACTTTACCACTACACTTGAAGGACCTAAGTCTGGTGGGGGAGACAAATTTGTTAACTCATAACTGCATCCCAACAAAACTCCTCAAAGAGTTCATGGAAAGAACTTTTCAGGCACAAAAGAGAAAGCTACAGACTTCATCTGGCAGAGTTTGGAAAGGTTTTATAGAGGACATCATATCTGAGTTAGGCATTGAAGAATGCATAGGCCATAGAAGTGGAAAGAGGTATACAGTCACAAGTAAGAAATCACAATTTTTTAAAACAAATGGCAGATTAGGTAATAAAAAACAGCAGTTAATGATTCCACAGTAGAATTAAATTATGAATCAGTAATAAAAAGATCTCAGGAAAATCCCCAAATACTTGGAAATTAAATAACAGATTTACACATAATTTGTGAATCAAAGAAATAATTCAAAAGGAAAGGGAAGTATTTTGAACTGAATCAAAATGTATATAAAACACATTAAAATTTGTGAGAGGCTATGTAGGCAGTTATTAGGGAGAAATTTATAGAAGTAAGTACCTATGTTAAAGAGAAGAAATGTCTCAAATGAATGACCTCAATTTCTAAGAAACTAGGGAAAAAATGAAGAAATTAACTCCAAATATGTAGAATAAAGGAAAGAATAAAGAGCAGAAGTCAATGAAAATAATATCAGAAAAACATTAGGGAAAATAGAGGAAAAAACAATTCTGTCATTATTCTCAGAAAACATGATCATCTATGTAGAAAATTTGATGTAATCTACAAAAAAGCTAGTAGAGTTAATTGAATTCACTAATTTGCAAAAGAAAGGATCGATATACAAAAATCAATTGTATTTCTATATACTGGCATCAATCATAAATCTAATTAAAAATCTATAACAGCATAAAAAAATGAAATTCAGTTCAGCTCAGTTGCTTAGTCATGTCAGACTCTTTGTGACCCCATGGACTGCAGCACGCCAGCCTTCCCTGTCCATCACCAACTCCCAGAGCCTACTCATACTCATGTCCATTGTGTTGGTGATGTCATCCAACCATCTTATCCTCTGTCATGCCCTTCTCCTTCTGCCTTCAATCTTTCCCAGCATCAAGATCTTTTCCAGTGAGTCATTTCTTTGCAGCAGGTGGCCAAAATTTTGGAGTTTCAGCTTCAGCATCAGTCCTTCCAATGTATATTTAGGACTGATTTCCTTTATGAAATGTATAGGGTAAATCTGACAAAAATGTGTAAGACCTATATACTGGAAACTATCAAACTGCTGAGAAAACTTAAAGAAGACCTCAGTGAATAGAGAGAAATATATATTTATTGATTAGAAAACTCAATATCATTAAGATATAAATTATCTGTGAATTAACCTACTCATTTAATGCACTCTCAACAAAATACCAGCTATTTTGTAGAAACTGACAAAGTGAAAGTGAAAAGTGAGAGTTGCTCAGTCACGTCCAACTCTCTGTGACCCCATGGACTATATAGTCCATGGGACTCTTTAGGCCAGAATACTGGAGTGGGTAGCTGTTCCTTTCTTCAGGGGATATTCCCAACCCAGGGATCGAACCCAGGTCTCCCACATTACAGGCAGATTCTTTACCAGCTGAGCCACAGAGAAATCCAGAAATTGACAAGTGGATTCTAAAATTTATGTGATAATGCAAAGGACTTCAAATAACCAAAGCGGGTTTTAAAAAAGAACAAAATTTGAGGGAGAAAGCACTTTTCATAGAAAAAAATGCAGAGATATTTGTAGAAACAATGAAGTGTCTTGAATTATGTTTTGCTCATTTAAAAATATAAAATCAACACAAAAACTTGCATGCAAATGTTTATAGCAGTTTTACTCATAATTGTCAGACCTTGGAAGCAACTAAGATGTCCTTCAGGAGATGAACGGAGAAACAAGTTGAAGTACATTTAGACAATAAAATGCTATTTAACTATAAAAATATATTATCTCTCAAGTCATTAAAATGTGGAAGAACCATAAATTCATTCTTTTTAAGTGAATGAAGCCAAAGTGAAAAAAACTACATACCATTTGAATCCAATTATATGACATTTTGGAAAAGTCAAAACTATAGAGACAGTAAAACAATCAGGGGTTGCTAAGGGTTTTGGGGGAAAGAGAAATTGGAATGCACAGGTAGAGAACAATTTGATTTTAGGGTAGAGAAACTATATGATACTGTAATGGTGGATACATAGCATTATTGCATTTGCCAAAACCCATGGAACTGTATAACACAGTGTGAGCTCTAACGTAAACTATATAATACTATCTCAATAGTTGCTCATAATTATATCAAATATAGGACATCAATGCAAGATGTTAATGGGAGTAGCCCAGAGGTGAGTGGAGAGGGTATATGGGAACTCTTTGTACTTTCTACTTAGTTTTTTTATGTAACCTAAAACTGCTCTAAAAATAAAATCTATTTAAAAAGTTACAGACTCTTTGTTTTCAGCAATGGAGTTTGTTTTCAGGAGAGCTGTGCTAAGTTCAGGTTTTGCCAGAGGCTGGAATGGGAGACCAAAAGCCAGCACATCAATTAGGAGGTAAATGCCATCACAGCCATCACAGATGAGTGGTGGCAGCCAGAACAGAGGGAAAGAACGTGAGAGTGCTCTGAAGGAAGAAGCAAGAGACCCACTGATGTTTCAGCTGTGATGTTGATGGTGAAGTCTGCATCCCTTGTTTGGAAAGGATTCTTGATTAGATCTGAGAGACTTTGATGTAGTCTCAGCTCTGACTCCAGCAAGCTCTGTGAGCTCTGGCAAGTGGCTTGGTATTTCTGGACCCTGATTATTACAGGAATGCCCAGGAGGCATGATTGTGATGCACAGGCTTAAGACCAGTCTAGAAGTGTATCGTGTAATACATTAGTCATTCAACAATCCTGCCTGTTACCCATTAGAACTGCAGTTATGCTAAACTGAGATGTGCTATTTGTGTAAAATTGACTAAAAAAGACTTAGGAAATAAAGGACTGAAAATAGTGTTAATACTTTTCATATTGATTGTGTAGTTGAATTTCACCTGTTTCATTTTACATTTTATAATGTGGCAACTAGAAAATTTCAGATTTCATATGTGGTTCATGGTGTGGCTCACATTACATGCCTTTGGGACAGTGCTGGCCTTGAGCTTCACCAGATGCTTTGTGTTCACCAAACCATCTAAACTTGACTTAGAGAATGGTTCCTGCCCACACAGAGCCATGCCAAACTCCAGGATGCAAGTGGGGTGGAATGAGGCAGACGAATCGGGCAAGATTCCCAGGGTAACCTCAACACAATCTGGGGCTTTCTAGGAGTCATTTTACCAGCTTCTTGGGGGAACGTATCCTGGGGAGATTCATCCAAGCAAAGACCCAACTTGAAATTCATCAGAATATCTAAATGAAAAGACCAGCTATTAGGGATCACTCCTTCCCCAAGAGCAGAGTGATCCCTAATAGCTTCTCTCTTCCTCTACTTTCAAGCAGTGGTTATCTACTTAAAGCTGGACCAGACACAGTTGACAGCATCTCCTGACCTCAATCTGCCCTATGACTTGGCAGGAAGAAAATGTAGACAGGTGATCACCATGTCCTCTTGATGCAAGACTGATACCAGAGTGGATAGGAAACCCACCCCTCAAGGGAAATTCAGCCCTAGCTCCAGCTTGTTCCTACTGCTCCCTGGACTCTGACACTCTTTCCCAAGCACCTCCGCTGTGCATTCTCCAAGGCATATACATCTGGTAACTGACTTACCACAGGGACAGTGCCCTGTGCATCTATCTTGCCCATACACATTCCAAGGTGGCCTTTGTTAGATTGTCACATTCATCCTTGGCTTCAGATGTGGGTTTTATCCATATCCTTCCATCCAAACCAGTGAGACTCAGAGATACAGCCACCTGCCAGGTCCCACGCATCCCTGCTCTGCTCATAGACACTCAGTCCATCCTGGCCTCCAGCGTCATCAGTGAAACCCAGAATCCTCAGTCAGGCATTCAATCTTTCATGTAATGACTCAAATCAACTTTCCTGATGCATATCTCTTTTTCTCGACAGAGCAGGGTTTCCTTCTTCCCGTAAACACATTCTTCAACACACAGTGATGAGAATGTGATGTGGCAATGTGGAGAAGGTGTGGCTGTGGAGGGCTAAGTGATCCTATGTAAACAAGGAATGTCTCTGAAATTTTCTGTTATAAAACATTCATACACATTTGACTGTATTCTAAACACACATACACACAACTTAAATTGACATCTAGTAAAATTGCTACCCCAGGAAGACGTTTCATCATTTTACCACGGATTCTTAAACTCCCAGCACCCCACCCAGTACTCCCAGTGGTACACAGTCCTCACTTTAAGAAAAAAAAATATGTAACAGAAACTTTCTACTTCAGTTAGGAAATATTTCTCAACTTTTTCTGGCCCCTAGGAATGGCTTAGACTTTCAGAAGTCCCCATATATCTGAGTTCTTGTACATATTGCAGTTGTATTCAAATTTCAGTGCTTCCTGGTACCATCTCTGCCCAAGAAAGCAGGATGCAGAGTTTCGTTTCACCAAGCTGTGACTGTGGCGTCTATGTGTCTCCTATGTTGTCCTGAGCTTCTATGTTATATGCTCTGTCACTCTCTTCTATCTTCCCTGCTACTTCACCAGGTTTGAGAAGGCAGGAATCACATCTATCTCAGTTATGGTTTATTCCTAGAATTTAGCCTAGTGCCTGGCATATAACTAGTGCTCACTGAGGACTCAGTAAATCAATGAATATTTAAATGAAAGAAGATTGATGCATAAGAGACTACCAATATTTTATGGACAGAGTCCACTTTCCATGCCCCTGTGTTTCTTTTATGCCCATGACTTACGCTCATTTGGTGTCCAAGGAAGGTTGGATGGATGTATGGGGATGATGGATGAGGAGTTTGGATATTTGATAGACTTAACAACCAGCTCAGTTTATTTTCTTTACAAACACACTATTAGAGTGAGCTGTTCTATACTTGATATTTTATGTGAGGATGTGTTTTACAGTAGCTCTGTGCTTTGGTACAACATGCTATTATTCTTGGATGTAGGGTCAGATTGTTGAGGACCATTGAGAGCTGGGAAGCAGAGGTGTCTTTGGAGGTCTCTCTGAGAAGGGATCATGGGTGGCAAAAGGATGCCCAGATGGTAACTGCCTGCAAGAAGAGATGGGTGCTCCTATCTTTAGATCATCAGTGAATATTCTGTATCTGTCTACCTCCATGATTTTGATGCTTTGATGGAGAGTAGGACAAATGGCATGATCACCAGTAGGCCTTGTAGTAAAGCGATTAGAGAAATAATGTAACCATGGAGTAGAAGTAGAATTTCCCATCTCTTTGAATTTAGTGTACAAGTGGAGCACTGAGAGATGTTATAAAGTAGAACAGAGAAGCATGAGCAATACATGCCTTCCTGAGAGAACGAATGTCATGATAGATGTGAATGAGGATGACTTTTACAAGCTAGGTCTAATCAGGAGCCTGATGCTTATGCCTACTGTCATTTAAAGCTCTTTGCAGACTTTTCATTCTGAGTTCTTGTCCCACACTCAGATACTTTCAGAAGTTGCACAAAAGTGATTGGGGAGGTGGAGGAAGGGCATAGATTGTCTGTCTGTTTGAGCTGCTGTAACAGAACACCATAAAGTAGGTGATTGACCAACAACAGAAATTTATTTCTCATAGTTCCAGAGACAGGGAAGTCTGGGACCATGGTGACAAAAGATTTGGTGTCTGGTGAGGGCCCATAGATGTAGTCTTTGTGCTGTGTCCTCATATGGTGAAAGGGGCAAAGAAGCTTCATCAGGTCTCTTTTATCTATTCCATGTGTGAGCGCTTTGCTTTCATGATCTAATGACACCTCAGAGACAGCACCTTGTAATATTATCACCTTGTGGGTTAGGATATCAGCATATGCAGTTTCAGTTCAGTTCAGTTCAGTTGCCCAGTCTTGTCTGACTCCTTGCGACTCCATGAACTGCAGCATGCCAGGCCTCCCTGTCCATCACCAACTCCTGGAGTCTACCCAAACCCATATCCATCTAGTCGGTGATGCCATCCAGCCATCTCATCCTCTGTCATTCCCTTCTCCTCCTGACCCCAATCCTTCCCAGCATCAGGGTCTTTTCCAGTGAGTCAACTCTTCACATGAGGTGGCCAAAGCTTCAACACCAGTCGTTCCAATGAACACTCAGGATTGATCTCTTTAGGATGGACTGGTTGGATCTCCTTGTAGTCCAAGGGACTCTCAAGAGTCTTCTCCAGCACCACAGTTCAAAAGCATCAATTCTTCAGTGATCAGCCTTTTTCACTGTCCAACTCTCATATCCAAACATGACCACTAGAAAAACCATAGCCTTGACTAGATGGACCTTTGTTGGCAAAGTAATGTCTCTACTTTTCAATATGCTATCTGGGTTGGCCATAACTTTCCTTCCAAGGAGTAAGCACCTTTTGACTTCATGGCTGCAATCACCATCTACAGTGATTTTGGAGCCCCCCAAAATAAAGTCTGACACTGTTTCCACTATTTCCCCATCTATTTCCCATAAAGTAATGGGACAAGATGCCATGATCTTAGTTTTCTGAATGTTGAGCCTTAAGCCAACTTTTTCATTCTCCTCTTTCACTTTCATCAAGAGGCTTTTCAGTTCCTCTTCACTTTCTGCCATAAGGGTGATATCATCTGCATATCTGAGGTTATTGATATCTCTCCCGGCAGTGTTGATTGCAGCTTGTGCTTCTTCCAGCCCAGCGTTTCTCATGATGTACTCTGCATACAAGTTAAATAAGTAGGGTGACAATAAACAGCCTTGATGTACTCCTTTTCCTATTTGGAACCAGTCTGTTGTTCCATGTCCAGTTCTAACTGTTGCTTCCTGACCTGCATACAGGTTTCTCAAGAGGCAAGTCAGGTGTTCTGGAATTCCCATCTCTTTCAGAATTTTCCACAGTTTATTGTGATCCACACAGTCAAAGGCTTTGGCATAGTCAATAAAGCAGAAGTAGATGTTTTTCTGGAACTATCTTGTTTTTTTGATAATCCAGTGGATGTTGGCAATTTGATCTCTGGTTCCTCTGCCTTTTCTAAAACCAGCTTGAACATCTGGAAGTTCATGGTTCATGTATTGCTGAAGCCTGGCTTGGAAAATTTTGAGCATTATTTTACTAGCTTGTGAGATGAGTGCAATTGTGCGGTAGTTTGAGCATTCTTTGGCATTGCCTATCTTTGGGATAGGAATGAAAACTGACCTTTTCCAGTCTTGTGGCCATTGCTGAGTTTTCCAAATTTGCTGGCATAATGAGTGCAGCACTTTCATAGCATCATCTTTTAGGACTTTAAATAGCTCAACTGGAATTCCATCACTTCCATTAGCTTTGTTTGTAGTGATGCTTTCTTTTTTTAAATTAATTATTATTAATATTTCATTTTAATTGGAGGCTAATTACTTTACAATATTGTGGTGGGTTTTGCCTTACATTGACATGAATCAGCCATGAGTGTACATGAGTTCCCCATTCTGAACCCCCCTCCCACCTCCCTCCCCATCTCATCCCTTTGGGTCATCCCAGTGCACTGGCCCTGAGCACCCTGAAACGTGTATATTACATTTTTTGAAATAGATCACCAGTCCAGGTTAGATGCATGAAATAGACATTACTTTTTAGCTAACTTTTAGATTTACAGAAAAATGAAGTCAAAGTAGAGTTCCGTATACCCCCTCAACCACCCCCCAGCCTCCAGGACACATAGTTTCTCCTACTGTTCACATCTTGTGTGAGAGTGGTACATTGTTAGAGTTGATGCAAAAGCCATAGTATATTCTTATTACTAAAACCCATACTTTGCAGTAGGATTCATTCTTGTGTTCTACAGTTTTATGGGTTTTCACAGAGATGTGACATGCGTCCACCATGACAGTATCATACAGAACAGCTGCTCTAACTACCCCCTGTGCTTCACCCCTTCGTCAGTCCCTGCCCGCAAGTCCCAGGCAACCACACATCTGTTTGCTCTCTCCTTGAACTTGCCTTTTCCACAATTCCATATAGTTGGAATCTTGCAGTATGTGGTCTTTTCAGACTGGCTTCTTTCCTAACAGTATACATTTGAATTTCCTCCATTATCTTTTATGGCTTGGAAACTCTTTTCTCTTTGTTGCTGAATAATGTTCTATTGTATGATAACCTCTGTGTTTATCCTTCCACCTATCAAAGACTATCTCGGTTGCTTCAAAATTTCAGCCGTTATAAATAAAGATGCTATGAACATTCATAGGCAAATTTTTGTGGGGTCCTAATTTTCAACTGATTTTGGTAAATACCAAGTAGTTTAATTGCTGGATCACATGGAAAGGGTTTGTATAAATTTGTAGGAAATTGTTAAGCTGTTTTCCAAAGAGGCTCTACCATTTTGCATTCCCACTAACAATGAGAGTTCCTGTTGCTCCAAGTTTTCACTGGCATTTGGGATTGTCCATTTTTTTTTTCTATTTTATCTGTCACAGTAGATGTGGAATAGTGTCACATTGTTTTAATTTTAAATTCTCTAATAACATGAATGGAAAGCCCAGTGGTTTAGCGGTAAAGAATCTGCCTGCAATGCAGGAGCTTTGCAGATGTTGGTTCGATCCTCAGGTCAGGAAGATACCCTGGAGCAGGAAATGACTACTCACTCAAATATTTTTGCCTGAGAAAACCCATGAACAAAGGAGCCTGGTGGGCTACTGTCCGTAGGATTGCAAATAAGCATATGAAAAATGTGTTTAAGGTAGTATGTTATGGTTGTTGATTAGTCGCTAAGTCATGTCTGACTCTTTTGTAGTGATGCTTTCTAAGGCCCACTTGACTTCACATTCCAGGATATCTGGCTCTAGGTGAGTGATCACACTATCATGATTATCTGAGTCGTGAAGATCTTTTTGGTACAGTTCTTCTGTGTATTCTTGCCACTTCTTCTTAATATCTTCTGCTTCTGTTAGGTCCATACTGTTTATGTCCTTTATCGAGCCCATCCTTGCATGAAATGTTCCCTTCATATCTCTAATTTTCTTGAAGAGATCTCTAGTCTTTGCCATACTGTTGTTTTCCTCTATTTCTTTGCATTGATCGTTAAGCAAAGCTTTCTTGTCTCTCCTTGCTATTCTTTGGAACTCTGCATTCAGATGGGAATATCTTTCCTTTTCTCCTTTGCTTTTTGCTTCTCTTCTTTTCACAGCTATTTGTAAAGCCTTCTCAGACAGCCATTTTGCTTTATGGATTTCTTTTTCTTGGGGATGGTCTTAATCCCTGTCTCCTGTACAATGTCACGAACCTCTGTCCATAGTTCATCAGGCACTCTGTCTATCAGATCTAGTCCCTTAAATCTATTTCTCACTTCCACTGTATAATTATAAGGGATTTGATTTAGGTCATACCTGAATGATCTAGTGGTTTTCCTTACTTTCTTCAATTTAAGTTTGAATTTGGCAATAAGGAGTTCTAGATGCGAGCATGCAGTTTAGGGAAACATTAACATTCAGATCATAGCAGAAAGGATGTGAGGCAACCGAACACTATTCTCAAATAAATTCATAAAAAACAGTAGAAATGATGGTTCTCCAAAATGTATTTGCCTCCTTAGATATATGAGAAGGGGTTGGATGGCTGATTCTTAATGTTAGTACCAGAGGACACCTATCCACCATCTACAGCAAGTCAGCAGCACACAAATGGTCAGACCCAGGACTCGATTCTTCCCAATGCCTCCCAGCAGATGGACCATACACTTAGACTCTACCACACTGTCCTTCCCTGTGCTAGTCTCATCGGGCCTGAGTATTTTCCCCTAATCATTATCTTTTACCATCACAGAATATCAGTTGACATCATTTAACAACCCCTGCCCTATAACCTTGGTTCTCCAAGTGTGGTCTGAGGACCAGTGGCCTGGTGTCACCTGGGAATTTCAGGCTTCACCCAGAACTCACAGGTTAGAATTTGAATTTAACGAGATTCCCCAGTGATTTATATACACGTTACAATTTGGAAGCACTGCCCTCTTACACCCTCCACTGGGAAGCTTCTTTATAAAGGTCTTTGTAGTCTCCTAAATTCAGCTTCTTCTGTCTCAAATTACGTTCCTACATCTGGTCATCAAACTGCTTCTTTTTCTTTCCATCCGAGAGATGGCTTTTCCAGACCCACTGCTGACAGATGCTGCTTCACTACCCAGAGATGCTCCTTCCAAGGCTGTGGGTATTCTAAGGGAGAGGAAAAAGGAAATAATTTGAGGTCAGTTCAGTTTCTCTGTCCACTTAATTCCATATAAGATACATGTGGCTTGTTTTTATTTTCTTAAATCTACCAGTTTCTGATTTCTTGATGCTATACATTGTTAAAGAATCATTTGCATGTCTTCTTGAAGTTGAAAGTCTTAGATAAAATTAGTTACGATCTTTTTTTTCAAGTCTTTATTGAATTTGTTACAATATATTTTATGTTTTGGTTTTCTGATGCATACATCACTTGGGATCTTAGCTCCCTGACCAGGAATCGAATCCTCACCATCTGCATTGGAAGGTGAAGTCTTAACTAGACATCCAAGGAAGTCCCTAGTCTTGATGTGTGATTTTAAGAAGCATACATGCTAAGTTGCTTCAGTCGTGTATAACTCTTCGCTACCCTTAGGACTGTAACCCGCCAGGCTCCTCTGTCCATGGGATTCTCCAGGCAAGAATACTGGAGTAGGTTGCCATGCTGTCCTCCAGGGGATCTTCTAGACCCAAGGATAGAATCTGCATCTCTTACATCTCCTGCATTGATAGGCAGGTGCTTTTACCACTAGCACCACCTGAGAAGCCCCAGTTTTAAGAAGGCACCTTTTCAAACACCATCAATGCGAATACTTGTGATATTAGGCCAGTCACAAAACACCCATGGGCCTCTTGGTGAGTTATTTTGTAACTGGAAGGATTAGGAGTCTCCTCCTCTCACTCCCACTGGCAGACCCCTGCAGGGCAAACTGTAATACTCAGTAGGTTGAGGTAAACTGGTCTGTAAACCGAGAAAATATGGGGAAAATGAACAAAGCTATCAGGGCCCCCTATTAGGGGGTCTTGGTTGAGGATTTCAGTGTGCAACGTAACATTGTTATGATAAACAGATGGGGGTGAAGTGGGGCCTGATTTGACCTTTTATAGTTTCCAAATGTTCATGAAAGGCAATGTACCTTTAGTTGTAAAGAACTCGTGCTTTTCAATCTATCCAGTACATAGGTAAGTTTCTTTAAAATATTCCATCTTATGATAATAAAAGCCTGCAGGCTTCAGATTGAGACAGATCTAGAGTCACATGCCAGCTTTAAGGTTAACTAGTTCTGTGACCTTGGGCAACTTAATTTCTTTTTTGTAAAATGTAGAAGTGCATAACTAATGTGTAGAGTTGAGAAATTTTGTGAAAATGGATGCAAAATATCTTGTAGGTTCTGCAGACTCGATAGCTTATGGCTTTTGTTATCTAGATTCTAGGGTAAAGTTTAGCAGAGTAAACATGTAAGAAATACTTGTTAAATGTGACTTTTCCCTGAACTCATCTTTTTATGTTGAGGGATAGATGTAGTAATAATCTGTGGAAATGGTCTTCTATTGATAACTCAACTTAGAAGTTGATTTATATAAGAAGTCCCCAGTGTAAAAATCAATCTTGTTAACCAACATTGTCACTAAGACAGATTTTAGGATGACATATCAGAGAGATAATGAGTCGGCATCCATAGACATCCTTGATATAGACACGGCTTTTCTCTATAATGATTCATGCTTCCAATCTAGAACTCAGGAGGAGAAACGTATTTTCGTTTCTATTCCATGAATGCAGTAGCTATTAGCTCAGTTCAAATTTCTTGCCCATCAGCGTTTGAAGGAAGTACTTTTCACTTCAGCTGGGGCAAGGAATGAGTGAGACATTCACAGGCACTGGACATTTGCATTTTAGGGGTTCCTAGTCCAGCTGTTACTGTCCAGAAGAAGAACTAGTGGAGTGGCACTAGGAATTTGGACGTGCCACATACGAAAAGACTTGGGGTGAAGAACCAGCAAAGCAATATACCGTGTCACATCCTAAACTATGAGTAATGACTTTTGCTGCTGCTGCTGCTGCTGCTAAGTCGCTTCAGTCGTGTCCGACTCTGTGAGACCCCTTAGACAGCAGCCCACCATTCTCCCCTGTCCCTGGAATTCTCCAGGCAAGAACACTGGAGTGGGTTGCCATTTCCTTTTCCAATGCATGAAAGTGAAAAGTGAAAGTGAAGTCGCTCAGGCATGTCCGACTCTTTGCGACCCCATGGACTGCAGCCTGCCAGGCTCCTCCATCCTTGGGATTTTCCAGGCAAGAGTACTGGAGTGGGTTGCCACTGCCTTCTCCAAATGACTTTTGAGTTCACACTTAATATTTATTTTATGTGCTGTTATATTTTATTAATTAAAACTTTTATAATCTTATTCATTTAAACTTTATCTGCTAATCTTGAATTGATCTATACCCTTTTATTGTCCTTTTAGTTATTCTTTAGATTCAGTTGAAAAGCCTGGAGTTTATAGTTTATGGGGTTGCAAAGAGTCGGACATGACTGAGCAACTGAACTGAACCGATAACATTTGAAACTTTATTTATTTGCTTTTGACTGTGCTGGATCTTTGTTGGTGTGTGGGCTCTTCTCTAGTTGCGGTGCATGGGCTTCTCATTGCAGTGGTTTCTCTTGTGGTGAAACACAGGCTCTAAGGCGTTTGGGCTTCAGTAGTCATGGCACATGGACTCAGGAGTTGCGGCTGCTGGACTCCACAGCACTTGGACTTAGCTGCTTTGAGGCATGTGGGATCTTCCCATACCAGGGTTCAAACCTGTGTCCCCTGCATTGGCCGGTGGATTTTTTTTTTTTTTTTACCACCAAGCAACCAGAGAAGCCCAGATCTTTTTCTAAAAAGAGTTTTACTTTCTTATTTATTTTTTCTGGCTTCATCTTACAGCATGTGGAACTTTCCCATCAGGTGTCAAACCTGTGTCCCCTGCAGTGAGAGCATGGAGTCTTAACCACTGGAACACCACAATGTTCTGGTAACCTTATTTAAATAGTGCTCAGAATTAAAGGACAGAACACTGACTGGGGTACTTTAGATACCTTAAATGGTAAAGTAATTTGTGAAGTTCAGGTTCCTGGTGGTTGGTTATATGAGTGGGCTTTGGGCAGGGAAAATCCTGTCTAAATCCATACTAAAAATCCTTTACCTCGTTCTTAAAGCTTGCACTAAAAATGAGGTTCACGATTGAAAATATTTATTTCTAAATTGGCTGAACAATCTGCATTTATCTCACTCTAGAGTGATAAAAATGGCAACATTATTCCAACTGTTGATTTTAATTCCCAAGAAACTACTCATCATTTTTTAAAATTTTTCTTATTCAATCCTTTATTATGGATTTTTTCTCCATTTGTAGTTTTTCTCCTCTCTTTGAAAAGATGAATGATATCAGAAAATTTAAAAATCTGTTTTTCACAGCTATTTTTATATGATAAAAAAGCAGTTTCTTCAAATTGAAGAAGCACTGACAAATCTCATTACTTTCCTGCTTCATAGTCTAAGGATTTTAGTTTGGTTTTGGGGAGACCTTTTCAGAACTAAACTAGAATTTTTTTCTACTAGTGCACTCATCATCCCATGTAGAAACTATAATATTGACAAAAATATGCTATGTGATTTTCCCATTATATATACTTTTCTGGCTCCATTTAAGGTAACATCCATCCTCAATATTGTGTTCACTATATCTTTTAGGAATTCATTACATTTTCATCTTTATTTTTGGAACTTACACAAAAAGGTTAGGAAATCATCTCTCAGGAATATGTGATTCAGAAACAGTTAATGCAACATAAAACAATACTCAGATTGGAGATATTAGTCCTTGCTTTTTTGTTCAAATACTGTAATTTAATGTTTGACAAGGAAGAGCACAAATCAAATTTTATGGCACTCTGAAAGTTCTCTCTCTCACATGAAGAAACTTGTCAGATGAAAAAACTATGTCATTTGTCATTGAGAACTGGGGTAACTATCCAGTGCTAATCAAAGTGTACAGAGTTAATAATGAATTACATGTGTAAGTAAGTCTTCCCATTTGTACTGCACACAGAAAAACAATGCCAATTTTGAGAGAGAGAACATGGTCCTTCTAATCACTGATATTTGCCATTGAATTGTCCTAGAATATTATCTCATTGTGATCTTGATTTCTCTCATCTCTAGTAAAATCGATTTTTTTTCATGTATTAATTGGTCATATACAATTCCTTTTTAATAAAATACCTATATATGTCTTTTGTCTTTTGAATTTTTTCTTTTTGACTTGTAAATGTATTATATTTTTACTCTTATGCAGATACACATGTTACAAACATATTACCCAGTCTCTATCTTACCTCTTTACTTTTTTAAGAGTGTTTTATATAATCAAAATATAACAGCTACTTTGATTTTAGTATGAAAAATTGTTCAATTTTGGTATTACTATTTCCTTTGTAATTTTAAGAACTCCTTCTCTACCCAATGGTTAGAATAACAGTTTTCATGCTATGCTGGTTAATATATAACTGCTATAGAATATATATAATATATAGCATTAATATAAGTAACGTCTTAATTCATTAATTGTTATGGTACACACATGGGCCATAAAAAATGTGTGAGACACTGTCTTCAAGAGAAATAAACCCATGGACAGATACACTGAACATGGTAAATGCTACTACGACATTTAGTATACTTGGGTAGAAACACACTTCTTTAAGACAGGATTCTGTAACGTGGAAAATCTATGTAGTTTTGTTCACATCTGCCTTAACATTTGATTGAAACAGGCAGGAACATCTAGTCTCCTCATTTGTCTATAATAATATTTGAAAACCATGGAAGAATTTGTTGAAAATGAGTCATATACAGCTGATTATAAAACAGATTTTATGTGTCAATTTTGTGTGTGTGTTTCCAAACCCTTTCACCCTTACCTCCCACTAAGATTCTAGTGTGAATTATGAAACTGCAACGTTGGAATTACAAAGCTGCAACTGATTATGATGCAAACTAGATCATCCTTGGTATATGCCATGTTTGTTCTTATCCTAGTTCAGTGTGTTTAGATGTTTGCTTCTTCACTCATCTTGAGACCCTTGTTCCTAGTCACACTGAATCCTTAGCTTTTGCCAATGTTGTTGTTGAGTTGCTGCATCGTGTCCAGCTCTTTGTGACCCCCTAGACTGTAGCCTGCCAGCTTTCTCTGTCCATGGGATTTCCTGGGCAAGAATACTGGAGTGGGTTGCCATTTTCTTCTCCAAGGGATCTTCCCAACACAGGAATCGAACCCACATCTCCTGCATTGGCATGGGGGTTCTTTACCTCTGAGCCACCAGGGAAGCCCAGCGTTTGCCAGTACATTTGATCAAAGTGTAGAGTCTAAGTATGTAGCAGTCATCCACACGGATGGCTTTGATTACATCAAGTGTGCTCTGCAAAATGCAAGTTGTCTTCTTTCTTAGAACAATGACTATCTTTTCTCCTCTCTAATCTCAGACTTCTTGAAACTATTTGAACTCTCTTTGGTGGCTTCTGGAGAATTGATCTCATGTGTGCTGTCTGTGGGAGGAGAATGCTTTAAATCACCTATTGTGGGATGTTCCAGCTCTTGCTTGAAGTTTCATATGAAAATTGATGCCCAAGGCAGAGAAAAAATATGCATGGGCTGAAACATCATTAAACTTCCCCCAATTCAGTAAGCACATCCATACTTGAAAATCCTTCATATTATACTAAGACAGGAGTAAGAACAGGGTGAAAGGAACAAAGAGAAGAGTTACTTAACCTACATGGGGTGACCGAAGAATACACCTAAGAAGAATAAGAGTTAGCTTAATGAAGAAGAAAGAGGAGGAAAACAGTGCAACATGCAGCAGCTGCAATAGAGAAAGGCTATGGAGCTTTCAAACGATGGCTCATTTCCTTCTGTGGCTTAGAAGACATTGATATCATCACCCAATTCAAATCCTCAATATGGTAGTATAGGGATTCACCATCATCGTCACCACTAGAAACCACACTAGTGGTTAGTGTATGTAAATAGGATCTCATACACATTGATTTAAAGTGACATTCATATCAAAATAGATCATTTCACACAAGGGACAAAGGGCAAACCTTGGCCACAAATTGTGTGCCAAGAGGGTGGTTTTACAAAAAAAATTCCCTGAGGTCTTTTTCCTTACCAAGGGCAAAATGCTCAAATGCATGATCTTGCCACATGTTTCCCTTCGAGCAGATGGCAGAAAGGTTTGTCTGCAATGTGGAACTTGTTAAGGGGGGAAGGTTTTCCTGATAGAGATCAAGAAGACTGCTTAAATTTACTTAGTGGTGGAATGGTTTGTAATCCATTCATGCTTGTGAGTTTAATGCCTTTATAATTACTTGTAAGTAGATTGAGAGCCTCCAGAATCAACTCAAGGGGAAAGACTGTTTATCTGATGCTTAAACTTCTGCTGAACACTCCAGACAATAAATTTATTTCTTGTCTATGTCGCTGAATTATGTTTTACAAAGACGTTTTAATTTTGCTGCTTTGATAATGAAAATACTCCTTTGCCTGTCTAAGAAAAAGAGGTCAAGGACCATAAAAGACTTGCTTTTGGGAAATGGGCTGATGGTTTTTATGGATAGTAACGTCAAGATCAACCACCACTAAAATATGATCACTGTCACTACCGCCTCAGGAGCTCTGTTGTATAGATGAGGATGCACTAGGTTTTGCTATGGTAACAAACCCCAAATATCAGTGGCTGAGGACAACCTTATTTCTTCCTCATATGAAGTTCACTCTGCAAAACTTTCCAAGGCAGCTGTCCTCCATGTGTTGGCTCAACATTCCAGAGTACTTGAAACTTACTGCACTTCCATATCAACACACACTTCCATAATCCCCCATGCAGAATGAGAACTAAATGATCCTGTACTGACAATGAAATATTCCATCCCCCCAAGTGGTTCAAGTCTGTTTGTCCATAACCCGTTAAGAACTAAAATAAGAACCCTCACCAACTGCAAGTTGGGCTAGGAGCTTTAATCCTCTCATATACTGATAGGGGGAGGAAATTGAATAAAGAAAAGTATTCACAGTCTACTTTAATATGAATTGTTCCAAACTGCAAAGTAACTTTATGCAGTAGGGATTAATGTGCTCATTTTAAATACCAGAGGCAGTATAGATTAAGTGCCTGAGATCCTGGATTTGGAGTCGAAAATTCTTGAATCCCCAACATATGCTTTATGGGAGCTGAGGCAAAATGTGATCTCTTTTTCGTTTTTTGATTAATTGGGATGAGATTATCTACTTCATAGAGATGTTTTGAGATTTAAATACAGGAAATAAAAGGATTTCAGTTTCTGATACATAGGTGCTGGAAAAACTCATAGTGTTAAGAGGATACTGCTTATCTGAGTTAAGAAATACATAGGTAATGAAAAAGAGATTATTTTTCTCAAATACTTTAGGTGAATGTGTTGACTCAGAAGACAAAAGTTTTTAAAGCTAGCCACACTGGATTCAGAACTCACATTTATCTAATTTCCTATCATATCACAACGCCTTTTGTTTTGACATGGGATGATAATGTGTTATCAGGTTGTCCCAAACTTTCTTTACAAGCAGTCTCTCTTCCTAACCCAACCTCTCTAGCCTGGCCTGACCATATTCACAGAGGAGACTTGGGCTCAGACACAGTTGCTCAGGGCTTTCCAGGTGGCAGAGAGGTAAAGATTCACCTGCCAATGCAGGAGATGAAGGAGATGCAGTTTTGATCCCTGGGTGGGGAAGATCCCTTGGAGGAAGAAATGGCTACCCATTCCAGTATTCTTGCAAGGAAAATTCCATGGACAGAAGAGCCTGGCAGACTGAAGTCCATGGATCTCTAAGAGTTGGATACGACTGAAAGACTGAGCATCCAGACATACACAGTTGCTCAAACATTGATGCAAGGAAGCAGTGTTGTATGAGGAGACTTGGACTCCAGTCATATCTTCATCACTTAATGTTTATGTGGCCTTAGGCAAGTCACTTAAATTCTCAACTATGCATATCGGAAAGTAGAAATTTGTGTGTCAAACAAAATAAAATGAAACAGAAAACAAAATGGTAAATATTTCATTTCTACTTCATGGAGCTATAGGGATAAATATATATTAAAATATTTAAAAACACTGAAATATCCAAAGGGCCATACAGTGAGAATTGTTGTTACTATTAGAGCTTAATGACAGAAAAGCTGCTATCTAGCCGAGGAGCAGAGACATGAAGACCCAGATCAGGGTAGGTTACATGGGTCTGATTTCATTGCAAAGGCCTATGGTGAGAACAGTGTATTTTTCCCAAAGTCCTAAACCCCTAGATACCTACACACTCTGTTTATCACCCAGCCTGACCTGCTACCTGCCTATAGTCAGCCACCCAGACTATCTCTTTTTGAAAACAGATGATGTATATTTAATTAAAATTAAGACTATTCCTTCTTAGGCAAAATTTCTTAGTACACAAGAGCACAGATTACGAAATAAAAACATCTGCTCTTCAAAATATATTGTAAGAAAAGACATTGTTAAGAAAATTAAATGATAAGCAACAGACTGGGAGAAAACATTTGACAGAAGACTTGTACCTATAAGATACAAAGAGCTCATACAAAAAAAAAAAGAAAAAGGCAATCTAATTTTTTTCTAAAGACAAAGAATCTAAGCAGACATTCCATCAAATGGCCATTAACACCTGTTCAATGTTATTGTTATCAGAGAAATGCAAATTAAAACACAATGGGATACTGCACACATATTAGAATGGCTAAGTTAAAAAATACCAAGTGTTATTGAGATGATAGAGAAACTGAAACTCTCATATATTGCAAGTAGAAACGAAAAGTTTGCAGCCACTTTGGAAAATATTTTGGTATTTTCTTATAAAGTTACCATACACTTAACACATGTCCCAATATTCCTTCTCTCTAAAATTTATCCAAGAGAAATGAAATCATGTGCATACCCAGTTTTGCTTGGGAATGCTCGTAGTATCTTTGATCATAATCATACTAAATAGGAAACAACCCAAATATCCATCTACTGATGAATAGATTAGAGCATTTTGTGGTATATGCATATAAAAGAAAACTATTCATCAATAGAAAGGAACAAAATGTTGCTACGTGTATACATGATTGAACCTCAAAAGCATTAAGCTTAGTGATAAAAGACAGACAAGAAAGACTGCATTCTGTAGTCTATTTATATGAAGTGACAGAAAAGGCAGGTATAGTGTCTGAAAGACAGCAATTGCTTTTCTAGGTTTGAAAGGAGGATTGCTTGTAAAGGAGATTGAGAGAGCTTGTTGACTTGATGGAAATGTTCCATATAGTTTGTAGGTTGTCACACAACTGTATATACTTGTCAGACTTTATTGAATAGTGCTGTTGATCAGTGATCCACAAGTACATAACTGCCCACAAACAGGTAGAGGTAGAATGAATGCTCATGTTGCAATAGGTTAAATCAATTAAAAATATTTTATTCATCTTTTATAGGTGTTTTCAGTGGGATTAATTTGATACAAGATAATCCATCAGATAATCCCTTGTGGCTCAGTTGATAAAGAATCTGCCTGCAATGTGGGAGACATGGGTTTGATCCCTGGATTGGGAAGATCCCCCCAGAGAAGGAAAGTCTACCCACTTCAATATTCTAGCCTGGAGAATTCCATGCACTGCATAGTCCATGGGGTTGCAAAGAGTTAGACATGACTGAGAGACTTTCACTTTCACTTTCGTTTTCAATCCATCAGAAATGTCTTTTCATTTTTTCTTTTAAAATTTATATTCATGTTTATTAGTGAAGTGGAACTAATTTTTAAGTTACTGCACAGTCTAGTTACTTCTTCTCTGATTTTAAAAATGTAACATCAGAGTAATCTTAAATTTTCAAATGTAGTAGAGAATTCCCATATATGTCTCCCTATACAGTTATCCTTATAATTGACATTTTATATTAATATTGCACACATATCACAATAAATACATCAACACTGACCATTATTATTAACTGAAGTCCACATTTTATTCAGATTTCCTTAGTTTTTATCTAGTGTTCTTTTTTCCTGTTTCAAAATCCTATCCAGGATACTATGGTAGACGTGCATCCTGTCTTCTTCATAGGGTCCTCTTAGCTATGGCAGTTTCCTCAGGTTTTACTTATGTTTTATTCCCTTAAGTTTTAGGGAGTACTGGCTAGGTTTTTCTGGAATATCCCTCACCTGGGATTTATCTTAAGTTTTTCTTATGATGGGACTCTTTAAGGACTTGGAGGAGAACAGCCACAGAGGTAAAGTGCCATTCCATCGTATCAAATCAAGGCTACATGTTATGAATTTGACTCTTCACTGTTGAAGTTGGTGCTGGTCACATGATTGAGGTGGTATTTGTTTGGTTCGTTCATTGTACTCTTTTCTCTCTTTTCATTCTGTACTATATATATAAATATATACATATATATATATATGAAAATGAAAATGAAAGTTGCTCAGTCGTGTCCAACTCTGTGACCCCATGGACTGTAGCCTGCCAGGCTCTTCTGTCCTTGGAATTCTCCAGGCAAGAATACTGGAGTGGGCAGCCATTCCCTTCTCCAGGGGCTCTTCCCAACCCAGAGATCGAACTCAGGTCTGCCTCATTGCAGGCAGATTCTTTACCATCTGAGCCACCAGGGAAGCCCATGTATGTAAATATATATATTTATATATTTAATTTTGATTTGGATCATTTATGAAGTCTATTGAATTCGTTACAATATTGCTTTTGCTTTATGTTTTGTTTTGTTTTTTAGCCTCGAGACATGTGGGATCTTAGCTCCCTGATCAGGGTTTGAACTTGCACCTCCTGCATTAGAAAGCAAGTTCTTAACCACAGGACCACCAGGGAAGTCCTCATTCTGTACTTTTTCAATTAAGTGACTCCATGCAGCCCATACTCCAGCAGGGAGGAGTTACGCTTCACCTCACTGAAAACAGAGTTATCTACATAAATTATTTGGAGTTCTTTTGCATGGGATATTTTTCTATTCCTCTTATTTATTAATTTATTCATTTACTGATTTTTATCAGCATGAACTCATTTTATACTTTGGGTTATAACCAATAATACTTTATTTTTTTATTGCTCAAATTGTTCCAGACTTGGCACTGGGAAATCTTTAATTTTAATTCTGTGTATCATTGACATAGTTTCATCATTATGACTATTTTTTTAGTACTTCCTCACTTTCTGACAGTACAAAATGCTCCAGGTATTAACTAGGTGTTAACTTTTCAAATACTTATTTTTTTTCCTGAGTTGCTGTAATCACAGATCTTCTTACATGATAATTAAATTAATTATATTAAAGCATTTATTCAGATTGTCCATAAATATTGAACAGGTTGGAATCAGGGTATTAGGAACAGAGAACTAGGAAAGTATAAATTATAGTCAGAGAGCAAGATGCATGCCACTGAAATCACATTATAGATTGAAGTTATAGAAATGTAAGTTCTGATACATAACCACAAGAATGAGTGCCTAGGACCAGATTATCTGAAGAGAGGTGTTCAAGAAATTAATAGGTATTTTGGACTCAGTGGGAGAAAATGAGGGTGGGATGATTTGAGAGAATAGCATTGAAACATGTATATTACCATATGCAAAATAGATGACTAGGGCAAGTTCGATGCATGAAGCAGGGCACCCAAAGTCAGTGCTCTGGGACAACCTAGAGGGATAGGGTGGGAAGGGTGGTGGGAGGGTTTCAGGGTGGAGGTAGCACATGCATACCTGTTTCTGACGTATCCAATGTGCTGATTCATGTCGATATATGGGAAAAAAGCAACACAATATTGTAAAGCAATTATCCTCCAATTAAAATTTTTAAAAAAGTTAATAGGTGTTAGAAGAATCATCTATATGCACTTTGAAATCACTAAGAATTAAGATAGGAATAATGTTACAGGCAGTGAACCTGTAACTATGAACACTGAGATTTGAAGGGAAACAGGCAGACGATAGCAAAAAGCAATGATGCAATCTGATGCCATGTGACTTAAAGCTGGGGTTTTAAGTGAGGAGCAGGGGAGAATGGTTTAGAAATGGCAATGAGGTATGCAGAGAATACATATCTCTCCTGCAATTAAGAGGGCTGGCTGTGTAGAAGCAACATCTCAGAGAAGGGTCACGTTGCTGTAAGAACATGAAGATAAAGAATGTCTAGAGTTGATTTTGAGTATACAGTAACATTACTACTAATTAGCAATGAATTCCAGAGATCATGGTAGAATTTAAGAATTGAGGTGGGGTTAGGAGACAATAATGGATTCGACCATATTTGTAGAAATTTCAGGTTAGAATGACGGAGTTGAGAAAGAAAGTGAAAGTTGCTTGGTCATATCCTACTACCCTATTCAGTCCATGGAATTCTCCAGGCCAGAATACTGGAATGGGTTAGCCTTTCCCTTCTCCAGGGGATCTTCCCAAGCCAGGGATCAAACCCAGGTCTCTCCCGAATTGCAGGTGGATTCTTTACCAGATGAGCCACAAGGGATGGAGTTGAAGGGTAACTCAAAAGTCTGTAGTGATAATTGGGTATAATGGACATAGTAAAATCAGACTCCATAGGTAGAGCATGGGTATTAGAGGTAAGGCTGTAGGCTGGTGGGGTAGGGAACAGTGGAGGTCTGGTTCTATTTTTTTTTTTTAAGTTTAAATTTTAAAAATCAAATTTATTTTTGTCTGCACGGGGTCTTTGCTGCTGTTCTCAGGCTTTCGCTAGTTCTTTCAAGCAGGGACTACTCTCCATCTGCGGTGTGCAGGTTTCTCGTTGCTGTAGCTTCTCCTATTGTGAAGCACAGGCTCTAGGTGTGTTGGCTTCAGTAGCTGTGGCTCCCTCTCCTGCTCTAGAGCACGGGCTCAGTACTTTGTGACACACAGACTTAGCTGCTCGGCGGTATGTGGGATCATCCTGGACCAGAGATTGAACCCATGACCCCTGATATACCAAGTCAAAGAAACTGCTGTAAAAAAGCCTTTAGTAATATGGTGGTAGAATGTGGGGGAGGGGATTTCATACTCCTTCAATTATGTCTCGGTGTTTTAACAAGCCTGCATCTCTGGACTGTGAACTTCACAACTGTCTCTCATTTTTTACTTCCCCTCTTACATGCTACAGAATGATTCAAGTGAGCTGGAATTGAGTAGTTCTGTTCTCCCATATGGAAGGCTAAAGTTGATCACAATTGGGTATTTCTTTTCCCCCAGATCATTTAGATTCTGATAATACCTCATCAGGTTAGCATCTAGTTAACTGGTTTTTCCTGTGGACAGGTTTTGTTAAGAATAACATGAGCTGATGTATTTCAAAGTGGCTTCGTTCCTCTTTTTCTGCCAGAATCAAAAGGGTTTTCTTTTTCTCCAATATTTACTGTGAAAACCTGGTCAAGCTCCTGAAGGTAAATCTCAAAAAATTGTTGCAACATCCTCCCACTCCCCCTCCCCCCCAACCCTGGCCGGGGAGTAGTTCTCCATGGAGTTTATTTATTTATTTATTTATTTATTTATTTAAATTGGAGGCTAATTACTTTACAATATTATAGTGGTTTTTGCCATACATTCACATGAATCAGCCATGAGTGTACATGTGTCCCCCATCCTGAATCTCCCATAGAGTTTTTCATGGAGTTATCTACACTGAGCTTCCAATAGTTCATCCAGTTCAGGTTTTTCTAATCTACATTGGTTCCCCATGCAGTTTCTGCTCATGAGTCTCTCTCCTGGTGAGCCATGACCATTTATATTTTCCAGTCTATCCCTCCAATTTGTGGGGCCATAGTGAGCCCTGTGTCCTTCTCTGTCTTATGGATCCAAGAAATGTTGATATGGTCTGTTCAGTTCTTACTCGTTAGGATGGAGTGGTGACTTCTGAGCTCATCGTGTGTGGAACTCTGTGGGTTCTATTTTGACCCTGTTTAAAGAGACCCAAAGGTCTGGGGGGCATAAACTTAGTTCCACGAGGTAAGTCCTCTCCAGATTCCAGATCCCAGAGGAGGCGGGTGAAACCCTGAGAGAAGAGGGTGTAGTCAGATCCAGCAAGTGGGGCCCAGTTGATCCCTTTGGAGGAGAGTAGCCAGATCTCCACATTCTTGACAGATGATAAATGATGGCTGGGTAGCCTGGTTTACATCCATTTTAAGTATCTCTTCTTGGTCTCTGATAACTCTGGGGTGAAGAAGGTGGAAAGATTTTGTTTATTCAATGTGGAGGATATTGGCATTTATGTTAGTATGTAAAATCTGTCTATAATTTTCCTCGGTTGTCGCGTATTGGAATCAAGGTCATCATGGCCTCATAAAACGAGTTTGGGAGAATTCTTTCTTTTATTATTCTCTGGAACAGTTTGCATAAGGCAGAGCTTTTGTGTTCCTTGAAGGTTTAGTAAAAATCGTCTATAAAACTGTCTGAGTCTGATGATGTTGATGTTGGGGTTTGTGGGAAGGTAAGGGTTATGGAAAGGTAGGGTAGTGAGATGAACTTTTTAAACTCACTCAATTTGATTTATTTAATAGATACTCAATTTATCTATTTTTCTTAGATCTGTATGATAATTTACCAGGTTTTTTTTGGTAAAATTTTTCATCACATCTTAGTTTTCAAATTTACCAGCATAAAACTATTCCTAAAGTTCTGTAAAGATTGGAAAAAAATCTCCATTGTATCTGTAGTTGTATCCTGTAACAGCTTTTTTCCTTCTCTAGTTTTGTGATGAATTTGACTATTTTATTAGCCTTTCAAAGAATAAGCTTTGAATTTGTTGTTTTTCTCTATTTTATCTTGCTTTTTAATACTATTTCTTTCCTACAATTTTCTTAGAGTATCTCAAGTTCACACTTAGCTTGTAGGTTTCCATATGTGTATATGTTTGCCAATGTATATATCCCTGTAAAGACTGGTGCAGTTGCCTTCTGCTAGTTTTATGTGCTATTATTTTAGCCTCTGTCTTTTAATTTAGTTTTTATTTCTGACAGCTGGGAAGTTCTCTTTCTTGTGAGCTCTCTTGTGTATTTTAAATGCTTTTCTGTTGGTAATATTTTATTTGTGCAAAAAGGGACTCCACTTTAGGTCAGTCTACTGGTTATTGGAATTGGAAGACAAATACACCTCTTGGAGCTGATAATGAAGTTTTGTTTTTTACTAAGATGGGAGAATTAGTACAACACCATAATGTTGAAATTCATGAAAATTAAAAATATATCTATAAGTCAAAGAGTAGAAGTGAGTGAATTTATAGGCAGGGGTATGTATACATTTTCTTAAGATCATTCTAAATAATAAGTCAAGTTGATGGCAGCACTTTATTCTTCTATAAAGTGGGAATGAGAAAGTCTTTAACACTTCCTTGTCTGAGGGTAAAATCAAAGTAGTAGGGAAAACACTTCAAAAAGTAGACACAGTGTTAGCACTCAGCATCATGCTAGTGCTCAGGTGTGCAGTCGTGCCTGACTTTTTTGCAACTCTTTGCAACCCTATGGACTGTAGCCCCCCAGGTTCCTTTGTCCATGGGATTTTTCAGGCAAGAATACTGGAGAGGGCTGCCATTTCCTTCTTCAAGGGATCCTCCCGACCCAGGGATCAAATCTGCAACTCTTATGTCTCCTGCATTAGCAGGCAGATTCTTTATTGCGGAGCCACCTGGAACCCAGCATAGGACAGTCTAATTTCCAAGTGTTTGGAGTCAGATGTTATGGGATGTCTGTGAATGTGTTATGTAGCCCTTACTGCACTGCATACAAATCACTATTATTTTAAATACTTATTTAATATGAAAACTATTTGGGCTTCCCTGGTGACTGAGAAGGTAAAGAATCTGCTTGCAACACAGGAGACGGGTTTGATCCCTGGAGAAGGGAATGGCTACCCACTCCAGTATTCTTGCCTGGAGAATTCCATGAACAGAGGAGCTTGGTGGGCTACAGTCCATGATGGATTGCAAAGAGTTGGACATGACTGAACAATTAACATATTCACACTTTTAGTTAAAATTAGCACATTTATAACATATGCGGAGTAAATAAAATATTCAGTTAGGTGATATCAAAGAGTAAATATCTTTGAATGCTTTCTAGTAGAAGAGAATGGAGAGTTTAGTGAGTGAAAGGCAGCTATGAAGTTTCAACCTTATCACTTCTACCTAAATATTGTTTCAAGGTGCCAATTTTTAAAGACTCTACCAGACCCTTCTCTGTATGTGCTTACTGGTATTCAATTTATTTTCTTTTTAGCTATTACATCAAATAATTTTTCATTGGAAATAGGCAGGATATAAATGATTTATTAACATTTTTAATAAAACCCAATATATATATATATATATGCACATAGAATAAGAGAAGGTGGATTTCAAAATATTTTATTTTTTTATAAATTAATTAATTTATTTTAATTGGAGGCTAATTACTTTATAATACTGTAGTGGTTTTTGCATACATTCACATGAATCAGCCATGGGTGTACATGTGTCCCCCATCCTGAACCCTCCTCCCACCTCCCTCCCCATCCCATCCTTCAGGGTCTTAAATTGAGAAATATATTACCAGATGTTAGGTATTTTAACCATATTCGTAATCACAAATATCTTTGCTTCTTGAATTCAGTTTTAGTGATAAAGCACCTTGAAATTGCATTTCTTTCACACGGGTGATCCAGTTATGATAGATAATTGGTCCTTTTTGATGCTTAGAGTTTATTCTCTCCAGAGTAAGATATGAACCTATCATTTCCAAAATAGTTATACATTGCTAATTTTTTTTACACCAGTGATTTTTTTCCTTGATAATAACTCACAAAAAATCACATATATAGAATAAAATTTAATATATTTCTATTTGTTCTACTCTGTGCCTATATCTGGGCCCATGTTATTAAGGACTTCAGATGGTATTTCTCATGGCTCCATAGCTTTTATAAAACATATACAAAGTACATTATTATTTATTATTTTATTTTTATATTTTTTGGCCCTGCTGCACGGCATGTGGGATTTAGTTCCTCGACCAGGGGTAGAACCCACACCCCTTGGGTTGGAAGGACAGTCTTACCACTATACCACCAGGGAAGTTTCCAAAGAACATTTTTATAGTACTCAACATAAAAATATGTTTGCAAATGTAGACTAGTAGTGGCTCCCCACTGTCCTTTAGACTCAAATACTGTCTCCACGAGCCTCCTTCCTGTAATCCATGTCCCAGGTGGCCTCTCCACATGGGTTTGCAGGTGATCAAGCCCTCAGGCTTCTGCCATAGACTTCTCACTCCAGTTAACTGTGTGCTCACACACAGTTCTCTTTGTCCACATTTTACCTTTGACCTGCTTTTTTCTATTTATGTCATTGTAATATTCAACTAAACAGAGGATCTCAATTTTTTCTTCCATTCCATAAATCCCGTCACTTCTCTGCCTCTCCAAGAGCATCCTCCTTACAAACAAATTAAAAGATGTGATTTTGGTTATTAATATAATGATGAACTAGATTTTCTTACAGCTTTGTTGATTAGATGATTTCAAAGCAGTATAAAAATTTCTATTCTGAAAAATTCTCTTGGTCATTTCTGTCCATTTAGACTCCAGCTTCTTGCTACATTTTTCTGTCCTCTCTTCACCCCTTTCCCACTATCAAAACCCTTTATCACCTCTCCAAAACTCTTTCCCTTCTGTAGTGCAGAGCCCAACCACCATTCCCCTGCATGCATCCTCGACTGAGTTCCCAACCTCTCTGTACTTTTCCAAAAACATATTCATGTGCTCAGCCCAATGTCTGTTAAGAGTTAAGCTTTTTCTCTTTTCCTGACCAATCTCTTCCAGGGTCGAGGACCAGAGTGAAGGGTTATTGCCTCTACAATATGAATTATGCTATCTCTCCTTCAGTGAAGCAAATGCTCTCTCCCAAACTGGGAGATGGGCCCAAAGTAGATGTTCCTTCTGGAATAGTGTCTGCAGATGGTCAGGACCATATATTTATGAGAGTTATTATCTTACTAATTGAAGTGACACTTCCTGATTTTTCATCCTAATCCCAGGTTTTACACACACACACACACACACACACACACACACACACAATTCTGCAAATGTATAATGTCATAGTCATAGCTCCATAATTTTCATGATCAGTACAGTTTTGGCCTCTTCTTTCTTTCCTGCCTGATTGTGAGAAGTGATAGAGTTACCTGCATGACATGTATGCAGGAGTTTCCTGGCAACCATAGCAGCAAGGAAAAACCTGATAAACTTCCTCAACAGAATAGAGGAAATGCACCCATTCCTCAAGAGTTTTATAGTCTTTACTAACAAAAATAACTTGCAGTTAGATATAGTTATGTTCTTGACAATAGTTTTACAATAAATTTAGTGTGGTTTTCATACAGCAGATGCTTTACTGAACCCCTCTTGAAAGCCAAAGCTATTATATCATAGTGCATCTTGGTGAGAAGCATTCTTCTGTGTCTCAGGGAATTAGTTTAAAAAGCCTTCTAGTTATACAAACTATATTCAGATTGAGTGCCACTATGCATTACTCTCTCATAGAAGCAACTGGGTTCTGCAGCCTCCTTCTATTCACTAGAATATACACCTGACCTTGAAGTATATCCAACTCTTGTCTGTTTTACAGAGTTGACATCTTTTGGCAGTGAGATGATTCAGCCCAACAAATTCAGTGCTAGAATCCCAGGATTCTGGGGGCAGTGTCATACTGACGTGACAGGTACTTGGTTAGAAGTTCTGATAGCCAAACTTGTCAACCTCAACATGCATATTTCCCTAGCACCATTTTATATTATAAAATAGATGCTCTTTAGGGTTCCTGAACAAACTCAGGCCTCAGTCAGTTCAGTTCAGTCACTCAGTCATGTCCGACTCTGCGACTCCATGGACCACAGCACACCAGGCTTCCCTGTCCATCACCAACTCCCGGAGTTTACTCAAACTCATGTCAGTTGAGTAGGTGATGCCATCCAACCATCTCATCCTCTGTCATTCCCTTCTCCTCCCACCTCCAATCTTTCCCAGCATTAGGATCTTTTCCAATCAGTTCTTCACATCAGGAGGCCAAAGTATTGGAGTTTCAGCTTCAGTATTAGTTCTTCCAATGAATATTCAGGATTGATTTCCTTTATGAATGACTGGCTGGATCTCCTTACAGTCCAAGGGACTCTCAAGAGTCTTCTCCAATACGACAGTTCAAAAACATCAATACTTCGGTGTTCAGCTTTCTTTATGGTCCAATTCTCACATCCATATATAACTACTGGAAAAACCATAGCTTTGACTAGATGGGCCTTTGTAGGCAAACTGATCACATGGATCACAGACTTGGCTAACTCAATGAAACTATGAGTCATGCCATGTAGGGCCACCCAAGATGGATGGGTCATGGTGGAGAATTCTGACAAAACTTGGTCCACTGGAGAAAGGAATGACAAACCACCTCAGTATTCTTGCCTTGAGAACCCCATGAACAGTATGAAAAACTCAGGCCTGGAGAACACTTAAATGCATGCAACAGGAGCTACTCAGCTGGTGGGATTAGTCCTGTCAGCCATGTCTGTATTTGTGTGGCCCAGTGATGGTGGAGCTCTGTTTCTGCATAGCTCCAGGCTGAGCTCAAGTGCACAGTCAGCCAGCTCGGTGGGTCGGTTCAGAGCCTCACTGGCTGGCGAGCTCCTGGTGGGAGCAGGCTGCCTCAACGCTTACACAGCTGTGAGACTCCTCATGTTCTTGGGCTGGCCCGTCACATGTGTGGCTTCAAAACGTTCAAACCTCAGCCCTCAAATAATCTTTTGTTTCGCTTTCGTGCTTTGTATGTTTGACTCAGTAGCTCTGTTTATTTTCTTAAAATATTTCCCTTGGGTTTGTGTTTCTTGGCGTGTGTTGGCTATGGGGTTTTTCTAAATCCAAGCCTCTTCAGACCCCTCTGCCATGCATAGTGCCACAGCCCCAGAAGGACAGAAAGCTGTTTAGGTGACTTCTGTGTCGGGAGGTTGGCAGGGCACTCGGGACCATGGTACCACCTCTTCTTCACCTGAAGGCTGAGGGCTCAGAGGACTGTCGTGTAGGAACTGAGTTTCTGTCACTTATGGTCCAAGTGATGTACCCAAGCCAAAGTAGTCCCATAATCTCATCTTCCAACCAAACTTTAATACCATTGATATCAGCAGTATGGCTTTCCTGACTTTGCAAGTTTCTTGACCTCATCTTTGGGGTTCTGCAATTGGGAAACCTTTAAAAGAAATACTTCAACTAAAAAGAGAGAAAAAAAAAAAAAAGCCAGGCAGAAAGAAAATTTCTCTGTAGCAGGCCCAGTAGAGCCTCAGGCTTTCTTTACATAAATCTACCAAGTGTTTTTTCTCTCCCTGAGGAAAGACATAAAGCCATTTCCCCAAGATTGTCAACATTCCAATGCAACTAGTCCTGCGGGTTTCCTGTGTGCAAATGGCCATGGCCCTTCCCTAGAGCGGAGCTCCAGGCTGGAAGCTCTTTGGCTCCCTGAGCATCCCCTTCAAAGAGGAAAATACCAGGCCCTCCTGAACCAACAATGAGGCATGTTTGACTAGTGGTGATGAAATGTCTTCTATAAACACTCCCTACCTTACCCACCTCCCATTTTTCAGGACTGATTCACCACTGAAATATTTGTGTCACCCGAGTTCAAGTACATGAAACCAGAAGCTTTGGTGTCGGCAGTTCTCAAGTACCAGAGAAAGCTGCACAGACTTCACCAGCTAGGGAGGTAATTAAGCCAAAGCAAGCTGCTGGTCTTCAGCAGGACTGCCAGGACGACACGTGAGATCCCTGCCTTTTTGGGACAGATCAGCAGTGCCTGCAGGCATCCCTGTTGCATGGCACACCCCCCCCGCCTTGTCCCCCAAATTTCCTGGCCTTGTTTAGCCAGAATACAAATTTCCAGCACAAGAAGGGAGTGGGCTTTTCACTCCCTAAAGTGTTCTACCATCAGCTGACTGTAAATCTCCATTCAGAACCTTCTCCCTCAGAACTTGGGACCCTAACTCAAGCTTATTTTTATACATTTATTTGGGGACAGGGTTTTTAACATACATTTTCAGAATAAGGAAGGCTGTGAAGGGACTAGACCAATTATTTCCTTGAGAAAAGAATAAGAAAATAATATTGGAAAAACTAAAGCAGCCAATGTATCTATGTATTGGAGAGAGTATTTTTCAGCAGCAAGACTGTCGGTATAAACTGATAGTTCCCTGCTTACAAGCAAACGCTGAGCCTAAGTGTCTCTGAGGCCAGGTCCCCTGGAGGTTACCTAGTCATTGGGAAAGACATTCTTCTGATAGTCATGGTTCAAACTTCAGGAATAGAAGGAAGAGGGGTTACAGTCTCTTTCCACAGAACTGTGAATTTTATTTCCCTCTGAATACTCTGTTAGATATAATCATAATTATATACTATAATGTCTTGTCTATAATCAAGACAGTCTAATCTACATTCAAGTTCTCTGTAGTACAGTTGTAGTCTATTATTTTCATTATGATAGTACTGAATGTAACTGACCAGGTATGCAATGGGCTGTTATTTTCCTGTGGGTTTTATGCAACACATACACTATTGTGTGGAAATAAAATAGATTTGGATTTTCCAAGCTAGTGTTTTACTGGTCATATTCTCAGGATTTTAATTAGGGTAATATAAAAGAAAAACATGTGATTTATTGAAATTAAGTTTAATGACAACTGATGGCATGAAGTTTAAAAGGTTTCACTAATTTAGAATGTAAAACTTTAATAACTAAATGTGCATTGTGATTCTCCAAGGGTGAATTTTAGTGTACGACATTGTCTAAATTTATTTTACAAAGTTGCTTTTATTTCTTTTTATTATTCACATCTCTTGAAATACTGAGCTATGGAACACAGTTCAGTAAATTTGGGGTTAAGCAATATTTCCTGTGGTATAGCTAAGTGAATTCAGCTAATATAATTTAAACTAGAAGGTGTTAGAAGATCCATAGAAGAAAGCCATTTATTATATTCTTCATGGCCATTAAGTACTGTTTTAGAAACAATAACTGCTGCTGCTGTTGCTAAGTTGCTTCAGTCGTGTCCAACTCTTTGAGACCCCATGGACTGAGCCTACCAGTCTCCTCTGTCCATGGGATTTTCCAGGCAAGAGTTGGGTTGCCATTGTCTTCTCCAACAATACCTGAAGAGAATTAAATTTTATAAGGACTATCTGAAAAGCAAGCAAGCAAGCTAAAATGAACAAAGTCCAGCTATGGAATAGAACATGGTCTTATTGAGTTTAACGTTTTTTGACTGAGAGTTCCAGAAAAACATCTATTTCTGCTTTATTGACTATGCCAAATCCTTTGACTGTGTGGATCACAATAAACTGTGGAAAATTCTGAAAGAGATGGGCATACCAGACCACCTGACCTGCCTCTTGAGAAATCTGTATGCAGGTCAGGAAGCAACAGTTAGAACTGGACATGGAACAACAGACTGGTTCCAAATAGGAAAAGGAATACATCAAGGCTGTATATTGTCACCCTGCTTATTTAACTTATATGCAGAGTACATCATGAGAAACGCTGGATTGAAGGAGGCACAAGCTGAAATCAAGATTGCCGGGAGAAATATCAATAATGTCAGTTATGCAGATGACACCACCCTTATGGCAGAAAGCGAAGAAGAACCAAAGAGCCTCTTGATGAAAGTGAAAGAGGAGTGAAAAAGTTGGCTTAAAGCTCAACATTCAGAAAACTAAGATCATGGCATCTAGTCCCATCACTTCATGGCAAATAGACGGGGAAATAGTGGAAACAGTGGCAGACTTTATATTTTGGGCTCCAATATCACTGCAGATGGTGATTGCAGCAATGAAATTAAAAGATGCTTACTCTTTGGAAGGAAAGTTATGACCAACATAGACAGCATATTAAAAAGCAGAGACATTACTTTGTCAACAAAGGTCCATCTAGTCAAGGTTATATTTTTTTCAGACTTATTATGGATGTGAGAGCTGCACTATAAAGAAAACTGAGCACTGAAGAATTGATGCTTTTGACCTGTGGTGTTAGAGAAGACTCTTGAGAGCCCCTTGGACTGCAAGGAGATCCAACCAGTCCATCCTAAAGGAGATCAGTCCTGGGTGTTCATCGGAAGGACTGATGTTGAAGCTGAAACTCCAATATTTGGCCACCTGATGCAAAGAGCTGACTCATTTGAAAAGACCCTGATTTTGGGAAAGATTGAAGGCAGGAGGAGAAAGGTATGACAGAGGATGAGATGGTTAGATGGCATCACCGACTCAATGGACATGAGTCTGGGTCAGACACGACTGAGTCACTGAACTGAACTGACTGTGGCACTTGTCACATTATGCTCTTTGGATCAGAAATGCTTGTGCAGCCCACCTGGGAAGCTGATCACCTGATCAACAAATATAAACTTACATTTATAAGAAATTCTGCTCTGAATTACAAAGGGCTAATTTACCACTTGGCCTTTGTAAAAAATGACTTATTTATTAGATGGGACTAACCTGTTGTGGAAACTTAAAACTTCCTACCTCCTCCAAGTTTGAGCCCATCTTCCCTCCTTCAGACTTTTCGATCCTTATCGCAGATGCTCTGAATTCTTGAGGAAAGTCTGTTCCCAGAGCTGGGATGTGAATTCAGTGTAAAGAGACAAGCCCTCCTTCTCGAGTATCTCTGTCCCCTTTGCAGTTCTAATCACACCTCCTCAAGTTACCATTAAATTAGCCGAGCAGCTAGCATGATTTTGCTACTCAGAGCAAGGCAACTTGTCCCTCGTTGAGTTGAAGGGCAGCCTCTGGGCTGCTTTTAATCTGATTGTTTAAATTCAATTGAATCTGCCCAGTAAATATTTTTGTTCAGCTGCAGAAATGTGTAAATCAACTAAGTACTTCATAATCTATGTATACAGTTAACCAAGCTCATGCTGAGCAGTGTCCTGGGACTTGACATGAGCTTGCTTTTGCTGGCCAATCACCACAGTTACCGGAAGGAAAAGCAAATCATACGAGAGTGATAACAAAAAAAACCTCTCCAATATCTCATCCCAGTAGCAACTACCACCCTTTGGATATTTTCAATGTGCTGATAATTTTTCATTGTTCTTATTGTACTTGGCATTGTTATCCCCATTGTACAGACGCCTTAAGTGAGGAACATAAAGATTGAGTGATGTGCCCAAGGCCTTCCACCTGCTGGTTGGTGAAGCCAGCACTTAAACCCATTTATTTTGAAGGCCAGTACTTAGTTGCTTGTTTATTTATTTGGTTTCATCAGGTCTTAGTTGTAGCATGCAGGGTCTTTTGTTTTTTTATAACTTTATGTATTTATTTATTTTGGCTGTCCTGAGTCTTTGTTGCAGCTCCCCAGCTTTCTCTAGTTACGGCAAGTGGGGGCTACTCTTCCTTGTGGTGGGCTGGCTCTCCTTGTGTCAGCTTCTCTTGTTGCACAGGCTCTGGGGTGTGTGGGCTTCAGCAGTTGTGGTTCATGGGCTCAGCTGCTCCACAGCATGTGGAATCTTCCCGGATCAGGGACCGAACCACGTCCTCTGCATTGGCAGGCAGATTCTTATTCACTCTACCCCCAGAAAAGTCCTCAGCATGTAGAATCTTAATTGTGGCATAGGAACTGTCAGTTGTGGCATGGTATGTGGGATCTAGTTCTCCGACCAGGGGTTAAACACAGAACCCCTGTATTGGGAGCACAGAGACTTACCGGCTGGACTGCCAGGGAAGTCCCAAGAGTCAATACCTCTGTTCTTGCTTTTAACGTGACCCACATAACTTTAACCTTTTCAGTTTTATAGCCTTAGAGCCTGGATTTGACTCTGTGGGTTTAGCTAAACCTTTGTTTTTTCTTTTTTCTTTTTGATGTCAAGCATCTCAAACTCAAAATCCAATTAGATCTTTCAAATGTCCTCTAAAATGCCTATGAAGACACAATAGAAGATGAAACCTCACACCTCCACCAACAATTAGGATGAATATTCATATTCATACTTTGACTAATATTCATCCAAAACTGGGAGTCACTTCCACAGCCTTGACACTGTGAGTCTATTTGGGGAAACTCATGTGGCCCTGCTCATACAATTTTGCTAAGAATGGTGGAAACCTGCTCCCACTAAATCAAGGAGGAATTATATTACCTTCTTCCACTATCTGCCAATCAATCAGAATTATCAAATTTTTAGGAGAACTCGGTGCTCCTTTGCTTTAGAGGATTTTTTTTTTCCTTTCAGTTTTATTGGGATATAAGGAATGGCAACCCACTCCAGTATCCTTGCCTGGAGAATTCCATGGACAGAGGAGAGGAGCCTGGTGGGCTGTAGTCCATGGGGTCTCTGACATGACTGAGCAACTAACACTCTCACTACACTTTCACAATTTTCAGACTGTGCTGTGTAACTTTAAAGTGTATAACATAGTGACTTGAAAAATATATTGCAAAATAATTACCTCAGTAAGTTTAGTTAATGTCCATCATCTCATATATATATATATATATATATATATATATATATATACACAAACACCAAAAAAAAATAGAAAACAATACATTTTTTTTTCTTTTGATCAGAACTCTTAGGCTCTACTCTCTTAAAAGCTTCTGAATATATTGTAGCACACTCATGTTTTATATTACCTCCAGGGTTAGTGTTTGGGGCAGGGGGGGAAGAGGCATGATTCTAGTTGAGTCCTTTGCTGGCTCTAAGAAATGGCTTAGCCCCCAGTAGGTCTAGCTTCTTCCCAGCCATAAGCTGTCAAAACACCATAATACACAGAAAATAATAAAAACATGACTAATACGATATGATCCTTAAAAACTCTCACAATTATATGTAGTAATAATTATTAATCTTTATTCAATGATATAATATTGAATATATGAAGAAAATAAATTAGAATGCAAATAAAAATGGAAATGCAAAGGGACACATGTAGTCTATAAACTATATAATAAAGAAAAACCTCTCAATAAATTCTAAAACATACAAAAGACATTTTATAAGGCTAATTCTCAGACCATGCAATAAAGCTGTAATGATTATTTTCCTACAATTATTTAACTAAAATGATTTTTTTCAGTAAAAACAAAAATAAACCACTTATCAGATAATAATTTAAAACAATTTTGGAAAATAAAGAAATTTAGATTATTCCATATCACTTTGGGGAGCCTGGGGAGAGGCTTAGACCTTTCTTCTTAGGGAGAATCTCTGCAGCTGTGATTATCTTCCTGTTGGTGGTGGGTCACCTACTTGGTTGACTATATTTTGTCTCTGCTTTTCCTACCCATATTAGCGTGGTTTCTCCTTTATACTCTCAGTTGTGAAGAAAGAAAAAACAAAAACCTCTACTAGTCTTCAGGTGGTTCTCACCAGTAGCTGCAATTTTGCTGTTCCCATGGGAGGGGCTAAGTGTGGGGTCTTCCTACCCCACCATCTTACTTTTCATTTGTCTGTTAATGTTCTCACAAAAGCTCTCAGATTGCTATGGACAAGATTATTTTAATTTTTAAAAAAAAATAAATTTCTTTATTTATTTTTGGTAGTGCTGGATCTTCCTTGCTGGGTGGGCTTTTCTCTCTCTAGTTGCAGTGAGCAGGGTCTACTCTCTAGTATGGTGCTCAGGCTTCTCATTGTGGTGGTTTCTCTTGTTGGGCTTCTCTGGTAGCTCCACTGGTAAAGAATCCACCTACAATGCAGGAGACCCTGCTTTGATTCCTGGGTTGGAAAGATCCCCTGGAGAAGAGAACTGCTACCCACTCCAGTAGTCTGGCCTGGAGAAATCCATGGACAGAGGAACCTGGAAGGCTACAGCCCATGGAGTCAGAAAAAGTCGGACACGACTGAACAACTTTCGTTTTCTTATGTTGCAGAGCACGCATCCTAGAACTCAAGGGTTTCAGTGTTTGCAGTTCCTGGGCTCTAGAGCACAGGTTCAATAGTTGTGGTGCACGGGCTTAGTTGCTCCATGGCAAGTGGGAATCTTCCTGGATCAAGGATGGAACCCCTAACTCCTGCACTGGCAGGTGGATTCTTTACCATTGAGCCACCAGGGAAGCCCCAGGATTGTTTACTGCAACTTGTTTCTTTTCAATAAGAAATCTGAAAAACAATTTTTATAGGAATATTTGGGTCAACTTGCTTTTTTCCACCAAATTTTGATGAAAAAAATTCACCAGAATTTTTTGGATATATTAAAGGAATTGTATGGAATCAGTGGATTCAATTTACAGAGAATTGATTTGTATATTTTATTGACTTTTCTTATACATGGACACAGTATAATAGCTTTATCATTTATTTCTCAATATTTGTAATACCTACTTTGTTTTGATCTTTGAATAGTGAACTATTTAGAATTGCTTTTTATTAAAAAATGCAGGTTTATGGGACTTTGAGGAGAATATTTTATCATTTCTAACTTTATTAAATTTTAGTCAGAGATAGTGGCTGTGTTTTATAAATTGTTTGATACTGTATTAGTTTTGTACTGCCACATAACAAATTATCTCAAACTTAAAGACTTAACATTATTAGCCATTTAGCTCAGAAATCTGGATACTCAGGTTCTCTCAATGTGGAAACCACTGTGTTAGCTGAGTAGAGGAACCAGGATAGAATATGCATCTGAGCTCATTCTTCTTTCTGGTAGCATTCAGTTCCTTGTTAGGTATAGGACTGACATTCCAGTTTCTTTGCCAGCTCCCAGCTCCTAGAGTCCTGTATTCCAAGTCTTGTTACTCTCTCCATCTTCAAATCCAGTGAGAGAGAATTTCTTTAGAATCAAATCATTTTTATGCTTTGAATCTCTGACTTTGTCTCTATACTCCAGACTCAGATTTAAAGGACTCATTGAATTAAGTTAAATGCAAATGGATAATTTCCCTCTCTTATAGCATCACCAGTTCAATGAACATGAATTTGGGCAAACTCCAGGTGATAGTGAAGGACAAAGGAGCCTGGCATGCTGCAGTCTATGCGGTTGCAAAGAGTTGGACATGGCTGAGCAACTGATTGACAAAAACAACAGAAAGATCAACTGATTTAAGATCTTAATCCTATCTGTAAAATCCTCTTACAACAGCCCATAGATCAGTATTTGAATAACCGGGAGAAGCAATGTGTATGCCATATGTCAGGCTCTTGGGAACCATTGTAAAATTGTGTCTACCACTGATGCCTGCTAAGTACATGTGCTTCAAACGAACATATATTATTGTTTGGGGTGTTCAGTATTCTCTATCTCCCTATTTAATCAAACTTACTAATTAGGCTCTTCAGATTCTTCATATTTTCTGTATCTTTTCTCAGTGTATAGGCTTCAGTGCATCCAGATCAATGTTAATTTATAGCCCAATAACATTTGTGAAAACTGCGTAATTCCTAATTCCAATAGTGAACTTTAAGACTTAGGAAAGTAGGGTCATTTAAGATTCCATCATCCATAAGAGGGACTTTTTTTTTTTCATCCTACACACATTTCACTTTGCCTAGGACAGAGGCTTCCCAGGAGGTGCTAGTGGCAAAGAATCCACATGCCAATGCAGGAGATGCAAGAGGCATGGGTTCGATTCCTGGGTTGGGAAGATCTCTTGGAGTAGGAAATGGCATCCCACTCCATTCGTCTCAAGAGGAAAATCCCATAGATGGAGGAGCCTACAGCCCATGGTGTCACAAAGAGTGGGGCATGACTGAGCAACTAA
Source organism: Antilocapra americana (assembly GCA_007570785.1). Taxonomy (NCBI): domain Eukaryota; kingdom Metazoa; phylum Chordata; class Mammalia; order Artiodactyla; family Antilocapridae; genus Antilocapra; species Antilocapra americana. The sequence goes on from ML660778.1 coordinate 1,362,258, forward strand.
GCATATCACATTCTGGTCTTGGGCTTCTCTGGTGGCTTAGACAGTAAAGAATCTGCCTGTAATGCATGAGACTTGGGTTTGATCATCCCTGTGTCAGGAAGATCCCCTGCAGAAGGAATGGCTGTCCATTCTAGTAGTCTTAATTCTCTTCCATGGACAGAGGAGCCTGGTGGCCTACAGTCCACGGGGTCGCAGAGTCCAACACAACTGAGCAACTAACACTAACACCTAGGAGAGTTCTATTTATGCCTATTGTCCCAGCCTAAATCTGACTCCTACTGTCAAGATGCCAGGCCATGCTCTTGGAGAAAATGTCCAGTCCTTGAAGTCATCCTAAAATAGTGCCTTTAAAAACTACAAAGAGTTGGCCATTTCACATATGCTTGTTATTGATGTGAGCAATATGGAGTTGATTGGAGGTACTGCATACCCTAGAACTCCTTTTGGATATCTTGGTCACATTCCAGTGTCACACTTGCAAAAACGTTTGTATCTGAGTAATTGAATGATAGTGACATCAGCTTGATTCTTTGACCTGACCCTACACTCATCTTTGTTGACACAAAGATGCATATCATGTGTTGCATTTGAATCACTCAGCTGTCTTGGCAATGCTCCTACATTTTCCACTATGTGTTGTTCTAAAATTTAATAATGTTATTTTTAACATGATTCCTGACTATATAGATCATTAAGACTGATGGCTACCACTCAAAAAACATTGACATAAAATGCAAAATACATTTCATACTTTACTTACTTCTTATATTAACAGTGTAAGCATTTCCTCTCTGTTTATAAATAAAGAAATTGAGACACTATCTTTTCCCAGATATATATCATGAACTATCCAATGCTTCCTTCATTCATGGCTAATACTTGAAAGTGCATCTTCTTAGGCTTACTATGATAAGTAGCTAGATTATCAAATAAACAGTGATCAGTTTGGGTTGAACCTATACAAAGTTCAAGGCATTAAATTGTTTATTGTAAACAGAATTTCTGAGCAAGGAAGCCACTTAACCTGCTATGGGAACTTGGAATTCTAAGGTCTAAAATGAATTTCCTTATGTCACAAGCCTGACAGTTTTCTGGGAGAGACAATTTTCAAAGAAAAATATTGCAATATTTTGAGAAAAGTGACTTGCATGATGTTTGGCATACAGATGGTATTAAAATATATATTATTTGAATAAATAAAACAAAGCATGCATGACAAAAAGAGCAAATGAAAGTACAACACAAAGACCAAGGGAAGCATAGTGGAAAGAACTTCCTGCTTGGGAAGTTGGCAGAGGAGTCACTGAAGTGGTTACACTGAAACTGACTCCTGCAGCAAATGTGTGAGTTTTTATGTGAGGGCAAGAGAGGGCATTCAGAGCAGATGGAATAGCTTGGCAAGTTATCAGCTATACTAAAAATGAAAACAATGACGTGTTCAGGAAGTGGGTTCAGTGATCTGGAAAGGGTTTCAGAATTTCATAGGCAGTGTCTTATTTGTGTGAGGAGAAATATCAGCCTTGATAGCACTGCTGTTCATGACTCAAGTTGATTCACTTTGCAAAAAGTACAGTGTTAATATCTCAGACCACCTTCTGAGTGCTTGTGGGTTGGGAGCTGGAAGAGACCAGGGTTGAGATGCATGGATGGAGTCTGATGCCATAAACCCAATTCTTCTGAGACTTTCACAAGATGTTAGGCATTAAAGCTACTTGTCTTTGAGGGAGAACAGCCTCCTCTCTAGGGAGCATTCTCTTTGCCCACTATGTTCCAGTGAACAACAATATCAAACTCAGACCATGGGGGCCCGGACAACCCTGGTCTTAGGAAGATCAGTCTGATAACTGCTGTGTTCTCAGAGATTCTTTAATATGAACTCTTCAAGGACTGTATAAGAGTCCCTCTGGCTGCAGCATCCCTTTGAGGGGAAGAAAAGGGGCCACAGAGCTGCAGTCCCATATCTAATGGAAGAACTTTCTGGAAATGATGCTGTGTGGGAAGTTTGTTTCTGTGGAAGAACCTTGTGAAAGGACACACAGACCAAACAAAAAAACTCCAGATATGAATATACTTTCTGACACTTTTTTTTCTGAAAGGTGAAGATTCATTTGGAGAACCTAAAGATATTACAATTAAATTCTTGTCCCTATAATAACAAGGGTGAGAAAAACCATTAAAGTTCTCTGTGTGTGTGTGTGTGTGTGTGTGTGTGTGTGGTATCTGGCTACTGTACTTTAACAATAATTCCTCTTGACATTATACAAGGTCAGCAAGTCACCTCAAGACCACCCTGCTTGAGGATTTGTTCTCCACGCAGGGCTATATGGACTCTCTCAGCTGAGAAATGTCACCCAGCACCTTTCATATTTATGGTGACACATAAACAGGAAACCAGTCCTGTCCATGACACTGGAACTTTTTCATATCTCAAATCCTTTCATGAAAATGAAAAAAAAAAGTGCACACCAAACCAAACAAAAGAATTTAGCTGCCTTATGCTTTCTGGGCCAAAATAAATATTGCCAAATTAGTAAGGCATACTGAACAAATTAAGCGCTAAATGCAAATTTATCGACTGAAATCCAATGGCAAACTCACCAAAGAGCGTACAGTGGTGGAGCACAGCCCTGTAAGTAGGTGTTTGTGTTGGCGAGCCTCTGCAGAGAGGCATGGGAACAGTAATATAAAAAAGAGAGCATTTCTGTTACACCCAAGATGAACAGTTTGTTTTAGAAAGTTCAAGTAAACAGTGTCTAACATATATTCACTGAATTCAGAACTTCAGTTGCTACCAAGAGGGAGATGAAAAAAAAAAACTGGCAAAATTTCTTTAAAAAATCTCATTTGGAAATGTTCAAGTCAGCCCAATAAATCACTGGATGAGATGGAGATATTCTTCCTCATCTCTGAGCCATGAATAAGCCCCAGCAGTGCTTCACCAAGGCAAACAAGAGATTTTCCCTAAAGGATATTCAAAACCTTACAAAACAAGAAGATTTATCTTAATGATTTCTAATGTCCCCAATGGAACATATATGATGTATCCTTTTAAGTTATGGGCATCATTTATGAAGTCCAAGTTTTAAAAGTTGCCTATGCATTGCTTTAGTTCAATGACTGATTTGGAGGTGGGAGGGTTGGGGTAGAGAATGGGTATATTTGTAACTGCTTCGTTGTTTTCCTCTTGACCATGGACTCAATGACCTCTCTTCTTTGGTCAGGCACTCTCATCCCCTTTAACACGAAACATCCTAAGATTCATAATTTCTGTTTGCCTTGGATGTTGCTTCCTCTTTAGCAAAAAGTCCCCATGAGCTGCGTGGGGCTTTGTACAATGCCTTGTCTCTCTTTGACACTAGACAGTGGAAGAAACTGGGAAACAGAAAAGTCATCTTATCATATACTACACATTGCAAATAGGGTGGGAATACCATAGTGTGCCAAGCCTAGTTGGATATTTAGAAAGCTTTATTTTGTAGATGGGAATCTTAGAGGCCCAGAGAGAGGTTGTAACCTGCCCAAAATAACATAGTGAATCAGTGCCAGAGAAATGAGATTTAAAATATTAGATATGCTTTATCTGCCGAGTCTTATACACATCAGTCTCCCCCTTCCATAATTATTACCTAAAGGTCTTTTAAAATAGGTAATATTCTCATTATGCACCTAGCAGCTCAGAGTTATAGCACAGAGTTAAATAACTCTGTCTCTATGTCATTCTCTTGCCCAATAAAATTCAGCAGGGTTCCACTGGTTTGAGGAGCTCAAGCAACATGGGTTCTGAGGCTGAGGGTGATCTTGGCCTTGGTTGGCCAAAACAAAGGACCAGTTGAAAACCAGCTTGTGCCAGGAAGTTGGTGAGAGGACTACAAGGCAGAAATTGGTTCGGCTATGGCTCTGAAGAAAAGGAAACGTATTAATATTTAGTGGGTGGAAATGAAGGTGGCTTTTAAATTATTTTCCCCTAGATTGAGCCTCTTGATGAAAGTGAAAGAGGAGAGGAGAAAAAGTTGGATTAAAGCTCAACATTCAGAAAACTAAGATCATGGTATCCGGCCCCATCACTTCATGGGAAGCAGTGGAAACAGTGGCTGACTTTATTTTGGGGGGCTCCTAAACCACTGCAGATGGTGACTGCAGCCATGAAATTAAAAGACGCCTACTCCTTGGAAGGAAAGTTATGACCAACCTAGACAGCATATTAAAAAGCAGAGACGTTACTTTGCCAACAAAGGTCCGTCTAGTCAAGGCTATGGTTTTTCCAGTAGTCATGTATGGATGTGAGAGTTGGACGGTAAAGAAAGCTGAACGCCGAAGAATTGATGCTTTTGAACTGTGGTGTTGGAGAAGACTCTTGAGAGTCCCTTGGACTGCAAGGAGATCCAACCAGTCCATCCTAAAGGAGATCAGACCTGGGTGTTCATTGGAAGGACTGATGCTGAAGCTGAAACTCCAATACTTCGGCCACCTGATGCAAAAAGCTCACTCACTGGAAAAGACCCTGATGCTGGGAAAGATTGAAGGCAGGAGGAGAAGGGGATGACAGAGGATGAGTTGGTTGGATGGCATCACCGACTCAATAGACATGAGTTTGGGTGGACTCCGGGACTTGGTGATGGGCAGGGAGGCCTGGTGTGCTGCGGTCCATGGGGTTGCAAAGAGTCGGACACGACTGTGTGACTGAACTGAACTGAACTGAACTGAACTGAACTGAGATTGCATTCCCTAAGAAATCAGCCAGGATTATATTTTTAAAAAATATCTATATAGTCAAAGAGACGAACATCAGCTTGTTTTATTTGCAGAGTGCAATTTCAACTCACTAGCGACCAATCACATATAACACACAACAACTGGCAGCACTCTCAGTGCAGAGGCCTGAACAGCTTCAAAGACCAGCTGAGAAATAGAGCTTAGTTTACCGGGGACACTTGTAATTCATCTTAAATTTCTTTTTAGGTAAAAAATCTAGGTCCATGAGCATTCACACTTATACTCAGAAACATACCTCTGGGATACAGGAGAGCCTTGAATTATTAAAAATAAATAAACAGCAAACAAAAGAACACTACTCTTTTGGATTCATTTTAGCCATAAGTGATATAAAAATAAGTATAATGATTTCAGGACATTGACAATAGGTAAATATCTTGATGAAAGTAAGCAAGTTACTTTTGCTACAGTTTAGCTCTTAGAGATCCAGTATTGAGTATTAGGAGAGGCTTGATTGAGAATTAGAATAGGCCCTTCCATGGCCTTGGCTCTTGCCACAAGCATCCATACTCCCAATCTTAGCTGCTCTCTGCTTGAACAGAGGCTGTTTAGCGTGATGACCTGCTTCAGAGGCTGTCTGTCTGACCATTAAGGGACTGAGCTCTCCTGTAATGTAGAAGATAGTGTTTTATCATGTGCTGACTATTGGGTAGTCCTAAACAGTTGATGACTTCTAACATGTAGATGCTTTGGCAATTACTAGTAAGCAATTCTTACTTTACTCTTTTCACCTAGGTTGATCTACTCTGTGATGCTCTTGGAGTGACTAATCCTACCTACTCCAAAGGGTGATTGTTGTTCCATTTAATCACACTGTGGATGTGAAAGTGCTCCATATCAACTAAAGAGTCCTGCACAAATGCGAGAGCTAGTTATTAGTGTGGATACTAACGGAGATGCTGTGGCCAACTAAGAGTCTGTGCTTTGCCTGAAAGCTGTGCCCTGGAAAAGTGAAATGTGAGTCACTCAGTCATGCCCAGCTCTTTGCAATCCCATGGACTGTAGCCCGCCAGCCTCCTCTGTCCATGGAATTCTCCAGGAAAGAACACTGGAGTGGGCTGCTATTCCCTTTTCCAGGGGGTCTTCCCCACCCAGGGATGACAGAACCTAGATCTCCGGCATTGCAGGCAGACTCTTTACCTTCTGAGCCAAGAGAGTGGGGTTTGTGGTTCATTGAGTTTTTCTAAAGCAGTGATCTGGGAGTAGACTGACTGGAGGTAGGACAGGCTTGGGATTGAATATCTTGGCCCTAGGATGACTATCAATTCTTGAGAAGTGACCTCCTCTTCACGCTCACACAGTTAAGATCTGAGTGCTGAGGCTCAAGGCAAGGCTTCCAGTCACTAGAGGGTTCTAAATTCCTGTGGGAAAGTGCCAGATCCCCACACCGACCACTCTATCTGCCAGTTCTCTATTGGGCCTGCTTTTAGACCTCTCCTTCCTCAGATCTCTTTTCCCCATTGCACTGAGATGCAATCCAAATTCATCATATAAATCTACGGAAATCATTTCCCACAATGCCCAGATTATTTAAGAACTTAATATCTATAATTAATCTTATTGTACTAATGTCATCATCAGCACCATCACCATCATCATTTATTTAATCCTTACAACATCCTTGGTGGTTCCTTAATGAGAAGAAATCCAAAGCCTGTCTCACACTTCAATGAGTAAATATTTTATTTACAGTTTGTCTTGTAAGACAAAGTCTATTGAAAATAATCTTGATTGTTGCCTTCATAAATTGTATAGTTAAAGACATCCTAGAGTGAGGTTAACAAGTATTATACTGCTGCCTGGACCAGTTTTCTTTCTGCTCAGAAGTGATAACCTTTCAAGCACACACACCTCATCTGGCATATTATGTGGTGACCTCTTTGAAGAGATAAGCCTCATCTTCTCTCTCTTCTTTTTTTTTTTTTTTCTTTTTTATTACAGTGTCTGATACAGGACTGGGCACACAGTAGGCACTTAGGAAAACTCTGCAGTGTGTGTATAAGTCGGAGAGCCGCTGGGGTTGGACTGAACCAGAGGTGTCTTCACTGAGTCTAATGTGATGACCGCTGATAGTTCTGTGGGCCTATCTGCAGTCATGTATTTCTACAAAACCCTCTTTCTCCACCCCCAAAAACATACTTGCCATAGTGTGCACAGAGGTACTTGCGTGTGCATCGCATTGCCCTCACGTGCCGACATGCCCCTCTTCTGCCCCTAAAACTGACACTGCATCTCCCATTTCTATCACAGCCAGGCACGCTGTGCACAGACACACACACACAGTGGCACAGACACATGTGCCGAGATAGACAACCTGTACACATGCGTGCTTCCCACAAACACACACTTGCCTTTACTCCAGATGCCTCTGAAGCTAGGGCTGGGAGTCAGAAAACACCTTGTATCCTGGCCTGTGTGACTGTAAAAGTGCATCATATCAAAACAAAAAGCATTCTCTCTATCTGCTGGAGACTGCAGTTGGGTTTTAATGTTTTAAAGGCCCTCAAATACTGACTCTTCTCTGACTTTGCTTGGAGCTAGTTCCTGAACAATACATAAATTGTCAGGATCAATGGGAAGAGTACACTCTGTTCTCTAAGTGCCTTTAGGAGCAGCGTCTCCAAGTCCGCAGACAATATTACCATTGTTTCCAAAGCTCAAGTCTGTTGTTTTATCTTTGAGGAAGTTTATTCCTAGATAGAGATCTTCATCACACCCTCTGAAAATGGAGGCATTGACAGGCTGGCTCACATTTAATTGCTGCTGTATAAGAGAATCCTTTAAAACCTGGGTGAGTTTTCAGGTCAGCAAATACAGCCACTTACCCTGGTCAGGCCATCTTCCTTTCTAGAGAGCTCAAGCCTTAGGAATCAACCCAGTTTACTGGCAGGATCCACAGAGCTATAAAGGCCAACTGGAAGGGAGAGAGTTTAAACTTTAACTTCTTCAGACATCATGGGACCATCACAAAAATGAATCAGAAACACCCACTGAGAGCATTTTTCACAGTCACCATGCAGATGACAGAAGATAAGAAATGTTAGCAAAGGTGGAGAGTTCTCTACCGATAGCATCTTAGGCCTGTGTGGATGGAGACACTACCTCTCAGGAGTTCACTGGGGAGTTTACGTCACTGGTTTCCTCCTGACCTACAGAAACAGAAAGAGAAAAATGCATGCAAAAAATCACTGTTAAGAGACATTCTCTTGAATCTCCTCACATCCTGGTTCTGGAATGCTAAACCCAGAGGGCTCCAACTCAACACTTCTTTTACAGAAGAAGAATCAAGAGAGTGAAAAGAGAGGTATTTACAGTTACAGTATAATGTAGGGGCCAACTTTTTCACCAAAGTTTTAGACCTTTATTTTGGGATTTTAGTTCAATGTTTTCCCACCAGGCCATGCTATTTCTCTCTCATTTAATACTTGCCTCCCACCAACCCCCATTAATGAAGGAAATTGAGTGTCTCTCCAGTGAAAATAATTGATAACTCAGTCTCATTCTGTACCTTAAGTTTTAATTTCTCTCTTTTGCTCTAACGATTTGTGTAGGATTTGAATGGACTCAAATGAATTTGGTGGAGGAGTAATTAAAAATGAATTGGGTTATGATCTAGCAAAGGACAGTTATCCTAGAGACTGGAAGACATTTAGGATAAAACTTTTAAGACAGCAAGAGAGGAGAGGTCTTCTTTTGATTTCCCTTTGCTCCACATGTGGATGGGTCAATTTTCCAACATCCCTTTCAGGTGTCTGCAGAACCATGAGCAAAAGCAGGTGAGGCTGGGAATATTGTGGGTTTTTCCTTGAAGCTATCGTTGAGTTGCTTCTTTTTACCTGGAGAAGAATTTTCCCCTCTTTGTGGTGGTGGGCCCCTTTTCTGATACTCCAACATCCAGATAAATCTCCCCAAAAGGGACATTCTCTTCCTGGATGATGATGAAATACCAATGCCTGATATAATTTGGGACTCACTGAGTGGTTCTAAAAATCTGTCCTGGCTAATTGCAAATCTCTATTTATTTTTTCAAATGAAGATAAGCATGAAAAAAGTTCTGTCATCAGCTTCTAGTTCTTTGTACCACTGGATTGACCTGAGGGTATGGATAATTTTAGAGAAGACAGTCTTTTGTTTTCTGGACTCTTCTGTGCGCTACTGTGGGCCATCCCCATGACTCCTGCAGCTGCCTTTGGTGGCTCTCTGAGTGTTTCAGATCATAAGAGAACTAGATCTCGTTCTCCTCATCCATTTGGTCTGGAGGCTGGGGGGCTGTATTTGCCACTTTGATCCTTCCCTTTACCTCTGTGGATGCGGCTCCTACTCAGCAGGTAAATTGTGTCTAGTCTCCATCACCAGAAACTGCTCCAGATATTGGTGAGTTAGGAATTAAAATCATTGGCTGATACGTCCTCTTTGTTGTTGTTTAGTTGCTAAGTCATGTCTGACTCTTTGTGACCCCATGGACTGTAGCCCATCAGGCTCCTCTGTCCATGGGATTCTCCAGGCAAGAACACTGGAGTGGGTTGCCACTTCCTTCTCCAAGGGATCTCTCCGACCCAAGGATTGAGCTCATATCTCCTGCATTGGCAGGCGGATTCTTTACCACTGAGCCACCTGGGAAGCCCGTGTCCTCTTTATAGATAATTTATTTCCATTCTGAAGATAAAAAACAATTCAGCATAAAAATAACTTGCAGTGGTCACAGCCTTGTGAAATGCCTGGCAAAGGGAAGAAAGAAAACATGTATTCAGCCCTTGAAACTAAAAAGTTTATTTCTTGGGTTGGGTGGTTGGATTAAATCTTCTTCTTCATGCGGGCATGTCTAAAGCAACTATTTACCCAACTGTATTCTTTAATATATCACTTGAGAACTCAAGATTTTGGAGAACTTTGTGAAAAGGGGTTTGATGATTAGGTGAGCTTAAAAAGAGCTACCTTTTACGTCTCTTGGAAATTTACAACACACCTTGAGAGATCCTGCAGGACAGAAACCATTTTAAGTTTGTTTAACTCAATTTCCTGAATATTTTCCCATGAAAACTGTTTGTCACAGAATACCTGTTAGTACGGCACTTATTCTACATCTCACATCCTATGAAGCCCCACATTTTTGTGGTATTCTCTCCTTGGAGAGGTGTAGCCTTCTCCACCATGCTTTCAAAATTGTGCATGTTTATCATTTGTGAGGTAAGGGTCACACATATTGTTTCAGCAAATCCTCACAGCAACTTGGAGGTAGGTACTAGTTGTGCAACCAGTAGTTAGTTAATAATTAATATTTATGAGTTACATACTATGGGCATAACTCCAGAACAAGTTTTTTATTCTCCCCATTTTACAGATGGGGAAAATGAGGCCCATAAATGTTAAATACTTTATCAGAGTCACATGACCTGCAGATAGCAGAACCAGAAACAAAACTTGGTTTCTTTGATTCCCAGTTTTCATTCATATTCACTTTTTCAGGCTGCAGATAAGTTACTACCATCACCTCTACCCATAAAGTCATTCTGGAAGCTCAGAACAGGGTTGTTAAAGACGTCTTTGTTGTGAACCTCATCAAGATTCTTGCCTTTCCTCCTCTTCTTCCACTTTATGCTCTCCCCATTTCCAGGTCTGAGGTAGGGGAACAAGGTTGAGGAGTCATCTCCTAGGTAGAGGGACCCCTCCAACATAGGAAATGAGTCACATCCACACAAGATTCAGAGCCCCAGTTACCTTTGTGTTTGCGTGCTCCAAAGACGGCAGATGAGATTGCTCAACTCAAGAACGCTGAATCCCCCTGCCGTTGTCTGTTTTGTAGGAGAATGCCTCCCATACACAAACCTTCAGGGTGAACATTCTAAATGGGTGCCCAGGCCCAGGGGTGCGGGTGGGAGGTCTTTGGACTCTAGATTTCCTGTGCTGTGGTTGAAAACCTGTTCAGTCAAATCCAATTGTCCTGGAATTCTGGGGATTGTGTAGGGAGCCCACGGCCAGCTGTTTATTATTTTAAGAGCTCTCAGTTGCTGCCTTTAGACATGGGGGTGGAGAGCAGCCAGCCTACTGTGCGTGGCAGCTGCCACGTTCTTCTGGGAATGACAATGTTGCTCTGTACCCTCCACAAGGCGCCTCAGGCACAGCTACTGCATTCCAGTGTCTACCTAGCCAGAAGAACAGAAACCATCTCATCCCATCTCATCGTTAGTAAGACAAAGAGCCTCAGCTCCGGCAGTTGTGTTCTTTCCAGTACTGTGACCTGTAGGCAGGGAAGACCCCGCTAAGGACTTGTGATCAGGATGCAGCGTAACGGGTCAGCTCACTTACACTCAGCTTTGTGAAACGCACTCATGCCTTCTTCACCTTTCAAAATGTGCCCCCACTAAGGATGTCTCAGTGTCCCACTGGAACATCTGTTATTGCCCAACCCAGCTCAACAGCCCTTCCAGCCCTGTCCCAAGAAGCCAGTGCTGAGTATTTTCAATAAAACAGAGCAATGTCCTGGAGCTGTAAATGCCTCTCAAAGACAATCGGACAGAACTTCATTGTTTCAGGGAAGAAGGCGCCTCACATTGTGGTCACATTGTGGTTCCTGGGGGCCTGGTGATTAATCCACGGAGAGGATGTGCAGGAGAGAGGAGCTGGCATCATTCCTGTAAATGAAGATTCTTTAAAATTTCGTGTCTCTGACCGAACATGTGCACCAGCAACACAAGATTTTCATTGTGAGGCTTTCATTTTCCCAGTTCTGAGCTGGTATTTCAGTAATTACCATTTCTTTCTGCCCAGGGATACTGTATTCCTGCAACTTACGTGTTTCACACTTTAAAATATACTTCATGGCAGCTTACAGTTATGATTCTGAAGGTGTGCACTTACTGAGCCTTATGACATTTCTAAATTAGGCATGGGATGTTGAGAGACTGGTATCTGGAGAAATTAACACATTCAGATATTGATCAATATACATATATCTGGTATAAATAATTCAATTATTTTTAGAAAAAAATTTTCAAAAGCTCTGTTTTAGGATCTTTTAAAGGCACTCCAGGAATTTTTAGCAATATCCTTTACTATCCACCAAAGCGCCTTCTTCACAATGACCCCTGGGGGAAGAAGGGTCCCATGGGAGGAAAATTGCAGAGGCAAGTGCACCATGGGAAGGGCTGGAATGGGTAACATGATGCTGATGATGGACAAGAATTCACAGCTCTGCCACTTACTAGTACTATACCTTAGACCAGCTGTCCCCAACCTATTTGGCTCCAGGGACTAGTTTAGTGTCGTGGAAGACAATTTTTCCACGGACCAGATGGAGGGGATGTTTTAGGGTTGATTCAAGTGCATTACGTTTACTGTGTATTTTGTTGTTATTATATCAACTCCACCTCAGATCATCAGGCATTAGATCCTGGAGGTTGGGGACCTCTGTGCTTAGACAATTTCTCTGAGTTTCCGTTTCCTCATCCAGGTAAGTTTCCTCTGAGAAATAAATTCTAAGATACACAGAAGATGTTCTTGTTCATCCAGCTTATTGGAATAAGTTGTTAAATATAAGTTTGTTTCAGGATGGCATTGTGATTTCAGCAGTTGGGAAATTTTTCCAGACATGGTATCAGTGATTATGCCCCTCAGAACCTAAGGAATAAACTGACACACAGCTCAGGGGGGTGGAGATGGGAGCAGTTTAAAAGTAATTAGGGATTTGTTAATGAATTGGCTACCAGAACCAGGGAGAGAGAGTCATCTCAGAGAGTTCTTGCCTTTGTGTTGGATGACTGGATGTTTAATCCAAATCTGTCACTGTCCAGATTCAATGTATGCTTGAGCCTTTGGGAAAACCCAGGTCAGAGGGCCTGCCTCCAGATTTCTGTCCAGAAGCAAGACTTCTGCCAAGGCAGAGTGGGATAAGTCGTCACTTGTTTTCATAACCTACCATCACATAGGACAGGCCTTTAGGTTTAGAAGACAAAGCAAAGAAAATTGCGTCCCTTTGTTTTGAGCTCAAGGCCATTTAATGCCATCAAATGTCTCCTTGTTCCCTTGTTGTGCAACGGGACACACAGCTCTGAATGGGACCATTTATACCTGGAAATTCCGCAGTTCCAGTTGCCCCTGACTCTCTTCCATGCCAAAGGACATACTCAGAGACTTTGAAGTTGCACGTTTGAAGGAAGCACAGCCTCACCCACACCTCTCACTCGCTGTACCTACCTGCAGCATCACCCAGGATCAGGGAGACCCATGGGGCCAGCTCCTGGCTACCAAGTGGTAGGAGCTGGACTCAGGGGCCCAGCACTGCTTCACCATTCAATTCTTGCTCAGCTACCCAGGACAATGCTTCTAGAAGCTCTGTCTGCAAAGAGAGCATGAGCTCATCTTACTAAGAATCAATCCAAGTCTCTTCTGCATCCTGGTTCCAGAAAGGATGTCCACAAAGAGACCACTTTACCTGGAATAGATCCAAGTAACCCAGTCAGGTCCTGCCCGGAGGCATATATGCAGAGTCACCCTGCCTGGTCCGCAGCTCCTGTCCTGATTTGTAGGTGAACAGGTTTCTGAAAAAAACACTCACCTACAGAGACACAGAGATTAGAAGTGCATCTGAACTCTAGGATTGCTTTGTATCAGAGTAAGAGAGAAGAGGGACAACATTCATTGAGTACATGCAGTCTAACTGGTTATTTGATATTATATTTCATTTGGAGGTGGCTTAGTTGCTAAGTCGTGTCCATCTCTTGCGACCCCATGGACTGTAGGCTGCCAGGCCCCTCTCTCCTTGCAATTTTCTAGGCAAGCACACCGGAGTGGGTTGCCATTTCCTTCTCCAGAGGATCTTCCTGACCCAGGGGTCAAACTCAGGTTTCCTGCAGGCAGATTCTTTATGATTGGGCCACCAAGGAAGCCATATTTCATTTAATCATCACAAAAAAAAATACTGTGAGGCCATCTCTATTGTAGAGAGGAGAAAACTATAAAGATCAGAGGTTTTGACAATTAGCCCATGTTTATATAGCTACCAAGTGGAGAGATGAGATTAAAACCCATGTCTAGTTAGCCCCAACTTGGGCTTTTTCTTTTCTTTTTTTTTTTTAAACTTTATTGTGTTGGTTTTGCCATACAATGACATGAAACCACCATGGGTTTACATATGCTCGCCCTCCAGAATCCCCCTCCTTCCTCCCTCCTGATTCCCTCCCCCTGGGACATCTCGGTGCACCAGCTCCGAGCAGCAACCCTGGGCTGGCGATTGATTTCACATATGATAATTAACATGTTTCAATGCCATTCTCCCATATCATCCCACCCTTGCCTATTATCCAGAGTGAAGTAAGCCAGAAGGAAAAAAACACGATACAGTATACTAACACATATATATGGAATTTAGAAAGATGGTAACGAGAACCCTGCATGCGAGACAGCAAAAGGAATGCAGATATACAGAACAGACTCGTGGACTCTGGTGGAAGAGGGCCTTTTCTTTTCAAGTGTGCTCATTTTCACACCATTTTCCACTGAGTCCAGTTGTTGATAAGCCTTCTCCTTTGACCAACTCCTGAAGAACTGTATCCTGGGAGACTTATTCTGACTTGACCTCCTCTGATGGACGTCATTGTGGGTGATGCTTCATTTCTTTTGCCCTCCAGAGATCTCTCATTTTGTCCTCTTTCCTCCCTCAGTTTCCCAGTCAAAATGTATCTGAGATCTTTCATTTGTGTTACAAAGGCATAAAGGACATTTAGTGAAAGCCCTCCTGTGTATGCTCAGTTGAGGTTTCAAATCATCAGTCTAGAGGAAGACTGTTGCCAATTAGGAGTCAGGCCTGATTTATTTTTTTATTTATTTATTTTTTTTTTAGATTCCTCTATAGTTTATTGTTACAGCAGAAGTTGTGGGAGACAGGAGGGCACCCCCCACATATAACACACGGTGGTCAGAGCCCCAAGGCAGCCCTTCCCACCCCCATGCCAAGCCCCAAGCAGCCATGCCCAGCTTGGCCCCCCCACCCCCCTCTAGACACACGCTGTCTAGATAGCTACCAGAGTTAGAGCAGCCAACGGCCCCAGTCCCCTCCCTACTGCCCAGCCCCAGTCCTTCCGTCACGCTTGTTCACCGCCCACCGCCTCCCATTCCAACTTCCATTTCCACACTGAATGTTTCTGGCATGTCCTGAGGACCACTAACCCACCAGCAGTTCTCCCCTGTCACACATTCATTTAGGCCCACGCCCTTCAGAGGCGTGAAGGATTAATGTGACACCATGTCAGCTTTGGTGAGTGGAGCCCCAGCCCGGAGCCCCTTACCCTTGCAGTCTGGGATAAGGAGGGAGAGTCTGGGGGAGTCACCACGGGCAACTTCTACAACCTCTTGTCCCTTAGCTACAGACACCCAGATTAGGGATCAGGGATACATGCCTTCTCCGACTTAACACCAAGATGAAGGAGAGGGATCATTTAGGGGTCTGGGTCCCTAAGAGATATTAGGACATCTCTCCCAGGAGCTGAGGGAAATCACAGGTTAGAGGTCAAGGTTAGGGTAGCAATCAAAGATCAAGGTCATCTCCCCACATGATCTGCCCAGCTTCCTGTGCTCACTTGGGCCCAGTGCCCTATGCACCTCCCAGGTTAGTACTGGGGGAGGTGAGGGCTGGGTCCCACACCAGGGCAACAAGGGTCATTCAACAGGAGACCTCCATGGTGTGCCCCGGGGGCCCTGAAGAGAGAGTCCCAGACTCGCTGCTCTGGGACAGGGTGCGAGAGCGGGACCGGCTGCCATCAATGGATGCTGCGCTCGTCAGGGAAGCCGTGCGAGACCGGGACAGGCGTGTCATGCAGGATGAGGCCATATAGCCCATGCCCTGCAGGAAGTACTTGAAGGCCTCGGTCAGCTTGCCTGGCTGAGTCAGCTGGGGCTGCCCCCCAGAGTCAGCCATCTTAAGGAAAGAAGTCTGGGTGGGGTCCAGTTTTGAGTTACATTCCACCACTGCATCTTCATGGGGTGCTTGGTCTCCTACCACCAGCATCACAGGGCACTTGAGGGTGACATCGCCTCCACGCACAAAGTTCAGGTCTCGGCGATTGTTGTAGCTGTTCCAGTACAGTTCAATGTTATCCAGGTTGGGGGCATGTGCAATGATATTTCTATACTTTTGTATCAACTCAGAATTTCCGGACAGCTCTTCCTGGCTGAAAAGATGTCCAAGAATCATCTCCGAAATGGAAGAGGTGAGACCTGTTAGCTTGTGGGCTGCCCAATCCATCCAGCCTTTGGCGTTGGGATCAATGTTGATGAGGACAAGACCCTCGACAGTATCAGGGTGGGTAAGAGCATATCGCGACAGGACATAGGCCCCAGCTCCAACACCAATTCCAATTATTGTGGAGAAATTTAAGTACTGCAGGATGCAAGGGATCATGTCCGCAAGCTGGTCCAGAGATGGGTATTGATACCCCAAAGGGAACACGGGAGCCCCCTCTTCCATGCCAGGAGCATCCACATGAACCCGCACGAAGTTCTGAATGATTTCCTGCATATCCGCAAATTGAAACAGCGGCTGGAAGCAGGATTTATAGTTGAGTCCTACATCATGGTAGGTGAGTATCGCTGGCCGTTTGGGCTTGGGGGTGCCATAGACAGTAAAAGTGACAGAGCCATAAGGTGTCTCCACAGAGTGAGTCTTGGCCACCTCGGGTGTCTGCCCTGGCAACAGTGGCTTCTCCTCCGTGATCTGCACTTCCCGCAGCTCTGCCATGGTGACTTGGCTCCTATTGGCTGGATGAAGTTGGGTTAGGGGTCAGGGTTCTCACTCCTCCTGACTCTAGGGTCTCCTCTCTCTGCAGTGTCCCGGCGACTGCTCTCCGGGCTGCTCCCTGAGAAGTTGGAAAACAAGGCGGGGAGGGGGGGCAGGCCTGATTTATTTTTAAATTCTGGAGCCCAGCATAACATACATAGACTCATACATGGATACATGGATGACTGAAGCTGTCAGAAACTAGCTCATTGGTGGAAAAGGCATTGAGGGTATCAGATTTTTCCTTGTATCAGTGAAATCATACCATGTGGGCAGACACCTCACAAGCTTGTGCACAATGCCAGGATCCCACCATGTTAAGCCCATTTGTTTATCTATTATTTTATTCAGCAGTTACCGAGCACCTATTCTCAGTTAGGTTATGCTGGGGGAGCTTGTTTCCTGTCCTCAAAGGGCTCACGGTCCAGGTGGGAGACAGACTTGATTTTCATGTAAGAAGCAAGATGAAATGGAATGAAAATCTATCTCATCCTGACAATTACACAGGAGAAAACTTCCTGAATGAGCTGACCTTGAATTGGTACTCGAAGGATGTAGTAAGAATTAAAAGTTGGTAAAAACATTGATAACACACTGCTTTTATGTATACTCACGCCAATACTTCTGATGCTAGATGTGTGGGGTTTTCCACACCAAGTGATTCTTCAATTCTTGGCCTACTAGGTCTCCTACAGTTAAACTCAGTTTGAACACTAACTGCCTTGAGTTAGTGCAGACTGTGCAGGTTAAGGGTTCATTCCCACAAGATTGCCCCCTGCTTCAGATGCCAATTGTAAGACCCATATTGTTGCTTGTACTTCTGATTGACTGGCTATAAAATGGGAGTTCCCAAACCCCTCCTTTGGTTGGATAGTATGTTAAAATAGGTCACAGAACTAAGTTATCAGCTTATTATAAAAGGACACTACTCAGGAACAGTTAGTTGGAAGAGAGAAACAGGGCAGGCAGGAAGAGACCCAAAACTTTCATACCATCTCTGGGCTCATCACCTTCCTAGCACTTGGATGCATTCAATCCAGCCAAAACCTCTCCAAGCCCTGTTGTTTAGGGTATTTATGGAGATTGGAGACTTCATTACATAGGCATAACTGATTAAGTCATTGGCCATACAGTGGTGACTGAACCCAGATTCCAGCTCCTTTCCTCTTCCCAAGGAAGTTGGGGAAAGTAGAACTGAAAGAGACAAACCCCTAATCACATGGTTGGTTTATATGAAATGAGCCTCCCCATCCTTAAGGACTTTCCAAAAAATCATCTCGATATTATAAACTCAGGTACAGTAGAAAAGGACTTATTATGAATAATAAAAATGTTCCTCTCTTCTCTATCACTCAGGAAATTCCAAGGGTTTTGGAAGCTCTGTGCCAGGAGCTGGGAACAAAATGTATTTCTTGTTTCTTATTAATATCACAACATCACAACATTCCATGCAGAGGGAACAGAACAATTAAAGCAGACCAAGTATGAAAAAACATGTGTGAGGTGTGCCTGTAACAAAAAATTTTTGTGAGGGGCTGGGAATAAATCTGAACAACTAGTAGCAGCCTTGAAATGTTAATGATTTTGAAACAGTATTATTCTCATGTAGGGGCACAAATGATAGTTATACTTTACCCAGAAGCTTCAATGAGCAGCAACTAAGTGCTTTATTGAATCATCTTGTTAATCTTTGCCACCTCTTTGAGTTTGGTACTCTTTTATTCCCAACAGGTATATCAGGCAACTGAAGCCCAAAGGCACACAGACAGTTCAGGTCAGAACTGGGACTGTAGCCCAGATGGTGTCTGAGCCACCAGAGACATGACAGAGTGACTGCTCCAGAGACTCGAGCTACCCTCTCTGAAAACTAACAGCTCATGGCTATAGAGGACAGAGTACAACCTCAAGCCAGCCTTGATTCTTGGGCTACGATAATTCCGGCTCCAGATGATCCTGCCAGGATGGCAAGCACCATTGCCCTGGCCTGGATGGCTCATCATATGGGTTCAGATTTTGTGTGTTCAACATTTATGAGACACTGAATCTAGTGGAAACAGAGAACACATGGAAAATGACCTCACCGGCTCAGGGCTGAAGTTGAAATGCCAGGCTTGAGCGTTGGCCTCACCCACCCTTTCCTCCTTTCCGGCAGCTCCCCGGCCATGTGGCCTGATCCCAAGGCCGCTGCAGAGTAGGCTTCTGTGCACAGGATGGTAGTTCCTGGCAGCTCTGTGTGTCTACTTTGCTCCGTGGAGGAACTCACCAGTTTCAGTAGCAATCTGTAAGATTGTCCAAGGAGACCAACCCAGAGACATTTATAATGTGTGACCATGTTTCCTTGCTATGAAAAAAGCTGGAAGAAAATGATGTGACTCATTGAAAATGTTCACTGAAAGATCCAAATAATCACCTGGGGTGCAGCATTTCCACCTCAATACAGTAATGGATTTTTTGCAAAAAACTCATATGCCTTCACTTTTTTTTCCTACCAGCCTCATGAAAGAGGCAAGTATTCTTTTACTTTTTTGCATATGAGAAATCTAAAAATCAGAGCGTGAATAAGAGGCAGAATCAAATTTTCAGCTCTGATCTTTTTGACTTTTGTTTCAGTACTTATTATCCTCATTGATGCTGTTTTTCCTGGTCCCCTGAATCACATCAGGTGCTGTCTTCTACCTGAGCCTATGCTATTTAATTTATTTATCAGCAAAGGTAATGAAACTTGCCTGCACCAGGTTGTCATTTCTGTTGTTAATGGATGGCAGCTTTCTGACTGGTCAATGACCCTGTCAGAGAAATTTTAAAGTATTTTGATTATTGTTTATGTTTTTCTATAAATATTTAATATTTCTTCCACTTTTCTTTAAAAAAATGTATGGCAGTTTATTAAAAAAAGCCACCAAATATAAAGATAACATCTATCAGAAATAAGTAAAAAAGCAAAAAGAAATACAAGGGAAGAAAGACAAATTTGGGCAGGAATGAGACTGAAATAGAAGTGTAAGTTATCATTCAAAATACTTGCTGAAGATGAGCTGCTCATTGGATTCCAAACCTGCCAGAAGCCAATGGCAGAAGAGAAACTGACGTTTCTGTGATTTATTGTGTCTTCAAGAAAAGTAAAATCAAATGCATGTCTGATATAAGATTATCTTCCTGAGATTCTCCCAGAGAGAGCACTACAATATAATTAGTGCTATTCTCATGACAGGCTTCCCAGGTAGTACTGGTGGTAAAGAACCTGTCTCCCAGTGCAGGAGATATAAGAGACTTGGGTTCCATCCCTGAATCAGGAAGATCCCTTGGAGGAGGGCATGGCAACCCACTCCAGTATTCTTGCCTGGAGAATCCCACAGCCAGAGGTATCTGGTGAGCTACAGTCCATGGGGTCACAAAGAGTTGGGCAGGACTAAAGCAA
This sequence comes from Antilocapra americana, assembly GCA_007570785.1. Classification (NCBI taxonomy): domain Eukaryota; kingdom Metazoa; phylum Chordata; class Mammalia; order Artiodactyla; family Antilocapridae; genus Antilocapra; species Antilocapra americana. Next base: position 1,382,219 of record ML660778.1, read on the forward strand.
CTTGCATGCACACACATTCTCAGGACATCTATAAAATGCCCAGGACAATACTGGTTTCAAGGGTCATATCTGTAGGCTACTTTAAATCAAGAAGCACCATGTCCAGCATTTACCTTGAGTTTTCATTTTTGTGAGCTTGTGAAGGTATTTGATTTGTCTCCCCTGTTAGATAACCATTTCTCTGATATGTGGTTCCTGATTCAACATGTTCCTGGAAAATTACCAAAAATAATAACTTTTTAAAAATAGAAAAACAAAAACAAAAACAAACCTTGAGCTACATTTGAGGAGACGAGAACATAAGGTCCAGCTCCAAGATACTACATGCCTTACCTGACTGAGTTCCTTCTCATTATGTTCATTTTTCCACAAGATGAGGAAAGCCAAGTGCTTTCATCATCCTCGGACCTAACAGGTGGAAAAATTTTACCAGTGTTCCTGAAATTCTTGTCACCTTCAGACAGAAAGTAGTCCGTGAGATAATTGTGCCCATCCATTTGATGCTCATTCATTCATCCTTTCATCAGAAATGTGTAGATGATCACTGTGTTCCTGGCCCTGCAGACACAGAGATGGGTAAGGTACAGTGCTTCCCTGGAAGAGCTTATGGATCAAAGATAAAATGTTCATAGATGATCACAGCCCAACAGGAGTGGTGTTGTCACAGGGATATGTCTTAATGTGATAAGGGAAGGGAGGGAATAACTTAATCACTGTCTGGGAAGCTATGGATGGATTCTTGCTGGAGCTGATTCCAGTCCTGACAGGACCCCTCAAGGAGTTAGGTTGGAAGGAGATTATTCATGGAGAAAAACATGTGACATGTTTTGACACAGTTGTGAACAAACATGAAGGATGTATTGGGGCAACAAAGAAAATTTGAGGGGCTCAAAGCAAAACTGATCAGACAACCTCATGACTCCGGTTAAGAATTCATGACTTTGGTTATTACTTTTTAAAAGAAAAAATGCCCTAAATACATGACTTGTTGAAATTTTGAGAGAGGGTTTTATGAACCAAACTTTCTTCTATTTGCATTCATTAAGGCTGTCCTTTGGTTACTGAGAGAAGGAATGAGCTGGAAACACAGTGCTGTGTGCTGGGTACATTCAGGACTGTCTGATGGCCATGCTTCAAAGACTCAAATTAGTAACTCCCATTTCCTCTCAGACCTAATACTTTGTTTTTTAATTCAAGAAGTATCATATGATGTTACATCTTCCGTGATGTACTTCTTTCCTTGGTTACAAGTGTTGGGCTTTGGCATCATGTTTGGATCTTGTCTACCCTCCACACTGTGATTAATATGTAGCCCACATGGCAAAGAAAGAATGTGTCACACCTACCTCAGTTGCCTAGCACTAATCACAAAGCCATAGATTTGCAAAAATCTTACCACAATTTTTTTTTTTTTTTTTTAGCAAGAGGATCACCTTGCCAAAAGAATGAAGTGCCTTTGCATTCGTTAAGTGCCAGGTTCAAGTTTGGTTTTGTGATTCTATGAACTATCCTCAAACTGGGGGGAAAAAATCAGTCTTTTCAGATATTAGTAAGTTGTGGGTACTGCTGTTTTCTTTCTTTCTTTTTTAATACATATTGGGAATGAATAACCTATGATGATTTATGACACATCATTTAGCATTTTAAATTTCATCAGTAGCAGTGGAACCAATATAAATATTAGGGGATTCGCTATACAAATATGATAAACTGGGAAACTAAAATCTCCAGATGAATGGATTATAAATGTTATATTAAAACAAATAATTGGTCAACTATATAAATTTAATCTCTCCTTAAAAGTTGTGGTAATGTCCTTCTCATTTGCATTAGGAGACAATTTTTTTTTTTTTTTTCCCGAGAGAAGGCAGAATCTTTGACTTAAATTCACAAGAGTTCCTAGGCTCAGAATCTCTGCTCACCTGCCTGGTGTGCTGCAATTGGACCTCGTGTTAAATTTCAGCCAGTTGCCTGACTTTGCCAGATCCCCAAAAGGACTCTGCCACAAGCTAACACTCATTAGCCAGCTTCCTTACTGCAATAGTAATTTCTTTGCATTCTATTTAAAGCAACCCTCAGTCATCCCATGGTAAATGATTTTACACTGCACAAAATGTGCTGAAGCATTCACATCTTGGCGGATCACAAACCACACAGGAATAGGGCTTTACTCTTATAGAATAGTTTGTGCCTGTCCCAGGTCTTCGTTGCTCACTTTCGACACTCTTTGCCAACTCAACATTCTCCAAGAAAGTGTAAATCCTACCACGGGAAAACGAGGTGTGGAATATGTGTCTCCGTTGATGACATCACCTTCTGCTTAGGGCTGTAAATTGTGTGAGACTGTGCACACAGAGACTGTCTCCTAAGTGCTGGGTTGTATAGCTGCATATTGGGGCTTGAAAATACATCATTTGAGGGATAGGGAGCATCCCTTCTGCCTCACTGAGAGTCATTCCAAGATCTTAAGGGAGTGCACTGGCCCAGATGTCCAATGAATAGGAGGTTTTACACCTGAAACTGCTACTGCTTTGGGCCAATAGCTTGTGATTGTTTTATTATAGGTCTCAATCATATAATTCTGATAAACCGGCTAATGACTGTATGGACTACCTTAACCTCAAGAAGGGCATACCTTCATTAGGTGACTTCATGGTCACCAAGAAGATCATTACACTGGTGAATGCCTATAATTCCACCATTATTAGACAGTCTCCATAGAGAAAGTGAAAGTGTTAGTCGTGCAGTTGTGTCCGACTCTTTGAGATCCCATGGACTATAGCCTGCCAGGGTTCTCTGTCCACGGGATTCTCCAGGCAAGAATACTGGAGTGGGTTGCCATTCCCTTCTCCAGGGAATCTATCTGACCCAGGGATCCAACCCAGGTCTCTTGCACTGCAGGAAGATTCTTTACCTTTTGAGCCACCAGGCACCAGGGACTCAGACAATTTCCATATGCACAATTCTTTAGGAGTGAATCATTACTGAAGTTTCTTTCAGTGGAACAAGTATTTACCTGGAGCGATGGTGTCTCCAAGGTAACGTTTGTTTAAGTCTAAAGATATTTTTAAATTGCTATAACTGCAAAGAGAAGGTACTACTGGCATTTAATGGGTTGAAGCCGGGGATGCTGCTAAGCATCTTACAGTGTTAAGTGCAACTTCCCATAACAAGAATCATCTAGCCCCAAATGTCAAGAGTGCTTAGATGGAGAAACTTGTCTGGGTGTGAATAAAAGGGGCTTACTGAAGTGGGGAGAGGAAGAAGTGTGGGCAATCTGGCACTTCTTGAGGCAACTTAGGAACCATAAGTACAGAGAAGGACACATAATGGAAAACTTCTCATTTTGCTGAGGATTAGCCCTGAAGCTATGTTTAAAGAGTAAGGTTTCCAGGACTTTGTTTTGTTTAAAGGTCAGAAAGGGTAAATTGCAACAAAGAAGAGGAGTGTCCTCAGACCTTACTCTTGGTTGGTGGAAAGCACATGAAAAGATTTCCCTAGAAGGTAGAATGGACTCAGGTGAACAGCTTGCACCAACTCCAGGAGGTTCCATTAGATTCCATGGAGAAAGATAGACTTGCTTCCCCTGATTAGTTGCATTTTCTGTCTCTGTGGCAAACACAGTTATCAGGATATGAGTCAGTTGTATGTGAAACTCCAAACCAACATAAGAAGTTGGTCCCTTCCAACTTCTAAATCTTCTGAGGGAGACCCAGTCCTTCCTAACTTGTGGACGATAGATTCAAAACCCTCACAAGTTCATAGACAGGTATCTTTAAAAAGTGATGGTGAACAAAAGCTGGAGAACAGCCATGTCCCCACGCAAATTCTCCAAAAGTGATGCATATTCAATAATTTTCAATGAAAGCTTGACCTGATAGTTTTTTTTTTTTTTTAAATCAGGCTATGATGAAAGACATTGCCTAATTACTAGACTATGATAAAAGACACTGGGTTTCACTGTTGGCTCAGCAGTAAAGAATCCACCTGTCAAGGCAGGAGACATGGGTTTGATCCCTGGGTCAGGAAAATCCCATGGAAGAGGAAATGGCAACCCACTCCACTATTCTTGCCTGGAGAATTCCATGAACAGAGGAGCCTGGTGGGCTACAGTCCATGGGGTTGCAAAAGAGTCAGACCCGACTTAGCAACTAAACAAAAAAAGTAATATACAAAAGACATTAGAGAAAGTAGTGGAAATCGAGACTGTGAATCAACACACGTAGGGAAGGTGTTGAGAGAGAGTATATTATTTTGCAGGCTTTCTCTTTCTCCTATCAACCATGACCACATACCCCCTCCCACTATTGCTATTTTGATATTTAAACTTGTATACACCCTTATGATCCCTGCAGATTCTATCAGCGATGCATCCCCAGCGACTCACCAACTTCTTCTTAAACTAGACCATGCCATAGCTCTCGCTTTCCTTCCTATTTGCACATAAAGAAACTGTCCAGACTTCTTTAGTGTTTTCTTTGCTCAGATGTCAGCAGAATGAAGTCACATCATAACCACAAGGAGACTTTTTGCTTGTACCGCTGCCTGGTGTTAACAGCGCTAATGCTGCTTGGCGTGAAGAAGGCTAGTCATCGTAGCCAAATTTGTGAGAGGCTACAAGAGGCCACTGTGAGACTGCCAATTAGGCAGCAAGGTGGAAAATGCTTGCTTTGCTTTTGGCTCCAGTGAGTTGGTTGGGGGGGGAAGTTAAAACCAAGCAGGCAAGAAGAAGAAAAATTTCATTTTTTTAATGTACTTGAGCAGTGGGAGAAGTTGTGCTACCCCGACTGTCCCATTGATAATCCCACGTTTATTTATCTCCCACATATCTCATGCACACAGAGACAGATGTGTGCACACATATGCAACACAAAGATTCCTTTGGCTTCAATTGGCAGAACTCCTAGTTGGGCAGATCTGCATAGCAGGAAAAGCCAACATTCACCCCAAGTTAAATTTCAACCTCTGCCCTCTTGGCCCTCAACAATCGATCCATCTTTAAGGATACAGGTTGAGTTATGGGATATCCATTATTAGTAATCAGAGTAGTCATACACTTATGTAGTGTTACAGAGAATATGCACATGAACTCACTTGTTCGATTTGTGTGATACTCTTCATGCTCTCATTCATTAGCAGTCTAGTATCTCTGATAGCTCAGTTGGTAAAGAATCCGCCTGCAATGCAGAAGACCCCGGTTCAATTCTTGGTTCAGAAAAATCCACTGGAGAAGGGATAAGCCACCCACTCTGGTGTTCTTGGGCTTCCCTGGTGGCTCAGCTGGTAAGGAATCTGCCTGCAATGAGGGAGACCTGAGTTCAATCCCTGGGTTGGGACAATCCCCTGGATAAGTGAAAGGCTACCCACTGCAGTATTCTGGCCTGGAGAATTCCATGGACTCTATAGTCCATGGAATCACAAAGATTCAGACATGACTGAAAGACTTCTACTCACTCACTCATTCATGTAACAGGCACTGGGTTTGGCAGATTAGTTGGGAAGTGAGGTCAAGTAACTTGACCAGGATCATAAGACTTCTACATGATACAGCTTGGACTTAAACCCGAGTCTTCTGAATTTACCAACAAGCTGTGGTTTCTGCTCCTGTTGATGACTGGCGTTTAGCTCATTTGAGGTTAACAAATGGGGTCCCCAGTTTAATGATGAGCAGGAGGTGGCTTTTTTTTAATCTTAAAGTATTCCTCCAAGGAGAGGTGTATTCAGCCCATCCACTGGCATATGTGGACTGTGTCTGTGATGAGAAAGCCCCTTGGTACAATGTGGGACAGTTGCAGCCCAGGGACTGTCCTGCAGATTTCTTCCAATGTATGTTTTCTTCAGAGCTACTACTGCCTGTCATTCTCGGCTTTTCAAGGATATATGTAAGGAGTGTGAGTGGTGGGTTTTATTGTACTTAACAGATGGGCAAATTGTTTCAGAGGGACATAAAATGACCCATGGCGGATTCATGTCAATGTAAGGCAAAACCAACACAATAAAGAAAATTAAAAAACAAAACAAACAAAAAAAAATGACTTGCTTAAAACCACATGTAACATTCCATAGCCCCATGGCCAGAGTTTTTGGTACATTTGTTATGTGTAGGAGCTTTTTTTTTTTTTTTTTTTTAAAGGAAAATTGAATGCATCACAAAGATGTTGTAAACATTTTAGCTCTGTAGAGCTTTGATTTCACTTGGACTTGCTAGTTTAAGGCCAGGCTGACTCCAGGTTGCTCCTTTCATATGCATACATTTCCCTTTATCCAAAGAATTGAAGAGCTTGCTCCTGAAGCAGACTAAAGGCCCATTGAATGGGAATCTTGGCTTACGTTTTCGGGCTCTTAGTTCCAGAGTCAGTGATTTGCATTTCTCTCTGTGTATGTCTGGGTGTGTGTGTCTCTGTCTTTTCCTCCTTCTCTCTGAAAACTCTCACTCTCTCCTTCTTCCGTTCTTTCATCTATTAACTTATTACATGAGTTTTTTGGTATTTATTGAGTACAAATTCTGCGCCGAGTGCTGCAGCAGGCCTTTGGGGATTCATCAGTAAGCCAAAGAGTCATTGCTCAGGTGTGAGTGTGTGTGTGTGTGTGTGGGGTGGGGGTGGGTGGGTATGTGTGTATATATATATGAATCCACATTGTGAACTAAGTCACCTTTATCATCACTATAATTCATATACAAAGATTCTCAGTTTCATGCCTCTTACACCAAATAAAGAGAAAAAACATTTCCTAAGGATATTTTTGGTTCCAGTTTTTTCTACAACTTTCCCATAATCTGCCCACAATGCTGTTTAACCTGGGAGTGACTTTTACTTTCAGGCTCACTTCTTCTGTCTTCTAATTTGTATGTTTCAGTGGGGGATGTGCAGACTTCTCCTACAGCTGGGATCAAAATGTTGATTAAACAACTAACCCCGTGTACTGTAAATGTTAAAGCTTCTTATGTTCTTGCTGCTTCCATATCCCCACAGACGGTGAGCACACTGCTCAGGTGACCAGGTGCACCCTTGTGATAATTCTAGTCACTGCCACGAGGTCCCCTGACTGTGAACTAGAGACAGTCATACACAGCAATGAAATCCCCTCATGCTTTTTGCTGGTGTGCGCCACCCTGACTCCCATAAAGGCCCTGGTTGGTCCACAGGCTCTCACTCTCTCTCAGCTCTCATAGTTGTTTGGCTGAGGCCCCTTCCTTGATGCATCCCACTGTGTGGGTACCTCATGGCATGTCTCTTTAGGACCTTGTGAGTAATGATAAACTTGGTTTTCCTGTGCCTCTCCTGGGTACCCTCTTGTGGTCGCAGCTGACTGATCATCTCCTGAAGAGTGCAAAATACTTCCAAATATTAGACTTCTCTTATTCCTCTCTGCCCCAGGTGAACATACACTTGCATCTTAAAACAGATACAAAACTATCCTGCAAAACGCAAAACCAAACCATGATCTGCATGCTGAGGGAGTCCTTGACGGCTTCCTCTCTGGCTGTCTGTTGCCGTAGGGACATGGTCTGGGAAAACCAGGGCCTTCCCACCCTTCCCACCAGTTCTCCATGTAATCCCCCAACACTGATTTATGCCGCCGCCCTAAGTAGGTTCTTGCCAATGCTGGTATCTTCTAGGTGCTCTGTCCAAGACAGGCAGAAAAGTCCTTCACAAACCATCCTCTATGTTCCCTTCCAATGGTATCCAGACAGGCAGCTGGACTAGTCTTGAAGATACACCCCACTAGTTGAGTTTCTAACTTCCACAGCCGTACTTTTCCAACTATTTGATTTCAATAATTTTCTGGAAACATTTTATCAGTACATTCTCTCTAGGGTCATCTCCCTCAATATTATTCTCTTTTCACTGCTTTTTCAACACCTTCAGGTACATCTCATTCATTAAGAAAAGCACTGCTTTGTATTTGGAGAACTCTTACATACATGATTCTACTTAATCCACAAAATTGTTCTGTGAGGCAAGCGTTAGTCTTGAACATGTTTTTTATTTTATTTTATTATTTGTTTTTATTGAGCAAACTTTTATTTTATTTATTTTTTTCCCTTTTATTGTTTTTGCCATACAATGCCATGATATCACCATGGGTTTACATATGCTCCCCCTCCAGAACCCCCCTCCCTCCTCCCTCCCTCCTCCCTCCCCCTAGGAAATCTCGATGCACCAGCCCCGAGCATCAATCCTGGGCCGGCTATTGCTTAGACATATGATAATTAACATGTTTCAATGCCATTTTCCCATATCATCCCACCCTTACCCTCATCCACAGAGTCCACTAGTCTATTCTATACATCTGCATTCCTTTTGCTGTCTCGCATGATGGGTTCTCGTTACGGTCTTTCTAAATTCCATATATATGTGTTAATATACTGTATTGTTGTTTTTGCTTCTGGCTTACTTCACTCTGGATAATGGGCTCCAGTTTCATCCATCTGAGTAGAACTGCTTCAAATGAATTTTTTTTTAATGCTGAGTAATATTCCATTGTGTATATGTACCACAGCTTTCTTATCCATTCGTCAGTTGATGGACATCTAGGTTGCTTCCATGTCTTGGCTATTGCAAACAATGCAGCGATGAACATTGGGGTACATGGCAAGCTTTATCCTCAATGGTGAAAAACTGAAAGCATTCCCCCTGAAGTCAGGAACAAGACAAGGGTGCCCACTCTCACCACTACTTTTCAACATAGTTTTGGAAGTCTTGGCCACAGCAATCAGAGCAGATAAAGAATCAAAGGGATCCAGATTGGAAAAGAAGAAGTAAAACTCTCTCTGTTTGCAGATGACATGATCCTCTATATTGAAAACCCTAAAGACTCTACCAGAAAATTACTAGAGCTAATCAGTGAATATAGCAAAGTTTCAGGATACAAAATCAACACACAGAAATCCCTGGCATTCCTATAAACTAACAGTGAGAAATCCGAAAGGGAAATTAAGGAAACAATTCCATTCCCCATCGAAACAAAAAGAATAAAATACTTAGGAGTATTTCTACCTAATGAACATGTTTTTTTTAAAATGAGGAAACTAGGGAGCAGGAAAGTAAAGCCCTGGATGGAGTGGATTCTAGACCTCTTCTGTACAAGCTCTGCTAGAACCTGTACCCAGGTGAACAAAGATAGAGGACCAGGCATGTAAGCCCACAGAGGACATGGAACTTCTGTGCCTTTTTTACTCACTTTACGTCCTACATCTACTCCTGAGGCCATCACTTCTTCTGACTCAAAGTACACATCAAGACATGACAATCAAAAGAATTTTTGCATATTGACATATCCTGCTTATGTACTGGTGGCTATACTGCTATATGTACTGCTGGCTTCGATTTACTAACTCCTTTAGAATAAACATTCTGTACAGTATCTCATCTTGTTCTGACAATAATTATCAGGAAAATATCATTGTCATGGTTTAAGAGGCTCAAGGATTGGGAAATATTTTTCAAGTTATGGTTGAATGAAGAGAAGAACCCTCATCCAGCCATCCCCCAAACGTTCTCTTTCTATTACCCTGGTTTATCTTCTTTAAATCATGGAGAATGTAAATACAAACTATTCTTCTGCATGAATGTCAATGATGGAAAAATGCAGAAATGGCAACATAGCCCTGTGGTTGCTTTTGTAATGGATCAGACAGGTATCCGTGAGAAGAAATACAGACCACAGCAGGATGCCATTTGGCTTGGCTTGTGATAACTCTCTGCAGGTGGAACAGTAGCAGGGGCATCATGGAGCTACCCTCATCCCTGCACAAATGCAGTGACCCCCCAGGGAGCAGTACAAGGTGAGGCAGTGAGTGGACAGTGGATGCAGGGCCTGGCTCCTTGAATGGCATCACTCCCCTGCTGTGTTACTTTCTCAAGTTGCTTTCCCTCTCTTCGCCTCAGTTTCCTGATTTCTGGGGACTTTTCCAGCTCTTTTACTCAATCTCATTAAGAAACTTGTGGATCTATTTTTTTACACCACCCTTTAAGTACTTATACAGTGACCCGTAGGAACGTTTTCCTGGAAAGACTTTGCACGGATTTTCCACTGCCTGCTGCCCTCACTAGCACTTGGGAAACTACTATTTTTTTTCTTCCTGGTTGCATTTGCCACTTACCCTCCTGAAAACAGGAATTAAGACTTTAGACAGCTGCTGACCGCATAAAATTTTCAAATAAAATATTCCGATTACATTTTCTTAGGGAAAAAGTTCACTCGACTAGATTAGCAAAACTAATGTAAATATGAAGTCATGCCAGTGGCTGCCTGCAGAAGGTGTTTTTAACTTTCCATTCTGACTTAAGGGCCCAGTGCACTGAGGTGTCTGTGACACACTGCTCTGTGTCACAGTTGTGAGTGGGATGATGCTGTAATGCTCCCATAATGGCTAATATTGTGTTGATGGAGATTGACGCCAACGTGTACTAATATATATATTTAGTCAGGTGGAGGCATTCTCAACTGGTAATGTAACCTGTGTGGTTAAATAATTTACCCATATAAATAGAACAAGGAGGATTTAACTTTTATTTATTATTAAAGGATACTGCCTTTACCCTTGCATGAATACATGATGTTAATATCTAACATCTAAAGCCTATCAATATTTTCACTCTCATGAAGAAAATACAAAAATATATTGACCAAATTATTTGATAAATGGAACTTGTTAAGTCTTTCAAAAGACCTTTGGGAAACCTGGGGAGACTGAGTCACCTCAGACAAGACTTGGCAGGTGACATGGTCCTGCATGTGGTCCCTTTGGTCAGGGCCACATGGTATTGAGCAAATGGGGAAATTGGGGCAGTTGCCAGGACAATTCAGGAGGTCAAACTACCTCCTCTTATTCACCTGAATAGCAAAAACAGAAAGATCACAGAAACAGGAGTTGAAATCTTCCCTCCACTGTTAACACCCTACATAGCTTGTAAGAAGTAGCCTAACATCTCAATTCTCTCATCTATCAAAAAGTTTAGAACCTCCAATATGATTGTCTTCCAAGGTTTTCAAATAAAAACTTCTGTTGAAATTCAAGGGGGCAATGAAACACTTTGCAAAGTGATGAGAGTATGTCAAACGACTCTTCTGTGGACAGCCAGAATTCTGCAAAAAGCATCCTCAGACTGTGGGCTGAAGTCTCTGGAGCCTCTCCTTGGGTCAGCTGACCTTCCTCACAATTCCTCTGAAGCTGGGATCAAAAAGCACTACCATTGCTGTCTTAGCCCTGCCCACGCCCCCTCTCCCAAGCATCCTTGCCGCATCCGACGTGTTTAAGGAACAAGCGCCTCTTAGCAGGAACTCTCATAATGTTATGAGAACATACATTTAAATAGCTGAAAATGGGAGATAATAATATTTAGGGTCAATAAATCAAAAGAGGAAGCAGAAATGCCCCTGATATACCAAAAAGTTGGCCTCTGAAGGCCCCTCTTCCCATGTCACTCCTGGGGTTGACACAGGCTTCAGTCTTCTTTACTAAGTTTTCCCTCTTCCTGTGTGGCATGCCTTCATGCCTGCTGATTTTGACTTGGGTCTTCCAAATTTCACAAGTGGACCCTGTATCTAGGACTTCTGGGATCTGCAGGTCCTGTTTATAGTTTGTACCATGAAGATGATAGACTTCTTGTTTCCTCTGACTTGGCCATTCACTGCCACGTGACTGAGTAAAAACTGCCCAGCTGAGCTCAGTTCTGTGCCAGAGGATTTCATAATAACCTGCAAAGAAGAAGATGGCATCCTGCCACAGATTCTACAGATATCTGAGGGTACTTGGACCAACCAAGATGGCTAGAGCATCTGACAAAAGAATCACAAGTGTCTTCTGTCTAAATGACTAAGAATTATGAAGTGTTTTATATCTGAATTTCTACTGACCATCTCTAACATTGTTATAAATATGTGCCCATGTGAGTGAGAGCATCTAGGAGAGGAGATACAGGGGATGGAGCCAAAAAAGAAGTTTATCTTGAATGTGAAAGAGCTGCCAACAATGAGAACTCTGTGGAATTTATAAGCTATGTGAAAGTCTGAGCTCAGTTTTCAGGGAGAAGAATTCAATCAGGACTACCTGTGGGTGCGTGTTCAGTCATTCAGTTGTGTTTGAATCTTTTTGACCCCATGGACTTTAGCCTACCAGGTGCCTCTGTCCATGGGATTTCCCAGGCAAGAATGCTGGAGTGGGATTTCCTCCTCCAAGGGATCTTGCATCTACTCCTGGGGATCATCCCAACCCAGGGGTTGAACCTGTGTCTCCTGCCTTTCCAGCACTGTAGAAAGATTCTTTACTGCTGAGCCGCATGGGAAACTCTATCAGGACTTTATGGCTGGCTGGCAAAGTTAAATTTTCATTAAGGTAGAGACTGGTTGAGTATAGTTGGATTAGACATTTAGAAGGTTGCTTGTAATGCTAAGATGTTTAGATTCTATAAATACGTGGCCTGTGAAGGAGTTCTCTCTTAAACACGCATACACAGAGAAGCATTTATAGGCATAGGTGTTCTAAAACTGTAAGCCTCCCCATGGAAATCAGGTCCATGCCCTCAAACAGTGCAGGGCAATGATGGGTACTCAGGAGATTTTTGCCAGTTTGTAAATCACTGACTTGTGTGTTAGAGGAGCAGAAACCCCTGGAGGAAAAGAGACATCTCAGCAGGAAGAGGAGAGGCAGGAAAGAAGATGGGAGAAAATAACCAGAAGACAAAGCTTACCTTTTGGCCTCCTTAAAAGACTGTGTGGCGGGCCCCAGGAATCTAGTTCTGGAGCAGGTCCATAAAGTAAGCCTTCAAAACGTTTGCACAAAAGATTCTTAAGTCAGCTCATAAATGTGACACCAAGCAAAGACTTGGCAAAATTCAGCCAAATCATAAAAAGAGTTGCTGGGACTATGCAGCCCTGTTACCTGTGCTGGCAAAGGCTAGGGTGCAGAGCTTCGCCATTCCTAATTAGGGATCAGGTAAGCGACAGAGATTTCAAGTTTTATTTACATTTGGTCCTGGGCCAGTTCTTTCTGGTCTCTGGCCTCTTGTCATAAAGGGGAACCAGTATAAAGTAGGACAAGACCAAAAAAAACATGTGAACATTTTATTGTCGAAATGGGAACTTTTTATGGGAGAATGAGGCCTGATGTGACCACATCGTTGCTGGGGAAGCTGGGTACTGAGAAAATGTTCCCAGTCATGGACTGTTCTTGGAATTCTTCAGACCGCGTTCTTCTCTCAGTGATTTTATTTTCAATTAAGTCACTAAAATTGTCTATTTAGACCCTAATTAGAAACGTTCACCACCAGGAGAAGTTGAATTGGAGGATCTCCTGACCTAAAAAATATAAGAACACATATATTAGTTTGCTAGGGCTGCCTGAACAAAGGACCACAACTTGAGGGGCTTAAACAACAGAAATTTATCATCTAACAAGTCTGGATATCAGAAGTCTAAGGTAAATGTGTCAGCAGGCTTGGTTCCTCCTGAGGGGTATCAGAGAGGATCTGCTCTCTTCTGGTGGCTTGTCTGCAATCTTTGGCATTCATTCCTCAGCTTATGGAGCTTCATCGGTGGCCCAGTGGTAAAGAATCCGCCTGCCAATGCAGGAGACTCAGGTTAGATCTCTGAGTCGGGAAGATCCCCTGAAGGAGGTAATGGCAACCTGCTCCAGTACTCTCGCCTGGGAAGTCTTGTGGACAGAGGAGCCTGGTGCGCCGCAGTCCATGACGTCGCAGAGTCGTGCATGACAGCAACTGAGCATGCATGCGCACTTTGGCTTATAGGAGCATCACTCTGGTCTCCGGCTTCGTCTTCATGTGGCATTCTCCATGTATGGGCTATGTCCAAGTTCTTCTCAAGACACTGTCATATTAGATTAAGGCCCACACTAATGACCTTATCTTAACTTGATTAACTCTGTAATAAAATCATGTTCTGAAGTCCAGAGGATCATCATTTCCATTTATGAATTTGGCAGGGGAGGGGCACTTTTCAACCAAAAAACAGCCTGGTTTCCAAACTACAAAGGAAAAGAGCTGCTATAAATTTATTCTTTTTTTTAATGAAGAATAAAAGAATCTTCAGAGCTTTGGTGGAAGACAGTAATCCCAGCTCTTCAGAAGTACCACTTTAAATAACTTATTTCTGCATGTTGATATGCTCACTGTTCATTGTCTCCTCTATAAGGAAACATTTGAGAGACTTAGATTACAGTGAAGAACCAATAAAAAAACATAGGTATGCTTGCTCCTTTCTGATAAGAAGACCTCATAATTCACCATGCTTCACTTTTCACTTAAATTGCCAGACATCTCAGAGCCACTGGTGATACTCAGTCTTGAATACCTTGTTTATTTCACTTCTTGGTAGGCCCTGGTTTCAGTTTCTCTGTTTCCTTCCCTTGGTTGTCGTCTGTTTCTGTCCAGTTGCCTCACAGTCTTTCTGGAGAGATGTGAGATGCGTTTTGATGTAGCAAAAAGACTGACTCCCAGGAGTCACAGCTACAGCTACTGTCCCAGCTCCTAAAGTCATTTTCCATCATAATCTTTCATTGTGATTTGCCACAAGCATTCACAGGTTATCTCATTAGCCTTATCTCCAAGCTTCCACCTTTCTGCTGATCAGAGCTTTTAAAAATAGTCATTGAACACTGCTTATAGCATGGAACTATTCACTGCTTTGAGTCAGACATTTACTGTATAGGAAATTCAGCCTTAGAAATTCAATTACAAAAGATGCCAAAGCATCACATTTGTATGACAAACAACAAAGAAATGGCAGAAAGTCCTGTTTGTCCAAAAACGGTCTTTGGAGAAGGCAGATGTCAATTCCCCAAACAGGAGGAATCCCAACTAAGGGGGAAACATTTTCACACACACACACACACACACACACACACACACACTCACACACACACAAATAACTGCCAACAAACTACTAACACATATATCAGTGCTCATTTTTATCACTTTGCATAAAATTAATGGATTTTAAAAATAAAATATTTGGGTAAAATTGTGAATACCTTATTAGGCATCTGACACTGGGATATACCTCAAGAATCTTATGTGAGATTGTGAGTCTTAGTCACAGATGCTTCAGTTTTACAAGCAGTAGTAATATGAGATTGCAAACTGAGTTAGGCTTGTCAGTCTCTGAATATTTGCTCTGTATTGTGACTAATTCATTCACTGGATCTTTCAGTTCTAAACTGGTACTTAGCTATGCCTGTATGTCAATACAATTGAAATAGTATGCAATCTAAAAAAAGATTGAAGTATGTTGTTATGTACATAAATGAACCTGTAAAACATCATGCTAAGAACCGAACCACAAAAGGCCATTTATTATATGAGTCCCTTTCTATAAAATGTGCAGAATAGGCAAATTCATCAAGATTTGAGTTATATTAACAGTCAAGAGAGTTGGAGTTTTCCTGATTGCTAATAGATGCGAAATTTCTTTTTGGGGTGATGGGAATGTTCCAGAATTAGTGTTGGTAGTTGTAAAATGTAGTAAAAATACTAAAAAACATTGCATTGTTTATACATTTCAAAATGGCAAATGTTATGTTGTGTGAATTATATCTTAATTAAAAGAACTCTAAACCTTGCACATTACTAAATGAAGTACATACACATAAAATTATTTTTTTCTGTAATAGTGATAGAAATTAGAAATTTGGGGAAATTATCTTCATAGTATCAATAAAATTTTAATTATATATGAACCATTTCAATAAGAAAGATATGGGGGGATCTATGAAGAAAACTAGAAGGAGGAATGGCATCAAATAGATGTTTTTAAAGCTTTCATGGATGAATCAATATCTAAAAATGGCTAGGAAAATTGCAATAAAGAATATCTTCCCAGATAGTAAAACTTAAAAAAAAGTCATCTGTAAATGAAACAATGTGGTCTTGACTCAGATATAGGGAAATGAATCAGTAGAGCAGAATTGAAAACTTTTGGAAATAAACCCAAGTAAATATGAGAAGTTAACATGATATTCTATTTCAATGGATAAAGAATGTTCACTTATGAAATGATTCTCATATACAGGCAATATTGAAGCAAACCTAAGCTCTTTACCTTATATCCATACCCTTAGTCAGTAGGTTAAATATATCAGAAAGAAATCAAGAGGATGCTAAGAAAAGCTGGGGGAAATTGTTCAAAGAAAGAAAACTTCAGAAGTAAAAACAACAGAATATATTTCTAAGCACAATGTATAATGGGAGATATATGTAATAACTATTATATGGTGACAGTATACATTAAGAATACACACAAGTATGTAATATATGTTATGTTATATAAATTATATAGTGGAAGTGAAAGTGTTAGTCACTCAGTCATGTCTGATGTTCTGCGACTCCATGGACTATAACCCACCAGACTCCTCTGTCCTTGGGATTTACCAGGCAAGGATGTTGGAGACAGTTGCTATTACCTCCTCCAGGAGATCTTCCTAAATCATGTATTGAACCAGGGTCTCCTGCATTGCAGGCAGATTCTTTACAGTCTGAGCCACCAGGGAAGCCCAAATATATAGTATATATACCTTATCTATACTTAACATATATAAGTGTATAATACTCATAACATATAGTTTACATATGAGTGTGTTTAAAAAATATCTAATAGGTGAAATATTTCCCAGCCTCTTGAATGGGAGGAGTTAACACCACTACAAACCTTGTACTTAGTCTCTCAATCGTGTCTGATTCTATGTGACCCTTTAGACTGTAGCCCGCCAGGCTCCTCTGTCCATGGGATTTTTCAGGCAGAAATACTGGATGGGCTGGCCATTTTTCTCCTCCAAGGGATCTTCCCAACCCAGGGATTTAACCCGCATCTCCTATCTCCTATATTGCAGGCGGATTCTTTATCCACTGAGCCATTTACAATCATTAGAGTTTTACAAATTGATCAGGAAAGCCTATAAACTCACAAAAATGGGCAGATGTGAAAAATCAAAGAAGAAAAATATAAGCAGATCATATTCATATTAAACAATACTCATTTCACTAGTATTCAGAGACAGATGTATGCAGTAACAAAGATCATATTTTTCACTCCTTAGATTGTCAAAAATCAAAGTGTTGGTAAGGTTAACAAGAAACTGACACGTTCATATGTAGCTGCTCAGCACGTGAATTGCTGTATTGTTATAAGGTAATTTGGTAATAGCTATTTAAAAATCACATTTTATAAATTTTGCAATCTTACTTTGACACTCTTGTCTATAAAAATAAAAGCATCATGTTCAAAGTAGGTTCATTATAACATTGCTTTTAGAAGCAAAGTACTGGAAATGGACATCCATCAGTAGTGTGTTGTTGCTATTGTTCAGTCACAAAGTCATGTCTGAGTCTTTGCAACCCCATGGACTGCAGCTCTCCAGGTTTCCCTGTCCTTCACTATCTCTTGGAGTTTGCTCACACTCATGTGCATTGAGTTGGTGATGCTATCTAACCATCTCATCTTCTGCCATCCTCTTCTCCTCTTGCCTTCAGTCTTTCCCAGCATCAGATAGGAAAAGATGCCTCTTTCCTAATGAGTCATCTCTTCACATCAGGTGACCAAAGCACTGAAGCTTCAGCTTCAGTGAATATTCAGGGTTGATTTTTTCTAGGATTGACTGGTTTGATCTCCTTGCAGTCTACAGGACTCTCAAGAGTCTTCTCCAGCACCACAATTCAAAATTATCAGTTCTTTGGCACTCAGCATTTATGGTCCAGCTCTCACATCTGTACATGACTACTGTAAAAACCATAGCTTTGACTATGCTTGCACAAAAGTTAATACTGATCATGTAGAATATTATGCAGTTATGTAAAACAGTGAGTTAGATACCATAGTCCTGAAGGGATGCCCAGAATGCATTGTTTAGTGAAATAAGCAAGTTGCCCAGTAGTATTGTAAATATTTCTATAAACACCAAAGACCCCATGATGTTCATTCTGAATTCTCTTTTGTATGTGTATAGATGGTCTATATTTGTCTTCCTTGGCCATAAGAAAGGATGAAGATTATACCTAAAGGTTATACTTAAAAGGTACATAATCCTGAAAGGATTCTACCCAACAGGTTGATATGGGTGGCTTTAAGTTTATAAGAAAGACTGAAACAGGAGGTAGGGGGCTGATTGTCTCATTTTGTTCTGCTGGTTACAATGAGTTTGTATTATTTTGCAATACAGAGAAAATGGAAGAAACGCTGAAAGAACAGTATCTTTGATCTGCTGATGTCCCCTTTTCTAAATGACCAGTTTATGCACTTTTTCTCATTCTGTACTTTTTATTGGGCTTGGATGTATTTTCAAGATGGAGCAGAGATAAATGTGAATTTGTTTTTTCATTTAAACCAGAAGCCTAGATTTTTGTTCTGAATAACCATCCTGGTAAAATGTCCATTATCTCCCACTTGTGAGGACAGAGTTACTATAAACAAAGATTGTCCACATGTTCTCAGAGTTGGGCTGGCCTGGCAGTACTGACGGGTGTGGAGGAAAGGGAGCATACTGGGAAAAGACCTTTCAAGGACAAAGCAAAATTGAAGCTGGAACAGAGAAAATCTGTTTGGTTTTCCCAAATCTTCTTGGGAAAAGAGAGGTGTTTTTCAGCCTGGTTTCTGGGTATGGCTTCTATTTCACTTTGAAAGAGTTTTCTCACAAGTTGAGAGGGTGTCCAGGTCTCTTTGTAACCTATGAAGTTTGATGAATAAAAAATAACAGCTTTAGTGCTCGCTTCGGCAGCACATATACTAAAATTGGAACGATACAGAGAAGATTAGCATGGCCCCTGCGCAAGGATGACATGCAAATTCGTGAAGCATTCCATATTTTTATGCCTAAATCAACCTTTTTAATAAATCAATAATCAGTTGTTAAAAAAATAATAGCTTTAGAACAAAGACTTCGAGTGTGTTGCTAGAATAGTTCATGTAACATGAAAGGTAATCTTTCTAAATATGTGAAATACTTTTCCAATTAAACCATTCAAGCTTATAGTTTGTTATTATTATTTCTTTTAAAATTATTTGTTATGTATCTTGGATAAGTCAGTTACTTATGTGTGCCTCAGTTTCCTCACTTGTGAAATAGAGATAATAGTTTCTTCTTCAAGGAGTTATTATCATGGTGAAAAAAATTAATACAGTTCACCCTTGAATACCATGGATTTGAACTTCATGTGTTCACTCATACATGAATTAAAAAAAAAAAATACATGTAGTAGTACATGATTCGTGGTTGATTGAATCTGTGAATGTGGAACCATGAATACATAGGGCTTGAGCATAGATCATAGGTCCTGGGACCCATGACTCCCATATATGGATGAAAACTGTGCATACAAATCACTTTTCAGATGCTTTGAGTATGGTAAATTATAATTATTTTCCATTGCAAAGGAACAAAACTTCAAGTAGGTACATATTTGAGGCCTCACATCATTGCTCCTCACCCTCCTCAGAGACCTTTTCATTTCCTATCAGCTTCATAAATGGCTGATTTGTAGTCTTTGGCAAGTAATAATTATTTATTTACTTTTCCCCAATCATTGAAACAGTTTCATTGTCCTGAAAAAAAGGTATGTCTAGGTAACAAATATTTTTCATGAGTTCTCATTATTAATATCCCTCACTGTTTAGTCTTAGGTCTTTTTCCAATAAGGAAAGTTTCCTTTTGTAATGTCCTCAGTTATTATTTCTGTCCACTGTGGCTGGAACATTTGTGTCCCCACCCCCAATTCATATGGTGATGATTAATATCCAAGGTAACGGTATCTGGTTGCTGTTGTTTAAAGTCATATCTGATTTTTTTTGCTACGCCAGGAACTGTAACCTGCCAGGCTCCTCCATTCATCAGATTTCCAAGACAAGAATACTGCAGTGGGTTGCCATTTCATTTTTTAGGAAATCTTCCCAACCCAGGGATCGAACTCTTGCCTCCTGCATTGCAGGCAAATTCTTTACTGTCTGAGTAATCAAGGAAGCCCCAACTGCATCAAGAAATCAATTCAGTTTAGTTGCTCCATCATGTCCGACTCTTTGTGAACTCATGGAGAGCAGCACTCCAGGCTTCCCTTCTCATCATAGATTTCTGGAGCTTGCTCAAGTTTATGTCCATCAAATCAGTGATGCCATCCAACCATATCATCCTCTGTCATTCCCTTCTCCTCAAGCCTTCAATCTTTCCCAGCATCAGGGTGTTTTCAAATGATTCAGTTTGTTGCATCAGGTGGCCAAAGCATTGGACTTTCAGGATCAGCATCAGTCCTTCCAATGACTAGTCACGACTGATTACCATTAGCATTGACTAGTTTGATCTCCTTGCAGTCCAAGGGACTCTCAAGAGTCTTCTCCAACATCACAGTTCAAAAGCATCAATTCTTTGGTGCTCAGCCTTTTTTATGGTCCAGTTCTCACATCCGTACATGATTACTGGAAGAACCATAGCTATGACTAGATCGACCTTTGTCAGCAAAGTAATATCTCTACTTTTTAATACACTGTCTAGGTTGGTCATAGCTTTTCTTCCAAGAAGCAAGTGTCTTTTAATTTCATGGCTGCAGTCATCATCTGCAGTGATTTTGGAGCCCCCCAAAATAAAGTCTCTCACTGTTTCCATTGTTTCCCCATCTATTTGCTATGAAGTGATGGGACTGTATGCCATAATCATAGTTTTTTGCATGTTGAGTTTCAAGCCAGCTCTTTCACTCTCCTCTTTCACTTTCATCAAGAGGCTCTTTAGTTCCTCTTCACTTTCTTCCATAAGGGTGGCCTCATCTGCATATCTGAGGTTATTGATATTTCTCCCAGCAGTCTTGATTTCAGCTTCTGCTTCATCCAGCCAGGCATTTCACATGATGTACTCTGCATAAAAGTTAAATAAGCAAGGTGACAATATATAGCCTTGATGTATTCCCTTCCCAATTTAGAAGCAGTTCGTTGTTCATCACCATTTCTAACCGTTGCTTCTTGACCTGCATACAGATTTGTCAAGAGGCAGGTAACTTGGTCTGGTATTTACATCTCTTAAAGAATTTTTCCCAGTTTGTGGTGCTCCACACAGTCAAAGGCTTTGGCATAGTCAATAAAGTGAAGTAGATGTTTTTCTGGAATTCTCTTGCTTTTTCTATGATCCAGTGAATGATGGAAATTTGATTTTTGGTTTCTATGCTTTTTCTAAATACAGATTACGCATCTGGAAGTTCTCAGTTCATGTACTATTGAAGCTTAGCTTGAAGAGTTTTGAGCATTACTTTGCTAGCATGTGAGATGAGTGTAATTGCGCAGTAGCTTGATCATTCTTTGGCATTGCCTTTCTTTGGCACTGGAATGAAAACTGACCTTTTCCAGTCCTGTGGCCACTGCTGAGTTTTCCAAATTTGCTGGCACATTGAGTGCAGCATTTTCACAGCATCATCTTTTAGGATTTGAAATAGCTCATCTGGAATTCCATCACCTCCACTAGGTTTGTTCATAGTGATGCTTCCTAAGGGTCACTTGACTTTGAATACTAGGATGTCTGGCTCTAGGTGGCTCAGATCATGAACTCCTTATTGCAAAATTCAGACTTAAATTGAAGAAAATAGGGAAAACCACTAGATCATTCAGGTATGATCTAAGTCAAATCTCTTACAATCATACAGTGTAAGTGACAAATAGATTCAAGGAATTAGATCTGACAAAGTGCTTGAAGAACTATGGATGGAGGTTCAGGACATTGTATAGGAGGCAGGGGTTGAAACTATCCCCAAGAAAAAGATATGCAAAAAGGCAAAATGGTTCTCTGAGGTGGCCTTACAAGAAGCTGAGAAAAGAAGAGAAGCAAAAAGCAAAGGATAAAAGGAAAGATATACCCATGTGAATGCAGAGTTCCAAAGAATAGCAAGGAGAGAGAAGAAAAGCTTCCTAAGTCATGAATTCAAAGAAATAGAGGAAAACTAAATATCTCTTCAAGAAAACTAGAGATATACCAAGGGAACATTTCATGCAAAGATGGGCACAATAAAGGACAGAAATGGTAGAGACCTAACAGAAGCAGAAGATATTATGAAGAGGTGGTAAGAATGCACAGAAGAACTATACAAAAAAGATCTTCTTGACCCAGATAACCACAATGGTGTGATCACTCACCTAGAGCCAGACATACTGGAATGTGAAGTCAAGTGGGTCTTAGGAAGCATCACTATGAACAAAGCTAGTGGAAGTGATGGAATTCCAGCTGAGATATTTCAAGTCCTAAAAGATGATGTTGTGAAAGTTTTGGGAAATGGAGGTAATTAAATCATGATGGTAGAGGCTTCCTGAGTGGTGCTAGTGTCTTTGTAAGAAAAGACCTTGCTTTTTTTTTTCTCTCTCTATCTGCCTGGTGAGAATACTAAGAAAAGATAAGACAACCATCTGCAAACCAGGAATTGCATTCTCATCATACCCAGGATCTACTAACTCCTTGATCTTGGACTTTCCAAGATCTCACAGAACTGTGAGAAATAAATCTTTGTTTAATTCATCCAGTCTATAGTGATCAGTCATGGCAACCTGAGATAAGACACTGCTACTTGCTATATTTTCTTAATTTCTGTAAGCCCATTTCCTCATCTAAAAATTAGGAAAAATAATACCTATCTCACAGGATTTTCCTGAGAATTAGTCACACAAAAGTATGTAACGAGTCTTGCACTGTGCTACATTAATAAATCATGTGTCCACATTAGCAATGCAACAGAAAAGTATGACTGGCAAATTCTTAAAAGAGTACTTGCGGTTTGCATCTTAAATATTTTCTTATCTTAAATTCTGTCACGTGTTGAGTTTTTAAACAATAGCATAAAACGGTCTCTCAGAGGAACAGGTACATGGCGGACACTTGGTAAATGGCTGTGCTTCTCTTCTGTGCTTTTCTGAGCTTGAATCCATAAATTGTCTTTTTAGCCTCTCACCATATACATCATCATGTGTCTTCTTATTTATGCCTCTTACTCTTCTTCATGTAATGCCACCTTTCAATTTTGTCTTTTGCGATGTTAATTCAGTTTGATGATGGTGTGTGTGTGTTTAAGTTTGGCCATCGTATGAGAAAGCGACATCTCAAGTGTTTCTCTTTTCTTCTCCCTTTGTTTTGTCACGTTACAGTCTTCCCCCTTGGAGCAGTATTTTGACTTCAAAAGCTGTGTGCTCTTTTTCTTGTAATTTATTCGAATATAGTTCATACACACTGCTGCATTTGTTTCTGCTGTACAGCAAAGTGTGTCAGTTATATGTACGTTGGGTGGGTCAAAGCATTTGTTTAGGTTTTTCTGTAACATCTTATGGAAAAATTCAAATGAACTTTTTGGCCGACCCAATACATATATCCAATCTTTTTAAAATTCTTTCCCCATGTAGGTCATTACAAAGTATTGAGAAGAATTTCCTGTGGTATATAGTAGGTCCTTTTTAGTTACCTATTTTATGTATAATAGTGTGTGTTTGTCAATCCCAGTCTCCCAATTTATCCCTCCCCCTCCAACACTGCTTCCCCCACCTGACCTCCCCCATCCTAGTAATCATAAGTTTGTTTTATACATCTGTAATGCTATTTCTATTTTGTAAATAAGTTCATTTGTACCTTTCTTTTTTTTTAGATACCACACTTAAGTGTTATCATATGATGTTTGCCTTTTACTTCACTCAGCATGACATTCTCCAGATTTGTCCATGTTGCTGCAAATGGCATTATTTTATTCTTTTTTATGGCTAAATAATATTTCATTGTATGTATGTGCCACAACTTCTTTATCCATGCCTCTGTTGTTGGACATTTAGGTTGTTTCCATGTCCTGGATATTTTAAACAGTGCTTCAGTGAACATAGGGATTCCTGTAGTCTCAGAATATTATTTCTTTCAGTGATTTTGCTTCAGAAGATTTCTCCTTGCCTATATGATCTTTTCATGTATAGTGGATTTCATAGTGATAACGTCTCCTTTTCTACTTGCGGCTTTTGAATCAATCACTTTGATTTTATTACTTCCTCTAGTGCACTAGGCTACTAGAGTAGGCTGAGTATGGATCTTTTTAGAAAGATAGCTGGGAATTTTGTTTTGGAGTTTGATTTTTCAAGGTATTTGTAATTTGCTGGTAAAAAGAAATTTAAGCTCTCGTGATGTGAAAAATTATTAAGTATGGTTTGTCTGTAATTTCTGTGTGATATGGATTCTATGATACTCATCTTTGGCTAATTTATATTTCCCTGTTACCAGCAGATATTTTCTCTATTGCATCAAAATACTAAATACTTGATGACAGTATTCTATTCAAGCCTAAAACATATCCTCCAAAGAGATCAGGATCAAGAAAATTGCCTGTATTTACCAACATTGGTATGCTATTATTAAAATTATCTCTAAATTCTTACAAGGATACCAAACACAGAACTAAAAACAGGTATATCCTGTTTTCTCACATTTGTAATTACAAAGCAGAGAGATATTTCAGAAACTTCATCTATGTGATAAACTTTGGTATGTTGTTTAATTGCTAAGTCCTGTCAGACTCTTTTGTGACACCATGGACTATAGCCTATCAAGCTCCTCTGTCCGTGGGAATTCCTAGGTGTTATACTGGAATGGGTTGGCATTTCCTTCTCCAGGGAATCTTCCTGATCCAGGGATCAAATCCACATCTCCTGCATTGGTAGACATATCATTTACCACTGAGCCACAAGTTCAGTTCAGTTCAGTCTCTCAGTTGTGTCTGACTCTTTGCAACCCCATGAACCACAGCACACCAGGCCTCCCTGTCCATCACCAGATCCCGGAGTCTACACAAATCCATGTTCATTGAGTCAGTGATGTCATCTATCTAACCATCTCATCCTCTGTCATCTCCACCTCCTCTTTCCCCCAATCTTTCCCCGCATCAGGGTCTTCTCAAATGAGTCAGCTCTTCCCATCAGGTGGCCAAAGTATTGGAGTTTCAGTTTCAACATCTATCCTTCCAATGAACACCCAGGACTGATCTCCTTTATGATGGACTGGTTGGATCTCCTTGCAGTCCAAGGGACTCTCAAGAGTCTTCTCCAACATCACAGTTCAAAAGCATCCATTCTTTCATGCTCAGCTTTCTTTATAGTCCAACTTTCACATCCATACATGACCACTGGAAAAACCATAGCCTTGACTAGATGGACCTTTGTTGACAAAGTAATATCTCTGCTTTTCAATATGCTGTCTAGGTTGGTCATAACTTTCCTTCCAAGGAATAAGCGTCTTTTAATTTCATGGCTGCAATCACCATCTGCAGTGATTTTGGAGCCCTCCAAAATAGTCAGCCACTGTTTCTACTGTTTCCCCATCTATCTGCCATGAAGTGATGAGACCAGATGCCATGATCTTAGTTTTTGAATGTTGAGCTTTAAGCCAAATTTTTCACTCTCCTCTTTCACTTTCATCAGAGGCTCTTTAGTTCTTCTTCACTTTCTCCCATAAATGTGGTGTCATCTGCATATCTGAGGTTATTGATATTTCTCCCCACAGTTTTGATTCCAGCTTGTGCTTCCTCCAACCCAGCGTTTCTCATGATGTACTCTGCATATAAGTTAAATAAGCAGGGTGACAATATACAGCCTTGACATATTCCTTTACCTATTTGGATCCAGTCTGTTGTTCCATGTCCAGTTCTAATTGTTGCTTCCTGACTTGCATACAGGTTTCTTAAGAGGCAGGTCAGGTGGTCTGGTATTCCCATCTCTTTCAGAATTTTCCACAGAGAAGCCCAAATTTTGGGATACCATTTTATTAGTTTTTGATGCTATTAATGGTGAAGGGGCATGATTTCTTTTCCTGGGTATGGAAATGAAATTCTTGAGCTTGGAAAGTGATTTTCTCCTAACTAGAGAGAAAATGGACAACAATGTACTCCTGAGAAGATCAGGAATTCATGAGTGGTTGATATGAGAAGCCAAGCTCTAAATATCAAGGAAAGCAAGTAAAAGGCTCTAGACTTGACCTAACTTTTTGTCTGTGGTGCTTCTATCTCTTTTAATTGAAAATGACTTTTATATAAAGCCAGTTTTTAAAAGGATATCATTTTCTATATGACTAACTCATCTATTATACTTCCAAAATGTAAGATCTGTGGCAGAAACTCATACCTGGCATGTGTGACAGGAAAAGCATCACACCAGGTTTTTTATGTATGAGAAGGTAACGCAGCAACAGCACTATACATGGCTGGAATGGATGGTGTTAGAGGTGTGGCCCCAGTGGGAAATAACCTTGCAAGAAGGAATCTACTAAACATTTATTGGGGACCAGTCTCTGTGTGAGGCCTTTCCTGGTGGCTCAGTGGTAAATAATTTGCCTGAAATGCAGGAGATGCCACTTTGACCCCCTAGGCTGGGAAGATCCCCTGGAGAAGGAAATGGCTACCAGTCCAGTATAGTTGCCTAGGAAATGTCACGGACAGAAGAGCCTGGTGAGCTACATACAGTCCATGGGGTCATAAAGAGTCAAACATGACTGAGTGATTGAACAATAATCTCTATGTGAGGCACTTACATAGATGTTAGCCCATTTAATCAGGACAGGTATCCTGCCAGACAAGTCTTCAAGTGTTGTTGTTCTTTTTTTTTTTTTTTTTAATAAATGAGGAAGCCAAGGGACCTTGGTGCGATAGTAAGTCCCCTGGACTGGAGCTGGAAGGCAAGGTCTTAGTCCCAAATCTTTCACTTAATGATTGAGTGGCCTTGGAAAAGTTGCTCATTCTCTGTCATCCTTGGGGCCTTGGCCCTGGAGATGCTGAGGTCCCTTCCAGCTCTGACACTCCTGGCTGAGTTTATTTCACAAGTGCTCACTAGTCTGCTCCACACAGACCAGACACTGCTGGCAGACATTGTGTGTTGCCTCACGTTGATGTGATTGTGGGTTACAAATATACTCATTCTTTGAGTATGCCAACTGCTCTTTTCAGAATACACCAGAGCTCGATACCCCACCAGAAGCTGGCTCAGGAAACGCTCCAGAGACCGTTCATGGCTGGCTTGGAAACCCATTCTCTGAAACAAGCCAAATAATGATGCCAACGTACTCTGCAGGGGAGACAAGGCCTCCTATGGAGTGGGACACAAGGCCTCCTGTCCTCTTCATTCTTTAGGACCAAAGATAATTGTCAACACGCCATACTTGGTGCCAGCCATGGGCACTGGTGTTAACACTATGAATGCAACCTTCAGATTATTACCCAGAGGGATTAAAAGCAGCCAGTATAGCCACAAATGCCCACTGTGTAGTTCAGGCTGCAGCAGGAGACTTGGGTTCCACGGAGGAAGGGCTGGTCTCCTCCCTTCATAGAGGCTTTCACCAAGCCAGGAGGCTTCCTATAGGCACTTTGGGGCCTTCTCAGTATTCACATAAAATGGTTCGGCTCATTCATCAGCAGAATGTTGCTTCTTAAATATCAGTCTTAGCAGTTATCAGCACCCCAGAACTGTTTCCCAGGGACTACTTTGTGAGCCCTGTCAATATATTTACATTCTAAATGTTAAATATACTCAAATGGAAGCTCTTGTAGAGGGCATAGTTGTATGATAGGTTCAAAGATATCTCTCAGATGAAGCTATTTATTTATTTTAAGAAATGTAAGGAAGAACAAATGCTTAGGAGAGTTTTAAGAGCAGGCAAATCCCACCATTCCTAATGTTTATCTTAGTGGATCAAATGAAGTATCTCATCAGGATTTCTCCCCCAATTATTCTTATGGGTCCCAGTTTCTGAGCACCCATTTTCTGAGCTCCATTCTGTGCACAATCATGTAAAAACAACTTGCAAATATCTACATTTGCTGTGTGTCTTCTTACTGACAGTAAGTTTGCAAGGTACTTATAAAATCATTTTATAGGAGCCTTGGTAAAAATGCCAGTATAAGGCTCAGATTCTTCAGAAGGAAATAGTCTGGTCATGCTTGGTTTAGAAAATAAGATGCTTTCCATGGTGAACAGGCAAGGTAAAAATGTTATCCTTTCTACCACAAAAACACTCTCAACTTAGTGTACATCATCTGTATCTTATGGGTACTGGCTCTTATAGTACAGAGATGCTGTCCACGATTCTTAGCTGTACTGATCAAGGGTCTGATGAATTTCCCAAGTGCAAGTATCAACAGTTAATAAATCAATTTTCTCTTTAGTGGGATAGAGGAGGTAATAGTTCCAGTGGAGTAGTAAAACCTGCATAAAGGCATTATCCAAACTCTGTTCTATTAATACATGATAGTCAGGACAAAGTTTGTTCTGAGTCTTCTGTGTGTGTGAAAAAATAGGCACAGACTGTGTTGTTTTTGCAATTTAATATCCATCTCAGTTCAAGTTTATGGCAGAAAGAACTATAAAGTTGCAAATAAAAAGTGCTCAAAAGCAAAACATAACCAATCTCCATACCCCTCTATAAAAGTTTGGAATTCTTGTCAGGGATTCTTTAGAAATGCTATCTAGACTTCACAGTCTCCTTTCAATCCTCCCATTGAATGCTAACCTCAGCCTGCAGCCTGCCCTCATTTCCGAAGTGACAGCAACCCCACACCCCAATGCTGACAAGGAGATGGCCTTACTGCCAGGTCCCCCTTCCTTCCCCACCTCAGCTGGGCTTGTCTCACCAGCTGGTAAGACTTGGTTGTCTTGTATACAACAGTCAGAGCCCATGGTTAGGACATTTTAAAACTCACATGTGATTGCTACACATTTATCAAATCTTTTCCCCCAAGTTTTCCTTTTGTACCTCTCTGTAGAGACTTTGACTTTCTGCTGTCATTTCAGCAGACAGTTGTTCTCTGGTAAGATTGCCTCACCATATCTATAGTCCACTGAGGCTGAAAGAGAACATCACATTCTATATTCTGGAAAAGAAGAACAGAGTCTGTCCTTTTAGACTGAAGATGAATGCATGGCCAAAGGGAAGATGACTATAGTGGGAAGATGACAGTTTTTCCCATTCAAGTAGTCCTGGTACCAAATCCTTTCTCAACTATTTGGAAGTTGTGACACTTTGGAGAGGTTGTTTAATTTTTCTGGAACTTAGTCTCCACATGAGCAAAACAAGATTAAAATGTCTCCTTCATAGGGTTCTAGTGAAGATTAGGGGTGGTAAGTGTCAGATGTTTTGATTACTGTAAGTATGGCTGTAGTGTAGAGCTAGTGGTTATGGCAGTGGAATTCTCAGTGGAGATGGTGTTATGAAATTGTTGGTAAGATGGTGGAGGTGGTGGTGGTGGTGGTGGTGGTGGGGAAAGTGTAATGACGGAAGTGAAGATGGAGGTGTTGTTGGTGGTTAGAGTTGGTGGACTGGTGGTGGTGCAGGTGATGGTGGAAGTGGGAAAAGTTGGGGGGATGGAGGTGGTGATGATGGTGGTGGAGGTGGCATTAAGGGTGGAGGTGTTGACAGTGATGGTGAAAGTGACCGAGGCGGTGGTGTTAGCAGAGCAAATGTGCTCCTGAAGTTCCTAAGTCACACAAAGAGGAAGCCCAAACTTTCAGGAAGAGTTTGACAACAGACTTCAGTTAGCATGGGCTAACTGAAAGCAGATTTTATTTAATTTTCTAGGTAAGAAAGCCTTGGACAATGGTGCAACGTTAACATGCAAAGTGGAAGGTGAAATCAACTTTGGATACATGAGATTTAATTGTGCATATAATCATGTGACATCAAGGAAACTGAAAAATAATAGATTTTCAAGGAGAAAAGACAACACTATCTATGTTGAATGCTAAGCTCATGACCCTTGATAATGGTAGAGACAAAGGCCCAGGAATTAGAAAGATATAAGGGCTTCCCTGGTGGCTCAGATGGTAAAGAATATACCTGCAAGACAAGAGACCTGGGTTTGAACCCTGGTTTGGGAATATCCCCTGGAGAAGGGAATGGCTACCCACTCCAGTATTCTTGCCTGGAGAATCCCATGGACAGAGGAGAGTTGAGGGCTATAGTCCATGGGGTCACGAAGAGTGGGACATGACTGAGTAACTAACAGACACACGTACCACACAGAAACACACTTCCCTTGGTTCAATTAACAATCTTAGGAAAGTAGTATTATTATTTCCATTTTACAGATGAGAATGCTGAGGCTCAGAGAGGGCAGAAAGTGCTTTAGGGAGTTCACGGGCTTCAAAACGAAACAGATCTTGCACCAATCCTGGTTTCCCATGTACCAGTTGTTTAACTTTATCTTTCATCCTCTTTAAACTGGAATTTCTTTATTCTTGGCAATAATAATACTAAGAACTAGTTAAGCATGTTAGAAGGCAGTTATAAGGACTGTGTGTGTGTGTTCAGTCACTCAGTCATGTCCGACTCTTTGTGACCCCATGGACTGTAGTCCACCAAGCTCCACTGTGAATGGGGTTCTCCAGGCAAGAGTACTGGAGTGGATAGCCATTCCCTTCTCCAGGAGAGCTCTCTGATCCAAGGATAGGGCCTGGGTCTTCTGCATTGCAGGCAGATTCTTTATCATCTGATCCACGAGGGAAGCCCATTGTAAGGACTAACAGAGATTAAAGTTTCATCCAATTTCTTTACCTGTAAGCACTCAGTAAATAACCAGCACTATTTTTGTCTTTAGTGATATTGTTATCATGAACAGAATCTAATACAGTTCTCACAGAACCTGTGTGAATTAGATTTTCTCATTTTTATAGCTGAGGAAAAAAAAATAGAGGTTTAGCATGCTTTAAAGTAACTTTCCAAAGTCGCATACCTAGTCGGAGATGGAGACAGAAGTCAATGCCTAGTCTGGTTGAAGTCCAGGCCTTGGTAATTTTGCTACTTCACTGCTCTGACTTCTGGACTCCCCATGCTTACCATAATTCCTAGGAAGAAGTCCTAGTCTCATTCTTCTGTTGCTGCCAGCATCTAGCACAGAGCCAGCTGTGGCAGGTGGCCTATAAATGCTTGTGATGTGAACCTGTGAAAACAGCTCACATCATTGAGGAATAACCTGCTTGCATCAAGACGTGGAGGCCTGAGGGTGTTACCTCAATTTACACGGGTGGAAGGCAAATGGCGCTAAAGGAACCATGACCCACAGTTGTCCCCAGAGCCCCCACTTGAAAGTGAGCAGCCCCAGATTCCTGGGGCCCCAGAAGTGAAGTCGATGGAGCCTGCCTGCATGGTCAGGCCTGACAGACCCTGAGGTATCTTCCTGGGAGCCTCTGGCCAAGGCAGGAGCGTTGAGGCCTCTTCCCGGAAGTCCAGGGGGACGCAGAGATGTCTGCTCCTTCTGGGGAAGTGTGGGGAGTGGTTCGAGGGTTTGGATTGAGGCTGACACACATTTGGCTAGTGGGGAGGTGGGCGGGGCTGGTGTGCTCAGTGGGGGTGCAAGGCCATTTCAGGGCGGTTAAGCTGAAGCAACCCGAGTACAGCAGGGCCTGAGTCACCCTTGACTCAGGGACCTCCCTCTTGGGCTGAGGCTGACACTTGAACCATCTGTGGCTTTGCTCTGCCTGGCCCTGCCCTGCCCTGCCCTGTGTATCACAGCACTGGGTTGCAGCCCAGAGGAACTGAGCCCAAACTGCAGAACCGGGAGCGCTGAACAAGGGTGGTGACGTCAGGGCAGGCGGGTGAGTGTGGGCCCAGCCCCCACGGCCTCTGCTCCTGGACCCCTGCCTCTGAGTGCAGCTGGTTGCCTTCTGTGCGCTTTCCAGGGGCTGTCTGAGTGGACATCCCAGGCATCTATGTACAATATGAAAGTGTTAGTCGCTCAGTCATGTCCGACGCTTTGCGACCCCATGGACTTCAGCCCACCAGGCTCCTCTGTCCACGGAATTCTCCAGGCAAGAATACTGGAGTGGGTTGCCATGGCCTTCTCTAGGGGATCTTTCCGACCCAAGGATCAAACCTGGTATTCTGCACTGTAGGCAGATTCTTTACTATCTGAACCACTGGGAAAATCCAGCATAAGTCTGTGTTAACACTTGTGTGTTTTATTGACGCATGTGTCTGAGTATGTTATCCCTGGAAAATGAAAGCATAATTGACCTTGTTGTAAAATTTGGTTGGTCAAAGCGCAGTGACAGTTAAAGGGTTTAAAAAAAATTCCCCTTATGTGCAAGGCCTCTTGCTACAGGCTGAAGGGGGCTTTAGGACACTGAAGAGAACCAGCCCTTAAATTCAGGGTGGGTGTGGTCAGCCAGGAGAACACGCCTTCTTGTGAGAGCTGAGCTTGCCGCCCAGGAGTGTCTGAGGGGCACCTGGGACAGACGCTGAGGAGCCGGGGCCCCTGCGGTGTGGCGGCCTGAAGCCTCGGCCTCGGGCAGCTGTGGGGGCAGGGCGGTTGTTCAACAAGGCTTGTCACTTTCTTCAAGCATTTCACCCCTCCGGCAAATACAGAAACTTGGTGCTTTTCTTTCATGATATTAAAAATATTTGTCCAAATGATAGAGGCGAAATGTCACTTTCTGGCTCTGTTTCCCCAGAACTATCCAGACTCCCAACAGGGGACAGGACGTCTAGCATATGGTCACTAAAGCCCAGTCTGAGGTCCCCTCCTCCTCTTCATGTGGTGAAAATTCCTGGCATCTTATCATGCTGCTTGGACTAAGGGTACTGTGGAGTCAGACAGAGATGTTGCAAAGGGAATCCAGTTAGGCTAAACCATCTCTGATCTGGGAAAGGGGGGCATTCCTTAAGAGAAAGCAACTCAGCTGTGAATGAGAAACTCAGGACCTCGAGGCTAGGAGTTTCTGAGGATTTCACAAGAGGTTAGAGGAAAAAACAAGGTATTGGTGAGGGTTCTTTAAGAAGAAAAGGAGAGAAGGCAAGAAAGAAGAGGGAGTGAGAGGGGGAGAATGAAACAGGAGATAAATACCCTGATGACAAACCTGGAGATGATGCTTTGGAGCCCCTCTTCTCACATTTCAAGCTGCTCTGAGGGCTCCTGAACAAATCCAGCTTGCACAACCTGTGGTGTCTCATCCCTTGTACAACACACAACCCACTGATGTAACACAGCCATGCAACAAGCCCAGCTCCCAGCCTCCACACCCTCTGCTGTCCTCTGACCAATGCCAAGGACAGGCCAGTGCCTCTGAGCTTTGCTGCCAGCTCAAGAACATGGGAGAAACACCCTCTGGGTCTAGCACTTAGCATTTTGCTGGCATTTCACCTCACTTCTGCTGAGACAGCTTCTGGAGAAGATGTTCCCTACAAGACCTAGAGTCGTGGATATTGAATGTAGTCAATAAATACTTAACAAGTACATGGCCACTTAAGTCATTCCACATGGGAAATTGTTATGAGAGTCTCCAAATAAAACTCAGAAAGTCTTGCCACCAGACTGACTCTGGCACTGAGTCATCCTCACCCTGTCATGCTTCTGATCATCATGTCAGTGATGTACCTGACATAAGCCTTGGGGTGTGGGGTGAGGGAATGGGCACCTGAAGACACAAAACGGCTCTGTTCACCCTTTGTCATACTGTAGCTGGTCATCTCCCTGAGGCCATTCTATTCGTCCCTCAGTTTGGTTTAAAACATATAAAAATGACTTCCCTGGTGGTCCAGTGTTTAAGAATCTGTCTGCCAGTGCAGGGGGACACAGGTCCAATCTCTGGTCCAGGATGATCCTACATGCCACAGAACAAATGAAGCTACTGAGTCCATACATCCTAGAGCCTGTACTCCACCACAAGAAGCCTCTGCAATGAGAAGGCCGAAACCAGAGAGTAGGCCCCGCTCGCAGCAAGTAGAGAAAGTCCATGAACAGCGATGAGGACCTAGTGCAGCCAAAAATAAATAAATAAGTTAAAAAAATAAAATGAATAAAATGATCCTTGGGAGGGTCTGCCCTATGATACCCAATGCCACCTTGGATCGGTGTAGGGCAGGCCACTAAGCATTTTCAGGAAGGCTGAGTCATATGTGAGCTCCATGTGTCTGGTGAAGAAAAGTCTCTCATCCTATCCTAGGGACAGGATGTGACACTCTATAATACCAAGGGAACATGTATCATTCTTGGGATCAGCTGTTGATCTAACTCACTTGATCAATCTTCCTTCACTGTTTGATGAGTGAGGAGGAGATTGTCTTGGGGTCCTCTGGTCATCATGCTTTACATGGGAACCTCCCTGAGAATCTGGACCAAGCCTTCAGCCACCTGGCAGAACAAGATGGTGCCAAGAACTTAGCAAAGATGGACTGCCTGCAGCTCCCAAGCTTCTTAGAAAGCAAAGTGGCCCATCTCCATCTATCACCATAAATGGCCAGCCCGAGCGGCTGGTGTTCAGTCTGCGCCGTAATATTTCATTCAACTACCCGTTCGTTACACATATCCTGAAAGCAAATAATGTTAATGTAAATAACTTGGGAAGCATTGTTCCATCTGTTGAAAATGTGCAGTAGTTGCTTCACCCCTTGTCTAAACTGGGGCGGCTACTTTCAGGCAAGTTTGGGAGGTAAATGAACTGTCTGGATGCTTTTCTTGGCAGCCTCTCTTATTAGTGGGAGGTGGCAGTAACGAGAACACGAGGAAGACGGAAAGTGTTTACTTAAAGTCGTGGCCAAATGGCGAGGGAGAGTTAAGATAAATCATAAGCTGTCAATGATGACAACTTCAGACTGCTACTAGTTCCCTCCTGTTTATGGAGTTTCAGATGCTACGTTTAAAATGTGAAGGAGTTTGTTAAAGTGTTATTGGTAGAAATTGCTGGTTGTTTAGTTGTTAATGTTTGAGGCAAGAGGTAGCAGCCACCCATGCCAGGAACCATGAAAGCACAAAGCCCATTCTGAGTGTCTCTGCCCAGTGAACATGCATCACTAACTCATATCCTGCTTCAGGACTCAGCCCATACATCTGCTGAGACTCATGACACTTTTGTCACATGACAAGCCATCATAGAATATTACAGTGAAGGGCCAAATGGTTAAATGAGTTGGATTCTTTGCTTTTCATGAAAGCAAGATAATTTTGCTTGGATGTTGGCTTTTAAATTGCAGCTTAGAGCTTGGTTCATGTGAACAAAAGACCAGAAGTTTTTGAGAGTAACCAGTGTCCTTAGTAGTTTCCCCACACACTCCTCTCTAAAGGTATATCCATTTAAAAAATTAGCTCTTGTGAGTCTTCAGTATTTATTTTACTCAATGGCAATGTCTTCCTCTGCCCTGGAGCTTACTCATAGCAAGAATGATTGTACTAGGGGAAAGTTTCAGAGAGTGATTATGTTCTATTCTTGCACACAAGGCATGTGAAGATCTGTGAGGTGCTTTTCTGTGACTTATATATCCTTTCTCTGTTTATATCCCTCAAACATAAAGTGCCAGCCAGGTCTAATATCATGGCATTCAGTCCCATTTGTTATTGTTCAGTTGCCCAGTCGTGTCCAACTCTTTGCATCCCATAGCCTGCAGCATGCCAGGCCTCCCTGTCCTTCACCATCTCCCAGAATTTGCCCAAGTTCACATTCATTGCTTTGGAGATGCAGTCCAGCCATCTCATCCTCTGACATCCTCTTCTGCTTTTTGCCCTCAATCTTTCCCAGCATCAGAAACTTTTCAAATGAGTTGTCTGCTCATATCAGATGACCAAAATACTGGAGCTTTGGCTTCAGTATCAGTCCTTCCAGTGAATATTCAGGGTTGATCTCCCTTAAGATTGACAGTTTTGATCTCCTTGCTGTCCAAGGGACTTTCAGGAATCTTCTCCAGAATCACAGTTTGAAGGCATAAATTCTTTGACATTCTGCCTTCTTCATAGTCCAGCTCTCACAACCATTTATGAGCACTGGGAAGACCATAGCCTTGACTATATGGACCTTTGTTGGCAGCATAAAGTCTGCTTTTCAACACACTGTCTAGGTTTGTCATCACTTTCCTGCCAAGAAGCAATTGTCTTCTGATTTCACGGCTGCAGTCACCATTTGCAGTGATTTTGGAGCCCAAGAAGAAGAAACCTGTCATTACTTCCACCTTTTCCCTTCTATTCACCATGCAGTAATGCGGGTGGATGCCATGATCTTGGTCTTTTTAATGTTTAGTCTTAAGCGAGCTCTTTCACTTGCTTCCTTCACCCTCTTTAAGAGGTTCTTTAGCTCCTCTTTGATTTCTGCCATTAAAGTGGCATCATTTGCATATCTGAGGTTGTTGATGTTTCTCTTGCCTGCCCTGATTCCAGCTTGTAGCTAATCCAGCCCTGGCATTTCTCGTGATATGCTCAGCGTATAGTTTAAACAAACAGGGTGATATGGGAGAATGGCATTGAAACATGTTGATTGTCATATGTGAAATCAATCGCCAGCCCAGGATTGATGCTCGGGGCTGGTGCACCGGGATGTCCCAGGAGGAAGGAATCGGGAGGGAGGAGGGAGGGGGGTTCTGCAGGGGGAGCATATGTAAACCCATGGCGATTTCATGTCATTGTATGGCAAAACCAATAAAAAAACAAAAAATAAACAACAAAAAGGGTGACAGTAGACAGCCCTGCCATACTACTTTCTTGATCTTCATTATTTCATGGCAAATAGTTAGGGGAAAAGTGGAAACAGTGTCAAATTTTATTTTCTTGGGATCCAAAAATCACTGTGGACAGTGACTGCAGCCATGAAATTGAAAGAGTTTTGCTCCTAGGAAGAAAAACAATGACAAACCTTGACAACGTATTCAAAAGCAGAGACATCACTGCTGACAAAGGTCCATGTAGTCAAAGCTATGTTTTTTCCAGTATTCGTGTATGTATCTGAGAGCTGGACCGTAAAGAAGGCTGAGCACCAAAAAATTGATGCATTTGAATTGTGGTACTGGAGAAGACTCTCGAGAGTCCCTCAGATAGCAAGGAGATCAAACCAGTCAATGCTAATGGTAATCAGTCCTGAATAGTCATTGGAAGGACTGATGCTAAAGCTGAAGCTCTAATACTTTGGCCACCTGATGCAAAGAGCCAACTCATTGGAAAAGACCCTGATGCTGGGAAGGACTGAGGGCAGGAGGAGAAAGGGGTGATAGGGGATGAGATAGCTGGATAGCATCACCAACTTAGTGGACATGAGTTTGAGCGAACTCCAGGAAATAGTGAAGGAGAAGAAAACCTGGTGTGCTGCAGTCCATGAGGTTGCAAAGAGCTGGACACACTTTAGCGACTGAACAATAACAAAGAGTCCACATATAATGGTAAGTGTGACAGTCCATTCTCTCAGAGGTATAATTAGGAAAGATTGTTAGGTCGACAAATAACCCCCAAAAATGGCCAAGCTGCGGGGATTGAAGCTTCTTATAAAATTATTGAGAAGGGAAAAGATAGGTAGAGTTCAAATCCCTGATGAAGTTGCAGAAGATGAAACCTAATCCAGGTCTTGAAATGTGGATAGAGCTTTCCAGAGTGAGAGAGCTCTGGTTACTCCAGGCAGAGGAAACAGCAGGTTAGAAGACAACTTACAGTGCATTCTGGGTGGAGAAAGGCTTAGCATCTCTATGTGGCTGACCATGACTTAAAAAGGGTGGTGGCTGAAGGTTAAGCAGGGTGATTACATGTTTTATAAAGATGGCTATAACTGGTAAAAGAAAGAAAAACAAAGCACCAGCATTGAAGACCAAATAAATTTCCACCTCAGTCTTTCATCTGTGCTTTAATATTGCCTTTTGTTGAATGCTTTTGCAAGAGACAAAAATCACCCAGACTTCCTAGTGGTGGAATCTTTATTGAGAGAATTTTGGTTTCATTTTCAGAGCAAAATCAAACTAAGATGTGATTTTAAGATCTGAGCTATCATATATAGAATTAAAATTATGGATTTTGAAATAGGGGTGAAAGTGTTTGAGAAGGAAAGAGGAAGTCTCAGGCATGACTGGTAGCCTGAGAAATTAACTTCTGGAGCCATTATGCGGGTGGAGGGACGGGGCAGTGGTACTTTCATACATAGTCTCCTCCTCATGCCCCTCACTCCCCTCACTCCACCTCTCATGGGTTGAATTGTGTCCCTCTGCAATATGTTATAGTCCTAACCTCCAGTACCTGTGGCTGTGCCTGCATCTGGAAATAGAGTTTTTACAGATGATCAAGTTAAGATAAGGTCATTTAGGGTGGCCCCTGGTCCAATAGCTTCCCAGGTGGTGCCAGTGGTAAAGAACCAGCCTCACAATGCAGGAAAGGTAAGAGACCTGGGATCAATCTCTGGGTCGAGAAGATCCCCTGGAAAGGAATGGCAACCTCTTCCACTATTCTTGCCTGGAGAATCCTATGGACAGTGGAGCCTGGCGGGCTATAGTCCATAGGGTAGCACAGAGTCAGACACGATTGAAGCAACCTAGCGCACACGCGCACACACACACACACACACACACACACACACACACACAAGTCTGATATGACCTTGTTCTGGAGGTCTGATATAAGACTTGATGTAAGACCTCCTTTGTTCTGGAGGTCTTTTCCATGACCTCCATCTGCTCTGACCTTGTTCTAAGAAAGGAAAATTTGGAAACAGATATGTATACAGATATATGCAAACTGTATATATATATATATATATATATATATATATGGACATTGGAACATACAGGCAGAGATTGAGGTCATGAGTCTACAGTCTGAGAGATGACAAAGATGGACAACAACCACCAGAAGCTAGGAGACAGGAGTGGGACAGATTCTCTTTCATAGCCCTCAGAACAAAATCTCCTGACACCTTGATTCCACATGTCTAGCTTCTAGAACTAGGAGAGAATAAATTTCTGTTGTTTTACCCACTCAGTTTGCAGTATTTTATTATGCAGCTCCTGAAAACTAATAAGCTGCCAGATCACGAAGCCAGCTTTGAAGCCCAGGATAGACCGGAAGAAGGGAAAGTGAGTGAGAGTGTCTGGGTGATGGGGTTGGCGGGGGGCAGAATATAAAATAGATTGGAAATGCACATGAAACAGCCCAGAGCAATGGTACTCCAGATGGTTCGGAGTTACATAAGATGATTCTCCTGTCCAAGACTGGCTATTTGGTACTTTACAAATGAAAACTGATCTTATGACAATGATCCTGAAAGGATTTTAGATTGATGAATACTTAGAACTCAGTTAAGTGCTTCATAAGAAATAAAAATCAGTTCATTCTCTTTCTCTTTTTTTGTCCGCACCAAGCAACCTGTGGGGTCTTAGTTCCCCAACCATGGATTGAACCAGTGCCCCCTGAAGCGAAAGTGTGGAACCCTAATCACTGGGCCATGAGGAAAGTACCAAGATCAGTTGATTCCAGGAGGGACTATGTGCATAATGTAGCTATCCAAGGAAATCATGTGACATGGACTTTTAAAGCACATGCTTTAAAAAACAAAGGACCGATTATCCATTTAAAAAAAAAAAATAAAGTTTAGTAGTTGTCACTTGCTAACATTGAGGAAACACTGTAGGATGGATTTAGATAGACATGCTTGTGGGTCATATGGCAGCTGTCTCACAAAACAAGAATGTAAGATAAGGTAGTATTTCTCAATACTCGTGATATTAAAGCAGGACTCCCTGACTGATTTGTCAGAAATTATCTGACAAATTATCTGACATTTGTCAGAAATTATCCCCTCCCCTGCAAATAGCCCCAGGCATTTCTCACTTTCACCTTTTCTTAAACAATCAATTTCCTCCATCTGCTCTGACCTTCCGTCTTGCTGGTATCTTCCTATTGGCTTTCCCTCTGAAAATCGCCAGATGAGATCTTTGTTCTGATGATGCTGTAGTTTGCACGCAGGTCCACCCTGAAGACCCCTTCCCCTCCAGGCTCAAAGAGTGAGTCCTCCTCTGATCCTCATAGCTCAACTGATGTTAATAGCAGGCTAAGACTTTAGCAAGACTTTACCAAAGGCCTGAGACAATCCACAAGGCAATGCCTGTGCCCGAAACCCAAAACTTGTCCTGAAAGATCTCCCTGAGGCAGAACTGAATCTTCACATCCAAGACTCGAAGCCAAACCCCTCCCTGGCTCTATATGGGAGCATCTGCCTTCCTTCTCTCTTGTGTTCCAAGTTGGCTCTAGGACTGAGTTTCCACAGGGGAAATCCTGCTCCCCACTTAGAAGCGGTGGTCTGACCCTTAATGCCACAGACATTGCAAAGAGCATACTTAATCACATACTAGACAAGATTCAGGCATTCAGCAAATATTTACTGGATTCTGACAACAATGAACAAGATAGACAAACTTTCTGCTCTTGTGGAATTTGTGTTTGAGTTGGGAAGGAAAACCAGAGAAAACAAAGGGAAAACATCAGGGAATATGAATAGAGCTGTGAGGAAAATGAAAATGTTGATGGGCAAAGATATAGGACCTAGTACCTGACAAAACATGGGAAAAGTACCAGCAGGGATGTAAATAAGGACGAGTTTCTTCTAGTGTTTAATTTCACAGCTTTTAGAAGTTATGACTCTATGCAGACTTATTCCCACTGGTCTTTTGCAGTCCCTCATGAGACTCTGTCCTCATTTAACAGATGGACTTGTGTTCCATGAGCCAGGATGCCTGGCTCTGATGATAACTTAAAAAGCAAAGCTTCTCAAATTTAGGAACTTTCTAAAGTTCAAAAGTTTGTCACAGATGGAAGCTGTTATTGAGACCAAATACTCTAACTTCTTATTTTGTAGCACTCTCATATGATTCATTTCCAAAAGTACACCAGAGGAGGTGAAAAGAATAAGATGACCATCCTTAGAAGTTGTCCCAATATGAAATGTCTCTTTATGGAGATTTGTTGAATATCACCATGAACTCAGCTGTGGCCTACTAGACACTAACTTGAAAAGGCTATTCCAAAGCCAGCTCTGTCATTATCTGTGCGTTATGAGATGATAACTTGGGTAATGTTCAAACTCTGTCAAGTGTCCTCAAGTGTAAAATGAGTTTAATAATATTTAGAGCATTATGGTGAGTAGTACATGGTTCATGGAAAAATACATACAACAGTTCCTGACAGTCCTGGAGTTGGCAGAGTTACTGCCTGTGCATTTTATGATACACACATGTGTTTGCTTTTTGCCCTAGAGACTGGTTTATTGAATGAATAAATGAATAAAATATAGGCTTAAACAGAATTATAGGGGCAGAATAGATAACTCAGCAACTAAACTGTAGACCAAATTAAATGTCCACAGACAGTGATGGTCCTTACCTCACACTGGTCTCAAATAAAAGAGTTATTTCATCAGGAAACATTCTTGGGTCCAGATGCACATGTCTAAATGTGCAAATGATGCTGTGTAGTAAGAGTCTGTCCTACAGCACTTGCTAAGTGGAATCAAGGTACACAAGCAGATGGCCAAGAAAAGCCATCACACGATACTGTGAGGCCAAGAAGAATGATGATGTAAATGAATATAATCCCGAGGTCCAAAGGGCTTATAGGAGTTGACTCTAACATGTAATTGTATTCATTTTATTTTTTTATTTTTAAAACTTTTCAATCAGAGAATAATTGTTTTACAATGTTATGTTGGTATCTGCTGCATAACAACACAAATCAGTATCTATATAAAGGATGCTTAATTTGGCTTGGCCTTTTCTGGTTTCACAGGCTGCAATATCCTATAAAAACATCACAATTTAGCAGCTTGAAAATCAGTAATAGTGACCTCTAGCTATTGCTTAAATTCATTTCCAGATGGTCCCAACATCTGTGTCATGTTTGAGTCTGCTTCTATTAACTGATTTATCTCTTAGCATCCTGTTGTTTTTCTTTACTTTTTCAAATATTTTGCAAGTTTTTGTTTAAAGCCAAACACCTTGATAGTAGTGTGCATGTGCTAAGTCACTTTAGTTGTGTCTGACCTTTTGCTATCCTACAGACTATAGACCACCAGGCACCTCTGTCCATGGGATTCTCCAGGCAAAAATACTGGAGTGAGTTGCCATGCCGTCCTCCAAGGTATCTTCCCTACTAGGGATGGAACCCATGTCTCATGTCTCCTGCATTGGCAGGTGGGTTATTTACCACTATCATCATCTGGGAAGCCCAGAGGACAGTAGGGGCTGAGGTAAATAGTTTTTTTTTTTTGCTCATAGGAATGAATATATATTTCTTTCTGCCATGGTTTTAATGGGGGAGTTTGAGTTCATCCAGTCAGAGGTAGGGATGTGTCTGAGGTTTATTGTTGCTATGGTTACACTCACCACACCAGAGATTGCAAATTTCTTCAGTGGTCCTCTCTAAGCCACTGCTCCAGATGCTCCCTCAGCTGTAGTTCTGGGCCCTGAAAATGATCTTTGCTTCTGCCCCTAGCAGAGGTTTTCTTCTGATGTCTTTGGTCCAGATGCAGTGGGTTTTCTCCGGCGCCCCAAGAGTGGCAGAGTTGCACAACCACTCTCCCCACCTTACATATTAAGGGTTGTGTTCCCTTGTCAGGAGCAAGAGAAGAGGGGTCCAGGCTGCACTGGGAGGGATATTTTCTCGAGATATTGCCCAGTCATCTTGCCAATACTCAGTGTGTCTGTGGAATAAGAAAGAGCAAACTTATTCGACATCTTCAGGTCCAAGTAGCCTCACGGTCTCTTACCATCCAGCACTTGCTACCATCAGTCCCCTGACTAAAGGGCATAGCATTTCCTAACTGGGGTCTGACTGCATCTGTGTCAGCTAAGCCACAGTTACTGTCCCATCTCTCCCCACAACCTCAGCTCTCTGGTGCAATCAAGAAAAGCCATAAACTTGGAGACTGTCTGACTTTAGCTATTGTAAGGGTAGGAGTGACCCTCCAGATGTCTCCACCTGTTTGTCAGTCATAATAACAATACTATCCATCTCTTGTGTGCCATATTAATGTGGATATACGCACTTGTATATGTGACTACTTAGATGGTAAAATTACATAAAAGCTAGAAAGCAGGTTCATATACTTAATGCATAGAATGGGAAACTTTCATGTCTCTGTAACCTGTTAATGAGGTTCAGTCATATTTCCCTTAATGAGAAGGAAATATCTACATATTTAATACAAAATAAATGTTACATATTCCCATAATTGTTTCCACTAAGTATTTGTTTCAACTCAGGTTCCCAGCAGTGGGGGATGACTAGCATAGGAATAAAGGTGATGATTAATACTTAAAAGGGAGAATGCTTTCTTTTGAAAGATGTGAAAGTACTCAGTGTGCAGAAGCTTCTGTTCTTGATGATATTAAGACAACCTTTAGAGAATGCAGCAAAAGGCACAATAAGCGATGCCTATGGTTTTTCCAGTCATCATGTATGGATGTGAGAGTTGAACTATAAGAAAGCTGAGTGCCAAAGAGTTGATGCTTTTGAACTGTGGTATTGGAGAAGATTCTTGAGAGTCCCTTGGACTGCAAAGAGATCCAACCAGTCCATCCTAAAGGAAATCAGTCCTGAATATTCATTGGTAGGACTGATGCTGAAGCTGAAACTCCAATACTTTGGCCACCTGATGCAAAGAGCTGACTCATTTGAAAAGACCCTGATGCTGGGAAAGATTGAGGGCAGGAGGAGAAGGAGACGACAGAGGATGAGATGGTTGGATGGCATCAGTGACTCAATGGCA
Organism: Antilocapra americana; assembly: GCA_007570785.1. Taxonomy (NCBI): domain Eukaryota; kingdom Metazoa; phylum Chordata; class Mammalia; order Artiodactyla; family Antilocapridae; genus Antilocapra; species Antilocapra americana. The sequence goes on from ML660778.1 coordinate 1,425,689, forward strand.
TGAGTATGAGTAAACTCTGGGAGTTGGTGATGGACAGGGAGGCCTGGCGTGCTGTGGTTCATGGGGTCACAAAGAGTCGGACAGGACTGAGTGACTGAACTGAACTTTGTGTCACGTGTACAGAAATTATAACTCAGTACCTACTTTGAATATTTTCATAAAGGCCAAATCCCAATGACTAATAAAAAAAATCAAGTGATATCCCTAAATTGTTCATCAATATCATGCAATTCATGCATAATTTCAGATTTTTTTTAATGACAATGGCATAGGCTCTGGATTCAGGTAACTAAAGATCGGCACTTAGTAGCTATAAGATCTTGGTCAAAATAATCTTTCAGAGGCACACTTTTTCCCCTCTATGTAATGAGGATTGGATTAACTAATTTTAGCAGTAACTGTTTGCAGGTGTACCTATGTAAATCCTCCAGCAAAGAGCAAGAGGCTCACAGCGGTAGTTTTGACCATGACAATAGCTCCTCCATTCATCCAATTCTCCAGGCAAGAGTCCTAGAGTGGGCAGCCAGGCCCTTCTCCAGGGAATCTCCCTGACCCAGGGATCAAAACCTGGTCTCCTGCGGTGCAGGCAGATTCTTTGCCATCTGAGCCACCAGGAAAGCCCTAATAAAACAACAACCTTAACATAAATAATAGCCTTTCTTTCTTTTCCAACCAGTCCCAGAGTTGTGAGTGCTTGGTAAAACTGTCCCTTCATTCTCTTGTCCCATTTCTCGGTTTCTAACAGAATAAAGTACTAGACTCTGCCAGATACCCTGCTGCTGTCTGGGTCATATTCACTAGAGGGCAGGTCATCATAGATGAAAATTTTCTTTTCCACCACTGAGGGGGCCTGCTGTTACCCATCTCTTCTCTTTTTCTTGTTCTCAGAGTTGATATTGGAATGACCCACAAGCCCTCTAAGTCTATAGATTAGGAATTAGGTCCAGGATACGTATCTGACTGATGATGAGAATTCACTTTTTATGACAGAGCTGTTTTTTTATGGTCGAGTACTTTTTGTTTGTTTGTTGTTTTGTTTAATAAAAGATTTTCTCTGAAATTTCTCCAGGTTAATTTTAGTTCTTTTTCCATGTTGTACTTTCCTTATTTATGAGTTGTGTCTCCTATTCCATGTGAGCAGCCCAAAGATGTTCAGATTCCAAGATAAAATATTCGGTTTAGAACCTGGGGATCTGGATTGTGATCTGAGAGGATGCCATGTGTCCTGGCTATGTTACCCAGAAAGATCTGCATTTGTTTAGGCTAATAATACAGTGTACTTTAATTTCCCATTTTCTGTAGCCCCTTGTATTTATAATCCCTTTGGGTGCTTTAAGGGAAAGAACTGTGAGATTAGGGCAGTATTCAGATGTTCCCCGTCCCCTATTCCCAGGAGGAGACCATTTAATATTACCAACATTCTATCTCTCTTTCTAAAACATCAGTTACCTTTCAAGGATGTTGTAATTTGTGTGTTCAGTTGATCAATTGTGTCCAGCTCTTTGCAACCACATGGACTGTAGCCTGCCAGTCTGCTCTGTCCATGGGATTTCCCAGGCAAGAATACTGCAGTGGGTTGTCATTTCCTCCCAGTCCAGGGACTGAACCTCATCTCTTATGTTTCTTCCATTGGCAGGCAGATCCTTTACCTCTGTGTCACCTGGGAAGCTGAGCTGTATTTTAGATTTGAAGGTGAAACACAATTATTTTCTGAACCTTATCTTCATTAACTTTCCAACACAGAGGAGCATTGAATAACAAGAAGATAATCACATAGTTGAGAAGTGCTCAGTGGCAGGACAAGATTCCAGGGACAAAAAGGCCAAAAGTGCAAAAACACACAAAAAATAACATCAGGATCAGGCTTTCTGGCTGATGACATGGTCAGGGAAGGGTCTTAGTAGCCTACTTTAGAGTGACAGAAGCAGGGTTCCCTGAGTAAACTGAATGTGCCCTGACAGATGGATAAAGATATGGCACGTATATACAATGATACCCATGGACAGAGGAGCCTGTCAGGCTACAGACTGTGGGGTTGCAAAGAGCTGGACATGACTGAGTGACTAACACAACAACAACAAAGAACAAGGCAAGAGATAATGCCATTTGCAGCTGCATGAATGGACCTAGAGGTTATCATACTAAATGAAAGAAGTGAAAAAGAAAAAAAGCAAATATATCACATGATAGCACTTATATGTGGAACCTAAAATAGGACAGAAGTATATGTACCCATGAAAAAGAAACAGACCCACAGACATGGAGGGCTGATTTGTGGTTGCCAATGGGTACAAGAGGTTGGGGGAGGGGCAGATTGGGCGTTTGGGACTATCTGATGCATACTATTACATATAGGATAGATAAACAATAATGTCCTACTCTATAAGATAGTGAACTGTATTCCATACCCTGTAACAAACCATAACACCAAAGAATTTTTTTTTAACTATTTTAAAAAAAGAAGCAGTGTTCTCGTTCCACATCTTTGAATTCATGCAGAAGAGTCACTTTTATCACAAAGAAAAGGGAAGAGACACTCCCAGGAACAGTGAAGAGGAAGATATCCAGAAATTGTTGTTCACTGTTCAGGCATGCAGTCAACATGGCTCTTGTTCAGGCAGGTGGCTGTTCTCTGCAGCCTTGCCCTGCTTCCCTCTGTGACCCAGCACAGAGAGCAAACGCCTTCAGTCTGTCCTGTCTTTCACGAGACACGGAGCTCCTTCTGGTGAGGTCCTTGTTTGTCTTTGCACCACACAGTAGTAACCTGGGTCAGCGAAATGAGGCAAGTCACATAGCAAATGACCCAGAGCTTCTGAGAGTCAATTCTCAGCTTGCTCCAGATCCTAAAGAATCTTTTCTAATTAAATACAGTTAGCCAAGATGAGCCAAACAAGTGTTGATTTTCCCATCACTGTTTTATCTGGGCTCTTTATTTTCATTTTTTTAAAAAAAACTCTAACCTGAGAACTTTGATCAGTTTATGGATCTTAGAATTTTCTTAGAAGCCAGAAGTAAAAAAAAAAAAATGGAAAAAGCTTGAGGCTAATCCATTTAAAATCTCAGTTTATTATAGAAGGAGGAAAAACAACCAGACTAGGTTTTAATGAAAGGTGAGACTATTCAAGTCTGTTGTTTAACTTTTCTTTTTCCCAGAAATATATATGTATGTATATTATATAAATGTTGTATATTATATATGTACATATTGAGAGATAGACACACAGAGAGAGAAAATTATATAAAGACATATAAAAAAGACACATGAATGAGAGAAAATGAATAGAAAGATACATATTAAAAGTTGATAGTAGTTGGGACTTCCCTGATGATCCAGTGGTTAAGACTTCATCCTCTAATGCAGGGGATGTGGATTCAATCCCTGGTCAGGGAGTTAAAATCTCACATGTTTTTCAGCCAAAAGAAAAACAAAAACCCACAAAGCAGAGAAAATATTGTAACAGATTCAATAAAGACTTAAAGAAAAGTGGTTAGTGATTAATCCTGGGTGATAGAATTGTATGTAGCTTTTATTTTCCTCTTTACCTTTTTTTGCACTTTCAGATTTTCTAAAATAATTGTATTATCAAGAGAAGAAAAAGATCAGATTTAGCACTTTCTGAAAGGAGACTCTAGTATGGATGTGTCCTCCAGAGGAGGCTGTGAGGACTTGGCTAGGAGAAAGGCCTCTAGGGGCTCCCATGAGCAATCGGAAGTGACTCTTCAGAAAGGGAAAAGCGCTAGAAAGAAAAAGGGAAACAAGGGAGTGACGCTGACAAAATCAAGTGAGTTCCTTCCCCTCTCCAAACTTTGGTGGCTCTTTTGCTGGCATGTGTGCCTCTGGCTGTGAATTGCCTAAATGGACAACAAATCCTGTGATCTCACAGGAAGTCAAAAGTTGAGAGAGTGACATTTCAGCAGCTACTGAAGGGCCACGGCTGCTGGGAACCTAGATGACAGGTCGACTGAGGCATGGCCAGAGTTTCCCCATCACTTCTGCATCTCAGGGCAAGCAGTGGCATCCTGAGGACCAGCAGTGCTCGTGGGTGAGATGGAAGAATTTCTGACCTCAAAACCACCTCAGACCTGACAGCTACAGTTCAATATGTGACTTTATGGTGGAGATCCATGTCCCCAAATAGAATCTGCTATTTAATTTTCTCCTTATACTTTCATTTTAAGAGTGATCACTGTGTAATTTAGGAAGTTCTAGGTGTGTCTGCTTACTTTATAACAAGCAGGCAGATTATCTTTCCCATTCACATGTTTTATAGAATGTTTCAAACTCATGGTATTTCTTCATGAAGAACTCCATTAAAGTTGTTGTTGTTGTTTAGTTGCTAAGTCTTGTCCATCTCTTCTTTGACCTCATGGACTGTTGCCCACCAGGCTCCTCCATTCCTGGGATTTCCAAAGCAAGAATGCTGGAGCGGATTGCCATTTCCTTCTCCAGGAGATCTTCCCAACCCAGGAATCAAACTTGAGTCTTCTGCATTGGCTGACGGGTTCTTTACCACTGAACCACTAGGGAAGCCCCTCATAAAGGTAAAATTTTTAATAAATTTTCACTTTGGTTTATAATTTCTTTTATAACTGGTACTGTTTGAGAGAAAACATTTCCTTTCTCTATAAAACTGCTTCTGGAATAATTCTTTCCTTTCCCTTTTAGAGATGCCTGTTTCCACTGTCACAAGTACTTTTGTCTTCAAACTTATCTTTTGCTCGTCCCAAACTCCATTGGTGCTTTGGCCCATAAAGAATTTACATACCCCACCACCTAGTCTCGTTCTAGCCACTGTCATGCAGAAAGCACAGGAGATTGGTTTCAGCTACCACAGGCCGACATTCTGAATTTAACTATAGAGATGTGTTCTAATGTGTGACTGAATTCTGCCACCTAACATAGTTTTATTAAGAGTCTTATGCAGGAGACCCTGGTTGGCTCCCTGAGTTGGGAAGATCCGCTGGAGAAGAAATAGGCTACCCACTCCAGTATTCTTGGGCTTCCCTTGTGGCTCAGCTGATAAAGAGTCTACCTGCAATATGGGAGACCTGGGATCAACCCCTGGGTTGGGAAGATCCCCTGGAGAATAGAAAGGCTACTGGCCTAGAGAATTCCATGGACTGTATAGTCCATGGGGTCGCAAAGAGTCAGACACAACTGACCAACTTTCACTCATTCACTCACTCACCCACCATTTAAAACAATCATATTAAAAGCATATTTGGGCTTCCCTGATGACTCAGATGGTAAAGAATTAGCATGCAGTGTGTGAGAACTGGGTTCAATCCCTGGGTTGGGAAGATCCCCTGGAGAAGGTAATGTCTACCCACTCCAGTATTCAGTCCAAAATGTATATTTACCCTTAGAAACAAGTGATTTAATCAAAATATTAGAATCAAGTCATTCATAAGTGTGTATTCTAGGTATCCCAAAGAAAACATTGTACAAATTAAAAAGACAATAACAAAAGAAACATAAAGCAAAAAAAAATGAAAAAATAACTTCACTAATAACTAAAGAGACAAAAATTAAAAACAGATATTTTGCATTCAAAATCTAGAATTTTTTTTTTTTTTGGCTATTCTTTTTCCTTTATTTATTTTTTTTTATTGTTTTTGCCATACATTGTCATGATATCACCATGGGTTTACACATGCTTCCCCTCCGGAACCCCCCTCCCTCCTCCCTCCCCCCCGGGAAATCTCGCTGCACCAGCCCCGAGCATCAATCCTGGGCTGGCGATTGATTAGACATATGATAATTAACATGCTTCAATGCCCTTCTACCATATCATCCCACCCTTACCGTCATCCACAAAGTCCACGAGTCTATTCTATACATCTGCGTTCCTTCTGCTATCCCGCATGTTGGGTTCTCGATACCGTCTTTCTAAATTCCATATATATGCGTTAGTATACTATATTGTTGTTTTTGCTTCTGGCTTACTTCACTCTGGATAATGGGCTCCAGTTTCGTCCATCTGAGTAGAATTGCTTCAAATGAATTTTTTTTTAATGCTGAGTAATATTGCATTGTGTATATGTACCACAGCTTTCTTATCCATTCGTCAGTTGATGGGCATCTAGGTTGCTTCCGTGTCCTGGCTATTGTAAACAATGCAGCGATGAACATTGGGGTACACGTGGCTCTTTCAATTCTGGTTTCCTCGGTGTATATGCCCAGCAGTGGGATTGCTGGGTCATATGGCAGGTCTATTTGCAGCTTTTTAAGGAACCTCCACACTGTTTTCCATAGTGGCTGTACTAGTTTGCATTCCCACCAACAGTGTAAGAGGGTTCCCTTTTCTCCACATCCTCTCCAGCATTTATTGCTTGTAGACTTTTGGATGGCAGCCATTCTGACTGGTGTAAAGTGGTACCTCATTGTGGTTTTGATTTGCATTTCTCTGATAATGAGTGATGTTGAGCATCTTTTCATGTGTTTGTTAGCCATTTTTATATCTTCTTTGGAGAAATGTCTGTTAAGTTCTTTGGCCCACTTTTTAATTGGGTTGTTTATTTTTCTAGAATGTAGCTGCAGGAGTTGTTTGTATATTTTTGAGATTAATTGTTTGTCCGTTGCTTCATTGGCTATTATTTTCTCCCATTCTGAAGGCTGTCTTTTCACCTTGCTTATAGTTTCCTTTGTTGTGCAAAAGCTTTTAATTTTAATTAGGTCCCATTTGTTTATTCGTGTTTTTATTTCCAATATTCTGGGAGGTGGGTCATGGAGTATCCCACTTTGGGTTACGGCAGAGAGTGTTTTGCCTATGTTATCCTCTAGGAGTTTTATAGTTTCTGGTCTTATGCTTAGATCTTTGATCCATTTTGAGTTTATCTTTGTGTATGGTGTTAGGAAGTGTTCTAGTTTCATTCTTTTGCAAGTGGCTGTCCAGTTTTCCCAGCACCACTTGTTAAAGAGGTTGTCTTTTCTCCAGTGTATATTCTTGCCTCCTTTGTCAAAGATAAGGTGTCCATAGATGCGTGGATTTATCTCTGGGCTTTCTATTCTGTTCCATTGATCTATATTTCTGTCTTTGTGCCAGTACCATACTGTCTTAATGACTGTGGATTTGTAGTATAGCCTAAAGTCAGGTAGGTTGATTCCTCCAGTTCCATTCTTCTTTCTCAAGATTGCTTTGGCTATATGAGGTTTTTTGTATTTCCATACAAATTGAGAAATTATTTGTTCTAATTCTTTGAAAAAGACCTCTGGTAGCTTGATAGGAATTGCATTGAATCTATAGATTGCTTTCGGTAGTATACTCATTTTCACTATATTGATTCTTCCAATCCACGAACACGGCACATTTCTCCATCTGTTTGTGTCCTCCTTGATTTCTTTTATCAGTGTTCTATAATTTTCTATATACAAGTCTTTTGATTCTTTAGGTAGAAATACTCCTAAGTATTTTATTCTTTTTGTTTCGATGGTGAATGGAATTGTTTCCTTAATTTCTCTTTCTGATTTCTCACTGTTAGTGTATAGGAATGCCAGGGATTTCTGTGTGTTGATTTTATATCCTGAAACTTTGCTATATTCACTGATTAGCTCTAGTAATTTTCTCGTAGAGTCTTTAGGGTTTTCAATATAGAGGATCATGTCATCTGCAAACAGAGAGAGTTTTACTTCTTCTTTTCCAATCTGGATTCCTTTGATTTCTTTATCTGCTCTGATTGCTGTGGCCAAGACTTCCAAAACTATGTTGAATAGAAGTGGTGAGAGTGGGCCCCCTTGTCTTGTCCCTGATTTCAGGGGGAATGCTTCCAGCTTTTCACCATTCAAAATCTAGAATTAATTCCATTTTCCACTGAATGAATCCAAGGCTTCTTGTAAAAATTACCAGTTCCAGAATGAGAGGAGGGTAATAATAAGACAAACTCTGGAATGTTTTTGTGGAGGGGGAGGTACAGAATACAAGAAAAGACTAAAAGAAAATGACAAAGATATATTTAAGGAATTTAGAGAGTCTTTTATAGGATTTCATTAACCAAATTAGCAACAATTACATTGTCAAAATGAATAATATCTGTAGTGGTTTATACCAAATATAAAAAGAATCCATATATCCACACTGATATTAAAATACAAATGAACAAATGACTGAATGATACAGATACATTCCTACATACAAAATAGCAAGAAAAAGCAGCTTTTTGTAACAGTAAAATGACAAGTAATAAATGCAGAAGAAATTCTACAGTTAGAGAAATTATTATTTTGCAAAAATCATAGTAATAGTGATTTCAGACAGATCAAAATGGATGCTAAAACTCAGGAGTCATAGTTTGTGGGGGAACAGAATATTTATATAGTCTCAAGTAACTTTGTACAGATTGCTTATTAATTACAAAAGGGAAAAGTTACCTTAACAGCAGAGAAACATGGCAGAACCACTTTAACCAAGTGATCAAAGTGGACGTCACCAAAAATAGGACAAAATGACATCCTCATGTAACCTGCTGAGAATAACACAACATCACTTCTGTGACATCCTTTTAAAAAAATGTGTAACCTGAATCTAATTATGAGGAAACTCAGAAAACCCAGGTGGAGGAACATTTTACAAAACAACCTGCCTGTATTCTTTAAATATGTCAATGTCATGAAAAATAAAGACAGAGAAACTACCTCGGATTAAAGAGATTAAAAAAAACATGACAGAAAAACACAATATGTCATCTTGGATTGGAAACCAGATCAGAAAACAAAAAAAAGGACAGTATTAGGACAATTTCAGTATAGGACTGTGCACTTAATTATAATGTTTTATTAATGTTAAATGTGCTTAATTTGAAAATATAATATTATATAAGGGAGTGTTCTTAGTATATAAAAATTGAAATATTTAGGGATAAAGGGCCTACAACTTATTATTAAATCTTTCAGCAAATAATAATGATGATAGCATTAATAATAATGATACATGGTTAGGGAGATAACTCATGCAACAAAATATTAATAATTGAGGGATGTAGACAAAGAACAAAGAGGAGTTTATTGTGCTATTCTTGTACCTTTACTGTCAATTTTGAATTTTTTCATAATGAAAATTCTAAAGACTTAGAATAACTAATACTCATGCCAGTCTAACAAGTTAGTGGTTTTAATATATCCCTGGGTGAAATATAAACTGGCATAAGTTATCTGTAAAGAGTTGTTAATAAATACCAAAGATCTTAGAATATCTATACTCTTAATCCAAACCTTTGACAATTTATTCTGAGTTAATTATCAGATAGAAGGGAAAAAATTTTGTAGAGAGATACTCACTGTTACATTATTTAAAATATTAAAAGTTCTAGAAAATCAAAGCAATTAGTTGAATTATGGTATGTTTGGTAATACACCAAATGATCATCAAAAATATACTACAGTTTTGACTCATGCTGAAAAATGCTTGACTTATATTATTATGTGTAAAAGAGAAGCCATGCCAAATTATGTAAAATAAATTTTTCATAATAAAAACTGACATTCCCCATGACATGAACAGTATGTATCCATGGCTATGAAATATGAGTTACCCTTATCATTTTCTTTATAGTTTCTAATGTTTTCCACTTAGCTGCATTTTCTACAGTAAGGGGAAGGAGCTCAACTACCATACGATTATTGCCAAGGCTCTAATTCTGTCTCACTGTCTTCCTCAGCTTCATGTGAGGCACCTGGAAAAGAACACGTGTCCTACCTTGCCCCCTGAAGGGAAGACAGAACGAACAACTTCAGACCTTCTGGGGTGAGAGGCTGAAATAGATATCTCCCATCTGGAAGATATCTTTGAAGTCTTGGTCTAGCTACTAAATGAACACAAACTTATCCTATAAGATTAACAGTGGTCTTAATATAAGAATAATACTGTTGTGCAGACCCCAGGAACAAACCACTTAAAGAAACAAAGATCTCAAGAGATTTCCAGGTTAATATTCCAAGAGTCTCTAAACCCAAGTGGTAACTAAGTGGTCCTTGAATAAAGGACAATTGTATTGTTTCCTACTTTGAATGATTTTATTTTGAACTTAAATAAAAGAACAAGTATGTATACTTTACATGGAAAGAGGTCTTCTAGAAAGAGCAGTTCCAGAGCAGCTGCTGCTGCTGCTAAGTCACTTCAGTCGTGTCCGACTCTGTGCGACCCCATAGACAGAAGCCCACCAGGCTCCCTCATCCCTGGGATTCTCCAGGCAAGAACACTGGAGTGGGTTGCCATTTCCTTCTCCAATGCATGAAAGTGAAAAGTGAAAGTTTTAGTATTAGGGTTAAAAATGAAGATGCTAAGGGACACAGGCAGGAAAGAAATGTGAAGTGTTTCACATGAGAAAAGGACCGTTTTAATGGAAGAACCTGAAATATTCCTGGGGGGAGGTCACATAAAAAATCATAAAAATGCTATGTAATAACTTACTTGGGTCTTGTACAGATGTTGTAAAAAATCCTACTATGAATTTCTGATGAAAAGAAGTTCTGCTAGTATCCAGAGCGCATGGGAGGAGATGATGGACTGGTAGAAAAACAAAGCCCAGAGGAGTGTCTTTAATTGTGCACCCTGAGATTTACTGGGGCCCGACAGGGGTCAGACCTGAGGTCCTCCCTGCTCAAAATCTATAAAAAAATGGAATATACTGGTTAATTCTGCTGACAACACAGAGTTGAGGGAGGCATAGCCATTTGACAAAAAGTCAGCAAAATTCAGAAGTGTTTGGGGGCTATTCCCTTGCCTTGAACATTCTCAGAAAATCAGTTGATGCTAGTTCATCAACATTCACATTTTGGGGGGAGAATGTATGACCTACAAAGTAAGTGTAGAAGACCCAATCAAAAGTTGTTTTTGGCACAAGAAGGAAGATTACATTAGTGTAACTTGAATTCCTGGATTTCTTTGGACAATGCCAAGATCTGGGACTCAACTCTAGATAAGGCAAGTTTCCCAGCCTCCTATTTTAGACATGTCAGATTCTGGAACAGTACACACACATTTTCAGTAGGGTGGAACATTTCACCTTTAGTTGGCCTTTGGTGGGCTGACCATGGCACAAGGCCTAGGTCGACTAGTCTCTGGTACACTGGTACAAGGTGGATTCTTCACCACTAACAAACCAAGAAATCATCAATATGAACCTTTCATATTATCTTTCCTTGCAGCTCTATGGAGGACTAGCAGAAATGCTATTTTCTCCTGAAAAAGAAATGAACTGTATCAATTTATTTGATATTCGATACTGAATTTGTCTCCTCAATAAGATGATGTAGGCATTTCTTTTAATGGGAGAGGTCATCAACACTCTTCTTTAATTGGGGTATTGTTGCTTTACAACTCTACAATGTTGTGTTAGTTTCTGCTTACAAAAAAGTGAATCATCTATATGTATTCATATAGTCCTCTCTTGAGCCTCTCTTTCACCCTGCCCCCCAACAACATTCTTTTTCTTTTACTCACTGGTTTTACTCCTTCCCAAAAAAAACTTTGAGGCTAACTACGGTGTTTGTTTCTATTTTGATATTCAGATTCATCACCTTAAATTGGAAGATTTCATTCTCTATTAAACTATCATATTTTTGCACTGTTTGACTAAAGCTAGAAGAGTAGGGTTCCAAAGGTGATATTTTGGTAAGAGTTAGGGCACTTAACACCAAAGAACTGATGCTTTTGAACTGTGGTGCTGGAGAAGACTCTTGAGAGTCCCTTCAACTGCAAGGAGATCAAACCAGTCAATCCTAAAGGAAATCAACCCTGAATATTCATTGGAAGAACTGATGCTGAAGCTGAAGTTCCAGAACTTTTGCTACCTGATGCTAACAGCTGATATATTGGAAAAAACTCTGATGGTGGAAAAGATTGAAAGCAGAAGAAGAAGGGGCAGCAGACGATGAGATGGTTGGATAGCATCACTGACTCAATGGACATGAGTTTGAGCAAACTCCAGAAGATAGCAAAGGACAAGGAAGCCTGGTATACTGTAGTCCAATGGGGTCACAAAGAGTCAGACATGACTTAATGACTTAACAACAACAAGGGCACTTAGACGAAGAGGTTCAGAGGGTCTGGCTTGTGGTGTTTGGAATGAATTGTTTAGATGGGGAAGATAGTTTGAAGCCAATCAGATTAGCAAAGGTTTATGGTTATAATTAGTGACACCACCACTGCATTTTAGTATTTAAGGTGGAGAGTAAGATGTTCTGCCTGGTTACAAAGAGGTGCTAAATATGAAGAAATGACCTACCCAGAGGCTGGCAGATGGCAGACAGACAGGTGAGGAGAGTATGCTTGTGACCTGAGTCCATGTAGGTCTCTAGAAATGTATCTATGCCCCTGGGAACCAGTATCTAGGGGTCACATGCACACAAGCAGCACTGTCCCTGGAGATGGTCAGCGTTTCTGAGACCATGAGTAGCAGGAAGAACATTTTCTGAGGAGTCCGAGAACTTAGCACAAGGATAGTATAAAACAGGGTGGTCTCTCCTGGGAATATAGTGGGAGGAATTGGGATGTAGTTAGTGAAAGGGTGAGTCTAAAGGAGTTAGGCAAGGTCCACATTTTGTGCAGATAGCAATGCAGAAGGGACTGAAGCTCTGAAAACACCAGGAATAAGAGAAGCAGAACCATGGGAGCTGGCCAGAAAAAAATGGAATTTAGAGAAATTTAGCGAACAGATTCAGCAGACAATAATCTCAGTGCTCTACAAACCCAAGAAGTGGGATTTCCACTTCAGTGAAATGGTAGATGTTCACCTATGTCATAAATGATCTAAATGGGTGAATCAGTCTTGCCATATGAACCTCAAAGCAAAGCTGAAGCACTTCACTCCAGAAACTAGAATTTAAGCCTCACCTAATTTTGGGAACATATGCCATTTTGTCAATGTGCTCTTCCTTTTTGAGGCATTCTGGGTCCGGACAGCATGCTAGGGATGACGGCAAGGAAGCTGGGGCATTTGGAAGGCCTCAGAAGAGGGGGAAGAAGCTGAGTCCAAGAGTAAGGTTGAATGATTGTCAGGCTGGGGGCCAAGGAACGGGGGAGCGATTCTGCCAATTCTCCACTCCCCCTCCAAGCGCTCCAGCTTCCCATCCACCGCCAAGACACATTTCATTTTTCTGACATGAAATATGTATATAATCCTAGCCTGATTTTTTAAAGCACAAGAGGGTTGATTCTGTTTATGCCTCCTTGTTACTCCCACCCAGTACAAACATTGGCCTCCAGCCTGATAGTGACGACAGATCTAACAAAACAGGATCCCAGAGCCAGGAAGTAGGTGGCTAAGTAAATATGCCCCCAAATGGTGACATTTTTAACCACATAGGAGCAGTGGAGGAGGACTTGGGCAGGGGGTACAGGCAAGACAAGTGGGAGACAAGAGAACAGCAGACATTTAATGGCTGACGTTTTTGCTTGGATGCTAGTGCTGTTTGTCTGGTCCCTGCACTGGAGCTTTAGATGTCATCTGGATTTAGATCTTGGTGGCTGAAGCAAGAAAGAGGTAACCTCAGTAAAATGAGATCTCTTTCAGGACATTTCTTGCTCATCCTCAAAATATATAGTGTGACATGTAAGAATCATATTAAATGAAAGGGACTGAGCAATTGAAATATGTAAGTCTATGAATTAATGAGCTAATATTATCAAGCATTTGCAGAGTGCCAAAGAAAATCCATTTGATAACAGGAGTCACCATGCTATGCACTTTGTAGCTCTTATTTCACAAAAACATCATTCCCATCGTAGTAGGCAGAGATCCACGACATCAAAGATCAAAGATCTTGAATCATTTCTCAGTTATTGAGGTTCCTAAAAATATTGTTAAATTTCATCTTTTGTTTCAGTACATCTATGAGCAGAGTTGTTCTGGTCTTTAAGGTTGTGTTTATTTCCAGCATCTAGCTCAGAATATATGCATTTTTATTACAAGCATTTTGGGCCAAATAAATAAATAACAATGAATGAAGGACTCACTCTCCCTTTAGAGATTATGAGAAACGTCAATGAAGTATTTATAAATTCAGCTTAATTTCTGATTATGGATTTAGGATCTCAAAGAGCCATAGAGAGGATCCCAAGACCAAAGCAAGACCTTCCTACTTATATGTGGCAGCTTTTCTGTGTTGTTCCTTTACACCCACATACAGGAAATCAAAGCAGGTCAATTTTGTTGGTCAGTGGTCAGTAGTTTTAGAGGAGGAATGACGCCTGTCCTTCTGGTGGCCCAGGTTGGAATTCACCTGTGCAGTTTTTTGTGGAGCTATAAGACTGAAGTGTATGGATCATCCTGGGGAGAGAGTCAAGCTAAAGCTTATTCCCTAACTTGAAAATCACTGAACTTTCCTGTTTGATGATTTCTTCTAAAACTAGAGAATATTTTTTAAAAGTAAATCTCTGGTGCAGCGAGATTTCCCGGGGGGGAGGGAGGAGGGAGGGGGGACCCGGAGGGGAAGCATATGTAAACCCATGGTGATATCATGACAATGTATGGCAAAAACAATAATAAAAAAAATAAAAATAAAAATAAAAGTAAATCTGCAAAAAGATTCTTAAAAGGTTTGATCTGGATTTCTCTTTTTCTCTTATAATCGATACTTTCTCTCTTTATGTTCCTTCCTGCTTTAAAATAGACACCTCAAATACCTGCCACTACTATTTTGATTGCCCAAGTTAAATTCAAAAATTGAAAAAAAAATCTGTCTCAGAAATTATAACTCAAAACTGTGTTTGCCATTAAGAGAATCAATATTACAGGACAAGTTACATATGGGGATGTGCCTTTAACTCAAGTCCTTTTCTTGTTATTCTTAATAAAGTTGGCTGGATTAATTATGAGCATTTTTAATTCTTGGTTTTTGTCACCATGCCTAAGGGATACACAGCCTTTCCACTGGCCTGCTCCCCATGTAATCTCCTCCTCAACTTTTGGCTTCTCTTCTATCTATGTTTAGACATCTGAGCTCTTCACTACATGCTGCTTTCCCCAACCGTTGCTGGGCTCTTTCCCATGCCCCTGACTGTAAGCTGGACAGTTAGCTAGGGGCATTCTCACTAAATTAAGATGGTATCACAAGAGCAGGCAGGCTCTTCTCAGCCAGAACAAAAGGAGCCTCTTCTATTCTTCTCAGCCAATCCCAGGAGATTAATGGAGAGCTATAGCCAAAAGTGAGATGATTCTTTATCAGGCTGCATGTACTAGTATTACCAATCTTCCATTTTTTATAATGTTCTCTTTTGAGATGTAGTCTTCCTATACAACATCCTACATAACATCACAGTTTTCTGTACCTACAGGAGTCTCATTTAGATAGAATGTGGTGAGAATAGCATGCCTTTAAATGTTGCCAAGCATAGCCCTGGAACCATCTACATGGCACTTAGATGCCTGAACTCATTGAATCATTGTCTTTTCACATTAAAAGGGAGAGTATAAATAATCTACTCCTACTTTTCTACCTTTCACAGATGAGGACCTGAGGTCCAACATTGAAACATATTATGCACTTTCATACCTAGCTGTTTATTGAGTGAATGTGTGATTTCATGCACAGAACACACATCTCCTCTCTGTTATCCCCGTTTCATGCCAAAAGCACTTGATGGAAAATAAACTTCTTTAACATCACATAAAGTTGGTTAAAATAGTATGGGTTGGTAAAATAAGACCTATCTTGACCAACATAGAAATCTTCATCCTTCAAAAGCCACTGAGAATTGAAGTGGAATAAAAATTTTACTTTAAAATTCCTTGCCTGAAAAAATAAATACTATTCTGAAGGGAAGATAGGAATTACATTAAACAGAAAAGCACACATAGGTTTTTTAAAAAAGTTCTAAAAGAAGACCCATGATGACTATGTACAGAGTATCCAAACTTGGGCAAAACCTACACTCCAGCTGCTATTTTACTAAGTAGCATAAGATGCGTCTTTGGATACCAACTTCTCTATTCAAAGAGAGGACCACAGCCCCCTGTACTAGAACCCTAGTCTGGGAAACAGAAGGCTAATATCCCTAAAATGAACTATTTTTGAGACTCCTTGTCTGACCCAGATATGTTCAGTGTCCTCTTTTGTCCTAGATTTGCCAGGTTGTGACAAGGTTAGGCTTGATGATCCCTAAGGATTTGAATCATCATTAATAGTTTGCAATTCATTTTCCTAGAATTAGGTAGAAGATTGTTGTTGCTGTTTAGTTGCTCCTCTGCCCATGGGATTTCCCAGGCAAGAATACTGGAGTGGGTTGCCACTTCCTTCTCCAGGGGATCTTCCCAATGCAAGGATCAAACTGCATCTCCTGCATTGGGAGGCAGACTCTACACCACTGAGCCACCATGTTTGCTCAGACAGAAGGTAAAGATATATATTCATATTTGTTGTAACAGTATAAGAGTCTCTGAAGAGTAGAAGATACCTAGTCTATGTGTTTTCGTTCATCCTGCTGCCTCTGTTTCCTTTTAATGGGCTCATTAGGCTGCACTCCTCATAGTTAACATATGATCCCTTCCTTGCAATCTATTGGATCCACCCATAGTGAAGTATCTGGGTTCCTCTCTACCACCACCATCTCCATTTTCTAAATCTTGGGATTTCTCAGCCTAAAGCTGCTTGTTGGCTCTGAGCAGGGTATCTGTTTACTTGGTGTTTTTCATCATCTGGGAATTCCCATTTGAGACTCTGTTCCATGTTCAACGGCTGCCTGGTCTCCGTGCTCTCAGTGTCCTTGCTGATTATTCGATTGCATGGTTTCCCTTCTTGGCTCATCTTTTCTCATTTGTTTCATGTTGTTCATGTCAGTATATTTAAACTCGGACCTGGCATTTCTGGATCTTTTCTAACAAAACTCTGTGGTTTTTTTTTCCTTTCTTCTTTCCCTCCTTGTGAAATCATTTGTGCCTGTCCTGTAGTTTCATTCCACTGGTAATTGCAGAGAGTTTATCAATGCAGTTTAAGAATTCCCTGTTTGTTTACTGGAAACCTCCTTCTCACTCAAGGTCTTCTTCTTCTCAGGAGGTGTAATCTTCTATGGCATTTTTCTTTGTTTCTGAAACTTTCTCATAAAATGAAAAAGATAAATGCCTCAGTGTGGTAAACAGCGTTTCTAAAATGACCTCCTCCTGTCTGAGATGTTCTGACCTCATTCTCCAAACTTGTGAATGTGATGTTGTATCAAGCTAGGGGGTTATTTGTTTTGCGACATGGTGCAGTTGCCCTTAAAATAGATTTTAAAAAAAATAGGGAGATAATCCAGGTGGGCTTGACATAATCATGAGTCTGTAAAGGCTGAAGGGGAAGTTACAGAGATTTAAAGCATGAGGACTGACAGGCTGTTGCTGCTATGAAGACCGCTGCTGTTGTTCAGTCACTTAGATGTGTCCAACTCCTTGCACAACACACCTGTCCTCCACTATCTCCCTGAGTTTGCTCAAACACATGTCCATTTAATCGGTGATGCCATCCAACCACCTCATCCTCTGTCACCCACTTCTCGTCTTGCCCTCAATCTTTCCCAGCATTGAGGTCTTTTCCAGTGAGCTGGCTCTTCTCATAGATGTCCAAACTATCGGAGCTTCACTTTCAGTATCAGCCTTTCCAATGAATATTCAAGTCTTATTTCCTTCAGGATTGACTGGTTTGATTTCCTTGCTGTCCAAGGGACTTTCAAGAGTCTTCACCAGATGGAGAGGGTCATATGGGAAGCAAGAGGATGAAGGTGGATGGCCATGGAACAGACAGCAACCTCTGGCCCACAGACAATAAGGAAATGGGGACTTTCATTCAACAATCATCCAGGAGTATGCCCATTTGATCAACAACCCAAATGAATTTGAAAGCAGATTCTTCCCTATAACCTGCAGATGAGTGCCTCGCCTTGACTTTGTCCTGTAGGATCCTTGGCAGAGAACCCAGTTACATGGAGTGCAGGCCTTTGACCTACTGAAACTGGGACATAATAGTGTTCTTTCCAGCTGGTAAGTTTGTGATTATTTGTTACACAACTATAGGAAACTAATATCACCAGCTAGTGTGCTCTCATGGTACGTCTGTCTTCCCACCTCTGGATTTAGTACCTACAGAAGTGGGATCTCTGGGTTCTTTGAGTTAAGGACATTTCAGATCTCAGGATCTTCCAAGCACTGAGGTTAGGAGAAGGTTCTAATCAATCTTTAACATAGTTCTAACTTTTTTGTTTTATTTAAAGAGAACTGGGAACAGCCTGGCATAGTCTCCTGTACTCAGATACCAGTAACAGAAATCTCCAAATTAGCAAATTTTACCCTAAGCTCAATGACACAGTGGGAAGCAGGGAGTAAGGAAGTACTGAAAGTGAGTGTGAATGGACAAATCATATGAAAAAATGTGTCCTACTGCAATTTTAAAAGTAAAGTAAAAAGAGTAAGAAACACTTGCAAAGGTAAAAGTGATTAGAGTAGAATGGAATATAAAATGCTGTAGACAAATTGATGGGTAAATTCTGAGAATTGATTCAAACTATTTACAAAATAGCCATTCCTTATAGTGGTAATGGATATTAAGTTGAAGAGAAAAAAAAAATACATATTTAGACAAACTCCAGACATCATCATAGTTGTCTTTTCTTTCTGCCTCACTACAAAATGACGAAGGAACTAGGAAACTCTAGAACTAAATTGAATTCTTACTCCGATAGTATGAATCTGTGAATATTAAACACAATTTAACAGAAAAATAAAATTAGAGATGAGAGAAAGTTAGCTGTAAGAGAATTTTACAGCAAATAATTCTGAAGCTTTGAAGCTCGCAAAAGGGATTTCACCTTAAAAAAAAATCAGTAAAATATAAGTTCTAATCTTTTGCTATGGATAAAGTTGAAAATATTTAATTTGGAAAGTACCTTCTGTGAAAAAGAAGATCTACAGATTTCAGGAATCAAAATTTAAATTAGCAATTTGAAGATTTTTACCTAAGTGTTTTCATTTCTAGAGAGTTCAGAACTGCATACCACTTGCATATTCAAACTTGTTGTTATATAAACAAACTTATTTTTTATAGAAAGAAAAATATAATAATGTGATAGTCTAGCAATATCTGTGGCCCATGTCTAGCAAACACCAAGAAGAATAGAAACCATGTCTGAAACCAAGGAATTGAAAATCTCAGACTATGAGAGAGAAAGGAATGACTGTGTTTAGAAATTTCTCAAATTTGCCTACTCTTGGGCTAAAGTCAAGTTGTGACTGCTAAGCTCATCCTGAAGGAAATCTCTGGCTGAGTGTACCCGCGTGGGGTACAATGAATGAGAGCATAGGAGATTGCTGGCTTGGGCTGGTCCCTCAGGGAAGGGATCAGAGCAGTAACTCACACCTGAAATATACATACCAGTGAGGAGCTTCCTTGGTGGAACTTCCCTGGAACTTCCTTGGTGATTCAGTGGCTAAGATTCTTCACTCCTAATCCTGGGGGCCTGGGTTCGATCCCTGGTTGGGGAACCAAATGTCTCACATGTCACAATGAAGATTGAAGATCCTGCATGCCACAACTGAGACCTGGTGCAGCCAAATAAGTAAATATACAAATAAATATTAAAAAAATAAATGCTAGTGAGTCAGATGAGATGGGGAAGTGCAGGAGAGGCACGTGTTCCTGATAGAGAAAACAGAGAGGGGTTGTAGACTGCTCAAGTTATTTCTTACCCAGATGGGGATGTTGCCAATCATGATGAATACGATACCTTATGTTTTCACACATTTAGGAGTTACAGTGTTCATGTTTCTTCTCTTAAGGTATCTTTAAACAGCTGGCTGGGATAGACATGACAGGAATTTGTTGCCTCTTTGTTAAAAATGAAGAAATCGAGATCATGAGTAAAGTGGCTCTCCCATTGTTAGTCACAGCAGACAATCTAACACAGCTGCAGTCAGAAATGTTGCTATGATTCTGTAATTTACACCCATTTTACAATTTGTTTGCAATTTTATCTGCATTTTTTAAACTTACTTCATTGACATTATTAGGTATTAACATGAAGATTATCTCCATTTGGAAGTAGAGAAACTGAGTGTCAGAGCCTTGCATAATTTGTTCCAAAGCACTCTGTTATGTGAGCTAACCCTAAAAAATATCTCCAGTGTCTAGCCTGCCCTGTACCTGAAATGATGGAAGACCTATTGGTGTGATAGATCAAGACCCTAATAATTCTTGTTCTCATGGTTTGGTCCCACACAGAGGCAAATCAAGACAACTTAATTCTCTTCCATTGAAGGCTTCCTTCCCACATTACAGTGTTCAACATAGGGAGCTGCCTCTATTCTTTGCTGCAGTAAAGATCAAGGTATGAATATTTCTGTCATATGTGTATGTCAATGATCAAGCATCCATAGGCCAATGTTTGCTAATAGAAGATTAAATATACATCTGTTTCTTGTGTCAAAGGAGAGTTTCTTCAAAATTTTTTTAGGGTTAGGGAAGATAAGAGAAATAAGAGAAAACTTGACAGATGATGGGGGAAACAGGGGAGAGGGAAAATGGGGGATGATGGTTCCAGGAATATGGAGAAACTTGGAAGAATGCCCAGAATTTGGAGTGGGAGCTAGGGAGGGAGACACAGGGAAAATAAGGGAGGCGATAAAGACAGATTCAAAGTGTAAGGAGGCCTTGAATGTCAGGACAGGAAGTTTGAAATTGATGATGGAGGCATGGAGGAGACAAAAGAGATGTATAGGGAAGTGAGGAGTAAAGCTGTCATGGGAGCCCTGGAGGCCTGTCCCGGGCATAGGGAGTCTGGCTGGCTGGGGCTTTGGGGAAGAAAAGATTGTTAGGGAAGGGAGAATTTCCAACTCTCATGTGCCTCACAGATATATAAATAAAGCACAATAAGGACTATAATGAGGAAATAAATGTCATAAAAATGTTTGATAGCAGATGGGACATAGAAACGTGAAGAGATGCCAATAGCCTCCAGCCAAGAGCAATAAGAGAAAGAGTTTGGTCTAGATGACCTCGAAGCTTTGTTCCAACCTTGCAGATTCTGTAATTCTACACTCTGGTTCAAGTTATTGAATTCCACTAGGAATGTTTATTTGCCAGCTACTGCCTATGTAGAAAACAGGAAGCAGTGTGCTGTGGTGGAGGGTGGCGGGTGAAAAGAGAGTATATGTTTTGGATATAATCTAGTTCCCTACTCTGAAGAAGGTCTTTGCATCTTAGGGAGAAAATCTTGCAAATTCTAATGCATTCCAGAATGAAATCTCATAACTTTGTACATTTTCCTTTGGGAGAGCATTGCTAATTACAGGCTCAAATTTGTTTCTAGGGGTTGGATTCTGTTAAAATTGGAAGGTATCATCCCTTTTTCTCCTTCATGTCTATTCTCCTCTCTCTGAGTGTGCGTAGTTCCCATGGTCTTCCTTCAATTTCAAGTAGACTTGGAAATAATCATCTCCAAAAGCCAGAGATGCAGAACAATATTGTCAGAAAGTGAAAGTGTTAATCACTCATTTGTGTCCAACTCTTTGTGAACCCATGGACTGTACAGCCCTCCAGGCTCCTCTATCCACAGAATTCTCCAGGCAAGAATACTGGAGTGGATTGCCATTCCCTTCTCCAGGGGATCTTCCCAACCCAGGAATTGAACCTAGGTTCTCTGCATTGCAGGCAGATTCTTTACCATCTGAACAAGAGTGACAAATATTTGAGATGGCAATTGAGGAAATGCTGCAGCTCAGAGCCACCCCACATAGGCACTAACTCTAAGACAAGCTTTCATTGCTATTTGCTCTGGAATTTTTTTCATAGGGAAAACAGAGAGGAAGGTAGAAGGAGGAGAGAAGAAAGAGAAACATGATAAGAGTCTCCACATTGAGGAGACTTCCTTGGTGGTCCAGTGGCTAAGACTCCCAATACAGGGGCAGTGAGTTCAATCCTTGGTCAGAGAATTAGATCCCACATGCCACAGTGAAGAGTTCACATGCTGCAACAAAGACCTAAGATCCTGCCTGACACAATGATGATCCAGCACAAGAAAATAAATAAAATTTTCTAAAAGAAAATGAGAAAAATCCCCTACTGTGGGGAGGCCTTAAAAAAAAAAGACATTGAGGAAGAGTGATCCAGATAATAAAAGTATTAGGAAAAGACAAATGAAAATTTTATATTTAATGACTGACTCTAAGATGGGCCAGACTTAAATATAGCACCATAGACCCACAGATGGAGTTGAACACTTTCACAAAGACACAGAAGACAGGCAGTATTGAACCTACAGCTTGTAGTTTTACTTCTACACATACTAAGCCAATCAGGTTTAGTTTTGGAGAGTCATCGCTGGTGACCAACATCTGCTTCCACCCTGAACCCTGTCCCATTCTAAATTTCCTTCTTTGAGATAAAAAGAAACATATTAAACACTGGAAGGAAGAGATGAGGATATAAACTTTCAGTTATAAGATAAATACCAAGGATGTCATGCCCAACATGATAAATATAATTAACACTGCTAAATGTTAAGAGAGTAAACCCTTAGTGTTCTCATCACGAGGAAATTTTTTCTATTGCTTTAACTTTGTGTTCATGTGAGATGATGGATGTTCACTAAACTTAGTAATCATTTCATGATATACGTAAGTCAAACCGTTATGCCCATTATGTTTCACACTTTAAACATATATAGTGCTGTGTGTCAGTTATATCTCAACAAAACTGGAAGAAAAAGGAAAGGAACATATAATGTTAGACTTCACATTTTCCACTGACTCAGAACATTAAAAGCGATTTATCAAACTGTGTGTGCACCCAGACATATTTTCCTGGATTGGAATGCTGTGGACAGAGTAGTCCTACAACCATCCACCCATTAAACACAGATTAATGTCCTGGAAATTTGGGTGGAGGTCAGTGACTATCTCAAAAAGATGTCCCTGTAGCCTGGATGGTTAAGCAAAGCCTTTTGCATCCTACTGTAGCATCTGTCAGAGGCTTCATCTGATAGGAAATGATGAACAATCTCTCTGCAATAGAAGAATTGCCCCTGAGAAGCATTCCTGGGAAAGAGCATAAAACCACAATCAAATGGCCCTGCCGCATCCCACGTTAAGTACACAGTGAGTGGTTCATGTGTGGGCCTTGGACAGAAGTCTAAATCTCCAGATAGGCTATTGGACTGCAAGTGCTCCTAATGACTTCTCTGGCCTTGACATGTGAGGAAGCAGGACATGTACCCATTAGAGGCAAATTTTTATTAGAGTGACCATTCCAGGGGTTATTAGCAACTTGTAAAGAATGCAATTACCACTTAAACTGTATTCAGCTGAATACACTTTGACTGTAATTGAAAACAAATGTATGCTTAGCTGTATGGTTGGTTAAGCCTCATGCTTATGACTGTTATCTTATTATTTTCCATTAATTAAAACAGTATGTCTGGGATTTATTTGCAATTATGCAGTTGCAATTCAAGGAGAGCTCTAAACAGACTTCTTTATTTAGTGTTTGCTTTGCAGCCCCAGCTCAATGTGACACTATTTTTTGTCACAAACTTTTGGAATTCACTGAAATGGTGAATAGAGATATAGATGTGCTTTTATTTACATTCTTTAGAGGATATTTTTAAACATGAAACTCTTATGTAACAGGAACGTCACTGATGGTTATGGCCACCTGAACATTTTAATCTTGATGACTTTCAGAGAAAATCAGTTTTCAACTTCTGTTGATCACAAAGAGGTGTGTTTAGGGCTAATGAGCTGCAGTGAATATTCTGTCTGTTTTTAACCACATGCAATTGCAAAGGATCTCATGGCATTTTTTGCTTCAGATTGGATGTTTCATCCCAATGTACTAGGAAAATTTGATTTTAGGGGAATTTGTTGTAATTACATAACTTGCTTTCTGAGAACATGTTTCAAAGCTTAGATCTTGGAATAAGAGAGCTGGCTCTAAGTCCCTAGTTTGAAGTGATATCAGGAACTGATTTCATATCTCTGGACCTTAGTTTTGTCATCTGTAAAACTAGGATAGCAGACCTGATCTTATCTACCTAGCAGGAATATTTTGAGACCAGGAAATGACAGTGGTGGAAGGATTTCGAAATCTGTAATGAACATTTCAGATGTCAGGATCATGATAACAACAAGAGCCTTCTTCTCTCCCTGGAACCATGAAATTGTCTCCATTGAATGCAGCAAGGTCTGGACACTTATCAAGATGCTCAATAAATGGTCACTGGAATGCAACTGTAGTTTCATGAGGTGCATCTCTAATGGTCATCATGATGCCTATAGGACAGATAGACAGAAATCTGCTATCTATCAGATAGCATCTCAATCACAGATGGAGGGATTTCAGTAGTTTGAAAGAAGGTCCCCAGTCTTTGAGATGAAGAGCTGCAGGAATGCCTCTTGTAGAATCCTAATGTCTTTATCCACTTGTTCCCACACTGGTTTTCTTTGATTCTTTTTCTTGACCAGCTAAGGGTTTCTCTCTGGACATTGTTCTGTTCCATCTAGCTTGTAATCATCATCATCATTGTCAGTTTGAAGTACATCTCTGAGCCTCCAGGTGCTTAGCTAAACCCAGACATGAACCATATATCGTGTCTTTCAGCAACCAGACAATGTGACAACAGGAGATGTGAACCCCAGGGGGAGTGCCTGGAAGCATGACAAGCTGATACAGAGAGGATGGGAGCTCAGTATTCTAAATTTTGCAATAAGATGGTGCAAAAAATTCTCAGAAAGTGCAAAATGGTATTTAATTTTGAGAAAAAAAAACTTGAAGAAATCAAAACTAGAGATCAAGTTGTAGAAGAATTATTCTTTTGAAAATACCTACCAAATAAGCATGGCATACAAATCCCATCAAATCTAGTCCTTGCCTATCTTCTATCTTCAGTTACTCAGTCATTATTTTCACTTTTTTTTTTTTTTTTTGCTCACTAGACATATTTCCTACTCCAGTACTCTTGCCTGGAAAATCCCATGGATTGAGGAGCCTGGTAGGCTACAGTCCATGGGGTTGTGAAGAGTTGGACATGACTAAGCGACTTCACTTTCACTTTTCACTTTCATACACTGGAGAAGGAAATGGCAACCCACTCCAGTATTCTTGCCTGGAGAATCCCAGGGACACAGGAGCCTGGTGGGCTGCCGTCTATGGGGTTGCACAGAGTCAGACACAACTGAAGTGACTTAGCAGCAGCAGCAGACACATTTACTCTATATTTGAAAAAATAAAATTTCTCCCTTTTTGAATTCACCATGATTTGAGGTCTCAAGCTGTTGTTTCTGCTTGGAATAGCTTCCCTGTCCCCATCTCAGGAGCTCAAGCTACTGTGATGGTAACATCCTATGTTGATCTCCTCTATACCCCCATGAGCTCCCTTGAGAGCAGAAACTCATCTTGTTCATTTCTAGTGCAGACATAGAGTGTGTATTTACTGAACACATTGTATAGATTCCTGGTGCTCGATAGAGCTTTCTGTGGTGATGGGAATGCTCTATATCTTTGCTGCCCAATCCAATAGATGCAAGCCATATGTAATGACTGAGCACTTGAAAGGTGGCTATTGCAGCTGAGGGGCTTTATTTTTCATGTAAGTAGTGAATGTGCCTAGTGGCTGCTGCATTAGACAGTACAGATCGAGGTAATGATAGGGCAATGGCCACGATGGAGTCTAAGAAAAGATCCCCAGTTTCCATGACCAGCTAAGGGTTTCCCTTTGGACATTGTCCTGTTTCATCCTGCTTGTAAACATCACCCTCACTGTCAGTTTAAGCCACATCTCTGAGCTTCCAGATATTTAGCTAAATTCATATATAAACCATGTAGTATGTCTTCCGGCAACCAGACAATGTGATGATGGGAGATGCGAACTCCAGCAGCTATCAACCTGAAGGAGTGAGACTTGGTATGAGAAAGGACAGCTTGCCCAGCATCCGATTCCCCTGTTAGACAGTGTAGGTCACAGAGTCTCCTAATCAACTTGGAATCTTGAAGATACCAGCACCCAGAAGCTATGTGTTCTCTCTCTGACTTGCCTCCATGCCTGAGTGGTTGACACATGCCTGTAAAGAGTCCATTCTCACAAGTATGAAGAGGTCTTTAGGAAGAGAAGCAAACTCAGGAGGAGGAAATGGACATCTCCAAATCAGCTGAAAGAGTTGTCCTAGGAGAAGACACTGCTGTAAGGCCCCACTCCTGGGTGGAGTCAGCTTGCCTTTGGCACAGTCATTTTTATAAGGCCAGGGAAGATACAGGGCAGCCAGGGAGACAGAGCATGTCTGGGTCGGAGAGAAAAAAAAGAGCACTGCAGGGTCACCAGTTGGAACAAACTGAAACCGAACACAGCGGGAGGTCATGCTACATGCTTTCCAGATGCCTCTCTGGAACTGATTCCTATTATATCTCTGCAAAGGAGGTGCTTGAAAGAAAAGTGAGACCATCACGGCTCCATAACTGTGTAACCATGACTCTCTAGAACCATAGTGTCCCTGCTCCAGGTACCCCAGGGGTTCTTACCCTGAAGGGTTCTTACCATGGCTCTGGAAGATCCGTGAGTCCCCTGAATGTTCGTAAGCATTGTGCGTATAAGTATTTTCCAGAGAGACGGCTCTTAGCATTCATAAACATTTTGATGAGATGTATAAATCAAAAAGAATTTAGAACTGCTGTTCTATTTCACATCCCACCTACTGTGTCCCTTGTGAAGAACCAAGGCTCAGAGAGCAATAATGGCATTTGTCATGCAAATTAAAACCACTGGGAGATATCTTCTTAGGTCTCTTAGAAAGGCTATCATCAAAAGAGAGAGGGGACTACAAAAGTTGGTGTGGATAGGGAGAAAAATGAATCCTCGTGTGCTGCTACTGAGATGTAAATTGGTGTAGCCACTGTGGAAAAGAGAATAGAAGATCCTCAAAAAATTAAAAATAGAGCTACCATATGCTCCATTAATTCTACTTCTGGAAACATCCAAAGAAAACAAAAATGCTGACTCAAAAAGACAATGCAGCATTCTTTCCAGTAGACAAGACATAGAAACAACCTAAATCTCCATCGATGGGTGAATGGATAAAGCAGTTGTGGTGTATCTACAAATAGAATATTGTTCAACCATTAAAAAACAAGGGAATTCGACCATTTTCAACAATGTGGATGGACCTTGAAGGCGTTATGCTAAGTGAAATAAGATGGAACAAGACAAGTACTGTATGATCTCATATGTGGACTCTTAGAACAAAAAATTAATAAATAAAACCAAAAACAAACAACAGCCAAAAGACCCTAAACTCACAGGAAAAGGGATCAGACTTATGGTTACCAAATGAAGATGGAACTAGAAGAAGATGGTCAAAAGGTACAAACTTCCAGTTCAAAAACAAAGTACTAGAGTTGTAACGTACAACATGATAACTATAACTAGCACTGCTGTATGATATATAGGAATGTTATTAGAAGAAGAAATCCAAGGAACTTTCATTAGAAGAAACATTTTTTTCCTTTTCTTTTTTAAATTGGATCTATATGAGAAGATGAGTGTTAGCAGATAACTACTGTGGTCATCATTTCACAGTATAGATATAGATACAGATCAACCCATCATGCTATATGTCTTAAGCTTCAACAGTGATATATGTTGATTATTTCTCAATAAAACTGGGAAAAAAATGACATTTCCTTGGCCATGTCTTGAGTCATGGCTGATCAAGGATGAAAGAGAAGGGAACCTGGGTAGAGCTTACAGTTTTAGTTACTCATAAGAGACACCAATCCATTCACCTCAATTATAATCAGCACCTTTAGAAGTAGTTATTTCACCCAGTAGTCACCTATCAAGTCAAAATCAATCTTTATTTCTCTGGTCTTCACAGTGTATCATGAGACATTCTGTTATGTTAATGTCTGGTCTTCATGATTCCCAGTGGCCGCTGGGAACTGTAGAATTAACAGAGACATCTGTACATTTTAACACAAACCAAATATTATCTGTAGACTGAATACATTGTATTTTCCATGTATATATGAGAACCTTAAAATCCACATATACACTGTTGGGAGAAGCAAAATGCTAATTTATTTAAAAGTCAATTCATCTGAAACAAAGCACAGAAAGTCAAAGAACTGCCATTGAGGCTGTAAGCTTTGAGACATTTCGATGCCACAAGGAGCCTTCACACTTACAGAAGGATGAACCGTTGAAGCCCATCTATTGCACTTCTCTGGTTGAAAAATCCTGAGAAATAAAGCAAGTTCAGTTGATACGTTCTTAATAAAAATATTGCTTCAAATACTTCTTCTGTTCCCCAAGTCAGAATAAACTATTGTCATTTCTCAGGTAAAGGTACACCATCCTGCAACTAGGGTTCCTGATTCTGGTTGACATCCTCAGCATCACTGAGGTTGTTGCAACCTAGGAAGAACCTGGGTTTCTGACTTTTAGGATGGTAGGTTGTGATGGTAGGGTGCAGGTACCCTCTTTTCTGAGCCTCCCCAGTGGTTCAGCAGTAAAGAATTCACCTGCAGTAAAGAAGCCACAGGAGATGTGAGTCTGATCCTTGGGTCAGGAAGATCCCCTGGAGGAGGGCATGGTAACCCACTCCTTGCTTGGAGAATACCATGGACAGAGGAGGCTGGTGGGCTACAGTCCATGGGGTTGCAAAGAGGTGGACAAAACCGAATCAACTTTGCATGTGCTCACTGTCTTTCCTAGGGATATCGGGCTCATCACTGGGCAACTGGGTTTGGGTTAGAGTGCCTTCATTGAAACTGGGGACAATTTGTAAAACTATGCACTCTGATGGGTTGGGATTGATTGGATCACATCTTGCTGATTGAATGGCAGACACACTGTCTCATGCAAAGTCCCTGATGGAAACAAATGGCCAGCCCAGTCTGCCTGACTTGTTTCAAATAAAGATGCCATGTATTATGCCCTCTGCTTAGTTTATTCTCACTGGGGCTTTTCATAAATAAAAACTAACTTGTGGATTACACAGTTCTGAACATTTAAAATGTATACTCTGGGACCCATGAGTTGTTTCACTTCCCAGTTTTCCTCCTAAAGACCTTGATTAAATTCTAGGCTAAGAAAGAGCCAAGGGAGTAGGACCACACACTACTTTAAACTGTGTTTTAGGAGATGATATTGTGGACAATGGCTCAGATGGTAAAAAATCTGCCTGCAATGCAGGAGACCCAGTTTTGATCCCTGGGTTAGGGAGATCCCCTGGAGAAGGGAATGGTTACCCACTCCAATGTCCTTGCCTGGGAAATCCCATGGACAGAGGAGCCTGTTTGGCTACAGTCCATGAAGTGAAGTGAAAGCTGCCCAGTCATGTCTGACTTTGTGACCCCATGGACTGTCTGGAATTTTCTAGGCCAGAATACTGGAGTGGGTAGCCTTTCTCTTCTCCAGGGGCTCTTCCCAACCCAGGGATTGAACCCAGGTCTCCCGCATTACAGGTAGATTTTTTACCTGCTGAGCCACAAGGGATGGCAAAGAGTCAGGCATGACTGAGTGACTAAACTTTCAACACTTAGGAGTTGATGAGTTATGCTATCACAGTAGCCATGAGAAGCTAGATTCTTCAATTACCCCTGCCCTGCCCCTAAACTTTTCCACTCAGTACTGTCTGTTCAGGCACCTACAGACGGGCACCCTGTCTAGCACATAGAGCACTGAAGGGCTCCATTCGCCCAAGTATCTCAGGGGTAGATGGACCAGTGGACCTAGTCCTCCCTGAGAAAGTGCATATCACATCCCCTCATGAAGGCTGTGGGGGTGCTTTCTGAAAGCACTTACCTCTCAGGGAGCTAGACCCTTTTTGTCTGCAGTGAGTCTAAGTTGGGAAAGAACTCTTTGATTGTTCTCTGTTATAAGAAAGTAGACTCACATTAAGATTTTGCTGAAGGTGTGTTATGGAACTAAGGGGCTCAAATACACCATTTGCTCAGCCAAGTTTGGCAGAGCCAGTGTTTCACACTCTCTCCGAGTTACTGTAGGCTCTGTGCCTTTCTTTCTGCCAAAGGCCACTGTCTATAACTTCACTGTCCCTTTAGTTGAAGTTTTTTTCTCTACTTGGCTGCCGCCCACCCCATATCTCATTTTAAGATTCTTTCAGTCATCCTCCACTTCTCTTAAGTGGCCTTACATAATCTTTTTTTTTTTTCCAAAAAGTAGCTTTAACAGTGCTATATGTGGCATCATCTTGTGTATTTGCTGATTAGAGAAGAGAGAAGGTGATCCTACCAAGATGAGGCAGAACAATGGGAGATGAAGAAGAAATCTCTCTGTTTTAAATTTACAATAAGGGCTCCCTACCTGTTTGTTGGAAGTTGAATTCCTGGGGTAAGAAATTACTAGGACCACACATACATGACCGGCATCAGAAGTGAGTTCTGGGAGCCAAATGGCACTTCATATGGTGGGTGTCTCTGGGAAGGTATTTTGTTCTTTTAGCTGCTATTCAAATGCATTAGGAACTGGGACTTCCCTGGTGGTCCAGTAATTAAGACTCTGCCTTCCACTGCAGGGGATATGGGTTCAATCCCTGGTTGGGGAACTAAGATCACATATGCCATGGGGCAACTAAGCCCACACACTGCCAACTACAGAGCCCAGGCACTCTGGAGCCCATGTGCCATGACTAGAGAGAAGCCCTCATGCCCAGCTTAGACTCACCACAGACAAAAATAAGTAAACAAATATTTGTAAAAAAGGCATTAAGAACAGATAACTGCTGACTCCACTCGTATCTACGGCCAGATTTCACAATACCTTGATTTCAAACAATACCCTGTAAGTGATATGCTCCTGGGACTGCTAAACTCCTAGAAACAGAGGAAAGGAGCTTACAGGATGTGCCCAATTTCCTAAGAAAGAAACTGGTCTTGAAGGTCTGGAATGATATGGTTTGGATGAAAAGATATGATTGAAGAATGTCACAAACACCCTGGAAGATGAGACTTTAGCATGGATGCCCTAAAGATCGGCCAGCCCAAGAAAGCTGCTTGATAACTGGTATCTCCTTCTCAATAGAGGAGGTCTTCCTGGAACTAATTCAGAAAACAGTTCATAGTGGACCAGTTGCTGTTCACCACAGGATACAGAGGGGTTTTCAGTATAGACTGAACTTTTAGAGAGAACATTTCTCAGTGTTGGTTTTAAGAGAAGGGCGATTATTTTAGTTAGCAAGTGTTTAATGAATAGCTCCTCTAAATGGATCAGTAACCCAAACACGAAAACAGACTTAGCTTTGCGGGGCCAGGCCCACCCAGGCATGATGGCTTCTAGAGAGCAAAACTGGTAATTGGACTGAAAGGAAACCCAGTGTAACGGTATCCTTCTGAACAAAATCCATGAAAAGAAACAAGAGAAAAGAAGCCAGAATACGTGCAGTGGAAATAAAAATTTTAGGTTCTACAAATAAATAATTTTTTGTAAAGATCCTAGAAAGTGAGAAAAGAAAAAGTAAACCAAACTTGACTTGTATGCTTGATTTTCTTTATTTTGCAATGAAAGAAACATAGGCTCAGAGAAGGTAAGGGTTTTTTTAAAGTAGCAGAGTGAAAAATGGGGTGAGTTTCCAACTTCTTAATTCCAAATCTAGTGCTTCCTCCCTTCTTCACAACCTTCACTTCCTTTCCATTGCCCTCCAGAGCAACGCTTGACAGTTTTTAGTTTATTGTGTAAAAGCTCTGAAGAGGCTCGAATGAAGCATACAGGAAGCTATTACTTTGTTGTACATGGGCAACCAGGCTTCTTAATCCCTCAGTTGGAAATGTGGGCTGTTATTATTGACTGGCTGCTGTGCATGAGAGCAAGAACCAAGCATTTCTAGATGACTAAAAACTTCTGATTGAATCTGGTCACCTCCTCCAAGGGTTACCTTTTCAGTATGGATTTTTCCATAGAAGCAATGAGAGTGCTGTGTGATCCCTTCCCCTACTCCAGGTGGCTACATCTCTCTCCACACACTGCAAGGAACAGGACAGCCAGTCCCTGAGACATTCTAGTACCCGGCCCCTAGGCAGACCATGTGTGACAGAGGCCATGAGAACTCAGGGAATCCTGGGAGAGAGGCCGGCAGGAGAGACCATGACGCGCCATGTGAAGGGCAGGGATAAAGGAGCAACTTTGGACCTTTCCAGAGTTTTCGGTGTCAGGATAAAAAATCATGGGAAACTCCTCTTGAAAACTCTTTTCTGAGCTGTTACACTCATTGGATTTTATTATCAGGTTGGGCCCTGAGATAAAACTCATCTACCAGGAAGAGAGTGACTGACAAAGTTATCAGTCATTAATTTTGGTGAGTAATTTTGGTGGATTGACTTCCTAGAAACTGAACAGAAAAACAACTATCTGTTGGTAAGTGAGCCAACAGATAGACAGATAGGTAGATTAGATAGATAGATAGATAGAAATATGTGTGTGTGTGTGTGTGTGTGTGTGTGTGTGTGTGTGTGCGCGCACGCGCACGGGCACGCATGCATGCTAAGTCCATCAGTCATGTCCGACTCTTTGTGACACCATGGACTGTAGCCCACCAGGCTCCTCTGTCCATGGAGTTTTTCAGGCAAGAATACTGGAGTGGGTTGCCACTTCCTCCTCCAGGGGATCTTCCTGACCCAGGGATTGAACCCAAGTCTCTTGCATTGGCACTCAGATTCTTTACCACTGAGCCACCCTGGAAGCCAAAATAGATTGGTAGACTTTTTTAATCAGCAAACTCATATATGCTTTCAGTTCTTCTTGGTTTTCTGTTCCCACATAAGTGTAGAATTTATGTTGAGTTTTGCAGAAGACAGACCTTACCCCTCAAGGCTTTTGCTCACTCTGAGGTTTAGCAGAGCTATAAACTACCAATCCAAGGCAAGCCTGGACAAATGGGCAAAATGGAGTGTGCTAATAGGGACAATGTGTCGGGAGGTGTTGCTGTGGATGGCGCTTGCATTGGAAGCCCTTCAGGGAGCTCTGGCAGCAGCTGGCCCTGAATACCCTCAGCAGCTCCCACAGTGACTCGCTTCCCTGCACGCACCCTGGTCCCAGCAACAAGATCTAAAAATATCCAAATTTTCTAGGACTCTCTACAATCAGAACAAAGAAAGTTCATCCATCTCCCACTCATCCAGTGTTCCTTTTTATTTGCTCCCTTGTCAGGGTCCCCAGCTAAGTCTGGCCATTGCAGGCTGCCTTAGAGTGTGACTGCCTTCTCTTTGGTTTCTGGGTCACATCCAGGTCAGTTTTATGGAGGACTCATTGTGTCAGTATCCTGGGGTATTGTGGAGTTCACAACTGGGGATGCCTGGGCTCTAACAAAGTCACGTCAAGGAAAGGAAGAGACATACTGGTATTCATTGTTAATTTACTGGAACAGGGCTAGGTACTGGAAACGGAAAGAACTGGACAGTCCTTGCTGTGGAGAGGCTTATGGTATGGTGGGAAAGCAGACATATTAACAGATAATTATAAGGCTGACATGTGTTAATACATGTGTAAGCATCAACTATAATGGTAGCATAGAGAATAAAGTCATTCCCATGTGAGGAGGAGTTGTAAAACAGGTGAGAGTTTGAGTTTAACTATAAAGAATGACCCTGGGTTCACCCAGCTGGGAAAGGGATACAGAACTTTAGATGACAAAAAGCATATGCAACATTGCAGTAATGGATATTATGGCTAATCTGATACTCTGACTCAAACAGAATAAGACATAGATTGTATTTCCATTTATGAGAGAAATAAAGAAATATGAGGGTATGGGGAAAGAGAGGGAGGGAGAGAGGAAGATACTTAGAGAAAAAAATAAAGTCAAATTGGTAGACCATTGCTTGTAGTAGCATCACTTGGGAAAAAGATGGAAAGAATCTCCTTCAAAAGTATTGATTCATTTGTGCCAATAACCAGTAATTTTCTATTGCCAATATTGTGAAATGTAACCGGGAATGGAACATTTGACTCCATGTCTTAGTCACTGAGCCACTGAATCAGAAGAACAGTGCTTTATGGAATCCAGGAGACTGCTTAATTCAAGATTCATTCTTTTATTTCCTTCAGACCAATGAAGCATCTTGAAGTGGAACCCCTGATCTGAAGAGCATCTGAGTGTGATGTTCTCTACAGAAGTACAAGATGCTCCCTTGGGGTGGATGCCATCAGCTCCATAAGGTTCCCTAGGGAGGGAGACTTCTTGCTCCATTGAGTTTGGTGCATGCATGTGGGTGTGCTCTGTCATGTCCAACTCTTTGCAACCCCATGGACTGTAGCCCACCAAGCTCCTCTATCCATGAGATTTCCCAGGCAAGAACACTGGAATGGGCTGCCATTTTCTTCTCCAGGGAATCTCCCTGACCCAGGGGTCGAACATACACCTCTTATGTCTCCTGCATTGCAAGCTGAATCTACCACTTGCACTACCTGGGAAGTCCACTAGAGTTTGGTGAAGGACTTTAATCTTTCAGCAACTGTTCACAAAAGGACTTCCCCCCTGAAAAAGAAACCCCTGAGCAAAATACAATTTATGGAAAGCGAAGCAGTATCAGGGACAGCCCTGGCCTGGTCCTGGATCCTGGGCTCAGATGAACTCCCTTGGGAAGGCTGCCTGAGTACAGTTGTCAGAGATTGCATCCTAGTTCTGTAGGGAGCAGCAGACGGCCAACTGCAGGTGTGGGCATGGCCCTTGCTTCACCCACAGACCTTCTGGAGAAAGCTGTGCTTTCTGAGAAGGGCCTAATGAAAAAGATCAAGCTCACGCAGAGGCCCTGCTGTGCAGGAAGATTGCTTCCAAGAAGCAATTCATTTTTAGTTTAACAACTGTGCATTTGGTCCCCACACAATTTATCTTCATGCGAAATCACATACCTGTGTGCCAGATGTGCACAGCTGTATGTGAGCCACCGCTGATCTCTCTGGATCACATGCCAAGTGCCTGTTTCTTTAAATTAGGGTGGGTTGAGATCTGGGCCGTGTGAAAATTTCATTTTGAAACCAGAAACCGAGTGTGCCCTGGCTGCACAGGGGTTGAGGCATAGCAGGATAGTGAACCAAGATGGAAAGAGTCTTTTCCAGGACCCCCCAGAACCTTCCCCTTTACCGACCCCTGCAATCCAGAGGCACTCTGGGTCTACAGAGGTTATGTTATCTGGATTCTTGGTCTGGCCAGAGTTCGCGGCCCTTGTAAATGCTTTGCGGTGAAACTGCAAACCCTCTGCCCCGCCCTCGGGAGCACTTGGAGCAGAATCGAACTTGACATTTTTAGTTTGTGTTTCAGTTTTTACCCTCTCAACTCAGGAGAAGCAAGACCACAAAACACTCAATGAGGCCTACCACCCCAGGGGTGGGGGTACAGCTCTCTGTAGAAGGGCAGGAAAACAAGGCGATGAGAGGCCTTATCCTAGAAACGCCGAGCTTAGCCTGCATCGGGGAACCTCAACATCACTGCACCAGTGTATGGCGCTTCTCCTGTGGTTTTGCCCTCTCTCTTGCATGGTCATAGACAGTCAACTTTGAAAGGGATTTGGTCATTATTTTGTTACTCCATGACATTTACTGAGTATGCAGTGATGCCAGTTGTGTGCTCAGGGTCAGTAGTGGCAAAGTGCTGGACCATAGTAAATGTTCAGTATGTGTTACTGGCCAATGAGATTATTGAAGACTGGCCACTTTTCAATTTTTCACTGACCTACCAGATGTCAGGTCTTAGGCATAGTCTCCCATTAATTCTCACAACTCCATAACACAGGCACTGTTATAACTATTTTACCAGGAGAAAAATTGAGGTTCAGAGTGATTATAAAACTTACTCAAAAATCATCGAACTCCTCCATGGTAGAGCCATAATCAGGATTCAAAGATGGTTTCAAAGTCCATCTTCATTCCACCACGTTGTTGTCACTCTGTCTCCCTCCCTCCTCCCTTGTCAGGGCCCTAAGAGAAGACTTCTCCCTCCAGGAGTGCACTGCATTCATCCTTCCTGGCCCCAGAGCCATATCACTTTAATATGTACCTGGCCCTCACTGCAAACTCCTAGTTGTCAGGGTCCCAGTTTCATCCTGGTTCTCATATGGGCAGGCGCTGATAAATCAGCTCACAATACATGGGCTCAGTTTGAATTTCAGCAAAGTTCTCTAAAAACAATAACCAGATGCAATTCAACTCATGTTGCATCCACATAAGGAATCCATTCCAAGAAAAGTCAGAGGATGCACTGTGATTCTCAGAGTCAGATGAATGACTTCTAATCTTCCCTGGGCTCATTTTAGAACTCAAAGAAATAACATCTAGATTAATTTTAGAGTTCAGTCTTTGAATCCGGTCTCAGGAAGAATGCACATATAATTTAGTCTTATGATGATGACCCCTTAGGTCATGGATCACTCATGAATAGTGGTTCCTTCTAGACACCTGCCACACTCAAGGCAATTTCCTCTTTCAGTTTCAAGAGCCATTTCAGACTTTACTTTCTTCTAAGCTACTTAGAAAAACCAGAACACCATCCTGGGAGTAAAATAGGACCCTCCAGGAATTACATCATTTATTTTTCAACAAAGATTAATTTAATTTGGTTTAGCTTAGCAAGAGTGTACGATCAAAGATTTGATAACCAAAGAGATGTCTTAACATAAATTTCAGTCTTGGTTTAGCTCTCTTCCAGTGAGAAAAACAAAGCCTCTCAAAGGTAATTGGTATATCACACTTTGAAGGGGAGAAAAAGGGTAGGCTTTCAATTTTCTTAAACATAAAACTTAAAATCCATATATAATAATAAACAAATGGTTTAAGGCATTTAATGTCATAAATGTGCTGCCATTATTTAGTTTTGAATTTTCAGGTTCAGAAATTATTTTAAAACCCAAGGGTTATTATGGAATGCCTGTGTATTTGATTTCTTAAATTCCAGATAGGTTTTAATGTGTTCAATGCTACACCACTGCTTTCCCTAAGCTATTTCTATATCCTCAGAGACATATGTTAGTAACAGGCCTCCATGTCTTATACATAGCAAAAAGTGTGAACAATAGCTCCAAAAAGTATGTGTATTCATATGTGTGTGTGTGTGTGTGTGTGTGTGTGTGTGTGTGTGTGTGTGTGTGCGTGTGTGTGTATGTATATATTTAGTTTAACACATGTTCCCACAGGCCAAATGATTGAACCCAATACAGTTAACAACTTAAGAAGGGATTCATTGAATTTTCCAGGTCTATTCATGTCCAGAGTTACTTTGTAAAGAGACCCTAAATGTGGAATAATCAACATGTTAAAGTAATCTAGATGTTTATGATTTGATAACTCTTTGGTGCATTGTTTAAAAACATGTTTTCAATTTACTTTCCTTCAAATAGCTCCAAATAACCCCATGATTTTGGATGATTGATTATGGGAATGCTGCTTTTACTGTACATCCAAGGTAATTTTAAAATTACATCTTCTTTTCATTGTTAAGGGGTAAAATCATTTGCAGGTCTTGACATGATTTATCAGAAAAACGGGGACAAAAGGTCAGTCTCGGCCTTGCTCTATTAGAACATTATTATGTTAGCCCAGAAGTAAAGCATTTGACTTTGTGGACGCTGGGTTCTAGTCCCAGCATGCTAAAGAATCAGTTCTGTGGTCTTAAGAATGTCATTAACCTCTCATGACTCACTTTCCTTCCATGTAAAAACCAACAAAACCTCCCCTAGAGATGATAATGAATCATAACTAGGGGCAAGACCTAGAAATCTGCATTTCTCCTAAGAACTTGAGATTTGTAATCACAGAAGTTTGAAAACCACAAGATTAAAGGACTTCTAAGTCCAAGTCTAAAGTTCTACAACTCTAGAACCAAGATTTCCTGTCCTCTAGACACTTTTCTGTTTTCTAAATATATATATATATATTTTTATGAGGACCATTTAAAAGTCTTTACTGAATTTGTTACAACACGCTTGTTTAATGTTTTGGCTTTTTAAACAACAGGCATGTGGATTAAACCCACATCCCTGGCATTGGAAGGTGAAGCCTTAACCACTGGACTGCCAGGGAAGTCACAATATTTTTCTTTCATTGTAACCATTTTATCACATAATGGCAATCTTACTTTGCCATATGACTGATGTATATTTTTCTCAAACACAGGGCTTGAGCTTGTATTTAAATGATCTGTTTAATCCTCCCAATCACTTTACACTGTCAGTATATTAGATATGGTTATTGATTCTACCTCCTATGACAGATTTCCTGATCTCAGTGGCCTAATAATCCATCAAAGTTCCATTTCATACTCATGTAAAATCCAGTTTGTTTCTATGTCATTTGCAGAGGTGTCCCTCATGAGAAGACAAAGATAGGAGACACTGGATCTTACCTATCATGACAGGAGGTGACTCATGCCACTTCTGTTCACAATCTATTGGTTCCGATAAGTCATGGTGCTGATCCAGTTAGAGGACAGAACTATAAAGGGGTACATGCAGATTAATAAACACTCTCTGCCATAGTAGGGGATCTAAATGTTACAGCTTTATGAGAGTGAGGCTCAAGAATGCCAATTACCTGTGGGACTGCATTTGAAGAACATCACCCATGAAGAATGTCAGCTGGTATTTCATCCAGAAAAGGAAGGCACACATTATTCACAACAGCCAAGAGGTGGCAACAATCTAAATGTCCCTCAATGAAGAAAACGTAGTATATACATACAATAGTATTGTGTGTTTGTGCTTAGTAGCTCGGTCATGTCCGACTTTTTGTGACCCCATAGGCTGCAGCCCGCCAGGCTCCTCTGTCCATGGGGATTCTCCAGGCAAGAGTACTAGGTTGCCATGCCCTCCTCCAGGGGATCTTCCCAACCCAGGGATCGAACCCAGGTCTCCCTCATTGCAGGCTGATTCTTTACTGTCTGAGCTACCAGGAAAGCCCCACAATGGTTATGATTCAGCCTTAAAAAATAAATGGAAATCTTGCCATATGTGACTGTGTGGATGAACCTGGAGAGCATTATGCAATGTAAAATAAGCCAGTCCCAGTAGGACAATAGTGCATGATTCCACTTATATGAAGAACCTAAAATGGTCAGATTCATAGTAGAAGAGGATAGAATGATAGTTGCCAGGGGCCAGGGAAGGGGGAAATGGGAGGTGTTATTTAATGGGTATAAAGTTTTTTATGTAAATATCCCCACTTCTCAAAAAGCAAAAACCATACAATAAATTTTACTCTTGAAAAGGATGTCAAGCACAAATTTACAAATAATAATGAAACATAAAATAGCCTTTTATGCAAAAAAGCATATATATGGCATTTAGAAAGATGGTAAAGATGACCCTCTATGCGAGACAGCAAAAGAGACACAGATGTAAAGCACAGTCTTTTGGACTCTGTGGGAAAAGGTGAAGGTGGAATGATTTGAGAGAACAGCATTGAAATATGTATATTATTGTATGTGAAACAGATCGCCAGTCCAGGTTCCATGCATGAGACAGGGTGCTCAGGGCTGGTGCACTGTGATTTCCCAGAGGGATGGGATGGGGAAGGAGGTGGGAGGGAAGTTCAGGATGGGGAACACATGTATACCCATAGCTGATTCAATGTATGGCAAAAACCACTGCAATATTGTAAAGTAATTAATCTCCAATTAAAATTAATTAATTAATTTTTAAAAAACGCATGGCTTCCAAGAATAAAACTTCTGTTTTCCTTTAGAGAGAAGAGGATTTTCTTCCAGATATATAACCAGAGCAATGATTCTTATTGAAGCTGTCCTTGCATGCCAACTCTGAAGGCAACCTCCTTCCCTCAAGCAGACAGGTGTGCCCATGATGGGAACATGAAGTGCAGGAGGACTTTCCTGTGACCAATTTTGAACCTGACCTGTTCAATGTAGCAAAATAGGAATCTCAAGATGTCAAAGAATCATCCTTTTCACCCTAGTCTTTTTAAGCAGTTCTAAGCACAGATTATTTCTTGGTAACAGAACCTGTGAAATACCAGCTTTGTCCATTCAAAGCACACCTGTTGTAAATAGATACTTTTTCTTTCTCCTTTTTTGACCCCAAGAAACCTCTCAACAATTCAACAAATACTTTGAAGGATGTGGAGAGATTCCAGAATCTGTGAATACAGAATATCTGAAAAACAGGCCCTGTATTGGAGGAGCTTTCAGTCTCCAGCAAAAGCAAAACAAAATCAAAAAGCAAAAACCAGGTAAGTCTTAGTAAGACACAAGGTTAAGTGCCATGACTGACATGTGAGTGCATGCATGCTAAATCACTTCAGTTGTATCTGAATGGCCTGTAGCCTCCTAGGCTCCTCTGTCCATGGGATTCTCCAGGCAAGAATATTGAAGTGGGTTTAAAGTGGGTTGTCATGCCCTCCTCCAGGGGATCTTCCTGACCCAGGGTTTGAACCCACATGTCTTATGTCTCCTGATTGGCAGGCGGGTTCTTTACCACTAGCGCCACCTGGGAAGCTCCAAGATTGACATACATAAAGGTTAATGAAACCTTAGAGAAGGAAATAATTCTGTTGGGTTTGAGGAGTCAGTAAGGGCATCAGGGAGAGGAAATGCTAATTTCACTAGGTCTACAAGGCTGAGGAATTGTCCATCAGATATAGGAGGTGGGTGGATGTGGGAATACAACCCGAGCTAGGGAAGAGCTTGAGTAGGATGACAGAGGTGGTAGAGTCTTAATATTTGTGAGAATGTGGTGGACACAGAATGGATAGAAATCTGGGTTTGGACCAATTTTTTTTTTTTTTCAGATAAAGTAGACTTTATTTTTTTTTTTTTTTTATTGTTTTTGCCATACATTGTCATGATATCACCATGGGTTTACATATGCTTCCCCTCCGGAACCTCCCTCCCTCCTCCCTCCCCCCTCAGGACCAATTTTCAAGAACCTAAATATCCTTGTGAAGGAGTTTGGACTTGACTCTATATGTTTTAAGGAGGTCTCTGAGGTTTTTGACTCAGAGACCAAATGCGTGTTACAGAAATCTCATTTTGATGTCTGGGAGAGATGGAACTCCATACCAGCACAATGTCTCTGGGTAGCACAGAGAGCAAATTGTTGACCAATATCTATTTTTCTCTACTTCTATAGAGTAATAGAAATGTCAACTGGTCATGATGCTCAGAGGAAAGACATTTCTCAAATTTCCTTACAGTTGATGTGGCTATGTGACTAGGTTCTGGCCAGTGGGTTGTAGACAAAGATCCAAGGGAAGCCCCCAGGTATTTTTCTTAAAAGACAGTGGGCACACCGGTTAGCTTCTCTTGTCTTCTCCTTGCTATTTGGAATGCGGATGTGATGACAAGCTTTGTTGGGCATTTTCTAAACAGGTCATTTTAATTGAAAAAGCCACTTGAATTCTCCTCCATTTAAATTGTTTCCCCACTTTTATAAAAAATCAGTTGGGCATATTTATGGAGGTCTATCCTGGGTTCTCTATTTTGTTGCACTGATCTATGCATCTATCTTTCCACAAATACCACACTGTATTAATGATTGTATCTACATAATAAGCTTTAATGTCAGGTACAGTGACTTTATTATTCTTTACAGGATTCACAACCCACTCTAAGAAACATATTTTACTTAATAACACAGAATACACATATATGAACACACCCATATATATGAAACCCATTTCATGAAAAACTGTATTAATTATTTGTGATGTGCCCTGATTTTTTCTCACCTCTTCTATTTTATTCTTTCATTGAAAAGTGCTGGTCATGACCCACTAAGTTGATTTCATGACCCATCAATGGATTTCTCAACTTGCAAAGTTTTATTTGAACTTTTGACAAATTCAATGTAAAATTTATTTTTCAAGTAGTTTAGGAGTACATCTTACCCCTACATCTTTGCCTACCACAATATTTATACTATTTTGTTTCTCGACTTGCCATTTTAAAAAAATACCACAATAGAAGGGAATGGGGAATGGATATTTGCCATTAATTCACTCTATCTGCCACAGAGAATGAAACTTGCCTCATGGAAGGTAGAATGACTGAGAGGGTTGCCTGCTTCACATCACCTTTTCTTTTCCTAGTTGGGAGAAGGGCTTGCAAAGAACTTGCCTCCCATTGTGGAGGATGTTCTCAGGAGGAGAAACTCACCAGTCTCTAAACACGGAATTAGTTTTCTTTTAAAACACAAACACCTCTCAGAGAGAAATTTAAAAGCTCTGTAGAATGTTATCTGTTATCATGCTAATCAGAAGGCCAATTCTTTAACATATTTTCTTCTATTCTCTTATGGTTCTAATATATTTAATTTCCTTTATACATATGAAAAGCATACCTACTTTACATACAGTCTCGTAGATGTTAAGGGGTTTGTTCAAATGTGCAAATCCATTAGGCCAGCATAGCTAGACTCAAGCCTGTGTTGGTCTCACCCCGAAGCCCCAAATCTCCTGCCCGTTGTGGTTATCAGGAACCTATAAAGCCAAGCCAGCGGATGAGCTCTTTCAGATTGTTCATAGGCATGTTCTGCAGAAAGTGAATGTATTAGTTGCTCAGTAGTGTTCAACTGTTTGCAACTCCATGGATTCTAGCCTGCCTGGATCCTCTTTCCATGGAATTTCCCAGCCAAGAATACTGGAGTAGGTTGCTATTCCCTTGTCCAGGGGATTTCTCAGGGATCAAACCCAGGTCTCCTGCACTTTAGGCAGATACTTTACCATCTGAACCACCTGGAAAACCCCAATGTTTTTAAGATGACCATGTGACTACCTACCTGGACCATGAAAATGAGGGCCACACCCTGAGCCATACAGTGGCCTGGATTTGTGAGGGAGACTTCATGGAACCGA
The DNA here is from genome assembly GCA_007570785.1 of Antilocapra americana. NCBI lineage: Eukaryota > Metazoa > Chordata > Mammalia > Artiodactyla > Antilocapridae > Antilocapra > Antilocapra americana. The sequence continues at coordinate 1,468,444 of ML660778.1, forward strand.
GCCAGCATCCCAACCCCAGATGGCTACAGCCAGTCTTCTACATGAACAAGGAAAAACTTTTTATCAGGTTTAAGCCACTGTTATTTCAGGTTTATGTTACTCACAGTTGAATTTAATCCTAACTGATACAACCACTATCCCACAAGAACAGTGGCAAAAATATATATATCATGTATCCATCACATAAATCCACTTTTATAAGGGAATGAAGTCAGATTATTACCCCCAATAAAAAGGTGTTTCACAACATGACCCAGGAATTTAGAAGTACGGTTTATTCCCTGTTCTCTGTCTCATGGCCTCACAGACACAGCTCCCTCTGGCCTCAGTGGACATCTATGAGAGCATGGTTTTCATGGTGTCAGGACATGAAAGTCCAAGGAATGAATAGCCTCAAAGGACAGTGCCTGGATTAGCAAGCTTTGGCCAGCAGTGCTTTCTCCAACTTTGCAGTCAAAAGCAAGATAAAGAGCTTTCATATTAGCTCCTTTGCTGTGCACATTTCCCAAGGGAAGGAAGAAAAAAAAAAAAAGACACTGGTGAACAAGTAGAAGAAAAAAATGTAATCTAAACAAACTAAACTCTTCACTGAACAGCAAAGTTCAATTACAAAAAAAAAGAGGAGAGAAATGTAAGATACTAATTTGAACCATAGCCCCATGTCTAATGCTTTTAGCTAAGGAAAGGAGAGAAAAGCAAAAGAAATCTGAGTCAGAGAGAAGATGTCCTGGTGAGTTTCAATGGGATGAATTCCTTATTAATTCTAAAGAACACGATGCAACATGGATTTAATTATACAAGTCAACCCACCCACATTCCTCTGTTGCTTTTCACACACATGGGCTTCTGAGGATGATGAAAGGTGGGTGGGGAGAATGGGGAAAGGAAGAAACACACAGGGAAGCTCAGGCCATAGAGGAGGCAGCCCTCCTCCAGGGTCCAGCTGCTCCCAGCCTCTTTTGTCTAAACATGAAAACCACAAAGTCCCACTAACACCACAACTGTAGCACCCAACCTCTTTGGTTCCAGCAGGTCCATTTACCTGGCCTGCAAGCACACTTCCATTTCATTCTGCTTACTGTGGAGGGGAGACTTAAAATTTTAAGAGAGAGAGAGAGAAAGAATACCACAAGGGGAAGAGATAGGAGCTTAAAACTCGCCTCAGCTGCTTTTAATTTCCTGTTGGGATGCACAGGGCAATAACACCAAGATTTTCACCAAGAACAAACAAATATAATAAAGTTCTGAAGAGTTTGAACACATTTGCAAATACAAAAAATATATATTTTAATAATAATTGTATATATTGAAGAAATAAAGCACCATGGTTTGAGATACATAGTGAAATGATTAAGACAAGCTAATTAACATATCTATCTCTTCACTGTTATCTTTGTGTGTGTGGCTACCACATCTAAAATCTCCTATCTTCCCAAATTCCCTGTTGCTGTCTATAATCATCATGCTGCTTTAGATCTGAAGGCTTATTCATTGGACATAATTGCAATTTTATTGAAATAGCATTGCTATTTTATTGAAATAGCATCGCTCCTTAAGCTGGGCCTTCCCTCATGGCTCAGCAGTGAAATATTTTCCTGCATTGCAAGAGCCACAGGAGATGAGAGTTTGATTCCTGGGACAGGAAGATGCCCTGGAGGAGGGCATGGCAACTTATACTAGTATTCTAGCCTAGAGAATCCCATGGACAGAGGAGCCTGGCAGGCTGCAGTCCACAGGGTCACAAAGAGTCAGACACGACTGAAGTGACTGAGCATGTACACATGCAAGCTTTCTCTGGAACATTTTACCTCTGCTGCCATAAGTGATACTCTCATGCAAAAATGTCACATAACCATGACCCTATTGTTTCCTCCTGCTTTTTCTTCTCATTTTCAGATAACACCTCAGAGAACTCTACCTGTTAGAAACTTCCAAGGACGATTCTATGATTTCAGCTAACTCACTGTTGACATTTTCAGACTATTAGACTGAAGATATCTTGTTGTGGGGAGTGGGAATACTGTGGAAGAATGATGAGTTTGTAAAGTCACAGGGCATCAGCATGAAGTTCAGTTGAAGATAAAAACAAAACAAACAAGTAGAAATCTCACACGAGCTCTTCTAAGCATAACGGACATCCTGAAAAGAAGTACAAGGTTTCTTACTCAGGGAAGCCTTGGGAAGCTTTAGGTAGGTCTCCCAGAGCAATATCCTTGAACTGGCCCATCAGGGGAACTGCCTTCTCTCTCACAATCAGGAAAAGGGAGAATTGGCCCCAGAAACAACCAGTCTTATCATAACCCAAGAATTCAGAAGCCATCTTCAGAACTGCTATGTATGGAGTCACACAATGTCTGCTACATGAACGCTGATGAAAATGATTGATGCCCATGCATTGCCTCTTGATACCACAAAGCTGATAGTAATTGGAGCAATATTGCATAGGAACTGGGAATGTTAGGTCCGTGAGTCAAGGCAAATTAGATAGAAGCGCTCAAACAGGAGATGGCAAGAGTGAACATTGACGTTTTAGGAATCACTGAACTAAAATGGACTGGAATGGGTGAATTTAACTCAGAGGACCATTATATCTACTACTGTGGACAAGAATCCCTTAGAAGGAATGGAGTAGCCACCAGAGTCAACAAAAGAATCTGAAATGCAATACTTGGATGAAATCTCAAAAATGACAGAATGATCTCTGTTCATTTCCAAGGCAAACCATTCAATATCATGGTAACCCAAGCCTATGCCCCAACCAGTAATGCTGAAGAAGCTGAAGTTGAATGGTTCTGTGAAAACCTACAAGACCTTCTAGAACTAACACCCCAAAAAAGATGTCCTTATCATTATAGGGGACTGGAATGCAAAAGTAAGAAGTCAAGAAACACCTGGAGTAACAGGCAAATTTGGCCTTGGAGTACAGAATGAAGCAGGGCAAAGGCTAATAGAGTTTTGCCAGTGCACTGGTCATAGCAAACACCCTCTTCCAACAACACAAGAGAAGACTCTACACGTGGACATCACCAGATGGTCAGTGCCAAAGTCAGATTGATTATGTTCTTTGCAACCAAGATGGAGAAGTTCTATACAGTCAGCAAAAACAAGACCGGGAGCTGACTGTGGCTCAGATCATGAACCCCTTGTTGCCAAATTCAGACTGAAATTGAATAAAGTGGATAAACCACTAGACCATTCAGGTATGACCTAAATCAAATTTCTTATGATTATACAGTGGAAGTGAGAAATAGAACCAAGGGACTAGATATGATAGACAGACAGTGTCTGATGAACTATGGATAGAGGTTCCTGACATTGTACAGGAGACAGGGATCAAAACTATCCCCAAGAAGAAGAAATGCAAAAAAGTAAAACAGCTGTCTGAGGAAGCCTTACAAATAGCTGTGAAAAGAAGAGAAGCGGAAAAACAAAGGAGAAAAAGAAAGATATATCCATTTGAATGAAGAGTTCCAAAGAAGAGCAAGGAGAGATAAGAAAGCCTTCCTCAGTGATCTATGCAAGGAATTAAAGGAAAACCATAGAAGGGGAAAGACTAGAGATATCTTCAAGAAAATTAGAGATACCATTTCATACAAAGATGGGCACAGTGAAGGACAGAAATAGTACGGACCTAACAGAAGCAGAAGATATTAAAAAGAGGTGGCAAGAATACACAGAAGAACTATACAAAAAAGATCTTAATGACCCAGGTAATTACAATGGCATGATCACTCACCCAGAACCAGACACTCTGGAATGAGAAGTCAAGTGGGCCTTAGGAAACATCACTATGAACAAAGCAAGTGGAGCTATTTCAAATCCTAAATGATGATGCTGTGAAAGTGCTTCATTGAGTGTGCCAGCAAATTTGGAAAACAGCAGTGGCAACAGGACTGGAAAAGGTCAGTTTTCATTCCAATCCCAAAGAAAGACAATGCCAAAGAATGCTCAAACTACTACACAATTGCACTCATCTCACACGCTAGTAAAGTAATGCTCAAAATTCTCCAATCCAGGCCTCAACAGTATGTGAACCATGAACTTCCAGATGTTCAAGCTGGATTTAGAAAAGGCAGAGGAACAAAGATCAAATTGCAAACATCCACTGGATCAACGAAAAAGCAAAAGAGTTCCAGAAAAACAATATATTTCTGCTTTATTGTCTCTGCCAAAGCCTTTGACTGTGTGGATCCCAACAAACTGGAAAACTCTCAAAGAGATGTGAATTCTAGACCACCTGACCTGTCCCTTAAGAAATCTATATGCAGATCAGGAATCAACAGTTAGAACTGGACTTTGAACAAGAGACTGGTTCCAAATAAGGAAAGAGTATATCAAGGCTGCATATTGTCACCCTGCTTTATTTTGCTTACATGCAGAGTACATCATGAGAAATGATGGGCAGGATGAAGCACAAGCTGGAATCAAGATTGCCAGGAGAGATATCAATAACTTCAGATATGCAGATGATACCACCCTTATGTCAGAAAATGAAGAAGAACTAAGGAGTCTCTTGATGAAAGTGAACGAGGAGAGTGAAAAAGTTGGCTTTAAACTCAGCGTTCAGAAAACAAATATGGCATCTGGTCCCATCACTTCATGGCAAATGAGGAAACAATAAAAACAGTGACAGAGGTTATTTTGGGGGGCTCCAAAATCACTGCAGATGGTGATTGCAGACATGAAATTAAAAGATGCTTACTCCTTGGAAGAAAAGTTATGACCAACCTAGACAGCATATTAAAAAGCAGAGACATCACTTTGCTAACAAAGGTCTATCTAGTCAAAGCTATGGTTTTTCCGGTAACCATGTATGGATATGAGAGTTGGACTTATAGAAATCTGAGCACCAAAGAAGTGATGCTTTTGAATTCTGGTGTTGGAGAAGACTCTTGAGAGTCCCTTGGACTGCAAGGAGATCCAACCAGTCCATCTTAAAGGAAATCAATTCTGAATATTCATTGGAAGGACTGATACTGAAGCTGAAACTCCAGTACTTTAGCCACTTGATGCAAAGAACTGACTCATCTGAAAAGACCCTAATGCTGGGAAAGATTGAAGGTGGGAGGAAAAGGGGATGACAGAGGATGGGATTGCTGGATGGCATCACCAACTCAATAGACGTGAGTTTGAATAAACTCTTGGAGTGGTGATGGACATGGAGGCTTGGTGTGCTGCAGTCCATGGGGTTGCAGAGTCAGTCAGGCCTGAGCTACTGAACTAAACTGAATAGTGATTGGATGCTAGGATGCTGCTCAAACTAGGAGTAAGGGAGTGGGAGGGTCTAACCAGATGCCTTCATGTCCATGTTCACTGCATTCCACCTTCTTCACATCCCAGAAATACAGCTAAAATCTATATCACATTTGGAGCCCTAGTCTCAAGGTAATATGCCTTTAAATCTCCAGTCTCTATAGTAGAGGAAAGCAGTATAGCAAGAACTTTCAAACATTTTTCAGTCATGGCCCACTGGTCCACTTTTTAAAAAATGAAACTTATTTGGAAATCACTGTAGATTCACATTCAGTTTTAGGAAATAATACAGAGACCCCATGCACTCATTATTCAGTTTCCCCAAATGGCAATGTCTTACAAAACCATAGTACAATATCACAGCTAGGTTTTACAGACATTGGTATAATCCTCTGGTCTTAATTAGATTTCTCAATTTTATGAGTGTGTGTTTGTGTGTGTGTGTGTTAAGTTCTCAGCAATTTTATCACATGCATAGGTCTGCTTCTTTCACCACAGACAAGATATAAATACGAGGCACCTTGTTGTCCTAAAAAGCCTGCAGGAAGGCTAAGTGCTCTCTCACGTGGTTCTTTAAGATGCCTTTGAAGTCGATTTCTCCTGCAACTCTGGAAGAGATTTTTCCTTTGGTAATATCCTGTGAGAATTGTGTACTGCATCCCAATGTATGGACTCTGTTAGCCAGATATGAAACCTGGGAACTCGAGCACAGAGTGCTCACTCCCAGCCCTAGGCTTGCACAGGACATGCTTGGAGATAGCAGTAGCTGTAATTAATATTCCAGCAACAGCAAAACTTCCCTTCCCAATCCCTGTCTTCTCTTATTAAAACTTAGTATCTTCCTCCAGAGGCAAGCTCAAAACTGCATTATCTAAGAAGCTATCTTCTACATGTCCCATTTCATCCTCAACAAGTCTCATCCTCTACACAATGCCCTTCTAAATTATACATTTTTTATGGCCATGGTCTTGCTTAAAAACCTCATAAGTTCTCACTGCTTATAAGAAAAAGACTACCTCATTATTACACATTCAAAGACTTCAAGGGTCTTCAGTGTGTTTTCAACTACGCTTTGTAGGCTCATCCCAATAACTCCTCAGCAAACATCCCGTGTTTTTTTCATTATAAGACTATTTGCCACTTTTCTAGAATATACTATGCAATTTTACATCATACTGACCCCTAAGCCTGAAAATATATTCACATATCTTAGGCCAATCAATATCTCCCACTACGGCTTCTTAAATATCTTCTGTTCTGTGAGGTCTTTGTGAACTATGATTGACCTTTCTCATCCCAGTACCTTTTGAGAACTGTACTACCCTGTTCTCTGCTACATGTCACAAGCAGACTATGATACAGTTTGGTGAGTAGTTGATGCCCCCTCCAAACAGTGAGCAGAGGAACAGAGCCTGAGGGTGACTTGTGTTTCTGCATCTTGAACTTTCCACAGGCACTGAGGGTCACAGTGTCAGGGAAGAAGGAATATTCTATTTAAGCCTGAGAGACACTGCGACACACTGATGCCATTAGAGGTTTTACTAAGATTTACACCTCTGGAGGAAATGGAAGGGGTCTGAGGATTCAAGTTTAGAAATTAGGATCACTTGAAGTATAAGAGTGGTAAAATCTGCTTTGGGGTATTTGAAAAGAGATTTTAGTAGTAGTTGAAAGTAATTACAATACCACATAAGCCTCAGAGTACACTCTATGACTTGACCAATGTGTTACCTCTCAATATATGCAAACTAGATTAAGAAAATAATTACTCAGTAATTTGGTGACATTTGAGTATTGACTTTCAGACAAAGACAACTATTCTAAAATAAACTGAATATAATATGGGGTTGCATTCCCAGACAAATGATTTTAAAACTCCTTATGTAGGTGAATTATCAAAATGTTGTCAAAACCACCTTTATTGCTTGATATTTCATCATATTTTATCTTACCTTTTTCCTGTTCTAAGTTGCAATATATCATTTTGTTCCAAGAACAACTATTAAAGGCCTAATTCCAATAGACAATGCAAATAAAGTGTGCTAAGGGCTTAGAAGGGCATCTGAACAGGGTGCCCTCAATGAAAATAAGGAGAGAATAATTCTTAACTCATTTTATCTGAAGTATGCCCAGTGTGTAACATTTGTTACATGTTCTATCAAGTGTCTGAGTGCTTACTATCTTCCTGGCATTGTACCAGGCTTATTGAGAAAAAGAAAAGAAATATTAAAAGTGTAAAAAAAATTCTTGGGTAAATAGCAAACTGGCTTTGAACAGGAAGACGTCAAGGTTCCGAGGTCCTATTTTGGGACATTTAGACAAGAAACATGCTTGAAATGAAACAAAGAAATTTCACTTGATTACCCTTCAAATAGTTTCCTGGTAAATCATTTCAAGTTTTTCTCCTATAGGATGACAACACCCCAAAGTCCAGATTAGGTTTTTTAATTATTTTTTAATTGGAGGAAAATTGCTTTACAATGTTTTGTTCGTTTCTACCATGTACCATTGGAAATCAGCCATAATTATACCTAAAAGCCTTCGGTCTTGTGGTCAACTATAGCCACCAGGGAATCTATTCACATAATTGGGAGACCTTGGGATGATGGCAAAAGCAACAGGAATAATGGCAGCCCTGATAACAGGGACAGTTGGACAGTTAGTGAGAGGGCAGCGTGGCAACAGCAGACACGAGGCTAGGGGCCCACAGGGAAACTGACAGACAGGCATCATTGACTGAGCACCTGAACTCTGAATCTGGCAGGTGGCCAGGTGCTTTATCTGCACAATAGTTAACCTTCACAGCTGTGATCTAAAATAGATCCCATCCACATTTTGCAAGCACTGAAGTGCAGAGTGATGAGGTAGCTTTCTCAGTTATACTGCTAAGTAGTAGCAGAGCCTAGATTTGCCTTTGAAGCTCATGGTCTTCCTACCACACTGATACCTCTCAGAAGTGAGGATACTAGAAGGACTAGAACTAAACGTTCTAGGAACTTTTGGAGCATAGAGGCACAGAAGGAAAGACTGTTCTTGTTGACATCTGAATCATCTTAAGGTTGGCAAGGTCTGGGGATCCTGGTAAGTATGTAGTGAGTGCTGGTTGAATTAATTTGAAAAGAGTTTATACTAGTGGCACAGTCTAAGCCTAATATTCTCATCCTCTAGAACCTTCTCTGTCCCCCTTAACATTGTTGCCAGCATCCTCCAGGTGGTGGGTGAAGTTTCCAGTCACCTCTAAAGAAGAAACTTATCTATAAAATGTCCCCTTGTTATTTTGGAGAGCTAGAGGGTGGCTAAGAGAGATGTAAACCTATCAAAGGTGTGAAATCAGCCTTATCAAGAAGAGAGTGATTACAGCTATCAGCGTGCTTTAGACAAGCCTGGCTCGGCAGGCTCAGGATCTGAGGTCAAAACCACCAACGCTGTTCCCACCGATAACAAGCACACGGCTATTACTGCCACTTTTACCTCCTCTTCTCTGGGAACACTCATATATCACCAAGAAAACCACTTGCATCTTCCTTATATTTATACCAACGTCCACAAACAGCTCTTCAACCACTCCATTGACCTGGGCCCCTCGAACATAACCTCCCTGCATGGTCTCCTGCCAGCCACCTCTTAGTCCCTCCATGAGTATCCATGCCTCTGCACTTTCCCTGCCTCCCCTGAAATCGGGGACTGTCCTTAATTGAAGACGTCAGATTCCACAGTCTCCCCTTAGGTATCCCTCCAGGAGCCATTCTCTAAAAGCAGCTTGGATTTTAATCTTACTATTCACATGGTGTTCCAGAGTTGACATTTAAAAAAAAAATTTACAAGCCCTTTCAAATAACAAATGTTTGTGACCAAAATACAGGGTAAAAGAAGCATTTAAGAGTCTTTGTCATGAGTTGGTCTTAGGTCATGGGAGCCGATGGTCTCAGTGGCCAGGGATGGTGTCTCCTCTCTAGCCGTCAGGCCAAATCTGTCCAAGAGACATTCTGAAAAAAAGAAAAATAAGCTGTAAATCCTCAGATACTTCAGTATTTTAAACACTACCACAGTGAGAGGCTACAAGTTCCCTTGTGAACTTGCCTTATTACAGGGCTGGATATTTCTAGGATTTGGGACAAAAGAGGTCTGAATTCCAGAAACTCTGGTGGATTGTGAGTCACTGGAAGCAAATTTGATCCTTTTCTTCTTGATTCTAAGCATTATTGAGGTACACGTGTGCAGAGAAGATATATGAGGAGAGTTCCCATCACAGGGATGTATCTCTCCTCTCTCAGTCTCTCCAGTTCTCATGCCTTTCTCTCTACAATGTGACTTACTGTTTAATGCATTCTCTAACCTTGCAATTGTAACAGTTTCATTTTTACGTCTAACAGTTGGCTGTCCTTTCAAATGATTTCCTAACATTCATTTCTACTATATGAATGAAGTGGGTCTTCTATTTACCTTCAGTCTTGGGCAGTTTAAGGGAATGACTGGTCATAGTGTTTGGCTTTCCCTAAACCAGCCTCAGTGAGTTAGTGGGTGATCACATTCACTGAGGTCTACAGTATCTCATGGACTTCAGTCCTAGAAACAAAGGTGATTTGATTTTCCAGGTAAACCATACCTTCTGTGTTCGTATATCCTCATGAATATTCATGGGTTGGGGGCCAAGAAATGAGACATAAATAGAGAGGAGGGTGCTCACTCTCTGCTGGTGACACCTACTTGCCCCTATCCTTGTCTTGCTTGCCATACAAAAATCTGACTTTTCTTGCAGCAAGCCCACTTTGCTCCTTCATCTATTTACAGTTAACACACGTTCTCAACCTAACTCCTGTTTTATATCATTTCACTCAGTCATCACTTCCACTCTTCAACTGAAAGACTTTCTGTTTACTTTTACCAAGTCACATGATGTGAGATAAATGTTCAAATCCCTCTTTACGGGCATTTAAAGATTGCAACACTACTTTTACAAGGCAGCTATTTGATTCCAAAATGGATAAGCTACAAAGCTACAGTTGGCCTCCATCAAGGCTGCAAAAGAACAGAGTCCTAGAGTTGGTTTTGCTCATAAAAAGGTAAACAATGACACAATGACACACAGATATGAAAACAAACAGAATCAGAGTGTGCCCTGCAGAATGCTAGTAGGATCCAAGGGACCAATGTCACTGTAGTGGAACAGTGACCTTTGGAGACTGAGTATAGACTTCCAAGTGCTGAGAATTATCAGTCAATCACATTGCACAATCAATCCTGTCTACAGTAAGTTACAGCATGGAAAACAAGTGCTAACATTTGTGGAACATGCAGTAGATGTTTAGTACGGTTCAGTGTTATACATGAGTTCTTAATCTAAATCTCACAACAACTATTAGGACTTATTTCATTTTCAGGTGGAAATGCTGAAGCACAGAGAGGTTGTACCACTTGCCCCAGATCACACAACCAGAACATGGCAAAGCTGGCCTTAAAACCCCAACTCTCTGGCTCCAGAGTCCCCACTCTTAGCCGCTGTGCTTGGTCATTTCTCCCAGGATAGGTGCTCACCCTCCTCCAATAAATGCCTTTGGCAAACCAGTGTTCATTGTTATTGGAGGGAGATATTTCTATTGTCTCCCAGAACTCAGGACACTTCTCATATAGAACTAAATCTGTCTGTCCCTCACTTCATATTTTAGTCTTCTTTCCACCTCCTGAGCCATTCAGAACATGGTTTGTATCCTTTTTGTTCTCCTAGTAGTCTCCAGAGGTATGCAGGTGTCAATTGCTCCTATCTATTGCATTGAATATTATCTTCACAGTGAGCAGAAGTAACCCTATTCTAGTAGAAAAACTATAGAAAAGATAATTAAACAACTCTCCATCTCTCCAGGTTTTAGTAACAGGCATGGCTAAAATGAAGTGAGAGAGCAGTAGAAATAATACAAAGAAATAGTAAGACATGCTGATAAATATTTATTGTAGCTATTCACAGTGTCACTTAATACCCACAAATTAGAAATAACTTAAGGGTCCAAGATAAGGGAATTCACAAAGTATAAGCTAACCAGTATAAGTTAACTTAAGAATACTGGAGTGGGCAGCCTATCCCTTCTTCAGGGGATCTTCCTGACCCAGGAATCGAATCGGGGTCTCCTGCATTACAGGCAGATTCTTTATCAGCTGAGCTATGAGGGAAGCCCAATATGACTTAATATGCATTATTTAAAATTAATGTCTGCAAAGAATAAAGATAGGAAATTCTCTCAATAATACTCATTTAAAAAATTAGGATTTAAAGCCATATTTATCATCTTAATTTTGAAAAAAAATGTGAAAAGAAAGCCAGAATCTCACAAACACATATATTTAGGAAAAGAACAGAAAAGAAATGTACCATTCTACAAATAATGGATTATCTTTTATTTCTTCTCCTAAATATCCCATATATTTTCTAAATTTTTTAAAATGGGCACTCATTACTTTTAAAATCAGAGGGAAGAGATTGTCATATTGTGTTGTGTGCTTTATTTTAAGATCAAATGTGTTCAAGAATCACCTCCACCTGCAACTGGATTTGAAAACTTGAGAGAAAGGAGATGGAATTGAAATGGGGTCTTTCTACTACATATTTTGATCTCAATGCTTTGACCCCTAACTTTCATTTCAAAACTCAGTGCACAGGGAATGAGAGCGACTGGGCCTTTCCTTTCCAAATGATGTCTCCTTCTGTCTCCTGATGCAGTGCCCCTCAGCCTTTTTGGGGCCAGGAACCTGTTTCATGGAGGACAGTTTTTCCACAAACCAGGGAGGGGGGATGGTTTGGGATGATTCAAGTGCATTACATTTATTGTTGCACTTTATTTCTATTATTATTAAATCAGCTCCACCTCAGACCATCAGACATTAGATCCCAGAGATTGGGTACCTCTGTCTTAGAGAACAGTGTCAGTCAGATAAAACATAGGACACTCAGTTAAATTCAAAGCTTAGATAAATAATGAATATTGCATGGGACATACCTACATTAAAAAAAATTACTCTTTATCTGAAAATCAGATTAAGCTGGGTGTTTTGTATTTTAACTGCTAAATCTGGCAACCCTCCATGCAGACCTCTTCAGATTTCCTCTATATCATTCTTGTAAATGTAAAAATGCCCCCCTTCTCCTTTACCAGGGCTTCCATAGTGGCTCAGACAGTAAAAAATCTGTCTGTAACGTGGGAGGATTAAGTTCAATCCCTGGGTCATGAAGATCCTCTGTAGAAAGGAATGGCAACCCACTTCAGTATTCTTACCTGGAGAATTCCAGGGACAGAGAAGTCTGACAGGGTACAGTCCATGGGGCTGAAAAGAGTCAGATAAAACTGAGTGACTAACACTTTCTCCTTTGCCAGGCCTACTAGGAGCAATTCCTTATTAAACCACTTACCCAGAGATCCTGCTCAGGATGTATTTCTGGGGAAGCTGAATTCAGGAGACACTCTCTCCCCCTTTTCTTGCCCCCATTTCTCTTTTTCTATCTCTATATATGTCTCCTTTCTTAGTTATCTCTCTCTCCCTCATGTTTCTATTTCTCAAAAATTGCTCTCCTTAACTTTTTTTAATGGAATATCTGAAAAATGAATATCCTCAGGATTTTTTCCAATGCATGAAAGTATTACTAGCACAAATAGTAATCACAGCACAAAACTTTCCCACCAGAGGCCCACTGAGAGTAAGCCTGCAGCTAATCAGCCTCTTGGCAACAAGGCATGCCCACATCTCTGGGAAGAAGGCGAAGATGCCTCTGACACTCAGACTGATGCAGGGAGTTCTGGTCTCCCTACTCGTCTTCCCTTAAGAGCCAACCTGGAGGGAGTGGACTGCACTCAGCCAAACACTAATCTCTGAACTAATGACTTCCCCTCACTCTCCTTTCCTCTCCCAGATGGTGGGTCTCCAGGTTGTCTGAGCTCAGGTGTAGAGGACCCCAATGGCCTATAAACACAGTTGCCTTCTATGTTCAAAATTAGCTCCTCTATTCTCTGATTCTAGTCTGACAAATTGTCCCCATGGTAAAAAGACTTAACTGGGCAGATTGATCATCAGGTCAGTTCAGTCGCTCAGTCATGTCCAAGTCATTGAGACCCCATTAATTGCAGCATGCCAGGCCTCCCTGCCCATCACCAACTTCTGGAGTCTAACCAAACCCATGTCCATTGAGTTGATGATGTCATCCATCCATCTCATCCTCTATCATCCCCTTCTCCTCCTGCCCTCAATCCTTTCCAACACTAGGGTCTTTTCCAATGAGTCAACTCTTCACATGAGGTGGCCAAGGTATTGGAGCCTCAGCTTCAACATCAGTCCTTCCAATGAACACCCAGGACTGATCTCCTTTCGGATGGACTGGTTGGATCTTCTTGCAGTCCAAGGGATCATACGGGAGGGCAAAGGAAGAAAAAATATGATGGTGAATGTCTTACATTAGGATAAGTCAGTAGGAGTAGCAGAGGCAACATTCAAAGAGTTCAAGTGGAAAATCAGCCCTAACTAAGTCAAATCTAGTTCAAGTTTTTTTTTCTTTTTTTGTCCTTCATTTACCTTCTGAAAATTGCTATAGGTCAGAGGGCAGAATAGTGCAGAAAGACGTATTCCTAAATTCAAGGTGATCATCGCCTAGGCTGGGAACAAATCTGAAGCCCTCAATAACAAGGAGGGACAAACCCAGCTCAAGCAAACAGGCAGTATCTGTTAGGATGAATAAGGCAACGTGGAGAGAAGTACCCATCAGCAGGTGGAAGAGAAGACACGGGAAGGATGCTACTACCAAATTTTGTGTTTGCAGTAAGGATGAACACAGCAAGATCAACAATCTCTTTTGGACATGGCACGTTGGGAAGTTGGAGGTCTGTGAAGAGAAGATGCAGATCTATTTTAAAATGTTGTCATCTTTAATTTTCTCAATGTCACTCATGTTCAAGGGTACTGTTTGAACTTTCTTCTGTACAAGGAAAGATTATTCTAAGTAAATTTAAATGATAAATGGCTATTTCTACTGGCTGGGAAGCTATGAACAATGTCATATCTAAGCATTTTGAGGTATGCTTAGAAAGGCTGAAATAGTGTGGAGGCATGAGATACAATCATTCATTTATTCATTTTGCTACCTAATTCATTTGGTAAATAGTTTTTGAGCACCTGCATTGTTCTAGGCCTGTGCTAAGCAACAGATTATGGAGATGAATAAACATCAGTATATGACATCAGGAATAACACCATGATATAGATGAGAGGCCCAGTGACTGGTCATATTATATAGGATGGTGTCATGATATAACATCAAAGGAGACCAGCTCCACTTGGAGAAAGTGGAGATGGCTTCACAAAGGAGATTCTCCTTCAGAAAGCCTCTGTCCGTGGGGTTCTCCAGGCATGAATACTGGAGTGGGTTGCCATTTCCTTCTCCAGGGGATCTTCCCAACCCAGGGATCGAACCTGGGTCTTCTGCATTGGCAAGCAAGTTCTCTACCACTGAGACACCTGGGAAGCCCCTCAGGAAGCAAGAGACCATCAAATGTACTCTGTGAAAAAAAGAGCATCTCAGCACTTGAAAATAGGCTTTGATAAGTGCCAGCAGCTAGAGAAAGCAGAGAATATTTAACAAATGATCAGACTCACGTGTAAGAAGACCTCAGATGACATGGGGAGAGAAAATTAAAAAATGAATCTAAAAAGCAGACAGAGGCCAGATCACAAAGTCCCTTAGCTCATGATATAAAATTTGGACACTTTTTTTTTTTTTGGCCGCATAACACAGCATGTGGAACCCTAGTTGCCCAGGCATCAAATCCATGCTCCCTGCAGTGGAAGTATTAAGCCTTAACCACTGGACTGCTAGGGAATTCCCTGGACATTATTCTTTGAAGATGCAAGTCATTGACTACTTTTAACAGGGTAAGAGAGACCAAACTTACCACATTTTAGAAAGATCACTCCTATTTTATTGTCTTCATTGCGAGAAAACCAGGGTGTAAGCAGGAAGTCTGTTACATCTTCTTGTTGTTCAGTCGCTCAGTCGTGTCCAACTCCCTGTGACCCCATGGACTGCAGCACGCCAAGGTTCCTTGTCCTTCACCATTTCTCATAGTTTGCTCAAATTCATGTTCATTGAGTCGGAGATGCCATCCAACCATCTCGTCCTCTGTTATTCTCTTCTAGGGAAACTAAAATGGGGTCAGAACTAAACCAATAGGAAGTCTGGAGGAAGAACTAAGGAATTAGACTATGCACAAAGGAAAGGGGAAATATAATGATATCCAAGTTTTGGGGCTGGATGAGGAATATTAAGGCACACGAGACAGAGAGGAGGCTTCCAAAGGATTAGAGAAGCAGCTTTAGAGATGCCAAATCTGAGATGCTTGTGGGACATCCAAATGGAGATGTCTTTGTGCTGTTTAATGTGAAGCTCAGTAGAGATGTCTGGGCTGATTTATTATTTGGGAATTGAGTCTCTGAGGCTGTGAATCAACACTGTCCTGAATGGTAATATATAAGGGGTAGGAAAGAAGAAGAGTAGCCAGTGAAAGAGACTGAAAAGAATGAGCCAGAGGTATAGGAGATGAACCTGGAGCCTGATTGCCAGGAGACAGGGAAGACAGAGTATCAAGAAGGAGGGAATGGTTAACCCTGCCAAATTCCTTAGCAAAGAAATCACACTGGGCAGTTGGATTCAAGTCTGACTGCAAGATGGCCACCAGCCACAGGGAGTCAGATCATGTTCCAACTCAGGGGAGAATTTCCCAACAATCAATACATCTAGTGTCCTGTAGGCAGTAGGCTGTTGGTAAATATTAAAGCTGGGGATGTTTAACAACTAAATTATTTGTCTGATGAGACCTACATGGGAGCTCACTGGACAGAGGTGGGCTGCCTACCAGGCAGAGATTTATAAAGGGGAATCTGCACTGGGTAGGGATCTGAACGAACAGGGATCTTTGAACATTTGGATGGCAAATATTTGGGGTGAGTAGTTCGAGATTTGTTTTCCTTGAAATTTTGAAAAGAAATGGCTTTGGGCAAATGAATAGCAAGAGCCCCAGCCACCACTTACTCACCATGCCAGTTGAGATCATTCTGGTAACCCTGTGTCACATTTCCTCAATCTGTAAACTTAGAGGCATATCATCTAACCCATCTACTTCATGGAGAACAAATGTTGTGCTTAGTGTTTGAGAACATTTGGAGAAAGAGGAGGGTCATGGAACGGCCCAGGCCTGGGAGAGCTCAGCCTGGCTTTACTACTCTCACTAGGTCAACTTAAGCAAGCTTTTTTCTTTTTCTTACAAAATGCAAGGCAGAGACAAGAGGATGTCTAAGGTCTTCAATTTCTTTCAGGCTGTGAAGATCAATTCTTCAGTACAATCACCACTGTCCTCTTTGCCTGGTACAGGGTGGGAAGGGCTTTTAAAATACACACTGACACAGCCCATCTTCAGTATAGTCTAGTGGTAGGGCTGGGGGAGGCTGTCCATTACTGCCTGCACTTTCCAGATGATTCAGATGCTCCAAAAGTTTGACTGTGATGGGTCTGAGGTCACAGAACTGACAAAGGGTGAACTCTTTTGTTTCCCAAATCAGTGATCTTTCTAACCCTCAAGGCATCATGTTTCCACTGGGCACAGTTATCCTTAGACAGAAACCCTTGATCGCTAAGGAAGGGGATGAAACTGCCCATGGAAGACCTGAGTTAGAGTCTCAACCTGTCTTTGGTGTACACACGGGGAGAGGGCCTTTTCCCCTTTGGGGGTGATGGGCTCAAATTCTGCACACACAGCTGGAGATGCCTCCCACCCTGCAGCCTCACAGGACAGTTCAGAGGTTGAAATGGGATGAGGAAGGCAGGCTGGGGAGCTCGGAGACAGGCAAGGCTGTTCCTTCTGCTGGCTGACCGCACAGCCATTTGTGGCTTTCCAGTGCCGCAGGTCCCAGCATTCTTGTGCTCTGAGCTGGTCCTCTCCTGATGGCCTGGGTAAAACACCCCTCAGAGACACTGGATTCTCCCTCCCATTCAATCCAAATATTTAGCTTCTAGCTTGCCTCAGCTGGGCTTTGGCAAGACGTGTTTGGAGGAGGAGGCGGCTCCGAGGGGCACTCCTTTGAAGCTCCGCATGTCCTACAGTGATGTGGGGCCTGGGCCAAGCAAGTAGAGCTTTGAGGCCGGCGGCAGATTTGTGATGCTCTGGGGGCTGCTGACTTGAGCTGAGAGGGCCCAGGGCCCAGATGCCCGAATGGTGGTGGTTTAGTAGCTAAGTCGTGTCTGATTCTTGCAACCTCTTGGACTGTAACCTGCCAGGCTCCTCTGTTCATAGAATTTTCCAGGCAAGAATACTGGAGTGGGTTGCCATTTCCTTCTTCAGGGGATCTTCTTGACCCAGGGATCAAACTCCGGTCTGCTGCATTACAGGCAGATTCTTTACTGATTGAGCTACCAGGGAAGAAACTGGATGCCTGTGCGGTCAGGAGCTATCAACTAGCTCTCTCAACCAGAAGTAGAACCTTGTGCACCTTCTCGACCAGCTCCCAGGTAGCCCTGATAATCACTGGAGGGTGTGGGAATGGGAGAAGAATAGAGACCCATTCTGGTTATGGAGCCCAGTTGTGAATGTCTTTGGGTGCCTGCTTACTATTACTGCCAGTGAACTCTCTGGAGAAGATATGCTTCTGGCCCCTGACACTTTAGATTCTGGGGACTGAGGAAACATGAGACTCATCATAACTTACAGCTATGATGGATCCCAGATCACCAGAGGCCCACTAGACCATCAGGCAAGGAAAAGAGTTACTATAGTAGCCGTTGTAATTAACTCTGATCGTGGGGAGCAAGGGGCTGCTGTTTCACAATGAAGCACAGACCGTGTGTGGCCTCAGGTCGTCCCCTAGCTTCTTCCACTCTGCAGGGCACTTACTAAATGTGTAGGTGTAAAGGCATGGTGTCCCGGGACTCAGACCCTCAGAGACTGGTTACCACAGGATTCAAGCTACCCAGGTAGGTAAGGTGCTGACCAGGAGAGTTGGCGAGATGGCCACAGTGTCAGACCTGGAGTGAGTCTCATGAAATCTCTCTAATCTGTGTTCTTGGGAGCTGTGATCAGCTGGGCCCTTAAAGAAGCTGTGCCTGGATGAGTTAACCTTAATGTGAGAAGCCTGGGCATCAGAGCAGGACAGAGTGTGAAGGTTGTAAGTGCTGTGAGTGCCTCTGGCATCCTCTTTTCTGGGACGGTGCCCTTGTGGAAACAGTCTCTCCGTGCTCAAGAGGAGTGCATTCTATTGATTGGAAGCCACATCATCAAGGACCTTATGCACATCCTCCAGCCCTCCTTCTCCTACTCCTTCCACTCTCCTCCATTTCTCATACCCCAGCCGATGATTGTATGCGTGTGTGCTCTGTCACTTCAGTTGTGTCCGACTCTTTTTGACATCATGGACTGGAGGCCCCCCAGGCTCCTCTGTCCATGAGACCTCTCCAGGCAAGAATACTGGAGTGGGTTGCCATGCTTTCCTCCAGGGGATCTTCCCAACCCAGGGATCGAACCCGGGTCTCCCTCACTGCAAGTAGATACATTACTGTCTGAGCCACCAGGGAACCCCCAGCCAATGATGACCTGATGCAAAATTGCAAAAGCATGGAGCTCCATTGTTAAGGTGGGAACTGAGGGTACCATTCATACTCCAGAGTTCACTGTGGGATCAGGCTGAAGGTGAGTTCCAGGTGAGACCACAGCCAGGCTCAAGAGTCTCTTTTGTCAAATTCTTTTCACTTCTCTCCTTTTCTCCTAACCAAACACTTTGATCCCCATTTCAGGCTCTGTTTCTAGGCACCAGCCTTAAGTCAACCCCCTGCTTACCAGGCTGAGCATCTTTTGAGGCCCTCTATGTGCATCATCTCACAAAATCTTCAGTTAAGCCAGTGATTTAGTATTTCCCATTTATCTTTATTAGCAATCTGAGGAAATCAAGGCTCAGAGTAGTGAAGTAACTTGAAGTTGCACAGTCCATAGTCAAGTGTCAATCTGTCTCCAAAGCCTCTGGCTCTTACCCATATTCATTCCTGCAGAAAAAATGGAAATAGTGTAGTTTAATGCTGTAGAAATAGTAGCAAACCCTGTCACTGAGGGAATGCCCTGGATAAAGAAACTGGATAAAGAGACTTTGAGAAGAAGAGGCTCCAGAGAGGGGAGACTAAGATCTGCAAAGCCCTGATATGCTGTCAATTAAGAGAACATCACAGGTAACCTCCTAATCCCCGAAAGTGCCCACAGCAAGACCAGAGCATAAACACCAGAGAAAGAGCAGGGAAAATAACCATAGCTAGAGGCGAGTAGCAGGCCTAGACCCCCAAGTTTCCATCCAACTCAATACCTTGATGGTCATGAGAAGGATTCTATGGCTAGGCCTGTATGGCTTAACCCTCTATGGATTGGTCTGACTGCCTTGAGTCTGAGTAACTGCATGACTGCTTGTCCAAACTAAGCCAGCATTTACAGATCAGAGACCCCCAATGGCTCTGTCTCAGAGGGACATCACAGAAAGCAGAGAGAGAGGACTGTGCTTCCCTTCAAGTGTAATGCATATAAACGTTGAGTTTTCTTCCATCTAGACATGGAGGAGGACCCCACAAATCTTGCTTTATTCAGAGAGTAGGTCAGCAGAGAAAATGCAAAACAATGGTGTTGAAGGGAATAACAGTTCTTACTATGTGCCAGATATTGTTCCAAGCAGTTTATGTGACAAGCTCACTTAATTCTTAGAGCTATCAGGTAAATGAGGACTCCTATCATATCCATTTCAACAGTGAAGAAAGAGGTACAGATAAGCGATGTGTGGTCTTTTTCTTTTTTTTGTCCCTTCTTTCCACCCCACCCCCATGCTATACAGAAGGCCCTCACCAGCCATCTACTTCATACATAATAGTGTATTATGTTAATGTCAATCTCCCAGTCCATTCCACCACCACCCCCAACTTGGTGACCATATATTTGTTCTCTATATCCTGCGTCTCTATTCCTGGTTTGCAAATAGGTTTGTTTGTACCATTTCCCTAGATTCCACATATATGCGTTAATATACGGTATTTTTTTTCTTTATGACTTACTTCACTCTGTATGATAAGCTCTAAGCCCATTCATGTCTCTGTAAATGGCACAAAATCTTCATTGTCTATATGTACCACAACTTCTTCATCCATTCTTCTGTTGATGGGAATTCTAAGTTGCTTCCATGTCTTAGCTATTGCAGTCTTTTATGAATGTGCAGTTTTCCAGAGTCTACATGATATGTGATATTACCATAGGTTAAGGCAGAAGCTTAAATGAGAATCAGCCTTCTTCTGTTCAACCAAACATTAAATAAGTTTATTTTTTTCATACTTGCCTTTTAAAAAAATATAATTACTTTGATAAAATTATGTTACTTATATCAAAATATATTTTTAAATGAACAAATAAATATTAAAAAACTGTCCTCAGTTTAGTCTTTATTATGTTAAATATTGATAGATATAATCTACATAAAATGTTTAGTTCCTCTGTAGTTCTAAGAGTGATACCAAAAAGTTTGAGAATCTTTAGTTTATTTCATGCTATAATCCTGGATACTTTCCATGCTTTCATCTTGGCAAAATATAATTTGATGAATAAAATCTGTGGCATGATGCTTGGTCAAATGTAACCACAGTTTTGTCAAGTTTATTAATTAGTTCACTGGTCACAGGTCCTTCATGAAGAATATTTCCTTTGCCTCTGGAGACACTCTCCTTCCTAAATAACTAGATGTTTATTCAAGATATCAAGAGGAGTTGGCATTTATGTGTTAAGAATTCTACCTGCTGTGTTGGAATCAGAGGGTGGAGGAGAATAGGATGGGAGGGATGGAGGCTAGAGAATGGGCTCAACAGGATACATGTGGATGAGGAGGGTCTCTCGTCTAGGTGCAGGAGTGCCCTTGGCTACTGTAAGAGCAGGAAGTAAAGGGAGCTGGACATTCTTCTCTGGAATGGCCTTGCTCCCCTCATCTAATTCAGAATTGGTTGTGGGGGAGAAATGCTGACACTGTACCACACCATCTCCTCATTTCAAGGAACCCATATTTAGGTGAAGCTCAACTCAAAATCACGGTTGAAGGAAAATGAGGAATCGTTTGGAAAAAAATCTTTTTAAGGGAAAAAGAAAAAACTCTTTAATAAAATAAAAGTGATTTAACCTACTGATTAATAGAAAGGTATTTTTTATTTTCTATAACTGGCATTTTCTCAAATCTTTCTGCTGAGATGAATGCCTTCAACAGATTGATGCTCTTGGGGAAGGGTATACATCTCCATGGTTACATACTTAGAAGGATAATTAAAATGATTAAATTTGGAATCATGTGGTTAGTGTTTTCCAAGGGTAGGCTTACCACCATATAGACAAAGGCTAGGGCAATTTCTGGCATGCGTAGGTGTGCAGAAAATGTTTGCTAAGTGGAAAGCAGGAGAGAAGGGAAGAAAGGAAAGAAGGAAGGAAGGGAGAAAAGGTTTCCTCATTCTGACTGATCAGTTTTAGAAGTTATCCTTGTGATACTATCCCATGAAAAAGCATCTGGCCTAATTAGAGATAAGAAAAATCTATTTTTCCCACTAAACTTATAAAGCCCAAAGCAATCATCTTAATATAAGGACTGTGTTTATTTACCATTCCTATAAGGAATGGTAAATTTTTCTAAAGAAAAATGATCCTATGTGAAAATTGTACACCCATCTGTTGACTAAGGGGACATCAGACTTCCACTATGGCAAATTTAGAAACAGAGAATCCTCTGTTTCTCTGAGTCTAGTAGATGCTGCTTCCGGCCACTCTTGCATCAAAACTGAGTCAGCAAATATTTTGGCTCCTTCTCTCCTAAAACAGTTTACTCCTGCTTGCTCCTTAAATACAGGAGTTGAAAGGAAATGTGTGGATTCAGGAAAAAAAAAAAATACCCCAGAGCTGCCTTTAAATGCATTTTTCCGAGGCATATCAAAATATCCTTGGAATTTGTTGTGAAAATTTGACCACATCCTAGTTAGCATGAGGTTAAAATTAACTATAACATGTGTTTTAGGGATCTCAATTTGCAAAATATTAATAGAGTTCATGGGCAGTTAACTGCAATAAATGGAGGAAATGAAGTTTATAGTGCAAGGCCCTGGGGATTACAATCTTCCCTACCCCTGAGCACATTCATATCCCAGAACTCCACATGAGGTGAAGGAGGAAGCCGTAAAGGGAGCACGGGAGGGGAAATCTCAAAACTAACGTAATGGATCTCTGTCTCTTCCCTCCAGAAAGGGGTGCAGTATGTTAGCAACGGCTTCACCCAGGCCTGGCTTCTTCCTGCTTATACAAGAATCTCATGATTTAGCCAGAGCTGCAAAGGCAGGGTCCTTCACCAGAGTCATAGCTACTTGAATACCAGGAGAGAGCTCTGACTCATTCCTTATAAACTCTCTGAAAACATGAAGTATAAATTAGAAGTTTCCCGAGCTTGGCTCATCAGTTGAATTGCTTAGGCAAGAGAAAGTCATGGAAGACATCCTGGGTTAAGAATTTGCAATCCTGGTTTGATTTGCAAACAGTACGTTCCAACAAAGTTGGAACAATAGTGGCCCCACAGAAATACCAGAAACTGTTATTATTAAGACCTCCTTTTACTCTCATGAAAGACTCTTCTGATGCTACCTTATATGGGAATTATATTTGATAACTACTTGATAACATTTCTCTAGACTTATAATCAGTTGCTATGGATCTTCAGAACACCGAGAAATGAAAAGAAATATGTGAGGTTTGTTTGTTCCTTTAGCTTCTTGTTTCCATTAAAGTCAGTATCTGCACAAATGTAGTCTTTTTAATTGTGCACACTTCGTGTCTTAGTTTATCTACATGCAGTCCCCGGCCAGGGGTAATTTGTCTTCTGAAGATAATATCCACATGTCTGAAGTATCAGAATTATGGGCTCTGTCCTTCCCCCACTCCCCATCCCTACCCCTGCA
This sequence comes from Antilocapra americana, assembly GCA_007570785.1. Lineage (NCBI taxonomy): Eukaryota > Metazoa > Chordata > Mammalia > Artiodactyla > Antilocapridae > Antilocapra > Antilocapra americana. The sequence goes on from ML660778.1 coordinate 1,491,716, forward strand.
GACTTGTCCTTGTCAGTCAAGCCAAGGGAACTGTCGGTTGGCTCAGACCCACTATGCATGGAACCTGGAATCTGTTCTTTCCCACAAGTCCTGGGCCCCAAGGAAACTGGAACAGATCTTAAACATCTAGGAGTCATGGAGTGGGAGGCCTTTCATTCCCTAGAACTATGCCAGTTATAGGCAGGGGCCAGTTGCCATGCCAAGCAAAATGGATACTCTTAATAGCATTGAGCTAGTCAGTACCAAGTTAATGGAACTGCTTTGAAACCTAGGAACTGAACCCCTGATCACATCCATGGAGGGCCTCTACATGGTAGCTTTCACTCTAGATACACCCCAATGGGCCCATGCAGCAGTACTCCAGAATGCTTTCAAGCCTGAAAACTAGCTGATTGAGTCTTACGTTAAATAGTGTTAGGGGCTTTGCAGGTGGCACAGTGGGTAATGACCCTGCCTGCAAATGCACGAGATGTAAGAGACTCAGGTTCGATCCCTGGGTCAGGAGGATCCCCTGGAGTAGGAAATGGCAACCTACTCCAGGATTCTTGCCTGGGAAATCCCAAGGACGGAGGAGCTTGGCGGGTTATAGTCCATGGGGTTGAAAAGAGTCAGACATGGCTGAGCATGCACACTCATTAAATAATTTTGGCTTTCTGTTGAGTTTGTTGTGTGATTCTCTCAGTAACTCCTTGATGTGTATTTGTTATTCCTGTTTTACTGATCAAGCAGTTGAGGCTAAGAGAAGTAAAAGGGCCAATGGCCTCAGAGTCAGCAGGTGGTTGAGCAGGAATTAGAAACCCCAAGGTGTCCACTGCAAAACCAATGTGATTTCCTCCTTACCCTGTCATTCAAAAGGCTCTATCATCGTAATCCTTGGAGTTAAACCAGCAATTCTTTCCAGTTCCAAATGAAAAGACTCCGAGTCCCTCCTTGTTCTGAAAATGCTGAGTGGGACAGGGCCTGTGTTCAGCTTATGAACAACTCCTATAGATCCAGAGACGTCTTTCCCCAAAGCCCTCAGGACATCACTGAATGTGGAACCCTTCACAAGAACTTGGGTTGCTTACAGGAATCTGCTACAAGAGCAGAAAAGGAGGAAGGACTCGGGGATTAGAATCAGAAAGAATTTTGCCCACATTCTCACTTGCATGAGAGTTAGAGTTAAAGGGGAATAACAGATGCACTCCTAAGTGTTACTGAGAGAATTATGGCCATGGCTATCAAGTACCTAAATAAAAATTGGTGCACAGGAAGTGCTCAACATATAGAAGCTATTTCCTACCATAGAAGAAAATTCAGGCAGGTTGCTGGATTTATTGGATCATTCTCTTTGTGTCTGCAAAATTCCAAGGGAGCTGATGTAACTAGGGAGATGGCCTAGTTAGTTCTAGGAAAACCTACGATGAAACTTTTCTCTTAAACTTTAGCAGAGCTAAGAGAACTAACTCTTCCAAAGTTTGAACAAGAGCAAAAGGCTGAATTCAGGTTCCAGTTGTCATGCAGACAAGTAGAATCTCCTTACCACACGTCCTCCAGTACATATGTGCACAAAGGTGCATGGCGCTGACAAACGCACACACTCAAGGGCTCACGTGCACACACTGACATATACACATGAAAAACCTCTCCCACTTTAAGCCTGAATGCCCTCCTTGATCCCTGCACTCTGCTCTTAAGCCCCTGGGCTGTGCTGAAGGAGGAAGAAACTGTTGTTTTAAGCTTGTTGAAGTCTAACTCATCAAAATAGTTCAGGTTACCCCCTGCAGCACTTTACAAGACATCTTAAGAATTTTTTCATGGGGTTGGGAAATCATGTTTCACCAGTAATAAACAGAGTAGAAAGAGCCGAACCCCCAAAGACTAGAGCTCAGTTTCAAACTCAGAATTGAGGCGGTCAGAGTGGGTTGGTCCTATCACAGAAAATCATCAACTCCCTTTCCTCAGCAGAGCAAGACATACTCTGGAAGAGCGGAGACGAAAACTCAAGCACAGCAGTTTCTAATATTGCTCCCCTTGACTTTTCTTAATTAATGTTGACTAGCTTAACGAAGCAATTAAGGGGCTTATTTGCTTTTTAAATCACATGTGAAATTTAAGAAATCTTGAAATAGAAGAAATATTTGTCCCCAAGATCTTATCCCACCAGGAATATCAGTTTGAGTATTCTCCAACCTCTGGAGAGTGAGGACAACTGGCCCTGCTCTCCAAATGAGGCCCAAGCAAAGTGGACATGGCGGGAGCTAACTGTGCACAGAGAAATCCCTTAAGGTAAAGGGCTGTTTCTTGAGTGTACTTCGAAGACTTCCACTGAAAACAATACTAGTTATTACTTGAACAATAATATGAATAATGATATCCTTTATTTATTAAGGATTGATGTGTTGGCAGTTGAGTTGTACATTTTTCATACATTATTAGTATTTTAATCCAAGTCCAAAAGTTCCCTTCCCTCTTTCTAACAGAGTAAGGAAATAGGGACTTAGGGAGGTTAATTGGCATGTCCAGGTTCCCACACCTGGCGTGGACTGGATTTAAGCGTTTTTACTCTGAGACACCTGGTCTTTTCATGGTATTTTATTGTCCGTGTTTGTGACAAACCTTAACCATGAGAACAGTGGCCTGAGTAGCACTAGAATATTATTAAATAATTACATTTGTGTCTGTATGCTTACATTTCAGTTAATGTAATAGCATATATAAATAGAGTGCTATTAAAATTTGTTTTTTTTAATTTCAGCAATCATATAATCAAATTATATTATAACATAATATATATTATACTATGTATAATATACTAGTAATATAATTATTGTTTTGTCATTTATATCTTAAATTATTTAAGTTGATAAATTGCATATAAGTATATAAATTATATAAATATACACAACATGTATTAATATAATATATAAAGCATGATACTTGATATAGGGCACATAGACAACATAGACTCATTATAAATACCACAATATAATACTATATAATGATCTATAAAACACAAGATAATACATAATATATATGATATAGGTAATGTTTATATAAATATATAATATGTGGCAATTATAATTTAAACAAGAATATAAAATTATATTTAATGTTTTCATATAACTTGATAGAGGATTAATAATTATTTAATAAGTAATCATTAATACGTATAGGGTAATATTCCATATCATCAATATAATGATAAACAAATTTTATTATTAAATAATTCAATTAATAAATTATTAATAAATTGGGATATCCATAGTCTGTGTAGATACCTCTAGCTATGGCAAATTCATATATATTGCATATCATGTTCTAGAACCAGTGCTAGGCACTTATATCACCTCTGATAACCCTCACAACCAGCCAGCAAGGTAGATGCCAACAGTGGAAAATAAACTGAGGTTCAGATGAGTTAAATATTCTGTTTTACTTTCCAAGACACAGAGCTAGTAAAAGAGCCAGATGTAAGCCTGATGTTGTCTGATTCCATATCATATGATCTTTGTACCCTACCAGGTGAGATGAATAGGTGGAGAAAAGAGAGTGACAAAACAAAGGAAGGAAAAGGAAATAGTATCTTGAGGCCTGCCTAGTCCTTAGAGTGGAGGACAGTATGGCATATACCAAGTTTCACTGATGCAATCAGAAAGCAAAAGAAGCTGACCCTGGCTCCAATCCAGCCATTCCTTCAGCCACTTGCTAAGGATTTAGGGTTGTTCCCCAGGGTACTGAGGGGGAGGGCAAGACATGGGGTGGCAGCTCATGGCCACATCCTGATGCTGGCACGTGCAGGCTGGTTGTCAGGCCCCTCCCAGCATGACACCCTTGTGACCAGCGTCTGCACACTCAATGACACACCCTTGGCCTCTGTCTATTTTTCCCACTTCTGGGATTGCAGCCTACATACTTGGCATTGGAAAGCTTGGCATCTTTCAGGCAGATTGGGAGGACATCCCAGATGGGCACTGGATCAACAGTGCCAACAGGAGAAAAAAAACATGTGAGCCCAGGGAGATTTCTTAACTATTTACCAAATAGGGGGAATTGTTTATTTTCCTCATATCTCCCCAAGAGTCCATTTATGAGCTCCATTTACGACTTCAAACAGGCAAGTTGGCAGAGACATGGCAGTGAAGATAAGAAGATGACTAATTAATGGTCTTGCAACAGGTTTCAACACCCAGATCTACAACTACTTATGTATTTTTTCTTAACCACTAACATTTATTTTCAAATACAAACATGCTTTTAAGTATTTTTGTTAATACGGTTAATAGCTTTATCTTGTTCCTGGCACTATTTCCTCTTCTTGATAGGGTTATAAATAGGGTATTCCACTTGGCATGGATCTTGTTCATGGCATTGAAGAGATGGTTCTATACTTACTGTAGCAAAACAGTACATAGCTGGCATACTTTCTTCTAAACTCTCCTAACATTTACACTGCCATCTGCATACTTTTCAGTTGACTTCACTTTGAAAATTGCCTGTTCCTCTGATACATACCAGAGACTTGGCTACTTGGACATTTGGAAAAAAAAGAAAAGCAAAGAACAGAACATGAACGAGCATTCTTCCCATTTCTGCTCCCAGGCATTCAATATTTGCAATAGTCACTTGTAAGAACGATTTACAGAAGAAGTCATTTAAAGAAGTCATTTGTAAGTGGCTTCTTTTAAGGTCAATTTCAATTTTAAGATCTCAGGATTCTGTGACTGAAGTAACAATTCCAGCTTTAACTAACACATTGCTTTTGATGACTTCACTGTTTTCCTTAGGTTTATATAGTCAAGTGCCTGAATTCAGGTAAATGCATAGAAAAAGCCAAGATTCTTTATCACAGATTTTTTTTAATAAGAAAACTCAAACAATAAAATTATAACAGAATTCAGAGCTAAAATCCTTTCACAAGTTCTGCTGCTGATATTTCAAAGAAATACTGTACTGTTTGGGTGAGATTAAGATGGCAGAAAACAGTACCTCTGGAAGTTTGAAGATTTTCATTGTTGTGAGCAAAGAAGGCATTGGAGTACATATTTCCAGAATTCCATCTCCGAGATACTCCAGTGGCTGTTAGGCTGATATTCACTTTCCCTTCAGGTCTAAAAAAGGCAGGGGGGTGACTTTGGCCATAGTCTTAGCCTCTCCAAAGTCTCTTAGTCCATCTCTTTCCTTCAGTCAGCAAGTATCTCTTTCCCCCAGGGTAAATGTAGAACTCTGTGATAGCCTCAGTTTATCATCCCAGGCCCCTTTGAACCGCCCTGTCCAAAATGGTGGTCTCTAGTCACATGTGGATTTTACATTAAAAATAAAAGTAAATGAGACAAAATTTCAGTTTCATAGTCACATCAAGCACTTTTCAATAGTATTCAATAGCCACATGTGGCCCATGGCTACTGTGATGGCCAATGCTCGTTAGAAAACATTTCCCTGATCTCCGAGCTGGTCTAAAACCTGGTTAAACCCTTGTTTGCTAGGCTTTTCTCCCCATGGTCCTGCTAATCCAAGGGATCTTCCAATAAATTGAATATTCATTGTTTTCTGCAAATGCCCTGAACTTAACCAACATTGTCTTTGCTATTACCAAAGCTTAGGGTGCTCTTTGGGAATTTTGCACACGTGTCAAAAGTATGAAAGAAGAAGGATGAGGTTGCTACCCTATAAATATACTAGACAAAAGTCCTGTAATTAAAGTCTGATTCTGCCACTTAATCTTAAAGATCTGAGCGTAGTAATTATCCTCATTAAACCTCAAAGTTTTCTGGTTTATTTTTTTTTTTCTTTTTCTCATCTAGAGAATAGGAATAGTAATGCTATTAATAGTAATGTGCAGGTTTTGTAAATATCACTTGAGAGATAATATATGTAAAAATGTGACTTTAAAACGAAAAGCCAGAATTCTCATACAAATGTGAGGTGTCATGTTAACAGCAAGCTTCTTAGAGAAGAAGGATATGGAATCTGGAGAAACATATGTTGCCCAGGCCCCCTCACAAACCTGCTTCACTCTGACAAAGCCCAGTCTACTGATAAGGTACCAGTAGGCTTTTTGTGAGTTATCCACAGGATTCTCTTTTTATCTCACAGACATATTTATATATCTATAAGTATCTATAATTTTTTTTTATTCCATACTCCTTGGGATGCAGTTATGGCTGTTTGAATGTTTACTTTTCAGGCATTCCTTTTCCCTTTGAAGAAATCCACAAAAGAGAGAGAAAAATGCTGACAAGTTTTCAAAGTCATGATTTATAGGAATGATTTCTGAAAAGCAAGTGGACAACATCCGAGTTCATCATCAAATAATATTTCTTAAGCACCCTCTAGTGTCTGGCCCTAAGCCAGATGATTCAATTCATGGAGAGGCTGCAAACTTTTTTTTTAAAAAAAAAAAGAAAAATGAACTCTCACACTGACTCCTGAGAAACAAGTCTGCACCATTTAGGATTCCTTGGTGGTAGTGGTGATGGTTTAGTCTCTAAATTGTGTCTGACTCTTGCAATCCCATGGACTGTAGCTCACCAGAATCCTCTGTCCATGGGATTTCCCAGGCAAGAATACTGGTTGCCACTTCCTTCTCCAGGGAATTTCCCCTAAGTAGGAATTGAACCTGCCATCTCCTGCATTGGGGCAGGCAAATTCTTAACCATTTGAGCCACCAGGGAAGCCCTTAGGACTCTTTCTCAAAGGTATTAAGAATAGATTGTTATACAAAAAAATCAATGTAGTTAGAAACCCTAATGCTATTAAATAGAATGCAAAGCTCATGAAGACAAAAGACTGAATCAAAAATTATACTGGGAATCTGAAGAATTTGAAATCTAAGCAAATCACAGGGCAGGAAAATCTGTTCTGTAAGTGAGAAAATTTCGAGTCTAAGAAAAGGTAAGAATTGCTTGAATAGATAGGTGTCATCTAGTAGGAATGCTATGCTAGATCCATCTACCATCTGATTATGTTGTGACTGGTACTAGCCTGCCATCTTCACCCAACAGTTTCTCAAGTAGGGCAGTGCTAAGAGTGCAGTGAGTAGAATCAGACAACTTATTGTCGAGGGTCAACTCTAACACGTATTTGGCTATGTGATTTGGAACATGTCACTTAAAATTCATGACCCTAGTTTCTTCACATGTAAAATAACAATTATTCTGCCAACTTTGTGGGATTGTTTAGACTTTAGAGATTAAATAAGATACCATGGACCAGTTCCTTGAACATAGTACTTGCTCACAGAATGTCAATATTTTTTCTAGTTGTCTGATGGATTTGGTATTCAGTGGGTTTATAATATATGTTCAACTTGACTTCTGCACTTTTTCCTCAAAGGAAGTTTCACTCTTTTCCCTCATCATCTCCACATTTTTGAGAATAGGATCGCATTTTATATTATGATATTGAAGTAGGAGAGTCAATTCTTGCATAGATTAGTTGATTTCAAAGACAATTGCCTAATTATTGATTGAATGTTTGATTGATCAATCCATGCATTCATTCGTTCATTTAACTTGCAACTCCAAATTCAGGGTGGTCCCTTTGCTAACTAGGAGGACCTTATTAACCAGATGAATCAGATGATTTCATCACATACAAAGGATCTTTGTAGGCATGGAAATAAAGAATACTGAGTCATTTTAAGAAGTCACTTTGAAAATGACTTTTCAACATAGAAGAACTGAGCTTGTTAAAGCAAATTATATTTCAAAGTTTTATTTGCAAGGTTATTTATTGCTGTGTGGAATCTCAATCCTGTGGCTAGGGTCAAGGAAAATGAGGACACAGGTGTCTGCCTATTTGCACAGGCATTAAAGAGTCTTGTAAAATGAGCTTCGGCCTTTTGAGTTACTGTCTTTTCCTTTATAATAATAATCTCTTCAATTTTACAAGGTCTATATTATTTTTAGGTAAGAAAACACTGGAGAGTTCATGTTTTATTGTTCCTTGCAGTTATATAAATTATATTTGGCCAAAACAAATGTAATTCCTACTGTGTGAACTGGGAATCCAAAATGTTGATTTTCCTCAAGTTATAAACAATGTGAAGATATGTTATACTGGGTCACAATTTTCCAGAACAGAGCAAAATATATAACTCAGTTTTAATAACAAAACTGCATATATCATTAAAGTTTCCTACTCCACACAGAACAGATTATATTACTTTGCCCAGCAAGAGACATCCTTTGTGTAGACCACAATTTCTAAAATACCATTTGATTGAATGGAAAACATTTTAGCCATTTGTTAGTTTAAAAAAAATGTAATGGTTAAATGCTCATGGAAATTCTGCTTTGTATTTGCTGGGTAAATATTACATTTCTTCTCACTAAATTTGAATGCCATGGATTTTGTAAACACCAAGGTCTGGGGGACAACTGTTATGAGCTTTTTCCCACTATTACATGACTCTTCACATTTTTAGCATCTTAGAAGCAGATGTCTTCTTCTTTGTAACACCAAAGAACCTTATTTATACATGTATTATATCAACTTCAAGTTGCATTGTAAGTGTTTACTTACAAGCTTTCTTTTCCAAATAGACTTGTAACTTAACAAGGCAAGGTCAAGACTGCATTATCTTTGTATTCTTGGGCCCTGGTCAAATGCTTCCTACAGAGCTGGAGCACTGAAAATTTGCTTAATGAAGAAGTACTGAAAAAAAAAAAAAAAACTACCACCAAATCATCAATTTACCCACTCACCCATTCTCAGAATTATTCCAAAACCTAGGACATTAGTTACTGTAACTACTTTCACAACACTGAAGAAAGCAAGGAAAGATTATTTTCTTCATTAAAAAGTATGGGATTAGCTAGTCTAGCCTCCTTGTTCTTTATTAACAAAATAATATGGGATTAGCTAGTTTAGCTTTCTAACTTCACAAATGGGAATTTGGGAATCTGGAAAACGAAAGCTTCTTTACTTTTGCTAATGTCACAAAAGTGGAGGCAAAATTGATCCTAATTGTGTTCATCATGTATTGTTTGTTTGGTACAAAAGCAATTAATGCTAAACGTCCTGAAATGTTCAAAAATATATAAAGAGCCAACAAGTATTTGAAACAATATTTAACAGTAGAAGTTGTTAGAGAAATGCAAATTCAAAACACAATAAGATACCATCACACATCTATTAAGATGGAGAACAAAATGAAAAAAAAAAAAAAAAGAAAGAAAGTACAAGTGTTGGCAAAGGTGTGGAGCAATCTGATCCCTTGTGTATTATTGGTGGGACTGTGCAATGGTACGTCTGGTATGGAAAGCAGTATGGTGGTTCCTTAAATAATTAAAAATTTAAGGATCCCTCAATCTCACTTGCAGGTTGATATCCAAAACAATTGAAAGCAGAGTCTTGAAGAGATACTAGTGCACCCACGTTCATGAATGTATTAGTCAGAAAAGCCAATAGGTGGAAGCAACCCAAATGTCCACTGTGGATGGCCAAATAAAACGTGGTCTATACATACAATGGAATAATATTCATCCTTATAAAGGATGTCCTTGAAGACATCATGTAAGTGAAATTTGTCAGTCATAGAAAGAGAAGTACTGTACAAGTCCACTTCACTGATGTGTTTAAAATAGTCAAGCAGAAAGTATCAATAAAATACTGGCTACCAGAGTCTGGGGAGAGAGGGAAGTGAGGAGTTGCTGTTAAATGGGTATAGAGATTCAGTTTTGTAAAATGAATTAGTCAGGGTGATCTGTCGCACAACAAAGTGAATATTCTTAACATTTCTGACCTGTTCACATAAAAATATTTAAGATAGTAAATTTGATGTTTAGTTCAGTTCAGTCGCTCAGCCATGTCTGGTTGCTTTGCGACCCCATGAACCATGGCTCACCAGGCCTCCCTATCCATCACCAACTCCCGTAGTTTAACCAAACTCACGTCTATTGAGTCAGTGATGCCATCCAACCATCTCATCCTCTGTTGTCCCCTTTTCCTGCCCTCAATCCTTCCCAGCATCAGGGTCTTTTCAAATGAGTCAGCTTTTCACATCAGGTGGCCAAAGTATTGGAATTTCAGCTTCAACATCAGTCCTTCCAATGAACACGCAGGACTGATCTCCTTTACGATGGACTGGTTGGATCTCCTTGCAGTCCAAGGGACTCTCAAGAGTCTTCTCCAACACCACAGTTCAAAAGCATCTATTCTTCAGTGCTCAGCCTTTTTCACTGTCCAACTCTCACATCCATACATGACTACTGGAAAAACCCTAGCTTTGACTAGATGGACCTTTGTTGGCAAAGTAATGTCTCTGTTTTCTAATATGCTGTCTAGGTTGGTCATAACTTTCCTTCCAAGAAGTAAGTGTCTTTTAATTTCATGGCTGCAGTCACCATCTGCAGTGATTTTGGAGCACCCCCCCCCCAAATTAAAGTCAGCCAGTTTTCACTGTTTCTGCGTCTATTTGCCATGAAGTGATGGGACCAGATGCCATGATCTTAGTTTTCTGAATGTTGAGCTTTAAGCCAACTTTTTCACTCTCCTCTTTCACTTTCATCAAGAGGCTCTTTAGTTTTTCTTCGCTTTCTTCCATAAGGGTGGTGTCATCTGCATATTTGAGGTTATTGATATTTCTCCCGGCAATGTTGATTCCAGCTTGTGCTTCTTCCAACCCAGCATTTCTCATGATGTACTCTGTATATAAGTTAAATAAGCAGGGTGACACTATACAGCCTTGACATACTCCTTTTCCTATTTGGAACCCATCTGTTGTTCCATGTCCAATTCTAACTCTTGTTTCCTGACTGCATACAAGTTTCTCAAGAGGCAGGTCAGGTGGTCTGATATTCCCATGTCTTTCAGAATTTTCCACAGTTTATTGTAATCCACACAGAGAAAGGCTTTGACACAGTCAAGAAAGCAGAAATAGATGTTTTTCTGAAACTCTCTTGCTTTTTCGATGATCCAGCAGATGTTGGCCATTTGATCTCTGGTTCCTCTGCCTTTTCTACAACCAGCTTGAACATTTGTAAGTTCACGGTTCATGTATTGCTGAAACCTGGCTTGGAGAATTTTGAGCATTACTTTTCTAGCATGTGAGATGAGTGCATTTATGTGTTAGTTTGAGCATTCTTTGGCATTGCCATTCTGCAGGATTAGAATGAAAATTGACCTTTTCCAGTCCTGTGGCCATTGCTGAGTTTTCCAAATTTGTTGGCATATTGAGTGCAGCACTTTTACAGCACCATCTTTCAGGATTTGAAATAGCTTAACTGGAATTCCATCACCTCCACTAGTTTTATACATAGTGATGCTTTCTAAGGCCCACTTGACTTCGCATTTCAGGATGTCTGGTTCTAGGTGAGTGATCACGATCACACCATTGTAATTATTTGGATCATGAAGATCTTTTTTGTACAGTTCTTCTGTGTATTCTTGCCACCTCTTCTTAATACCTTCTGCTTCTATTAGGCCCATACCATTTCTGTCCTTTATTGAGCCCATCTTTGCATAAAATGTTCCATTGGTAACTCTAATTTTATGTTACATGGATGTTTTTGGTCAAAATTAAAAATTTAAAAATACATAAAGAAGCATAATTTCAGTTCATTAATTTATTTTTATTTTGGCCACACCATGAAGCAAAATAAAGACACTGAACAAGAGAATGAACCCATGCTTCATCCTGACAGTGTAAGTGTGGAGTCTTAACCACTGAACTGCCAGGAAATTTCAGAAATAGATTTTTAAAATATCTTTAACAGCAGAGGAGTTATTGTGTTAACACATTTAGTTGTTTTCTTCTGTTATATTTATACGTTTAAAATAGTATTGTCTAAATGATATGGCACCATATTTTTATAACAAAATATGACAGAAATATTTTTAAAACTCTCTAAATACCATTTAAAAGGGTGAATAATATCTCTTTATGTAAATAAGCCACAATTTATTTAACGGTATCCTTCATTCATATTCTTTTGACATCTATTTGTTATTGTTCCATCACTAAGTCGTGTCCTACTCTTTTTGACCATATGGACTGCAGCACAACAGGCCTCCCTGTCCACCACTATCTCCCAGAGTTTGCACAAACTCATGTCTGTTGAGTCCATTTCATGTCTGTAAATAATGCTTTATTTTCTATTTTTGTGCATTCCTTGTCTACATTTCTGATACTTTCCTTAGAGTCTCAGAAATACAATTAGTACCATGCACATTTTAAAATACTTGTTATTAGTTGTTAAAAATTTAGTACTGCCCCAATAGCTATGCTTGGAAGTAGGACATGAGTGCCTCTCTGCACTGAGTCTCCTCATCTTTCTCCTTTTTCACTATTTTTATTGTTATTATTGGGCTTCCCAAGAGGTGCTAGTGGAAAATAATCTGCCTGCCAATCCAGGAGACACAAGAGACATGGGTTCAATCCTTGAGTTCGAAGTACCCCTGGAGGAAGGCATGGCAACCCACTCCAGTATTCTTGCCTGGAGAATCCCATGGACAGAGTAGTCTGGCAGGCTTCAGTACATTAGCTCCCAAAGAGTCAGACATAACTGAAATGACTTAGCATGCATGCATTGTTATTATTATAATCATAATTATTTGATTTGAAAGGAACAGAATTACATTTCCTTGAAAATTGTTATAATTTAAACTACTTTTGAATCATTTGTATTTTTCCTTCTTGAATTATATTTTTACATTTTGAGATAAGCTCAGTGAGAGCTTTATTCATAAGGAAATGTAATTATTTGTCTGTCATATTTGATTGCAAATGTTTTTCCTAGTTGTACTTTTTTTGTATTTTAAATTTTGTCTTCTTCTAAGTACACAATTATTAATCTTTAGGGAAACCCATTTAATTCATTTTTATTTAAATTTCATAGTTTGATTATCTACTCTTTTTTCAGTTAGTTGATGATTATGATGTAGACAATGATTTCAGAGTTTAAGTAGATATTTTATAAAACTTTCAGTAATATTACTTGAAAAATCCTCCTAGAGTTTTGCATAGAACTGTAAAGTCTATATTCAAAAGTCAAGTTGTAATAACATCAGTAGTAATCATAATGACAAACAAAATTCTAGTTGCAACTCTTAAACTACCAGCTATCTGCCAGGTCTTGCATTTACCATTCACATTAAGTTAACACATATAGCAACTTTATGAGGCACATGCTATTTTTTAATTTATTTATTTGTAAATGGAAGATAATTGTTTTACAATACTGTATTTGTTTCTACCGTATATCAACATGAATCAGCTACAAGTATACATATGTCCCCTCTACCTTGAACCTCCTTCCCACCTCCTGTCCCCTAACCCCATCCCTCTAGGCTGTCACTGAACACCTGATTTGAGCTCCCTGCATCATACAGAAAATTTCCACTATCTAATTTTATATATGATAATGTACATGTTTCAGTGCTAACTCTCTCAATCCATCCAACACCCTCCTTCCCACACTGTGTCCACAAGTCTTTACAGAGACTCCAGTTGAGGCACAGAAAAGTTGCATAACTTGCTCATGATCTACCTAGCAGTAAGTTGATGCAACCATGCTTTGACCTCAGACCCACATAATTTCAGAACACTTGCCTCTAAAGATTACTAAACTGCGTCAAAAATCTTCATAAGATGAATTTGTCCCTTTTAAGGACTTATTAAAATTTACTTTACATTTCTAAGATACTTTTAATCTCTATTCTAAGTTAATATTCCACATTTTAAAATTATCTTTATTTTTTCAACATGGTTGCATTAATAATGGCTTAGAAAAACAGAATTGCAGTGTTCTGGTAGAGATGGTTTCTGCTAAAGGCTGGCATGCTGGAGGAAGAATGAAAGAGACCAGGGTCTCTACAGAAGATTTCAGAAGAGGCAGAACAGAAAATAAGATCAGAAACACTGTGTAGGGCTTTGAGGGACATGTAATGACTGTACATTTTGAGTAGAGGAGGCTGTGATCTGACTTTTATTTTAGAAGATCATGCTGATTTCTGAGTTGAAAAGAGACTAGAGCAGAACAAAGAAGGTAAGATGCTGGGGGATAGTGCCAAATCCCCTTGAGTCAGTAAGCTATGGCTATATAAGAAGCAGCTAAAAAATGCAATGGTTTGAAACAACAGCCTTGATCCACAAGGATCAGTGGGTGATCTAGGAGTTGGCTGACCTAAGCTGGGTTTGGCTTGACCACTCCATTCAAGCTGCGGGTCTGACTGTGATGGACATCTCCTTCAGGTGCTACTTGATGCTGTTCTGTACCCCCAGGTAAGAGTGTGCCAGTGAGTGTGTAGAAATGCTTCTTGATGTGGCACAAAGGCCAGAAGGAAAGCTCCACCAAGGCACTCTTGAAGGCATGCTTCAAGATCATGCCTTCTTGCTTGGAGGGCATACAATGGATCTCAAAGTCAAGGGATAAAAATGTAGACTTTTCTCATCAGAACCCCATGATAAAAGCGTGTACACAGAGAGAAATGAAGACCAGTGATTTCATATAATGTCATCAGTTGACTTGGGCTCTGAAAGGAATAGTGAAGAGGTAGGGAGTGATCAAGTTGTACACAGCTTGCGCAGATAAAGCTAACAGGACTTTTAAGTATAACAGACATGAGATCAAAGAGAAAAAGAGACCTTGAGGATGACATTACTTACCCATACCCAGAAGTATCTTTTTCTAGAATTTTACTTTAGAGTGATGTTTAGCTCACTTCTGCTCCATTTTTAGTATTTTGTATTTCAGTTATATATATATATATATATATGTGTGTGTGTGTGTGTGTGTGTGTGTGTGTGTATATGTATATATATATATATATATATATATATATATATGTAACCAGCATTCTTCTGCTGCTGCCTGCTCCACATAAAGCTTCAGTTTCTCCCCAGCAATGTTGAAACTATCCCTTCAGTCCACTAATAATGCCTCTCAACATAAAAAGAAGACTAAGTCTAGAAGACCTTCATTGCTTCTGATTAGTCATCAGCATTAAGACATCAGATCTACCGGGGTGTCTGTCCATTTCTTCTTCAATTGTTTTTTCCTTCCAAACATTTCTAAAGTCAAACTATATGATGAGCACATTCTTTAAGACAGTAGGAAATGTTTAGAGGATTTTCATCATGCACGGTTAACATTTTTTAAAGTTTTAGCATTTAAAGTAATGGGCTTCAGTTATTCAGAATATTTATCTATAATAAATAGTTCATTCCCCAGTGATGGTAAATAAATGAGGCATCACTCCACTGCACTTTTGTTGATTTATGATCGACACAGGGAGTGTGCTGCATTGAACAATGCAAAGAGTGTGCAGGTTCAGTTTGTTTTGTTGCTATGTGTACTGTTTAGTCCCAGGATACCTTGACCTGGAAAGAAGCCCTGCTGAGTGACAGGATTACATAATTCTACCTTCTTGGTAAACTGTCCTGTGCCTCAGAGCCCCCAGCTCAGATATCTATCAGGAGACATGCGGGTCTTGCATTGTACACTCTGGTTTAACCCTAAGCCAAGAACTTTCACAGAAGCCTGAGTCCTGGGCCTCCTCCCCAAGCAACCTCCACTGTCACAGAAGAAACCAGTTCCCACCTGTTACTGCAGCTCTTGTTGACAGGAAATGGGGTCCTCGCCCCTTTCAAAAGAAAGGCAGTGAAAAACTGTTCCCTCACAGGTGGAGTTTTCTGGCTCATGGAAGGATTAGAAATGAAATTAGCCATTGGAAATTTCATTCAGATCAGTCCAAACATTCCCAAGTACAACAAATACAGACCTTTCCTCGTTGGTAATCAAGTTCAATTTCTCTCCATGTCTTTTCTCCAAAGCAGACAGATGTGCACCCCTTATTAACTGTTCTTCATGGACCCAGTTGCTGCTTAGAGTCTAGAGAGATAGAACATTCCAGAATTAGCTCTGAGCCCTGACCTTGAAGGACTTGGTGATCTAGTCTGGAAGCCCAGAGTCCCCCACACAAACTGCTCCGTGAACTAGGCAGCCCATGATGGAGCAGCCAGCCCTGTGGGTCAGACAATAGGGAGTTCAGAGCCAACAACAGCGGCTAAGTGCATCGTGGAGCCAATTTCAGGAGAAATGGGAATGTGACAGAATAGCATAAATAAGATGCCTGATTTGGACATTTCAACCTCTGCTGTTTCCTTTCTTCCAACTTCAGTTTCCCTGTAACAGATCAAAACCACTTTGTAGCAGTAATCACTTTAAAATAAATTTTAAACTAATATGCCCCCACTTTAAAACAATATTCTTATTTTGGATGGATCTACCATCCATCCATCACCCTGACCCACTCCAGCAAAAGGATGCATAATCCATCACAGAGCTTTCTGCACATTGTTCCCCTGTTCAAACACATAAATGGCTTCCTACAACCAACATCAATCAGCCTTTCTTGGAGTTCCACAGTCTCCCCAGCACAGCCCTGCCTCACCCACCTATATGTGACTTACAGCCCAAGGGTTCATCCTTGAGAGCATCTTTGGTAACCTCACATTTTCTGCCATCCTGGATCTACCATCTGTGACCTAACGGGAGCACGGTATTTTAGAGAGCCAACAGTGTATCCAGTTTGACTGTTTTCCATGTATAAGTCTTTTCTTTTTAGTTGGATAACATCTTTCAGTAGAAGATGATGCAACATAATTTAAAGTGTTTTCCTTTTTCTTCCCTCAACCTACTACACATAATAAATATTTAATAAATCACTCATTGATTAGCTTTTATTTCTGTGGAACTAGAGCAAGGTGACCAGCATAGGAAAATTGCTGCCTGCAAGGCTATGGCTAGGAAAAGACAACAGAGGTTTCCAGGGGGCAAACTTTAAGGAGGCCTTTATTCTCAGGTGTGTCTTGCACTTATAGGACCCCAAGAGTGAGTGCCTTTCTTAAATTATGTGCTCTGGACTCCTCACTTGCCTCACTCTCAAAGCTACCCTGACTGGATTGTATTATGAAGTACTTTTGCACAGTCTCTCTCTTTTTTTTTTAATAAATTTATTTATTTAATTGGAGGCTAAATTCTTCACAATATTGTGGTGGTTTTTTGCCATAGATCAACAGGAATCAGCCACGGGAGTACATGTGTCCCACATCAGGAACCCCCCTCCCACCTCCCTCCCCATCCCATCCCTCTGGGTTGTCCCAGTGCACTAGCTTTGAGTGTCTTGTTTCATGCATCCAACTTGTACTGGTCATCGATTTCACTTGTGGTAATATACATGTTTCAATGCTATTCTCTCAAATCATCTCACCCTCACCTTCTCCCACAGAGTCCAAAAGTCTATTCTCTGTATCTGTGTCTCTTTTGCTGTCTTGCATATAGGGTCATTGTTACCATCTTTCTAAATTCCATATATGTGCATCAATATACTGTATTGGTGTTTTTCTTTCTGACTTACTTCACTCTGTATAATAGGCTCCAGTTTCATCCACCTCATTAGAACTGATTCAAATGTGTTCTTTTTCATAGCTGAGTAATATTCCATTTTGTCTATGTATCACAACTTTCTTATCCATTGGCCTGCCAATGGATATCTAGGTTGCTTCCATGTCCTGGCTATTGTAAACAGTGCTGCGATGAACATTGGATTACACATGTCTTTTTCAATTCTGGTTTCCTCAGTATGTATGCCCAGCAGTGGGATTGCCGGGTTGTATGGCAGTTCTATTTCCAGTTTTTTAAGGACTCTCCACACTGTTCTCCATAGTGGCTGTACTAGCTTGCATTCCCACCAACAGTGTAAGAGGGTTCTCTTTTCTCCACACCCTCTCCAGCATTTACTGTTTGTAGATTTTTTGATAGCAGCTCTTCTGACTGTTGTGAGACAGTACCTCATTGTAGTTTTGATCTGCATTTCTACAATCTGTCTTTATATAGTAAAAGTAGATACTGACTTTGTTTTTCCCTTGTAGCTTGTCATAAAGAGAACAAGCTATGTGTGTTTGCATACAAAGAGGTTAATGGCTTCCCTACAATAGCTGCAAAAATGTCATGGGAGGATGGTTTTGGTAAGAAGAGTCTCAGTGAATCATACCTACCTGATTCAGAGCTTAAATTTACTCTTCACCACCTGAGTCATCTTAATCTCTAAATATTATTTGACAGAATTGTAAGATAGTAAGAATGAGAAGAAAGATAAAAGGAGGAGAAGAAGAAGAGAAGACAAAGGGAGAAAAATCATAAAGATTTAATGGGAACTGGTTGGAAATAAATATGTTAAAAACACAAAGCCCTATTTAAATGCAACATATTTTTACTTCTTGGGCTGATAATCATCTTGGTTTGCTTTTATGAGTGTGATTGTAATTCACAGAAATTGTTAGAATATAGAATTCCATCTCTGCATATTTCTAAATGTACATATGCATCCGTGCTTGTTAAGTTGCTTCAGTCGTGCCTGACACTTTGCGACCCCCATGGTCTGTAGCCCTCCAGGCTCCTCTGTCCATGGGATTCTCCAGACAAGAGTACTGGAGAGGGTTGCCACTTCCTCCTCCAGGGGATCTTCCCAACCCAGGGACTGAACCCAGGTCTGCTGCATTTCATATACATCACTTTAAAGTTCCTGCACATGCATGTCTCTTACCCCTGTAATGCTAGTAAGAGATTGATTCATTCTGAGTTTTTCCAGCCAATATGGAAAGAGAAATATTGAAAATATTTTTGGAGTCAAGGTTATATGCACTTTCAAGGTGGAAAATATGGAAGTTCGTATATCTTTATATCATTAACAGAAAGCTGAGGACTCAGGAGGTACAGCAGGTATGAGGACAAAAGGATCCATTCAAGTTTGAATTCCTCTGGTAAAAAAGAAAGCATTTTAAAATTAAGAAGACCATTTCCTAATAATTAATACCCATGAATGTGTGCTAAGTAGCTTCAGTTGTGTCCAACTCTTTGTGACCTTATGGACTGTAGCGCACTGTCCATGGGATTCTCCAGACAAGAACATTGGAGTGGGTTGCCATGCCCTCCTCCAGGGAATCTTCCTGACCCAGGGATCGAAACTGACTCTTACATCTCTTGCATTGACAGACAGGTTCTTTACCACTAGTGCCACATGGGAAGCCCCAAATTTATATTCAGATATGAAATATGTACCACATATGCCTTGATACAAAGCACTTAAGTATTTTCTGAAAGCATTTCATTTAAATATTACAAGCATGCTTGTAATGATGAACTGGGTAAATTTAGTAAAGCAGTCTCCCAATTGAGGCCATTTCTATCATTAGACATGATGTTTCCATGACTTACTCTGGCAAGGGCAGACTTGCATTGACTCAATGAATACATATATGCCTCACTCTAAAGCACAAGTGATCTTACCTTAAGTAACTAGGCAATTGTGACTGTCTAGACCTAATCCAAAGGATAGTGCATGAGACTAACATGAATAAAACTGTAAAATATTTATTTCTGGGCAGCGTATTCAACTACCTATGTTACCAAATCAGGGGGCTTCTTAGGGTGATATGAACTATTAGCAGTCATGCTAGCATCTGGAAATAAATGTTTTTACCTCTTCATTGTGAGTAGTAAATGAATTCATTTACCCAAACCTAACTTTAAAAAAAAAAGGGTTCATTTTGCATCTTTGTTGTGTTGATAATTCTTTTGCTTGAGTCCCCTGAAAATTTTTACAAATGCTGAATTCTGAATGAAAGGAGAGAGTTTTCAACATTATTCTAAGGGAAGTGGCCTCTAAATATGATTTTAAGGAGAAAAAAAATGAACCAATGAAAAGGTCTACTATTAATAGTCCATTAATAATTTAATATTTAGGACAAGTAAGCAAAGCCAGATGTTAACTGAAATGTCTCCCTGTCGGGTCAGAGACTGAATATTCCCCTCCAGCCTTGTGCCCAGGAGCCAGAACCTGGGCCAAAGACCAAGTCACACAGCTTTCACTGCCCAATCAGAGTTCATTTAATATATGAAAGCAACATGAAACTAAAGACATGTTTTAAAAAAAACAAACTCTTTGTACACACACATGCACACACAGACACACAGGGACAAAAAAGCCTAGTATTAACAACCTCAAATTCTCTTGTATTAATAGCCCAATTCTATTGGTAGCCCACCAAACTGATGGCTTAAACCCTTCCAGGACTTATCTAAGCGTCTGGGGAGCCTGATTTACTTCTGAATGGTCCATTCATCCTTTGAACGTTTACTCTGTAGCCCGTACAGTTATAACCTAAGCTGGATTTCATACATGAAAACTGACCTCCAGCACCCACGGCTTTTGCCAAGTCCCAGTGAAGGCTCTTGGAATAATTTAAAGTTTGCCATAGTGACAAGTTTAAGATTCAATTATTGAGCGTAGTAAATTTATTTTTACTGTGTTTGTAAAATGGCTTTCACCCAACTCATTTCACTCCCCTTCACAGCCAAAAGGCCTAAGATAGCAACGGTCCATCCTCACAGATCAGGGCTGCTCGCACTTCGTTGTTTAACGCCACGTCAAACAGAAGGATTTCTATGGGACTCAGATGGAGACGTTGCTCTTTTGCCTTAGTTTGGGCAAAAAAAAAATTGATTTCCTTCAGATAGCTGTAATGGGTGGTGAGGACGGCAAAGAGCAGCCAGGCCCAGCTCAAGGCAAATGCCAAAAGTTTCCCAGAAGGATAAATCTTGTTTCCTGCCTTACTTCACAGAATTAAGCCTTAAACAAGTCATGTTCTGTGGCTTGGATGCTGTGTTTATATCAGCTTCGGTTCCCTGGCTCACGGCTGGGAACATTGTATTGCTCTGTAACCCAGGATGGTTTTCCTGAAGCAAGAAATCACTATCCTGGGATCTTTATCTCCCATGCTATTTTATTTGTTCTATTAATATGAGCAAACGAGCTCTGAATGGTAAGTGGATCATGGCAGACAGTTACACTGACCAGGTGCAGCCTGCAAAGCCAATGATTTAGCACTCTGCTTTGGTAAACGTCTTTCCCAGAGTTGTATGAAAGATGCCTCTTCATAAAGGATTTTGTTTTGGAAAATAATAACGGCACCTCATCTGTGCATGGCCCATTCTCAGTAGATTCAGGAGGAAAATCTTTTCTGTGGAGTTCAGGGTAGGCTGAGAACTTGTGTTCTCTCAGTGTCTTAAATGAAACCAAATCCTCTGGGGATTGCATTCGTTTATGGTTAGTAACAGGCGACTTCCTGTTTCGAAGCAAAATGGGCTTGAAGAGGCTTATAAAAAAGACTCAAAAGGTTTCTTGGACATCAAATGACTCTAGTAAAACATTTTGATGAGTTAAGTGTAAATGCATCAGCAGCATACGGATTAAATTCCCTTCTAAATAAACATTAACGGAGAACATGTTTGGCAGAATGCATTTCGAGTTTTGCAAAACTGAAAACATTTGAAAAAGGAGTGTGAGATATTTGATGAACTCAGAAAGCAGCCGAATTGCCCATCCTGTACTTGAATATTTTCTTTGGATGTTCTGCAGATGTCAAATAAATTAGGATGCAGATATTAAAACCAACGACTGCTGCAGAAGTGATCAGCTGCCCTCCGGTTAGAAGGGTGTTTCTGCGGATACCCAGTCCACGTATGTGTACATAAAGAGAGCCCCGGGGGACCTGTAACCCTTTCCTCAGTTGCAGGCATCCTCTCTTTTTGGGATTCAACTCTGCAAGACCTTCTGTTATTCACAGTTCTTGCATCTGTTTTTCTGCCTTTGAGATGTTTTGAGCCCCACAGGGGATTCCTGCCTTGCTAAAGATCAGCCATGAAGCCTCCGGTGCCACCAGGCAGGCACCAGCCTGGGGCTTCCTTGGGCCAAGACCGTTTATCCAGCAGACACTGCTCTCATCAAGGTTCTCATTGTCTCTTGCCATCTTTTTTTTTTTTTTCCTGACACACAAAATTGATCGATCCTTTGGCATGGCAGAGGTGACAATGAGGAACGAAAAGACTGAATCTAAGATACAGTTTGAACAGAGCTTCAACTGGACTTGGTAACTAGCTATAGAAAGATAAAACTTCAATGTCAACTTTTAGAATTGAATTTCAGGGATTTCTTCCATGGTGAAATCACTGAATGAAAAAACTGTCTTTAGGAATTTCCTGGAATATGAAGTCTTACGGAGAAGGGGAAATACATGATTGGCATATTTTTTATAAAGTAGGTGGCCCAGAGTTGCACATCAGCAGATCAAAGGAGAAATCTCACATATGTGAATGCCACTACCTTGCAG
Organism: Antilocapra americana; assembly: GCA_007570785.1. Lineage (NCBI taxonomy): Eukaryota > Metazoa > Chordata > Mammalia > Artiodactyla > Antilocapridae > Antilocapra > Antilocapra americana. The sequence goes on from ML660778.1 coordinate 1,513,872, forward strand.
TCTGTAACCACACTGATCTACGATATATGCAGAAAGTAGATACTAAGAAAATTAATAGGCAAATAGATAGCAGATATTTTGCTTAAATACTTTAAAAACTAAAACTCTAGTCCAGTGTGTTTTAGTGAATGATGATGTATTTATAGGTAACTGACATCCCACTTTTATAAAAAATTATGCAAAAAGTTAAAATGCTGTTAATTAAAAAATATTTAAAGCCTGGACAAGGAGTACTCACATCTTTTTTTGAGTTTATTCAGCAGTCTGCCTTCCCACCATCTTTATACATTCATTAAATGGTTTTCCACTAGGGCCAGGATGAGGCTGAAACTGCTGGCCTCAGTCCTCTCTACTTTCAATTTACTCTACATATGGTTGCCAGAGTTTTCTTTCAAAAGGACTCGTCCTGTCATTCACCTGTTCAATAATCTTTGATGCCTACCAGGTGTCTCCAGAATAAAGTCCAAATTCCTTAACTTGGTGTTCAAGCTCTTCTGGTCTGGCCTTCATTCACCTTTCAGTTCATATCCCCCACCTCATAATCCAGTCACCCCAGACAAATTCCTTGTTCCCAGATTCCACATGTTCATATGCTCTCCTCATACTTGTTACTTCTCAACATTTTGCACACTGGTAAATATTTACTACTAAATTTTTTGTTGAAACAGTTTTCCCATTCAGCTGTCAGTACATGTGGGTGATGGCTGTGTCTCTTCTGTGTGTTGTCTATCCATCCCTGGGTCGAACAGAGCACTTAGAACATAGTAGGTGCCTGATGGTATCTATAAACTTATGGTCACTTGTCTATGTTTTGTACATACTGACTGCATATTTCTATTACAGCACTTGCTGAATTCCATGTCTGTCTAACTGATCTTCCTATTGCTAGTCTTTGAGCTCAGTAGGCAGAGGATCTGACTTAATTTATTTCTTTATCCTTGACTCCAGGGGTAAGTGTTTAGCACAACCCAGGTACTCCATTTGTTCTTTGCTTAGTCACTCAGTTATGTCCAACTCTTTGAAATCTCAAGGATTGCAGTGCGCCAGGCTTCCTTGTCCTTCACTATTTCCTGGAGCTTGCTCAAACTGATGTCCATTGAGTCAGGAATGCCATTCAACCATCTCATCCTCTGTCACCACACTTCTCTTCCTGCCCTCAATCTTTCCCAGCATCAGGGTCTTTTCCAATGAGTCAGTTCTTCACATCAGGTGGCCAAAGAATTGGAGCTTCAGCTTCAGCATTGATATTCAATAAATATTTCCTAAATTTAAGGGAAGAGCATGTGTTGCACTAAGATTTTCTAGAAAATCAATTCTTAAGGTAAACTTATAGACCTCATGGTGTTTTGAGATGCGGCTTCCTCTCTTGCATACATGGTCATGTCCTTGGGAAGGTGAGCTACAGCCCACAAGCCAAATCTGTGCCACAACCTGTTTTTGCAAATAGCTTTATTGGGCCATTCATTCTCATGTTTCCTGTCTGCTTTCAATCTACAATAACAAAGAGCTGAGTAATTGCAGAGGTTGGTTATTCTTAAAACTTAAAATATTTACTATTTAGCTGTTTATAGATAAACTTTGCTGATCAGTGTTTTAGAGGATATACATAAATAAGAATAATAATAGTATCTGCTACATAAAATGGTTATGAGGAGTAAATGAGGTAACATCTGTAACATGCTCATCATATTCTTTAGTACATTGTCTAGTAAAGGTTAGGTATTGTTATCATTATCATAATATTGTAATTATTTTCCAACAGTCAAAAATATGAAATAGCAAGTCAGCACAAATTTAATACAGACTATGCTAGAGGGAGACACAAGATGAGAGGAGCATAACTAACAGCGTGGCTTTGAGGGAGGAATAAATTACAAAACAGATAAAGTACTTACAGAAATGCCATTGAATATTTACTACGATTATTTTATTCTCATGTCCATTTTACAGATGACGAATGTAATGTGTCAAAGGCTTGTTCATTTGTCTGAGAATACCAAGGTATTAATAAAAGTGACAGGACTGTGATCACAAACCAGAGTTTGAAAGGACTGTTACATATGATAAGGAATTAAAAGGAGTCTACTCACTGTCATAAATGACCGATCAGGCCAGGACAACTTTCAAAAAGAAATCACCAAAAATCCTATAACCTGAAAAAAGTGGGGATCTTTAGAGTAAGTGTTAATATAGAAATGGACCTCCTGACCAATAAGCATATAAAGAGGTGATCAATGTCATTAGTGATTAGGGGAATGCTAATCAAGACCTCATGAGGTATCATTTAACAAGCAGATAAATTCTTCAATTGGTACATTTTTTAAAAATATGACATTTCTAAGTGTTTGAAAGAATGAATCAATAGTATTTTCTTAACTTTGCTGATGGGACTATAAAATTGCCACACCCACTTTGGAAAACAGCTTTGCATTTCCCTCTAAATAAATATGTACCTTCATATATCTTATCACTCAACAAACGAAATCTTAAATGTGCACCCATCAACATTCTTGCACAGTACGAAGGTGATGTGTACTTGGATGCTCACAGAAACTTGATTTTTAATAGTGAAAGCCTGGCTACCCATCAACATTAGAATTAACAAAGCATGACAAAGCCCTTTTCTACAATAGTCCAAAAAGGTGAACATGATGAAATACAATAGAAATTCACATTGGTAATATAATACTAAATAAAAACCAAAAGAAATCAATGCATATTCCACATAGTATTACATGATACATTTATTCTTTTTTTTAATAATTTTTTGTTGAAGTATAGTTAATTCACAGTGTTTTTTATGTTGAGGTATGCAGCAAAGTAATTATACATACACATATATGCTAATAATATTATATATTCATTCTTTATCAGATTCTTTTCCATTGTAGATTATTGCAAGATACTGACTCTAGTTACCTGTGCTACACAGTAGGTTCTTATTGTTTATCTATTTTATGTATAGTGACACAGTTGTTTAAAGTTAAAATTATTAAACTAAGTAAATATTTTTAAAGAATATATAGAGATGCCATAAAAATAGAGCAAGGAAATGATGAACACAGGATTTAGGACAATTTCGTAATGTGTAGAGGAAAAGTCTAAAACACTCATTTGACATATGTTTGGCAAATATGTTGACTCATTTATTCCTTTATTCATTCAACAAATAATATTGAACATATAGTAACTGCTATTAATTTATAAAAAATGATCAAGTACATATTTGGTGCAAAGCACTATGATAAATGCATGACAGAATAGTGGAAAAGACAGACATAACTCTTGCTTTCAAAGAGCTTGCACTCTAAAAGAAGAGTCCTAGAGATAAGATTTTGGATCTCTTTCCATCTGGGCTTCCCTTGTGGCTCAGCTTGTAAAGAATCTGCCTGCAGTGTGGGAGACCTGCTTTCAATACCTAGGCTGGTAAGATCCTCTGGAGAATGGAAAGGCTACCCACTCCAGTATTCTGGCCAGGAGAATTCCATGGACTGTATAGTCCATGGGGTCACAGTCAAACACAACTGAGTGACCTTCACTTTCACTTTCCATCTAAATTGGAATGATGACTTATTCATGGAGATGGAAAAGAAGAGCCTTCCAGAATTTCTTCCTATGAAAGTGAAAGTCATTCAGTCATGTCTGACTCTTTGTGACCCCATGGACTATACAGTCCATGGAATTCTCCAAGCCAGAATACTGGAGTGGGTAGCCTTTCCCTTCCCCAGGGGATCTTCCCAACTCAGGGAACTTATAAATTGAGAAAGACTATCTGCAATGCAAGTTCAAGTTGTCAGTAAATGATAATAAATTCATAGACATCTGAATGTAGGAAGCCCAACCAACACTCAGAATATATATATACCCCAGAGAGGAAGAAAATAGAAAAATACATAGAAACACCAGTCACCACCCTGCATCACTTACACATGACTCTTCTTCTTGCATCAGAAAATTATTTTAATTGATGAATTCATTTAATTAATACTTCTTGGATCCCCACTGCATATGAGTCACTTGTGCTTGATTCGGTCCTAAATAACCTTTACTTAAAATTCACTACATGCCCAGCAGCAATGACTAGAGAAGAGATTTGTTCTCAAATGCTGCAGAACTGTGGGCTCATATGAAACACTACAGTTGGCACAGTCGACACACAACATTTTCCTAATGACTCATGACGGTGACAGGTTTTCACAAAGCATGATTCCTTGAAATTTATTTGGGGAGTTACTGATGGCTGCATTTTAGGAGCTCAGAAAGCTAACTCTAGTTAATGAAAAGGTCGGAGCTGCTTCGTCTGACATTAAAGACCCAGGAACTACCCAGGGAGCAGGCATCCTCATATTTTCCTGGGTATGACTCAGATCCCTCTGCAGTTGTTTCTCACAGTTCTTCCTTCAAACTTCCTTCCTTACATTCATCCTTTTGGTCTCACTAGCCAAGGGTCTCTTTCTCACCAGGTTTAAAGGCAATATTCATGGCTTTGATTTTGCTTCATTATGTTTTTCGTGATCAACCAAAGGCTGAAAGGAACCAGATAGTGCATCTTCCAGTGATCTGTTCCCTAGGACCTACAAAGCAAAACAGATAAACTGGTTTTCAAAGGTCATTCTTTATTGACAAGACAGATAAACTGGTTTCCTGAGGCCATGCTCCGCTTGAGAAACTGTATCAAAATCAGAAGTGCTGATTCAAGTCTCCGTTTAACCTGAGCCTCCCCCTGGAGAACAGACTCAGGAAATTGTCTGCACTGTCCAGGATGCTGCCCTAGAGAAAGACTACCTGAGGTTTGTTGATTAGTAAGTGGACCTACTCAGTGAGAATTTTTTAGGCCATCTTTCAATCAGCTGTCAGCACATCCAACAGGAAGCAATCTGAACTAGACTTTGGTTATAAGAATGGATGTTCCACAGAAACCCCTTGAGGGGGGGTTTCTATCAGACAAGGAAAATTAATGCCCCTCTGTTGGGGAGAGCCAAGCTTTGTTGGTCCACACTGTGCAAGAAGCAGTTTATTTGTTTTGCGGGTGTTTTTCTCCTCTGTAAACATGATCTGAGGCCAAGTGATTGGTAAATGCTTTATAAACTGGAAATATAAACACAGACATTCTCTTCCAAAAATGGATCTTTAGGACTTCCCTAGGGAACTTGTTCTTGCTGTTTGTTCTGAATTCTGAACTAGCATTAGTGAAAACGTTACACCTCTAAAATGTGTAGTGTTAATCCCAACATCAAAGAGCAAAAATGTTGGAAATGTTTTGAGGTGCCCTTTAGATTCCCAGGGATTAGTGGTGAAGAATCTGCCTGCCTTGCAGGAGATGTGGGTTCGATCCCTGCATTGGGAAGATCCCCTGGAGAAGGGCATGGCAATCCATTCCGGTATTCTTGCCTGGAAAATTCCATGGACAGAGGAGCCTGGTGGGCTAAAGTCCATGGGGTCGCAAAAAGTTGGACATGGCTCATTGAAGAAAGTTATCACTTTTTTTCTCTAAAACTGGACATGGATTATTTTTAAAAGTTATTTTTGTAAAGCCGAGAAATATTAATGAGGCATCTAAGCATTGAGTGGATTGAATTCTTTACCAACTTTGCACTTCCAGATTGATGGTTCTTCAATCGCCGACTTACAAAGGGCTGGCCTAGAGAATGACTGTGGTACATCTAGCGTCAGCTAAAAGGCCTTCTCTCTTTTCTCCTCAAGTGGCATTATTCAGCTGAATAAGAATATTACAATATTCAAATGGTCTGGAAGAATAACAGTATGTTTAAGGAAATCTCTTAGCATATGCTATCAAGGGAATGTACTCAAGTGTTCAGAAATAGTTGCCCCTTATACACCTTCCTTCTGGAAGATGCAGAGCTAGGCATCTATGGTGTCTTTTGTAAACACTACCCTGTTTGGAGGTCTCCTGGGGTTTTCCTAGAGGGTCGTATTTATTGAAAATGCCTACGTTTCTACATTTGGTTTATAAAACACATACCTTGTCAATTGGCTATGAATCATATAAACATAATAGGGAACCTAAAAGAACAGGCACAGCATCTTGGTTTTTTGCACTAAAAGTTTTTGCACTAAAGTCAATTGTTATTTAACTGCAGGCATGACCCAACTGAATTTTACATTTACTTAATCTGATGCCATGAGAAATATATGCTGTTCCATTTATAATCCCTACTCCCTGAATTCCCTCCCAACTCCAGTCAACACAATAGAACTATAGAAAATCAAAATGGAGAAGAAAGACTGGACTCTAGTCTTATTCAACAAACAGCAACAACAAAGTTACTTCAGTTGTGTCCAACTCTTTGTGACCCTATGAACCATAGCCCACCAGAATCCTCTGTTCATGGGATTCTCAAGTAAGAATACTGAGTGCCATTGCCTCCTCCAGGGGATCTCCCTGGCTCAGGGATTAAATCCACATCTCGTGTGTCTTCTGCATTGGCAGGTGGGTTCTTTACCACTAGGGTCACATGGGACGCCTACCAATTCAACAAGGAACCATCAACTAAATTTTTCCCCACCATCGTGACTCTTGTACAAAGACTGGGAAATGCTTCCACTTTTCTTGCAGACATCAGTGTCAAATACAGTCTTCCTCTCCTGCTTACTCTCTGTGTTCTTCTTCCCTGACTTCAACCCCACATTGATGATTCCTACCACCCACCCATTGGTTCCTGGCTTCCTTAAATCCTCTGGCTCTTAACCACAGCCTATTTTAGCAAACCTCAAGCATGGCCATCTTTTGACTTTCATCATTAAGTAAACATATACCTACATGTAATAAACCATACAACCAAACCCCCACTCTTAATTATCTATATTTTCCAGTCTGAACACTTGCAGTCTAGCAAGAGTCCTTGATTTCTCTCAAATCTTCTTGATCACTTGCTTGTCTCCATCTCACACAAGAATCTACAAGCAAGCAATGATTCCAACTTCACACAGATTCCAACCTCTGTACCTTAGCTCAAATGGACTGACCACATGATCACTATTTACTCAAATCCTAGACATGTTCAAAGTCAATTTAAAAGTCATTGCCTCATGAAGCTACCTCTGACATCATGCTGCCAGGTTATCCTTGCCTTCCCTCAACTTCTCAAGTACTAACGCTTTTTGCAATTTGTAGCACTCCTCCTCAGCATAAGTTTATCCCTTCACTTGACTGTTTGGAAATAAAGGTTGATTTTGTTCATAGTAGAAGCAAAGAGTACTTATCAAAACGTGTTGTATAGAGTAGGTATTCATTGAATATTTTTTCTAATAATATATCTATTATTATTAATCACTACAGATCTAGATTATTTAAACTTTCTTAAAAATAAATGTGTTTTTTTTTTAAAATCCAGCTAGAAAAAGGGAAATAATATTAAATAGGCTTAAATTTTGTTCAAATATGTCCCTGGACCTTGATTACTTTGTTTTCACTGCAGACAGTAACAAGATTATTAAATGACCTGACATATAAAATCCTAGTGGATAAAAATGTATTTCACCTCCTTCAGGTCTTTGTTCAAATGACATTCTCATTGAGGTCTATTTTGACCACCTTATTTAAAATCATAGCCCATCCCAAAGTAGATACTGATTTGCTTTCTGTGCTTTATTCATTTTCCAGAGCAGTTATCATTTCCTAACATATTATATAATTTACTTTACTATTTTATTTAACATTTATTTTTCTTCATTAAATAATAGGCTTAACAAAGACATGTTGTCTGCTCTGTTCAACTGCTGTATCTGTAGCCCTAGAATAGTGCCCAGCACATAGTAGCTGCTTAGTAACCATTTGTCATTGTCAATAATATTGTGGTCAGTGGCATACCTTTTGTATTAGAGACAGAAGATCACTTTTCACACTCATTTCCTCTGCATGAAAAAATTATTTTTATGTATAGCCAGATCATAGGGAAGAAATGGCAACCCACTCCAGTATTCTTGCCTGGGAAATCTCATGGAGAGAGGAGCCTGGTGGGCTACATACAGTCCATTGGGTTGCAGAGTCAGACACAACCTAGCAACTAAATAGCAACAGCAGCAATAAGACAAATAATAAAAAAGTACTCAGAAATGCCAGTGACAAATTTTATTCATGTTCATAATCATATTCATAAAGTTAATAATATAGTTCAAAAAAGAAAAATGCAACTATTTGCATAATAATTATTAAATCTATCCAACCATTTGCATTTTGATTCTTTGATTATAGCCTTAAAATAATTTGTGTAAACAATTATTCAGTAACTGAATTTTAACAAAAACGATCTCAAAAAGCACAATAACTATGTCATGCCACTGATGTGACATTTTATTTTACTGATTAATTCTTTAGTTCTGCAAGAATTAACCATTTTAAGGGACAAATTTTAGTATGAGTTGTTCAAATTCAATACACCACTCACACCAATGGATAGATCAACTAGACAGAAAAGTAACAAGGAAATTCAAACTTTAAATGAAACAATAGACCAACTAGACCTAATTGATATCTATAGGTCATTCCACCCCAAAACAAGGAATTTCACCTTTTTCTCAAGTGCACACGGGACCTTCTCCAGGATAGATCACATCCTGGGCCATAAATCTAACCTTGATAAATTCAAAAATATTGAAATCATCCCAAGCATCTTTTCTGACCACAATGCAGTGAGATTAGATATCAACTACAGGAGAAAACCTCTCAAAACTTCCAACATATGGAGGCTCAACAACACACTGCTGAATAACCAACAAATCGCAGAAGAAATTAAAAATGAAATTCAGTTATGCATGGAAACGAATGAAAATGAAAACACAACAGCTCAAAACCTATGGGACACTGTGAAAGCAATGCTAAGGGGAAAGTTCATAGCAATACAGGCTCACCTCAGGAAACAAGAGAAAAATCAAATAAATGACCTTACTATACACCTAAAGCAACTAGAAAGGGAAGAGATGCAGAAGCCCAGGTCTAGTAGAAGGAAAGAAATCTTAAAGATCAGGGCAGAAATTAATGCAAAGGAATCAAAAGTGACCATAGCAAAAATCAACCAAGCCAAAAGCTGGTTCTTTGAGAAGATAAATAAAATTGACAAACCATTAGCCAGACTCATCAAGAAACAAAGGGAGAAGAACCAAATCAACAAAAAGAAATGAAAACGGAGAGATCACAACAGAAAACACAGAAATACAAAGGATCATAAGAGACTATTATCAGCAACTATATGCAAATAAACTGGACAATTTGGATGAAATGGACAAATTCCTAGAAAAGTACAACTTTCCAAGACTAAACCAGGAAGAGATAGATAATATTAATAGACCCATCACAAGCACGGAAATTGAAACCGTAATCAGAAATCTTCCAAAAAACAAAAGCCCAGGACCAGATGGCTTCACAGCTGAATTCTACCAAAAATTTAGAGAAGAGCTAACACCTATTCTACTCAAACTCTTCCAGAAAATTGCAGACGAAGGTAAACTTCCAAACTCATTCTATGAGGCCTCCATCACCCTAATTCCAAAACCTGGCAAAGATGCCACAAAAAAAGAAAACTACAGGCCAATATCACTGATGAACTTAGACGCAAAAATCCTCAACAAAATTCTAGCAAATAGAATCCAACAACACATCAAATTCAGTAAAATATTTATGAATGAACCAAAATGTGAACTTACCAAATGAGGAGATAATACCTCACCTTGTAATCTGCACTCCAAGTCAAATTTTTAAAATAAATAAAACTTGGAGTTACAGAAATCATTCAGATTCTGTTTCTGTGTCTTAAAAAAATCATGATATCATCATTGCTTTTTCTCAAATCCTCCTGTTAAACACAAAAATGTTTATTAACACAGAGTGAGGACAAAAATGAGCAACAATTCTGTACCATTGAATTCTCAATGCCATTAAGCATATATTTTCAAAATAGACATGTAGCTGAATGTATGTGTGTCAAAGAATTTCTCTTAATTACGTTGGATGTTTATTAAAGGAAAAGTAATGAAATGTACATATTTAAGGGTTATATATGTGGGATTTAATATTATATATATTTAGCACAAGAAATTATACTCAATATTTTGTCATAAACTATAATGGAAATAATATTTAAAAGTATATATATGTATACATCTACATGTGTATATCCTAGAGAAGGGAAAGGCTACCCACTCCAGTATTCTGACTTGCAGAATTTCGTGGACTGTATAGTCCATGGGGTCACAAAGAGTGGGACATAACTGAGTGACTTTCACTTTCACTTCATATACAACTGAATCAGTTTGTTATACACCAGAAACTAGCACAACATTGTAAATGAACTATAATTCAATTAAAAAAATTCTCTACAAACTACTCCCACTTTCATTGCTCTCACTTCCCTGCTGTAGTTATACCACTGGTTGTTTTAACTCATGTTTTTTATTCCCAGTGCCCAGCAGAGCCTCCATGAATATGTCCCTGAATATTGAGGGCTTCCCTGGTGGCTCAGACCCATAAAGAATCTCTCTGCAATGCAGGAGACCTAGGTTCAATTCCTGGGTAGGGAAGATCCCCTGGAGAAAGAAATAGCAACCCACTCCCATATTCTTGCCTAGAGAATTTCATGGACATAGGAGCCTGGTGGGCTACAGTCATGGTGCTGCAGAGAAGCAGACATGACTGAATGAGTAACACTTTTTTCTTTCTTTTTTTCCGTTAGATATTGAAGGAATATCACTGCCTGCAGTGAATTTGAGTGGAACACATCTCAACACAGTAAGCATTTCCTCTTTAGAAGTTCAGGGGTTGGTGTCAGAACTGAGGTGGTCGTTGATGATTCAGCTCAACCTCTATAGGGAGGTGAGAGTAGATAGCCCTCCTCCCCTAGAACTCGAGAAGCGCCTTCCCTGGGCCAGGCCACTTGGGACCGCCCTTTTCAGGGAGGACTTGTAGTGCTCAGGGTTTTCACTGGGCACAGGCCTCTGGGTTCCACAGGACAGCACTCACTCTGAGTCTCTCTGCCAGGGCAGGGGCAGCCAGAGTTCTCAAGGTCCCGGACTATATTAGGAAATATATGCACCAGGGGAACAACAAATACGTTTGTTTTCTTCCAGCACAGTCTGCTCTGCTTATCTCAGACACCTCCCTTTCTTCAGCAGAAAGCACAGCCCTGCGAGGAATGTTCCTCTGGGCTTTGGGAAGTTTTTGCTTTATCTAAATGAGGTCTTGCCCTTGGTATTTGTGAAATCATTTCAAGAAAAATCTTTTCTCTGAGACCAACAAATGGTCTTTACAAAATCATGCGAGAACAGCCGTGTAGAGGAGCCATTCCTGAAGGTGCCTGTGGTGGGTTGATGGCCTGCCCCTCACTTGCAGAAGGACCATCAGCAGATATCTGCCTCATGATTCTCATCAATCTTTCTGGCTCTTAACCACCGTGCTTTGGGTGGCCAGAGCTGTGCCTTGGGGGAGAAATAAGACAGCAGCTTTTGTGTCAATGGCCTTGATCCTTGGTGCTGCTGGTCATTTACCGCCCTGTTGCTTCAAGCGCTATTTTTCTTCATACACTCAGAAAGTGACCTGTTTTTCCTACCCACCCACTGCCTGGTCACACCTGGTCTGCAGAGTTAATTCTCCTCATGCCTTTTGTGAAATACGACACAGGTCATGACTGCCCTGCAATTTGCTTAGTTTTCTGCTAGTCGCAAAAAAATGTAATATGTCATTCATTAAAATGTCCAAATATATATAGCAGTCAAAACTCCTTATTTGAGGGCTTCCCTGGTCACCACCCCCCCTCCCATAGTATACAGTGGTTAACACTCTGCACTTGTAATATAGGGCAATTTAATCCCAGGTCAAGGAACTTAAATCCCACATGCTACACAATGCAGCTGAAAGATTAAAAAATAAAATATGACACAAATGAACTTATTAAAATAAGCTCTTCCTTTCATGTAAAATTCCATCTCTTTCTTCCCCTGCTTGGGCCTATTCCAGGCAGGGCCTTGCAGTGAAAAAGCGGAGATGCTCCTCTTCTTCCTTAGTTTGCGTTTGCTCGTTTCCTTCCCTAACCTCAGAAATGCCTTTTGATTCCTTCAGAAATGGAGAGGAGAGAGGGCTGAGACCAGGCTGGCTCTCTCGTGTGGCCCATATGGAGTCTTGCTTAGGCTGCTTCACACCTTCCTTCAGAATGGAGATGGCACCTTTTGTCTTCAGGTCTTGGATACAACAGAGACAGGATCTAATTTTAAACTGTAATAACAATCCAGTTCATACCTCTCTATTGAATTTTAACTTACAAAGTGCTTTTGAAAACCATATGTGTATGGAGATTAAAAGGTTAAATGAGGCAACAAGGAGACATTCCTCTGATTCCGTGACATTAGCTGTAATCCTAGGGTGAAAGATTTTTGAGTTGAGAGGGTCTTAGGGATCCCATGGAGAAGGAAATGGCAACCCACTCCAGGGTTCTTGCCTGGAGAATTCCATGGACAGAGGAGCCTGGAGGGCTGTAGTCCATGGGGTCTCAAAGGGTCGGACACGACTGAGTGACTGAGCACATAGGGGTACTAAGATCCCATGTTATCTCTTAACCAAAATGCATGAAAGTGAAGGTGTTAGTCTCTCACTCGTATCCAGCTCTTTGTGACCCCATGGACTGTGACCCACCAGGTTCCTCTGTTCATGGAATTCTCCAGGCAAGAATACTGGAGTGGGTTGCCATTTCCTTCTCCAAATGCATAGAGGCCAATAAGATCCAGGCTTCCTTAGCCAGGCTACCCATTCAAATACAGCTGTAGCAGTGCTGTGTGACTGAAGTATATTGTATCACCTGCATTTGTAGGTTCTAGGATGGTAAGTACCAAAAACAGAACAAATAAATTTTTAGAAATATGGGTAATGAGGATATACTTGCAAGACTCGATTCAGCATGATTACAAACAAAGCTATGTACAGCTGGCTAATTGATCAATCAGTTCAAATAAAATCATTCAGAATGATAGGAATGGTCACAAAAACTAAAGTAACTTGCATGGAAAGGTATTATTATCTCTAGTTGTTGCAGAATTACTTAATAATAGAAAGTGAAAATCTGCATGAGAATTAGGACATTGATACAACTGAAGCCTTTTTCCTAAAACTTTCATTTCTATTTAGTGTGAGGGATTGGTTATTAACATCAACCTGGGGCCTAGAGAAAGGTGAATAAAATCTATAAGTGTGTTGTTAACATGTTTTTATTTTTTCTTACAGAGATGGCTTCCATGATTCTTTGGACACATCCCACAAAAGAGTTCTAGTTCATTCTAAATCATCCTTTGGTGATCTTTGGAAAGTCAAAGCTGATAAATGCTACTATGGAGAGGAGCTTGGCCAAACCAACACAATAATGTAAAGAAAAAAAAAAAAAAAAAAAGAATCCTGAACCTGAAATAAATAAATAAAGTCAACCTAAAAAGGGAAACTTTAAAGAAAATGCATTGAAATTGTCCTTGTCTTGCTTCCTATGTCAAGCCTGTCACAAAATTATTTTATTTCAACCTTAAAATTACTTTGTTATAGTTGTTTAGTCTCTAAGTTATGTTTAACTCTTTGTGACCCCTTGGATTATAGCCCATCAGACTGCTATATTCATGGGATTTCCCAGGCAAGAATATTGGAGTGGGCTGCCATTTCTTTCTCCAAAAAATAAATTTAGAGGGGTAAATATTAATATTCCAGATAAAAGAACAAAGCTTATAAAGGTTAAATTATTTGCTCAAGGTCATATTGTTAAGTAGTAAAGATGGGTATCTTGCCCTTCATTAATAATAAAGCTTGTCTACATTAGTATAATGGGCTTCCCTGGAAGCTTAGCTGGTAAAGAATCTGCCTGCAATGAAGGAGATCCTGGTTTGATCCCTGGGTAGGGAAGATCCCCTGGAGAAGGGAACTACTACCCACTCCAGTATTCTGGCCAGGAGAATTACATGGATTATATAGTACATGGGGTTGCAAAGAGTTGGACCATGACAGTGACTTTCACTTTCATAATGTTATAAAAGGTCTAAAAATAGAGATTTTTCCATCAATTAATCAGTTATCCTCAATTTGCATAAGATTGTAAGGGAAAGATAGATCCCTGCATCACAGATGAAGAAGCCATGTGAGGCCAGAGAGTTTGTAGCTCCGTCCAAGGCTTTTTCTCCAATACCACATTGCATCTGTATGCTTCCCGTTCTAAAAATATGTACCTTTATAAATTTAGTTTCTATGTAATTCATAATTATACTTAACTAAGAAATGCATACACGTGGCTATCAATTATTCCTAATCTCTTCCCTCTTACATCCTCATTTAAACAGCCAGCAGCTTGAATCTCAAGACAGAATGAATTAAAAATCCAATGTAAGTACTTTTTGTTTATATCAGTTTCAGTGCTGGCCCCCAAAATACAAACCAGTATCAACAGTTTGAAATTACTGTGTTAACATTTTCTGTTTCTAAGCTAAGCTAAACATTGGAGCAAATAGTATTGCAACACATATTTGTTTTAATTCCAATACAACTGATACTCTTATCCAAGATATGTTAACAAACTTTCCTGTAGTTACCCATATAGTGATGAAATGGAGTACTTTGGTTTACAAATTTGAGTAGAAATAAAAGTTTTACAATTTTTTACAATTCAAAATTTGTGTTTTTCCCTATTAAATTACTTTGCTCTGTGTCACATATAAAAATCCTTATGCTTCATCCAGTAAGCATTCCATTTTAGCCTATAATTTGAGCAATAGTTTCTCAGTGGAAATATGACAAAAGAGGATTGTTATGAAATTTATTTTTTCTCATCTTACCAGTAAATTTTATGAAAAAACAAAGAATAATCCCTTGCCTGTACTCTACTCTTAGGCAGATGAACAAGAAAAATATGATCATTTAAATTTTACTTCAGATTTGATGATGTGGTAACCAAAGTTCTCCTTAGACTACAAGTTTATATTATGAGCACTGGCATATTTTCTCAGGAATCATTTGGCTTTCTCCTCACATAAAATCATACTCTTGGAAGGACAGTTATCTTCAGGATTAGACAAACTATCTTTTTGTCAAATCCACTTCTAGGCATATAATTATAAATGCTAAGTATAATTCTAAAAATGCATGTGAGTGTATCATATGCAATAGTAAAATTGAAAACAAAGCAAATTTTAATAGATGACAGTGATTAATAAGTTTTGATAACCCTTATGATGAAATATTAGACACCATTAAAATAATATGCCTATAAATATTTCATATAACCTGGGAAATTGCTCATGAAATAGGATTAATTTTTTAAAAGCCTGTTATAAAAAAGCTACATGTTATATAAAAAGCTACATGTTGCTAGCTCCAAGATACACATTTTTCACCTTTTAACATTTGCAAAATCAGAATGCATCTTAAAATTCATGGTGTTCTGTAATTGTTGTAGATTAGGTGGCAGTGATGGCCATTGTTCTTAACGGTGCATTGTTTTTAACTGCATGAGCTTAACTGTTATTCCTGTTGAAATGTCTGGACAACTGCCACTCCTCATTTTTTTCTTTTTAGTCATACAACCATTTAAGGACAGCAATCAGAAGAAATTTAAATTTCGGGTTGTTGATTGAAATTCTAATATATTCTCCTTAGAGCAAAATGGTGCTAGCAACAAACCTCACTAAGTGTGAAAGACTGAATGATTTGCCCACTAAAATTGAAAGGAAGCAAGTCAAGGATGCTTACTTTCACTGTAGTATAAAAAGTAGTCCAGAAAGATAGATATAAATTCAACAGAACTTTAACAGGTATGTGGTTTACATGCTAAGAACTACAAAACACTGAAGGAAGAAATCAAACATAAAAATACTTGGAAGACACATGTTTTCATGCATTGGAAGACCCAGTACTGTTAAGATGTCAATTTTACTCAAATTTAGTAACAGTTTGGCAACTATTTCAATCAACATGAGAAACACTTTTTGTATAGACGAACTGATCATAAAATTGATATGGCAAGGCACAATAATAAGACTAACCAAAACAAAAAGAAGAATAAAGTGGGAGTATTCACGTAATTCAATTGTAGCATATTATTCATGTCATACAGTTATCACAGTATTACTCCAATACTATAACAAACTAAGCTGGTAAAGCATGGATTATAAATCAACAGAATAGAATAAAAAGTCCAGAAATACACATACATCAATAATGATTAATCAATTTTTATCGAAGGTAAAACAACAGTTGAGCTATTTCAAATCCTGAAAGATGATGCTGTGAAAGTGCTGCACTCAATATGCCAGCAAATTTGGAAAACTCAGCAGTGGCCACACTACTGGAAAAGGTCAGTTTTCATTCCATTCTCAAAGAAAGGCAATGCCAAAGAATGCTCAAACTACCACACAATTGCACTCATCTCACATGCTAGTAAAGTAATGCTCAAAATTCCCCAAGCCAGGCTTCAACAGTATGTGAATCATGAACTTCCAGATGTTCAAGGTGGATTTATAAAAGGCAGAGGAACCAGAGATCAAATTGCCAACACCTATTGGATCATGGAAAAGCAAGAGAGTTCCAGAAAAAAATCTATTTCTGCTTTATTGACTATGCCAAAGCCTTTGACTGTGTGGATCACAATAAACTGTGGAAAATTCTGAAAGAGATGGGGATACAGACCAACTGAGCTGCCTCTTGAGAAACCTGTATGCAGGTCAGGAAGCAACAGTTAGAACTGGACATGGAACAACAGACTGGTTCCAAATAGGAAAAGGAGTACGTCAAGACTGTATATTGTCACCCTGCTTATTTAAGTTATATGCAGAGTACATCATGATAAACGCTGGGTTGGATGAAGCACAAGCTGCAATCAAGATTGCTGGGAGAAATATCAATAACCTCAGATATGCAGATGACAGCACCCTTATGGAAGAAAGTGAAGAAGAACTAAAGAGCCTCTTGATGAAAGTGAAAGAGGAAAGTGAAAAAGTTGGCTTAAAACTCAACATTCAGAAAACTAAGATCATGGCACCTGGTCCCATCAACTTATGGCAGATAGATGGGGAAACTGTGGAAACAGTGTCAGACTTTATTTTTTTTTGGGGGGGGTGGTTCCAAAATCATTGCAGATGGTTACTGCAGTCATGAAATTAGAAGGTGCTTACTTCTTTGAAGGAAAGTTATGAATGACCAACCTAGACAGCATAGCAGAGACATTACTTTGCCAACAAAGGTCCATCTAGTCAAAGCTATGGTTTTTCTAGTAGTCATGTATGGATGTGAGAGTTGGACTGTAAAGAAAGCTGAGCTCCAAAGAACTGATGCTTTTGAACTGTGGTGTTAAAGAAAACTTTTGAGAGTCCCTTGGACTGTAAGGAGATCCAACCATTTCATCCTAAAGAAAATCAGTCCTGAATATTCATTGGAAGGACTGATGTTGAAGCTGAAACTCCAATACTTCAGCCACCTAATGTGAAGAACTGACTCATTGGAAAAGACCCTGATTCTAGGAAAGATTGAAGGTGGGAGGAGAAGGGAATGACAGAGGATGAGATGGTTGGGTGGCATTACCGACTCAATAGACATGAATATGAATAAGCTCCAGGAGTTGGTGATGGACCAACTTCCAGAGTTGGGAAGCTGGTCCCAGTGATGGACAGGGAGGCCTGGTGTGCTGCAGTCCATGGGGTTGCAAAGAGTTGGACACAACTGAGTGACTGAGGTGAACTGAAAACAGCAACAAACCAATTAAATGGATAAAAATTAACTTTTCAACAAATGATGTTGGAACAATTAATATCCATATGCAAAAAACCCCTTCAGCATCATTTTATATAAAAATTAAGTCAAAATGAGTCATCAATAAGAATAAAATATACAACTCTAAAACTTTTAGATAAAAATAGAAGAAAAAATCTTAGAAACCTGGAATTGGGTGAAGATTTTCAGACATGATAAAAGAAATCAAGAAAATAAACTGTTGATAAAATAGAACTTCATGAAAATTAAAACTTTTGTTCTAGGAAAGATTGTTAAGAGTAATGAAGTATGAAGCTTTAGACTGGAAGAAATACTTGGAAATCATATATCCAACCAATGACATATCCAGATTGCATAAAGAACTCTCAAAACTCAATGCTAACAGGCAATACAACTAAAAAAAATAGGCAAAACACTTTACAGAATACATTATGTCAATGGGAAAAGCTGCTTATCATCATTAGCCATTAATAAACTGAAAATTAAAACTGAGATGAAGATATATATGCATGAGTGTCTGAAATAATATTAAAAAAAAACCCCAACAGCACCAAAGTGCTGGCAACAAGTATGGGGAGCAGCTATAATTTTATATCTTGCTAGTGGGAATACGGAATTATTCATATTCTCAACAATTTGGCAGTTTCTTATGAATAGTCACTAGTACAAAACAGCCATCTCAGTCCAGTGCTTGCCATTCACACTGGACAACTGATCTGCATATAATGTTCACAGCAGTTCTGTTCATAATCCCAGAAAGCTGGTAACAGCCCAGATGTCCTTCATGATAAAGTGATAACAAACTATTTGCATATATTGATCCTCCAAAGTAAACAAATAAAAAGGAATAAACTACTGATGCATACAATACATTGGAAGAATTTCAAAGGCATGTTAAGGAGTGAAAGAAAAGTCTCAAAGATAAGATTTTGTATGGATTCCATCTACATGACATTCTAGAAAAGGCAAAACTGTAGTGGCAGAGAACAAATCAGTAGTTGCCAGAGACTGGATGTGGGCAAGGGTATGAATGAAAAGGAGCAGCACAAAAGTGCTTTTGGGGTGATGGTGGTGTCCTGTATGTCCTGTATCTTGACTGTAGTAATGGTTATACAAAGCTATACATGCGGTAAAACTATAGAACTGTATATTCCAAAATATCAGTTTTACTTTATGTTAATTAAAATAACCTTGAATTATATTTCTGCAGAGGTCTACTTAGGTGGTATGATTTAAATATGGAAGTACATTTTTTTTAAGAAAGCACTGTGTTACAGATTTTCTTGATGGTTCCTAAACTAGAAGGGTCTTATAGTCAAAACACCTTAAGCTTGATAAAGTATGGTTTAAATGTATTATTGCAGCGTGCCCATATAGCTGGAAAATATTATCCAAAATGTTAATTATTGTTCTAGGTTGTGGGATATATTTCTTACATATATGTTTATTTTTTTTGATAAAAACTAGCAACAACATGAAATAAATACTTTGAAAATCAAGAACAACAGAGGTTAGGCAAGTGGGCTCTGCTTGTCCTGATTCTGCAAATGCAAAGGTTCATCCATGGTTATGATGTGATGAGGTGACTTCCCAGACTTGGAGCTGCCTGTAGTTAGTTTAGTTCTTATTACTCACACTTATATTCTCATCAGGAAATTCCTCAAGATACATCATGAACAACGTGCAAAGCAATAATCAGGTTGGGATTATTTCTGGCAACTAGGAATGTGTTACATTTGGAGAATTACCCACAAAGGTTAAAAAAAATAGATCTTGTTATCTTTTTGGAGGAAACATGGCCATGAATGCTTCTTCTTAAAATTCTCAGTTTATGGGATGTGATGAGAAAGCCAGTATTTCATAACAGGTACACTAACGCTAGTGGCAGACAAGCATTTGCTTTCCGTCTGTGCCCCTTGTATACATCCGTTTCCACACATCAGTTCTCTGAAGCCCTCTTCTCTCTGTACTCTGTCAGTAATGACTCCAGTAACAATAACTGTCAGGGGCTGGAATAGTAGACATTTTGTAAGAACAAATGGTTTCCAAATGTGGACTTTCTCTCATTGAGCAGGTCGCGCAAAGTCTGACTCTGATGTCAGAGTAGGTAGAAACACTGAGACTAGAGCATGGTGACAGAATCCAACAGCTAAATCTATAACTATTAACTGCAAATAGTCTCCCCTATATTTCCATACCAGATGGCTTTACCTGGACTGTTATATATACTATATACAAGAGTGGTATTTCAGTTCATGCATTGTATTTACCTTGTGAACCATTACAAAGGCTTCTAAGGACAGCCTGGCCTAACGCTGGTCAGGAGTAAGAGTCCCTTGGACTGCAAGGAGATCCAACCAGTGCATCCTAAGGGAAATCTGTCCTGAATATTCATTGGAAGAACTGATGCTGAAGCTGAAACTCCAATACTTTGGCACCTGATGAGAAGAACTAACTCATTGGAAAAGACCCTGATGTTGGGAAAGATTAAGTGCAGTAGGGGAAGAGGATGACAGAGGATGAGATGGTTGGATGACATCACTGATTCAGTAAATATGAGTTTGAGCAAACTCTGGGAGATAGTAGAGGACAAGAAAGCCTGGTGTGCTGCAATTCATGGAGTCGCAGAGTTGGACATGACTGAGCAACTGAACAACAAGCAGTTGATTAGCTCCCCTGGCCTTTGGATCTTCTTATATCTTCTATATAATTGAAGTGAGGCATTTTAATTATAGTAAGACTCACTTTCTGCATTTTTCAGAATGGCCACTAAATTTATGGGAATTACCACCTGACTAGGTCAGGAATCTCAACATTGTTTATTCAGTTAGTTTCCTGGGGACTCACGATATTATGAAATATTGGCAAAATGCAATATACTTCTGGATTTAAGAATCAGTTCAGTTCAGTTCAGTCGCTCAGTCGTGTCCAATTCTTTGCGACCCCATGAAACGCAATACGTCAGGCCTCGCTGTCCATCACCAACTCCTGGAGTTTACCCAAACTTATGTCCATCAGGTTGGTGATGCCATCCAGCCATCTCATCCTCTGTTGTCCCCTTCTCCTGCCCCCAATCCTTCCCAGCATCAGGGTCTTTTCCAATGAGTCAACTCTTCGCATGAGGTGGCCAGAGTATTGGAGTTTCGGCTTCAACGTCAGTCCTTCCAATGAACACCCAGGACTGATCTCCTTTATGATGGACTGGTTGGATCTCCTTGCAGTCCAAGGGACTCTCAAGAGTCTTCTCCAACACTACAGTTCAAAAGCATCAACTCTTTGGTGCTCAGCTTTCTTCACAGTCCAACTCTCACATCCATACATGACTACTGGAAAAACCATAGCCTTGACTAGATGGACCTTTGTTGGCAAAGTACTGTCTCTGCTTTTTAATATGCTGTCTAGGTTGGTCATAACTTTCCTTCCAAGGAGTAAGTGTCTTTTAATTTCATGGCTGCAGTCACCATCTGCAGGGATTTTGGAGCCAGAAAAATAAAGTCTGACACTGTTTACACTGTTTCCCCATTTATTTGCCATGAAGTGATGGGACCAGATGCCATGATCTTAGTTTTCTGAATGTTGAGCTTTAAGCCAACTTCTTCACTCTCCTCTTTCACTTTCATCAAGAGGCGTTTTAGTTCCTCTTCACTTTCTGCCATAAAGGTAGTGTCATCTACATATCTGAGGTTATTGATATTTCTCCTGGCAATGTTGGTTCCAGCTTGTGCTTCATCCAACCCAGCATTTCTCATGATGTACTCTGCATATAAATTAGATAAGCAGCGTGACAATATACAGCCTTGACATACTCCTTTTCCTATTTGGAACCAGTCTGTTGTTCCACTTCCAGTTCTAACTGTTGCTTCCTGACCTGCATACAGGTAGCATTTTCAAAAACTTTAAAGATGTGACGTTGAAAAATGGACAAAAGATTTCTTCACTCTCTTGTTAAAGCACTCCATCAAGAAAGATGCTTGTAGTAGACTAAAATGAAATATTGGAAAATAACTTTTATTTCTGGATGGTAAGATTATGAGTGATTGTTTTGCACTACTATTTTTATGCATTCTGTTTTTTTGTCTAGAACATGTATTCTTTTTAAGAAAAAAATCCTGGGGACTTCCTTAGTAGTCCACGAGCTTAGAATCTGCCTTGCAGGAAAAACAACAATACAGTATACTAACGCATATATATGGAATTTAGGAAGATGGTAACGAGAACCCTGCATGCGAGACAGCAAAAGGAACGCAGATGTATAGATCAGACACGTGGACTCTGTGGAAGAGGGCAAGGGTGGGAGGATATGGGAGAATGGCATTGAAACATGTTAATTGCCATATGTGAAATCAATCACCAGCCCAGGATTGATGCTCAAGGCTGGTGCACCAAGATGTCCCAGGTGGAGGGAATCGGGAGGGGGGAGGGAGGGGGGTTCTGGAGGGGGAGCATATGTATACCCATGGCGGTTTCATGTCATTGTATGGCAAAACCAACACAATAAAGTAAAGAAAATTTTTTAAAAAATAGAATCTTCCTTGCAAAGCAGGAGACATATTCAATCTCTGAACCGAAAACTAAGATTACCCCCATGCCAAGGGGCTACGAAGCCTGGGCACTCTGCAAGCACCCAGCCTGCATGCTCTAGAGCCCAAGCACCACAATGAATACCCTGTGTGCCACAACTAAGACTTGAGGCAGTCAAATAATTAAGTAAATCTTTTTAAAAATCCTGAAAATAACAGTCTAAAATGTGACTATATTCTATGCATTTTGGAATTAGATTGGATTTTTATATTTTTTATAAAGTAGAATCTTTCTAATTCTCTGATATCGATTAAAGATATATACTATATAGTAAAAAATATATGCTCTTAAATGTTAAAATTAATGATTTTGAGGGGGGATTTTAGGAGGCGCCTCCTATGGCACATGCTGGCTGTCTCCTGTGTGCCCATGTCAGAGTGTCTTGTTTTCTGGATTCTCCTTGGTTCCTTGGTCATTTGCTGATTGTTCTCTGCTGACATAAAATCCATCTCTGGAAACAGAGGACCGACTCAGGCTATATAATCAAAAGAATTGTTTTAAAAAGTACATGAATTTTTTTTTAATGCTGAGTAATATTCCATTATCCAGAGTGAAGTAAGCCAGAAGCAAAAACAACAATACAGTATATTAACGCATATATATGGAATTTAGAAAGACAGTAACGAGAACCCAACATGGGAGACAACAAAAGGAACGCAGATGTATAGAATAGACTCGTGGACTTTGTGGATGAGGGTAAGGGTGGGATGTTATGGGAGAAGGGCATTGAAGCATGTTAATTGTCATGTGTCTAATCAATCGCCAGCCCAGGATTGATGCTCGGGACTGGTGCAGCGAGATTTCCTGGGGGGGAGGGAGGAGGGAGGGGGGTTCCGGAGGGGAAGCATATGTAAACCCATGGTGATATCATGACATTGTATGGCAAAAACAAGTAAAAAAATAAAAAATAAAAAATAAAAAGTACATGATTCAAGCCTAACTATCATCTAGAATTTCTAGTCTGACAGCTTCTAGTCATCAAAGCAGCTGAAGGAAATTTGAGAAACTCGGGGACATTGGAAGGTGACAGAAAGAAGCAAAGAAACAGCGCTCTCTCCAGCCAGGGGCGCCCGTGTACCCTAACAACCCACTTCACCCTGTCCTACAGCTGCCTTTGCCTTTTCTCTCTGAGATGTCGAGACCTCTGAGTAACTCATGCAGATGTCAGGCCTTCTGCTGAGTCTGTTGGGCACACACCGTCTTCAAAGGACTCCCATCCCATCCGCCCCTTTGAAGAACTTGCTTTGCTCAGGAGAGAATGTCACAATTCTTGATGTTTAATTCTCACAGGAAGCCACGGCACTGATAAATGAGAGCTCGTCCATACGTGTTTTCTCTCGGTTACCTAAGAGACTATCTTCAAAACAGAAGTCCTCATAAATACTCTGGGGATGCATCAGACACTCTCCAGTGCTGTGCGACACAGTGTATATTGTTTGGCAGGAGTTCATTGGGGGAAGATAAACTAGCAGATTTTGCCAGGATTCTATTACTCTTGACCTTGACCTTGGCTGGAGGCTGTTTCCAGTTACACTCCATCTTAAAGAAAGACAGCGACTCCTTTTTCCCTCAGGTTCCTTTTTTTCCCTTCTCTTCTCAGTGGCGCCGAGCACAAGGCTCTGTGTGCTGCCTCACTGTGGAGGGAACATGTGCTGCTGCTCCCCTCTCTGGATTTCTCCCTTGAACTCAGCATTCAAGTGCACCAAGAAATCTTCTTCCTTAAGCCACGAAGCTTTGCTTTCAGAAAGTACTTGATCTTGAAGTTTATAATACCATATGATGGGGTGTTATTAACTTTAGATACAGTGCTGTACAGTAGGTCTCTAGAACTTAGCATCCAGCCTACCTGAAGCCTTACATGCAGAACAAGTCCACATTTCACCCATCACCCAGGCCCTGGGAACCACTATTGTATTCTCTGCTTCATTGAGTTTGACTGGTTTAGACGCCTCAAATAAATAAATTATTCACTACTTGTTCTTCCATGACCAGTCTGTTTCACTTAGCATTGCATTGTCTAGGTTCCATCATGTCACAGATAACAGAATTTCCTTCTTTTTTGAGCTTTTTATTTTATATTGGAGTACAATTGGTTAACAATGTTGTGTTAGTTTCAGGTGAACAACAAAGTGATTCAGTTACACATATACACATACCTATTCTTTCTCAATTTTTTTCTCAGGTTGCTGCAGAAGATTGAGCATAGTTCTCTGTTCTATACAGTACGATCTTGTTGGTTATTCACTGTAAATATAGCAGTATATATATATGTCAGGGCTTCCCAGGTGGCACCGTAGTAAAGAATCTGCCTTGCAAGAAACACAAGAGACACGGCTTTGATCGCTGTGTTAGGAAGATCCCCTGGAGAAGGAAATGGCAACCCACTCCTGAATTCTTGCCTGGGAAATCCCATGGACAGAGGAGCCTGGCAGGCCACTGTCCATGGGGGCACAAAGAGTCAAATAGGACTGAGCAACTGAGCACATATGTATATGTCAATCTTTTTTAAGGCTGCTTAATATTCCGTTATCTATTTATCATAGATCCATACTTTGTCTATGCATCTGTTAACGGATACTTTAATTGTTTCCATATCTTGACTATTGTGAATAAAGCTGCAATGAACATGGGAATTCAGATATTTCTTTTAGATCTCAATTTCATTTTTTTTAATATGTCTATTCCCTTTACTGTGGTGATGGTATTGTAATGGGTGCTTGCATATATCCAAACTCATCAAATTGCATACATTAAATGTGTGCAGTTCTTTAATGTTAATTATACTTTAATAAAGCTATTAATTCTTTTTTAAATGCTTAATCTTGCACAGTATTGCTCACTACAATATTCTTCTTCCTGATAGTAGATGACCCAACTCATCAGCATCCCATCTACACATGAAGCTCTCAAGATTCCACATCCAGTATGTGGTCTATGGGAGAAGGTGCCATTCTACATCCAATATCATGTGAGAAGATGCCTGCCTCCACCCACGATTCCCATCAGCTTGGACTAGGCTTATTTTAAATTCCCAAAAAAAAGGAAAAGGAAAAGTTGCCAGCTGAAGTTGTGCCATAAGCTATGAAGCTCATCCAGCCCAAACAGCTGCTATATTGAATCCTGGGGCATAGCCAAAGGCTCAACGAGTAAACTTATACCATGTAATAATTATAACTAGAGTTGAGTGTAGTATAATTACACAGATTTGAGCTGTTCAGTTGAACAGTACCCTTAAAAGTAAAAATAATGGTTAACATTTGTTGAACCTTTGCAATACATTCTTCACATATATTATCTCATGTTATCCTTGAGATAATCCCATGAAGTATGTGTTATCTCAGTTTTGTTAATGAGAAAACAAAAGCTTGGTGAGAATAAGTAATTTTCCTATGGCAATGAAACAGTTTGAGTCCAGCTCATATTAGTTAAAGGGCAGCTCCCTGCCTCTCTGCTTATGATACAACACTGAGAGATCTGAAATAGTCCAAGAAAAAGGAAAATCACTATGAATAAAATATCCTCATAAGATTGACTAGTATGTGAGATACATTTAGTTCTTTCAGAAAAATATGGACCCTCTGAGTTACTAGAAACTATTTCAAAATGACCATAACCCCAATTCTGACATACAGGGATCCTATTTTTTCGCTATATAAACATATGAAAATCCAATCTAATTCTAAGATGGAGAGACAATAATTACATTTTAAATTGTTAACTTTTCAGATTTTCTTTTTAAAGAAGTACATGTTCTAGACAAATATTGAGAACATATAGATAGTGCTTGTATAAAAAGTAAAATTCTCACACAATCCTATTTCATAGAAATCAAAGTTGTTATTGTTTTCCTGTATGTTGTTCCCATCTAATGTAGACATTCTGTGTGGCAGAATGCTTTAATAAAACTGTACAAAACTCTATTACTGTCTTTTTCCTTAGTTGCATTCTTTACATTTTTGAAATCACAATTCTTAAATTCAAAAGTGTATTTCATTTTATGATAGTCCATAATTTATTTAGCTATTATTTTCTTCTTGGGCATTTAGATTTTTGCTAACTTTTCAGGTAATAATCAAATATATATTTGCCTATTTTTGATTATTTGCCAGGACATTATTTTTTTTCCCCAATGGAATTTCCAGAGCAGTAATATAAAAAAGTTTAAGGCCTTATAGGAACATTGCTAATTTTCCCCAAATAAACTATTTGCAACTTATTTGGGTGATTTATAAGAGTCTTTATCTGCTCACACATTCACCCACCAGGTGTTTTCATCTCTACTAGTATGAGAGGTGAAGAATGGTATTTTTAAATTTTTATACATTTTTTGTGGGATTAAATTTGTTTTCATAAGTACTCTGGATATTTTAAAATTTACTCTTTATTTCTGATTTTTTTTCCTCATTGTGACCCAACAAGCTTTTAATATTTATTTCTAAGGATATGTAAAATATTAAGTATTAAGCTTAATATTTGATCCAAATATTTTCCCCAGGTTTCTTGCTTGTAGATTTTGTTTATAAGATATGTTGGTGAGCATAATTTTGCAATAAAATATTTTAATTTCATTAGTAATCTTTTCTTTATTATTGTTATTTATTGGCTCTTTGGTTGCCATTTTATTTTTTTACACATAAGGGCTGATGTACCTCAAGATGAGGCACCTAAAAACTTAATGCTTTTTATGATTCCTTCAGACTTTCTCCTTTTTTATTTAATCTTATATTAATTTAGAATTAACTAACAAATTGAGTCAGGGTTTTAACTACATATATATTCAAGCTAGCTGTCATTTTTATTGTTCCTGCTAAATAAAAATTAATTTTAAAAGAATGGATATCCATAAAGTCCAATATTCCAGTCCAAAGACAGAATATGACTCTTCCTTTATTCATTTAAAAAATTTCTTATGAAAGTTCTATTATGTTCTTATGTGTGCTTTTAACATTCTCATTTGACTGGATATTTCATGGATATTATATTATTAGTGTGAATAGGGCATTTCCCAGATCACCTTCAAACTGAATTGTGAATGTACATGAGGGAACTATTGATTTTGTTTTTTTAATGTTATCCCAATGACTTAAATTTAAGTTATTAATTATAAGAAAAAATTAGTTGATTAACTCCTAAGTTTTTGTTAATATTTTTGCAGCTGTAAGCCCAAATTATTGTTAAGTGTGTGTGTGTGTGTGTGTGTGTACTCACAAGAATAAATTTTGGTATTTGGTCTCTATATTGTTACCAAATTGACAATTATTATTTAGGTGATATGCACTTCTCCTTCCAACACTTAATATCAGTAGATTAATACTATCTTCATTCTTAAATTATTAAATTTTAATGATCTTTTGGTTATTTTTTAAAAGAAGGATATTATTAGACATATATTTTGTAAACCCTGATGTATCAAAGGAGAGAAAACTTCTCTGCTGTTTGTCCTCCTCAGTGACATGAAATGAAAGCCTACTTTTTTCTTCTATAGTCCCTGATTCATATACATCCAGGACTTCCCTGGTGGCTCAGATGGCAAAGAATGAGCCTGCAATGCAGGAGACCCTGGGTTGGGAAGATCGCCTGGAGAAGGGAATGGCAACCAACTCCAGTATTCTTGCCTGGAGAATTCCAAGGACAGAGGAGCCTGGTGGGCTACAGTTCATGCAATTGCAAAGAGTCAGACATGACTGAATGACTAACACTTTATCTTTTATATATATCCAGAATACAAATTCAATACGAAGTAGCACAAAGCTGGGTTAAGTATTTAGTGGCAGATATTTCAAAGCTACTTAGGCATACCAAAAGTGTTCAATTGCACAGAGAGGATAAGACAAGTTACTTTCTATCTTGTCAATAAATCCAGTAGAAATCCTACATGGTTGCTGATGTAAAGCAATTTTAAACATTAGCACAGTAGTAATACTGACTACATTTTAGAATTCCCCTTTCTCTGGAGTTAGCTACTCTTAAACTGTGTAAGTCTCAAGAGTATATCAACACAATATTTTAATTACTGGAGCATCTCTAGAACAATATTTGCCCATGATAGGCAATAGCAGCTTTCTCAGCCAGGATATAATCCTTTAATATATCCTCTGCAAAACTTCTTATTGATAGTGTTGTTGCATTATCCCAAGCTTTCAGAAGATAGGCAATGAAATATGTATATTTCTAGGAACAATCTTACATGTTAAATAAAGTGCTATATTTTAGAGTATCTCGCAATCTATAGCCTAATTGTGAACAACTGTAACTAGCTTTGGAAATTGGAGATACTTTCACTTATCTGTAAGATACTATATAACTGCTGCCTTCTAAATAGAAAAAGTGAAAGTGAAAATTGTCTGTCATGTCTGACTCTTTTGAGACTCCATGGAATTCTCCAGGCCAGAATACTGGAGCGGATAATCTATCCTTCTCCAGGGGATCTTTTCAACCCAAGGATCGAACTCAGGTCTCCCACATTGCAGGTGGATTCTTTACTAGCTGAGCCACCAGGGAAGCCCAAGAATACTGAGACTATTAAAATGCCATGCTCTTGATACACAAAAGAAATCCCTTAGTTTATTAATTTTTTCCTATTGTCATGTTTCTATAAGCCAAGAAAATCAAGAACTGAGAAGAGTTCTGCAAAGAAAACATTTTCATTTTTCTCCTTTTACCCAACACTGTACCTCTGCAATATTTTTATGTCAAACAGGAAGGGTGGAGGGAGAGATTTAAGGATTATGGAAAGACACACTAGAGAACAAGAAATTCCATGTCTTTAAGAAAAGTTACTAAGCGCTGAGAGAAGAACTGGAAAGTGTCTAAATTCAAATTGATCTTGAAGGAGAGAAATCCAGACAACTTTGTTTTGAACTTGATTCCAGAGTGGGATATAGTAGGAGATAATTAACTTAAGGAATTTAAAGGAAAAAGCTGGGACTAGATCACCTTTTAAATTATAGCAGTTATAGTTGAAGAATAAAGGAATGGAACTGTGCCTTAATGTCTAAAACATTAAAGCAGGCAAAGGAATGTAGCATTAAGAAGACCATAAATATATACCACTTTGCCTATTCTGAAGCTGGCAGTAGTAGTAGCAATTTCCTAGTTAATTAAGTGGCTCTCTGATAATAAAAGAATTTATGAACTGTCCTGGCTCTGCTCTAGCCAGAGTCTTCCTCTTTTTTTCTGCAAAGGATCCTGTAAGTCAGATGATGTTTTGCAATAAATCATCTTCTCTTTAAACTTGGTAGAGTGGATTCTTTTATCTGCACCTTAATTCATTTAAGATGCTGTCAGGTAAATAAGTGGTTGCTGTTCATCACTTAGTCGTGTCCGACTCTTTGCGACCCCAAGGACTGCAACATGCCAGGCTTCCCTGTACTACACAAATCCCTGTAATTTGCCCTAACTCGTATCTATGCAGTCTGTGGTGATGCCATCCAACCATCTCATCTTCTGTAGCCCCCTTCTCCTCTTGTCCTCAATCTTTCCTGGCATTGCAGACTTTTCTAATGAGTTTGCTCTTCACATCATGTAGCCAAAGTCCATCAATCCTTCCAATGAATATTCAAGGATGATTTGCTTTAGGATTGACTGATTTGATCTCCTTGCTGTCCAAGGGACTCTCAAGAGTCTTCTTTAGCACCTCAGTCCAAAAGAATCAATTCTTCAGCAGTCAGCATTCTTTACAATCCAACTTTCACATTCGTACATGATTACTGGAAAAATCATAACTGACTATCTGGACTTTGTTGGCAAAGTAAGTGATGTCTGTTTTTTAATATGCTAAGTTTGTCATAGCTTTTCTTCCAAGTAGCAAGAATCTTTTAATTTCATGGCTGCAGTCACCATTGACAGTGATTTTGGAGACCCCCCAAAATAAAATCTATCATTGTTTCCACATTTTTCCTATTTGTTTGCCATGAAGTGATGGGACCATATGTCATGATCCTAGTTTTTTGAAGTTGTGTTTAAGCCAGATATTTTACTCTCCTCTTTCATCCTCATTAAGCAGCTCCTTTTCACTTTCTGCCATTAGAGTGGTACCATATGTATATCTGAGATTGTTGATATTTCTCCTGGCAATCTTGATTCCAGCTTGTGATTCATCCAGCCTCATGATGTATTCTGCATAGAAGTTAAGTAAGCATGGTGACTATATACAGGTTTGACATACTGCTTTCCCAATTTTGAACCAGTCCATTGTTCCATGTAAAGTTCTGACTGTTGCTTCTTGACCGGTATACAAGTTTGGGAGATGAATATATTTATGTGTTCATATATACATAAATAACTATGAAGTACATGGATGGAAATGTTCAAATATGAATCTCTAGTGACATATTCATATGGTTTACTAAAGAATATGCAATTGAGTCACTGTTGCCAAATATTAGAGGTGAGTTTCAAGGACAAATTCTGGGACTTATTTTAGTTGTGCTAAATCTTTTAATGCATTGAAGTTCTTGTGGCTAATGTAATACTCATCTGTAAAACAGATACATCTTAGAAAAATATTCTAAAATATCCAAACTTGCATCATTTTTGTAATGGAGCACTAGAATTTGTATCCACATGCATGTTTCGTCCTTATAGAATCAGACGTAACAATTACAACACATTTTGTATTACAGAGCCTAATTCATAATCTATACCATTCTGAGATAACTGTTAGCAACTGGGAATTTAAGAACAGTAATATACAAGTTTGATTCTCTGTGGAAGTTCATTAGGCAAAAATATTATGGATTTATAGGATTTACCATTGGATCAATAACATGTGAATAAAAAATGTGCAGGGGGTTTCTTGTTTTCTTACTTCTAAGCAAAGATCAAAGGAAAAAAAAAAATGTTTCCCCTGCCACCGAAGTTGTCAGCTTTCTTCAGTTGGGTTTCTTCTTTGGAACCACCACACAAAGAAAATGATATATGTGGCTATTTTCTTAATTCTCTCAAGGGTGGTTATAATCGTACCATTCTAGATGCATAGGAGAAAAGTTGATTCATTATATGCAATATATGACTTAGGGCATTAAGGCCAAATTCTCTGGAGATCCAGTTGAGAAAGGCTGTATGATGAGTGAGATAATGTATCCACTGTATTATTTTGGATTTCTTCTCATGAGAAATATTTCCTTATTATTTAAGGTAATTAGAGGTGTGATTTTCTGAAACTTGCAGCTGAAAGCAATTTAACCTTTATACCACACCATAATAAATGGCAAATTTCAGTTTACCTCTCTGTTTCCTCACTGATGGACGTGGAGTTGTTAAGTTAATATAAGTTAGTAAATAGATATTAGCTTGCAAGGAAGTTTGATATCTGTATACAAATAATTATTCTTAGTTATATAAATCGTGCCTCTTTGGTGAGTTCCTTTCAGAAGAGTGATAATTTGTTAGCTTCATAAGATTTTGTGGTTTTAAGACATATTTTTCACCATTGGAAAAATAAAATTGACTTGTACTGAGAACAGTTTGGGTGGATAAACCTTTGACATTTAATGATTTAATAACTAGCAATAAAAATTCAGTCTCAACAATTTGCTGACTGTTGACAGCAGATGTGTAAACCTGACTTCAAGTCATGCATTTGTTGACAGTCCCTTAGAAGCTTAATGATATGGTTGACAAATGTGTATCAAGCATGGGGAAATTTACTTCAGGTAGTCATGCCCTTGGAAGAAGGGCAGGAATAGTGCTTTCTAAGAGAATTTTCTCTCTTGCCTTACTTTGGTGACAACAAGTGACAAGCTATTACTTGTGGACTGGCCCAGAGAAGGTTCAGGGGTTAGAAGCTGTTTGTTACAAAGATTTTTTTTTTTAAAGAGCCATTCAATAGTAGGTAATTGCACACAATGCTGGATTTATTTCCACTGAGTCAACTGTAAAACAATTTCATCTCATATAGCTATATTTTGTTTTGAAGAATTCCTGAAAATTGAAAGGGTCTATTATTCAATCATGTCCAACTCTTTGTGACCCTAAGGACTATAGCCCACCAGGTTCCTCTGTCCATGGAATTCTCCAGGCAAGAATATTGAAGGCGGTTCAGTTCAGCTTAGTAGCTCAGTCATGTCCAACTCCTTGCAAGCCCATGGACTAGAGCATGCCAGGCTTCCCTGTCCATCACCAACTTCCGAAGTTTACACAAAATCATGTCCATCAAGTCAGTGATGCCATCTAACCAGCTCATCCTCTGTCATCCCCTTCTCCTCCAACCTTCAATCTTTCCCAGCATCAGAGTCATTTTTTCAAATGAGTCAGCTCTTCGCATCAGGTAGCCAAAGTATTGGAGTTTCAGCTTCAGCATCAGTCCTTCCAATCAACACCCAGGACTGATCTCCTTTATGATGGACTGGTTGGATCTCCTTGCAGTCCAAGGGACTCTCAAGAGTCTTCTCCAACACCGCAGTTCAAAAGCATCAATTCTTCAGTGCTCAGCTTTCTTTACATTCCAACTCTCACATCCATACATGACTACTGGAAAAACCATAGTTCTGATTAGATAGGCCTTTGCTAGCAAAGTAATGTCTCTGCTTTTTAAAATGCTGTCTAAGTTGGTCATAGCTTTTCTTCTAAGGAACAAGCATCTTTGAATTTCATGGTTGCAGTCACCATCTGCAGTGATTTTGGAACCCAGAAAGATAGTCTGTCACTGTTTGCATTGTTTCCTCATCCATTTGCCATGAAGTGGTGGGACCAGATGCCATGATCTTAGTTTTCTGAATGCTGAGTTTTAAGCCAACTTTTTCACTCTCCTCTTTCACTTTCATCAAGAGGCTCTTTAGTTCTTCTTCACTCTCTTCCAAAAAGGTGGTGTCATCAGCATATCGCAGGTTATTGATATTTCTCCCAGCAATCTTGATTTCAGCTTGTCCTTCATCCAGCCCAGCATTTTGCATGATATACTCTGCATATAAGATAAATAAGCCAGGTGACAATATACAGCCTTGACATACTCCTTTCCTGATCTGTAAACAGTCTCTTGTTCCATGTCCAGTTCTAACTGGTGCTTCCTGACCTGCATATAGATTTCTCAGGGGACAGGTCAGGTGGTCTGGTATTCCCATCTCTTTAAGAATCTTCCACAGTTTGCTGTGATTCACATAGTCAAAGGCTTTGGCATAATCAATAAAACAGAAGTAGATGTTTTTCTGGAATTGTCTTGGTTTTTCAATGATACAGCAGATGTTGGCAATTTGATCTCTGGTTCTTCTGCCTTTTCTAAATCCAGCTTGAACATTTGGAAGTTCTCAGTTCACATACTGTTGAAGCCTGGCTTGGAGAATTTTGAGCATTACTTTGCTAGAGTGTGAGATGAGTGCAATTGTGTGGTAGTTTGAGTATTCTTTGGCATTGCCTTTTTTGGGGA
This sequence comes from Antilocapra americana, assembly GCA_007570785.1. NCBI lineage: Eukaryota > Metazoa > Chordata > Mammalia > Artiodactyla > Antilocapridae > Antilocapra > Antilocapra americana. Next base: position 1,547,555 of record ML660778.1, read on the forward strand.
GTGGAATGAAAACTGATCTTTTCCAGTCCTGTGGCCACTGCTGAGTTTTCCAAATTTGCTGACATACTGAGTGCAGCACTTTCACAGCATCATCTTCTAGGATTTGAAATATCTCACCTGGAATTTTATCACCTTCACTATCTTTGTTTGTAGTAATGCTTCCTAAGGCCCACTTGAATTCGCATTCCAGGATGACTGGCTGTAAGTGAGTGATCATGCCATCGTGGTTATATGGGTCATAAATATCTTTTTTGTATAGTTCTACTGTGTATTCTTGTCACTTCTTCTTAATATCTTCTGATTCCGTTAGTTCCATAACATTTCTGTCATTTATTGTGCCCATCTTTGCATGAAATATTCCCTTGGTATCTCTAAGTTTCTAATTGGAGTGGGTATCCATTCCTTTCTCCAGGTGATCATCCCAGTCCAGGAATTGAACCTGGTTTTCCTGCATTACAGACATATTCTTTAGTATCTGAGCTACCAGGGAAAACCTAAAGCTAGGATTTTATGTAAAAAAGAAAATTTGCAAACATTTTATTGTTTAGGTTATCTATCTCACTAACTTTTTATCATTCATCTACTATCTACCTATTTTCTTGATCTATCACCTTCAAAGTGAAATCTGAAGTATCATTTCAACATATATTACAGATAAAAATGCTGCATTGATTGAAGTAGGCATACAGTCACAGATTTGCATCCTTTTGTACCTTTTCTAGCTTTCTAATGGTAACTGGGCAGCCCTCAAGAAATGCTTATCTAGCTTCTTATAGGATAAGTAAAAATCTAAACATACTCATAAAAATATACACTCATCTGATAGAAACCTTCCTTTAGCTTCAACTTGTTGGTTTCAAGATGGGCACAACCCCCACCTAAAACAGATTGGTATAAAAGGTGACTTCCATATTTCCTTGTAGAGTTATGACGTCATGGCTGAGAACATGGGGCTCTGGGTAACAGATGACTCAGCAACAGAGTCATGCAGGTGATCATGATGGAAAGATTTCCCATTACAAGTTTTGAATTCAGAGATTTCACTTAAATCCTGGTTCCATCACTCCTATCAAGTCTGTTACTTAACCAGTATAGTGATCTATTTTCTCATATGGAAAATATTTATTCGTCTCTTAGGTGAATATTTTAAGAGTACTGAAGAGACTTTGGGTACCATGCTGAATGGTGCCCAAAGCCTCTTTATTGTGCAAGCTGTCCCCCTACATAGGTGTTTTGAAAATGATATGGCATAATATGCATAGGTTGCCTAATCAAAAACCTGGCACAGAGGCAAGTGCTTAATGAAAGCTATTATGTTCACCTTATTTGCAAATACAGAACCTGGGCCTTAGAATGAGCATTTAGAAAGCAGGAACTGGGAGACTTTGAATTTGATGATATTATTGAAATAACCCTCAGTGTTACTCAGATATTTCATCATTTTTATTCAATGTTGTACTAAAAATTCCATCCAATGAAGTCAGGCAAGAGAAAGAAATAAAAGGTATCCAGATTGGAAAAGAAGTAAAAATTTCTAAATTCATTGACATCATAACCATCTGTATAAAGCATTTGATGAAATATACTCACCCAAAAGCTACTAGAATGAGTGAGATTAGTAGAGTCATAACATCAGTGGACAAATATTCATTCTATTTATATGCATAAGCAAGCACAATCAGAAATTGAAGCAAATGTACACAATACCTTCAAACTATATATATGTGTATATATATATATATATATATATATATATATACATAAACCTTAGGGATAAATATGATAAAAGGTGTGCTAGTTTTGTATATTGAAACTTCAAAACATACTGAGAGAAAATATAAAAGATCAAAAGAAATCCGGAGATAAATTGAGTTCCTAATAGGAAAACTGAATATTCTTAAAATGTCAATTCTCTATAAATTGATCTAATAAATTTAATATAATCTTTATTTAAAATAGACAAAATTTTTGTTTTGTCTTTAATTTTTTTCTTGGTTTTTAAATGGAGAAGATGATTCAAAAGTTCAATAGATTCTAAAATTGATTCTGAAATTCAGTAAAAATGTTTCTAGAAGAAATAATACTGCAAGGACCTAGAAGAGACAAAACAACTGCATAAAATTAACTAAGTAGGGGGACTAACACTATTACAAAAGCAATTCAGTGGATAAATAGTATTTTTATCAAGAAATTGGAAAACTATAAGCAACAAAGCTAAGTTTCAATCAATATATCTCACCATGTATAAAAATTAACTCAAATGAATTTTATGCTTTAAATATAAATACTAAGACTAAAGAACTCACAGATTAAAACAGGAGAATATCTTTATGTTCATAGGCTCATTAAAAGCTTGTTAAATATTACAACAAAAGCATTATTCCTCAAAGAAAACAATCCCTAAAATGGGTTCATCAAAATGAAAATCTTCCCTTTTTGAGACATTATTAAAATAATTTTACAAAGTTACACACTGGAAGAAAATGTTTGTAAATCATATATCTAAACAAGGGGCTATATTTAAAATATATGAAGGGGAATAAGCAACTCAATAAAAAAATCTGGGCAAATTATTTAAACAGACATTCTACCAAAGAAGATGCATGAATCATGTTAGCCCATGAAAAGATACTCAATATCAATAGTCATTATGGTAATGAAAATTAAAACCACAATGGAATGGTTAAATTGAAAAAAAAAATCATATCAAGTTTTGGAAAGGATATGGAGTAACTTGAACTCTTCTGCAATGCTGGTGTGAATGCAAAATGGGACAATCACTTTGCAAAAGTGTTTGGCAGGTTTGTAGTTAAATATGCAATTATTATATAATTCAGCTACTCTGCTCTTATACATTTACTGAATAGGAGTGAAACCATATGGCCATAAAATGACTTGTACACAAGTATTCACAGAAATCTTGTTTGTAGAAGGCAAAGGCAAGAAACAACCCAGATGCCCATCAACAGTTAAATGAATAGACAAATTGTGTCATATTTTTGCAATGAAGTAAATGAAGTACTACTCAAAAAAAGAATGAAATATTGATATACTGAACAACATAGATACCATCATAAAATATGTAATGTAAATGAGAAAAGACAGATCAAATAGAGTGTATACAGTATTATTTCATCTATATAAAATATTAGAATATGCAAACTAACCTGTAGTGACAGAAGGTCTATCAGGATTTGCCTGGGCATGGGAGCAGGAGAGACAGAAAGGAGTACAAAGGAGTACAACAAATGTTTGTAGGTGATGGAAATGTTTGTAGGTGGTGGATATGTCATTATGCTGATTGTTGTGATATTTCCATAAGTATATACATATATCAAAGGTATACAATTATACTATTTATTTCTAGGTTATTTATGTCAATTGCACTTCAATGAAGCTGTTAAAATCATTTATAGTTGTGATGAGTCTTAATAAAGGTGAAGGTGTGAGGGTGTTGTGGGAGCATAGGATTAGCAATATCCTCTAAGTTTCTTCCTAAAGCATTCTTTTAGACTAATCAGGCAAGATATTATCTTGGCACATTTTTAAAAAACAAAAAAGTAATTCACAGCAAGGAAACCAAATGCCAGTGCAATGACTATAGAGAACTTGAAAGAATCATGAAAAAGCAGAGCATATTTTTTATTTCAGATTTAACAAAAGGCATGTAAACAGTAACTTAGAGAAAGCATGGTCTTTTTTAGCCCATTTATTGCTATTACAAAAAAAAACATTCAGTTCCTATTATGTACTGAAACTTTTTATAAGCTTTGGGAATATAGACATGAATGAGAGGTATTTATGAATGATCATGTATACAAATAATAAGAAAATATTATTTAAATTATACTAAAAGTTGCCTCCATTATCATTAGTGTTTCGGAAAAAGGTGATCAAACCATCTGGGTTGTATGGAGGGAAATGAAATACCCAGGAAATGGATTCAGCCATGACATTTAGAGATACTGAGCACAGAATAACTGATTTAACAAGTTCATAGGACATATAGGTGAGACAATGACATTAATTTATGCCGAGAATGAACATTCTGGAATGGATGAGACGGCTTATGCCATCAGTCATCTGTGCTCTCCCTGACTGGGAACAATAACATAGTTTTCAGAATTCTGTTTCATAAGCATGGTCAGAACTGGGAACAACAGAACGATGATCCTTCACCTCTACCTTAGAAATGTTGTTGTTCAGTTGCTAAGTGATGTTTGACCCTTTGCAGCTCCATGGACTGCAGCACACCAGGCTTTCCTGTTCTTCACTATCTTGTGGAGTTTTCTCATACTCATGTCCACTGAGTCAATGATGTCATCCAACTATCTCATTCTCTGTCATTCCCTTCTCCTCCCATCTTCAATTTTTCCTAGCATCAGAGTCTTTTCCAATGAGTTGGCTCTTCAACTCAGGTTACCAAAGTATTGGACCTTCAGCACCAGTCATTCCAATAAAAATTCAGGGTTGATTTCCTTTAGGGTTAACCAGTTTGATCTTTCTGCTGGCCAAAGGACTCTCCAGAGTCTTTTCTAGACCTGTCAATTCTAAGCTCAGTCCATCTGAGCACTGTTTTCCCTGGACCATGCAGGAATGACCAGATATTCCCTTTTGCTCCCTTTTTCTAAAATCTCCAACTGAAGCAGCTGTTCTCTGTGGGTTTAACTTGTTATGGGTTGAATTGTGTGCTCCCAAAATTTAAATGTTGAATTCCTAACTTTAGTACCTAGAATATAACTTCATTTGGAAACAGGATTTTTGCAGATAATCAAGTTAAGACTAGGTTATCAGGGTTAGACTCTAACTCAATATGACACACATACAGGGAGAACACCATTGAAGATGAAAGCAGAGGTCTAGGTGATGCTTCTATAAGTCAAAGAACACCCAAGGTTTCTTGCACATCATTAGAAGCTAGGAGAAAGTCACTGAACAGACTGTTGTCTAGAGCCCTTAAAAGGAAGCAAAGCTTTGGATGCCTTATCTCAGACTTTCAGTCTCCAGAACTAAAAAGTGAAAGTGTTAGTTGCTCAGTCATGTCTGACTCTCACACTTCTAAAGGGTGTCTATTCTCTCACACTTCTATAGGGCTTTTCCATAAGGTACTGAATAGGTAATTATCTTATTTTTAATTTGGCTATCCAACTACCTTGTGAGACACACAGAATCCTATTATTGTCACATTATCTACATTGCATTGCTCACTTGCTCACTGTTAGTGATAGTGTTAGTTGCTCAGTCATGTCCGACTCTTTGCAATCCCATGGACCCTAGCCTGCCAGGATCCTTTTCTCTGTCCATGGAATTCTCCAGGCAAGAACACTGGAGTGGGTTGCCATTCCCTTCTCCAGGATCTTTCCAACCGAGAGATTGAACCTGAGTCTCCTACAATGAAGGCAGATTCTTTACCATCTGAGCCATCAGGAAAGCCCATCCTCATTTTAATTGGCTACAATGACCAAGGATGGAGATTTGAGTTTCAAAAACAAATGTAAAAGACAAACTTAAAAACTACTGAATTCTACCAAAAATTTAGAGAAGAACTAACACCTATTCTACTCAAACTCTTCCAGAAACTGCAGAGGAAGGTAAACTTCCAAACTCATTCTATGAGGCCACCATCACCCTAATTCCAAAACCCGACAAAGATGCCACAAAAAAAGAAAACTACAGGCCAATATCACTGATGAACATAGATGCAAAAATCCTTAACAAAATTCTAGCAAATAGAATCCAACAACACATTAAAAAGATCATACATCATGATCAAGTAGGCTTTATCCCAGGGATGCAAGGATTCCTCAATATTCGCAAATCAATCAATGTAATACACCACATTAACAAATTGAAAAATAAAAACCACATGATTATTTCAATAGATGCAGAGAAAGCCTTTGACAAAATTCAACATCCATTTATTATAAAAACCCTCCAAAAAGCAGGAATAGAAGGAATATACCTCAACATAATAAAAGCTATATATGACAAACCCACAGCAAACATTATCCTCAATGGTGAAAAACTGAAAGCATTTCCCCTGAAGTCAGGAACAAGACAAGGGTGCCCACTCTCACCACTACTATTCAACATAGTTTTGGAAGTCTTGGCCACAGCAATCAGAGCAGATAAAGAAACAAAAGGGATCCAGATTGGAAAAGAAGAAATAAAACTCTCTCTGTCTGCAGATGACATGATCCTCTACATAGAAAACCCTAAAGACTCTACCAGAAAATTACTAGAGCTAATCAGTGAATATAGGAAAGTTTCAGGATACAAAATCAACACACAGAAATCCCTGGGATTCCTATACACTAACAATGAGAAAACAGAAAGAGAAATTAAGGAAACAATTACATTCATCATTGAAACAAAAGGAATAAAATACTTAGGACTATTTCTACCTAAAGAAACAAAAGACATATATAGAAAACTATAAAACACTGATGAAAGAAATCAAAGAGGACACAAACAGATGGAGAAATATACCGTGTTCATGGATTGGAAGAATCAATATAGTGAAAATGAGTATACTACCCAGAGCAATCTATAGATTCAATGCAATTCCTATCAAGCTACCAGAGGTCTTTTTCAGAGAATTAGAACAAATAATTTGCCAATTTTATGGAAATACAGGAAACCTCATATAGCCAAAGCAATCTTGAGAAAGAAGAATGGAACTGGAGGAATCAACCTACCTGACTTTAGGCTATACTACAAATCCACAGTCATCAAGACAGTATGGTACTGGCACAAAGACAGAAATATAGATCAATGGAACAAAATAGAAAGCCCAGAGATAAATCCACACACCTATGGACACCTTATCTTTGACAAAGGAGGCAATAATATACAATGGAGAAAAGACAACCTCTTTAACAAGTGGTGCTGGGAAAACTGGACAGCCACTTGTAAAAGAATGAAACTAGAACACTTTCTAACACCATACACAAAAATAAACTCAAAATGGATCAAAGATCTAATCATAAGACCAGAAACTATAGAACTCTTAGAGGATAACATAGGCAAAACACTCTCTGACATAAACCAAAGCAGGATCCTCTATGACCCACCTCCCAGAATATTGGAAATAAAAGCACGAATAAACAAATGGGACCTAATTAAAATGAAAAGCTTCTGCACAACAATGGAAACTAAAAGCAAGGTGAAAAGGCAGCCTTCAGAATGGGAGAAAATAATAGCCAATGAAGCAACGGACAAACAATTCATCTCAAAAATATACAAGCAACTCCTGCAGCTCCATTCTAGAAAAATAAACAACCCAATCAAAAAGTGGGCCAAAGAACTTAACAGACATTTCTCCAAAGAAGACATAAAAATGGCTAACAAACACATGAAAAGATGTTCAACATCACTCATTATCAGAGAAATGCAAATCAAAACCACAATGAGGTACCACTTTACACCAGTCAGAATGGCTGCCATCCAAAAGTCTACAAGCAATAAATGCTGGAGAGGATGTGGAGAAAAGGGAACCCTCTTACACTGTTTGTGGGAATGCAAACTAGTACAGCCACTATGGAGAACAGTGTGGAGATTCCTTAAAAAACTGAAAATAGAACTGCCATATGACCCAGCAATCCCACTACTGGGCATACACACCGAGGAAACCAGAATTAAAAGAGACACGTGTACCCCAATGTTCATCGCTGCATTGTTTACAATAGCCAGGACATGGAAGCAACCTAGATGCCCATCAGCTGACGAATGGATAAGAAAGCTGTGGTACATATACACAATAGAATATTACTCAGCATTAAAAAAAATTCATTTGAATAAGTTCTACTCAGGTGGACAGAACTGAAGCCTATTATCCAGAGTGAAGTAAGCCAGAAGGAAAAACAACAATACAGTATACTAATGCATATATATGGAATTTAGAAAGATGGTAACAAGAACCCTGCATGCGAGACAGCAAAAGAAATGCAGATGTATAGAACAGTCTCGTGGACTCTGTGGAAGAGGGCAAGGGTGGGATGATATGGGAGAATGGCATTGAAACATGTTAATTATCATATGTGAAATCAATCACCAGCCCAGGGTTGATGCTCAGGGCTGGGGCACCAGGATGACTCAGGGGGAGGGAATCGGGAGGGAGGAGGGAGGGGGGTTCTGGAGGGGGACATATGTATACACATGGTGGATTCACGTCAATGTATGGCAAAACCAACACAATAAAGTAAAGAAAATTAAAAAAATTAAGAAGAGAAGAAAGAAAAAAAAATAATGCACCTTCCAATGCAGAAGACATCGGTTAGATCCTGGATTGAGAAGATCCCCTAGAGGAGGAAATAGCAACCCACTCCAGTATTCTTGCCTGGAGAATTCCATGGACAGAGGAGCCTGACGGGTTAGTTTTTAGGTTTGTAAAGAGTTGTACACGACAGATCACATACCCACATACCTCTTAGCTTAAATAGTTTTTGCTTAAGTCTTTAAAAATTTCCTTCAACAAATTAAGTAGCAACTGTTAGCAAGCAATAAAGGATAGGGCTATAAGGTACATCCCATCTGTACAGGAACTGGCCAATGTCTCATTGTCTCTCTTATTGTTTTGGCCTCTACTCACTACCAGCCAGTATTTCTTGGTCTCTATTGGCTTTTGATTAGTTTTGTCAAAGCTGACAGCAGCTCTGGAGCAACAGAGGTTAATGTTCTGCATGGTCTGATGGGAGTTGGGCATATATGCTAATTAGGAGCCTGGGCTGTCTGGATGCCTTTCATTCAGATGATGGCTTCTGACTGCTGACAACAAAAGGTACATTAACTGCTACATCATTGGGTATACATGCTGTTTGTCCCTCCTTATGAACACATTCATAAATTTCTGTACATTTTAAAATATGTTCATAACACTAGGGTATAGTACATGTTTATCTCTTTTAAGAGATATAGCCATTAACTTACCTGTAACAGAGTAAACACGATTTAAAGCTTTACATTTGTGGAAAATGTGTTTACAGTCACAAACTCATGTTGGGCAGAAAAGCTATTTATCACTTGCAAACTTAGAAAGCAAATTTTTATTCATCTCTATTAAACTGTGGCATGAGAACAGTCATAGCCAAGAGGAGGCTAAGGAGATATGACAAATGAAATGTAGTGCTCTCAGTGGGATCCTAGGATATAAAAATGATATGAAGCAAAAGCTAAGGAAGTCTGAACATAGCATGGACGCTAGTTAAGGCTAATGTGTCAACACTGTCAATTAATTGTAACCATAGCAATGTAAAACATTAATAAAGGGGAAAAAGAGATAAGGGTATATGGGAGCTGACTGTACTGTCTTTCAAAAGTTTATGTAAATCTAAAACTGCTCTAAATTTCAAAATGTTTACTTAAAAAACCAGGATGAGACATTCTTGGCAAAATTTTATTTTACATATCATAGTGAATATTGTACCCATTCCTGCTGAATCATCACAGTCAGAAAGACTGGATATTATGAATAGGAGAAGATATGGGAGAGGTGCTTTGGATCCCACAAAAGAGTAGTGATTGCATTTGGTTAGAGTCATTGGTATTTGAAGGGCTTCCCAGGTAGCCTTAGTGATAAAGAACCCACCTGCCAATTCAGGAGGTATAAGAGACATGGGTTCGATCCCTGGGTCAGAAAGATCACCTGGAGGAGGGCACAACAACCCACTCCATTATTTTTGCCTGGAGAATCCCATGGACAGAGGAGCCTGGTGGGCAACAGTCCATAGGGTTGCAAAGAGTAAGACACAATTAAAAGCAACTTATCACACACACACATTGGTATTTGAAGTCTGGATTTACCAAAAACCTTGATGTATTTTGCTAGTAATTGTTCCTGGCGCATAGCTAAGCCATAAGTTCTCAATGATGAACTGAAGAACAGAATTTGAGATTTTAAAAGATAGCATTGAATGTATACATATTGTCTTTTTAAAACAATTTCTGACTACATCAATTTTCAGAAGGCTTAATTACTCTCCTTTTCCTTAAATGTATCTTTTCCTATGGTCCTCTTACTCTCCTTTCCTCCCCTCCCATCCTTCCTCTCCCCTTTTCTCCCACTCTTGCTTCCACACTATTGAGCATCCACTCTGTTCCAGACACTGTGCTGAGGGACATACATGTAACACACCCCCTAGTGGGAGAGATAGGTGCAAATGTCACAAACTGACTTTGCTCTCCCTTGGCTGGAGATTAGCAAGGAGAGACTGGCTGAACTGGCCATTGCAGAGAAAGCCTGCTATGAGGTGGTGAAAGTCTGGAGGCTCACGTCTACAGCAGGAGTATGAGAGACTCCGGCAAGTCCGTCCACTCCCATGGCCTCAACTTTCTTGGGGAGTCATGAGATGAAGGTGCTTCCAGCTTGATTTGTGGTCTTTGCTTACTAGGGTATGGGGCGCTTTAAGAAAGATTTGCTTCAGATAATATTTAAAGGTTTCTAATTCTCTAAGGATTGGCCAAGGAGGGTTTTCCTGTTTTTCCAAGCTGCCCTACATAACATATTATACTGTCCAGAAATGATGTTTAAAGTTTCAATAGCTTCTGGCTCTCTGGGCCACATCACCTTGCAGTTACCCTCAAATTGTTTCTGAATCACGTTTCCTCTGGCACGAAGCAGGAGCCCTCGGTTCACATTACGCCTTACAATGTACAGTGCTCTCACCCTGCTGCAGAGAAGCTTTAATGTCAGAATGAAAAATGATAAAGCATAAATGAAATAGCAACCACATGTTCTCTGTAGCACGGCCCTGAGTCTGCGTGGCCTTTCGAAGCAGGGAGCAAACCACCTTTGCCGCACTCAGTAACAGAGATAGGGTCTGCCAAGTTTGGCAACGGGGGTGTGGAGTGGTCAGGGGAGGCTCTGTCTTCATATTCCCAACCTCGGGTCACCTGAGGCATGGAAGGGTTGTCTAGCTGGCCAGAGCCACTCCATTGTTTGCCGAGAGCAGTACAGTAAGAGAGAGAAGGGCTTAATGAGATGGACCCAGAGGACTGGATCCCCATATCGGTTCTATCAGTATGCCCAATTGATTCTACATCTTAATTATCAAACTTCCCCTTCATTTCTGTCCCTGTTTATTATTCTCAGCTGAATTCTGGTGGCACTCTCAGATTGTCTTATTACTGAAGTCTTGTCCCATGTCCATCTATTCACCATGCTGTAGGTAAAGTGATATATTAAAACAACAACAACTAATTTCAATTATGTAAGATAAGTTCTGGAGACTTCATGAACAGTGTGGTGTGGCAACTACAGCTAACAATACCATACTGTATACTTGAAGTTGCCCAAAGGGGTAGATCGTATGTGTTCTTCACACACACACACACACACACACACACACACACACACACACACACACACAATCTCTCTCTATCTCTCACACACACACAAGAAAGGAAATGGCAACCATGTGAAGTGCTGGGTTGTAGTGATTATTTCATAATGGATACATATATGGAAACATCAAGTTGTATACCTTCAATTGACCCAATTCCTATTTGTCTATTATACTTTAATAAAGTGACTTAGTAGTTAAGAATCCACCTGTCAATGCAGGAGATGTGGGTTCTATTCCTTGGTCAGGAAGATCTCATGGAGAAGGAAATGGCAACGTATTCCAGTATTTTTGCTGGGAGAACCCATGGACAGAAGAACTTGTGGTCCATGGGGTTGCAGAGAGCCAGACATGACTTGGCCACTGAACAACAAAGCCAAAAATATAAGTAAAATCCCTCTCTTTGTTCCCTCATGATAAAGCAAATCTAACTTTAAAACAACTTGAAATTTCCTTTGTGATCTTGCTTCTCATCTTCGAAGACCCTCTCCAACACATTCACTTTACATCTTAACAAACTACTCACAGCTCCTGGCACACACCATGCCCAAGGACACTTGCTCTGGCCCATGACTTTTCTCCAACCTGTGAAGTCCTCACCTCATACTGTTTGGGTGATTAGTACCCAAGACTCAGTTCAGATATCATAGTTTCCATTAAGTCCGTCTGATAACCATTCCAGAAAAGTTAGGACTCCTACAGGCTCTGTATATACCTTTATTACATCATCTATAAAATTTCATGTTGTAAATGCTTATTTTCAATTTTGCCCCATGTCTCCTACATCGGCAAGCAGTTTCTTTACCGTTGAGACACCAGGAAAGTCCACCACTGCTTATATACATCCTCAAACCTAAGACAAGCTCTGAAATATAGTCTCTACAAAAATATGAATAAATAAATCTTTGAATGAATGATCTATATAAACTTTAGGCTTAAAACGGCCTCTGGTTAGCAGTCCCTGGATGTCATTTAATTCTCATTGTCTCCAAGGGGTGAGTTTGATGTGCCATCCCCATAACTTTCACCCCCACATCAGATTCAAAAACTAGATCTGAAGCTCATCCTATTTCCAAAGTCTTGAAAGGATTTCCACTTACCATAAGTCTCACAAAAAATATATCAAGAAAGATAACTTAGGACTATTCTTGCTATGCTTCTGGAGAACAATGAGCTGGCTGCCATGAGAGAAAAAAAAAAGTAGAATGATCTTTTGCCCCTACACCTGTATTTGCAAATTGATTCAGGGAATGTAGGTTCTGGAGAACATAAACACTGTCCCTCTCCTAAAACAGTACCTGCTTTTTGAGTCCAGCATACACTTGCCACCACTTCTCCACCTCTTTCATTAGGCTTTTCCTTTCCGAAACCATTTGAGGGTAACATTTCCCCTCACACAGTTGGCAAGGGCTATGCATGGGTGTGAGTGGAGAGGGCTGTGTGGGCAGAAAGGGGCAGAGAGTTAAGATTAGAGATGGAATGAGTTATCATTGGACCTGGAGGCTCTGGAAGTGCAAGGATCTAAACTGAGCTCATGGTGGAACTGGGAGTTGGGATGTATGCAGAGTTCAACTCTTTTTTTTTTTTTTTCAGAATTTTCCTTAAAGGAAAGAATGTATGGAGAGATGATATTTTGATAAGATTCTTGGTAAGATTTCTTTTTTTTTCTTTAATAATGAACAATTTCTATTTTCAATACTTAAGATGCATTCTTTAAATATAAAATAGACATTTTTCAACTTTTTATATCGGAGAACGGCGAATGCTAGTTTCAGGTGTACAGCAAAGTGATTCAGTTAGACACATACATGTATCTCTTCTTTTTTAGATTTTTATCCCAATTAGGTTGTTACATAACACTGAGCAGAGTTCCCTGTGCTATGCAGTAGGTCCTTGTTGGTTATCCATTTTAAACAGAGCAGTGTGTACATGTCCATCCCAAACTCCCTAACTACCCCTTTCCCCACCCTTCTTACCTGGTAACCATAAACTTCTCTAAGTGTGTGGATTTCTTTCTGTTTTGTAAATAAGTTCAGTTGTATCATTTACTTTTAGATTCCATGTTTAAATGATCAGCTTCTCTTTCTCTGTTTGACTTGCAGCTTTGTTGTTGTTCAGTCGCTCTTTTGTGTCCAACTCTGAGACTGCTTGCTCCTTAGAAGAAAAGCTATGACCAATGTAGACAGCATGTTAAAAAGCAGACATTACTTTACCAACAAAGGTCTGTCTAGTCAAAGCTATGGTTTTTCCAGTAGTCATGTATGAATGTGAGAGCTGGATTATACAGAAAGCTGAGTGCTCAGCCATTAAAAAGAGTTCATTTGAATCAGTTCTACTCAAGTGGATGGAACTGGAGTCTATTATACAGAGTGAAGTAAGCCAGAAATAAAAAAAAAATACAGTGTACTAACGCATATATATGGGTTAGTAACGCATATATAATGCATCTTTAGAAAGATGGTAACAAGAACCCTATATGCAAGACAGCAAAAAAAACGCAGATGTATAGAACAGTCTTTTGGACTCTATGGGAGAGGGCAAGGGTGGGATGATATGGGAGAATGGCATTAAAACATGTTAATTATCATATGTGTAATCAATTTCCAGCCCAGGATTGATGCTCAGGGCTGGTGCATCGAGATTTCCCAGGGGGAGGGAGGAGGGAGTGAGGAGGGAGGGGGGTTCTGGAGGGGGAGCATATGTAAACCCATGGCGATAACATGTCATTGTATGGCAAAACTAATTAAAAATTAATTAATGAATGAATGAAAAAAAAGCTGAGTACTGAAGAATTGATGCTTTTGAACTGTGGTGTTGGAGAAGACTCTTGAGGGTCCCTTGAACTGCAAGGAGATCCAACCAGTCCATCCTAAAGATCAGTCCCGAATATTCATTGGAAGGACTGATGCTGAAGCTGAAACTCCAATACTTTGGCCAGCTGATGCAAAGGTCTTTTCATTGGAAAAGACCCTGATGCTGGGAAAGACTGAAGGCAGGAGAAGAGGACAACAGAGGAAAAGATGGTTGGATGGCATCATGGTTAAATGGCATGAGTTTAATAGGCTCCAGGAGTTGGTGATGGATAGGGAGGCCTGGTGTGCTGCAGTCTATGGGGTAGCGAAGAGTCGAACATGACTGAGTGGCTCAACTGAACTGAGGTGCCTTTGGGACACCAGGGACTGCAGCATGTCAGGCTTCCCTGTCCATCACCAACTCCTGAACCTTGCTCAAACTTATGTCCATTAAGTTAGTGATGCCATCCAACCATCTCTTCCTCTGTTGTCCCATTCTGCTCCTGCCTTCAATCTTTCCCAGCATTGGGGGCTTTTCTTACAGCTTAATATCATTGAAAACAGACAGTTTAAAGTTTGAGACTGGGGGGAAATTATTCTGGCACTTTTGTACTTGGGGGAAGGGTCTTTTGTAGGTATTCACCAACAGGAAGAGGAGATCAAGAATGGTCTTCTTGGTAAGTCAGAGGCCAAGTCAAAGCCTTGAGAATCCAGGAGCTCATTTCTTCTTGGTAGGTCTACAGGGCATCTGAATCAGCAGAGAGGGCTTGTCTTGTGTCTCAGTGGTAAAGAATCTGGCTGTCAATGCAGGACACACAGATTTGATCCCTGGACTGGAAAGATCCCACGTGCCGCAGAGCAACTAAGTCCATGTGTCACAATTATTGAGCCTGTGCTCTCGAGCTGGGGAGCCACAAATACTGGATTCTCATACTGAAACTTCTGAAGCCTGTGTGTCCTAGAGCAATAAGAGAAGCCACTGCAATGAGAAGTCTGTGCACTACAACTAAAGAGTAGCCTCTACTCGCTACAACTAGAGAAAAGCCCTCGAAACAGCAAAGACCTAGCACAGTCAATAAATATATAAATTAAATTTTTTAAAAGATCAGCAGGTAAAGATGCATGCGACTGTGGTCTTCTGGCCTCTCCTGTGCTCAGTTCTCAGGTCAGAGTTGAAGGAGAAGTTAGCTTTCCTGGAGATGGCCTCTCTAATTCCTTTCCCTCTCACTCTGCCCACAGATCAGCTTCATGCCTTAAAGGTCCCAGAGACTCAAAATAAAGCCCAGGACTTGTATTTATCAAAGAAGGTAAGACTAGCTGAATGAACAGCTAAACAGAAAATGAAGCTTTTTTTTTTTCCTTTATCCAAGGGCAAGAGAAAATGTCAGAGGCTTTTCGTTTCACACCCACAAAATATAATATAGTTGCAGGCATCTGGAAATTTCTAAACTGAAACACACAAAATATATATGTTCAATTGTGTGAGAATAAACAGACTGTAGCCCAGAGCACGTCTCTGCAGCACCTCTGAATGTTGCTAATTGAAATAGCACTGTAAAGACACTGAGCCACAATGTGGGGGTGGGGGGCAGTGGTCCTGTGAAGGGCAGAATGGAATGAGGTATGGAAAAGACATGAATTTGATTATGTGCCCCGTAAAGTTTACAAACAGGAAACTTAGACATAGATGGTGAACACAGTGCCAAGCGCTGAACCGGTAGATAATTTGGGAGATGATTGCAAATGGCACTCTCTGATTCTTCATGCTACTGATGATAAATACTATGAACTTTCTAAAGAGAGAAGTGCAATGACTGGTCATTCTGTTGGAAAGCTACTTGGAGACGGCTGGCTATTCCAGACAGTCAGGTCGGTTGGTGGCTGGCTATATTTCTTTAGCTCCTATGTTTCGGTTTGATTTCTGTCTTTAGTGCCCCGGTCAGAGGGCTCACAATACATACAGCTGAGGCTGGAGCTGGTACTCTGAGCTACTGGACAGATGCAAATATGCAGAAGCTCTAGACTTTACTATTTCAGTCTTTTCACAAGCTCCTCAGTCTTCCTTGTGGAATCCACATATGAGGCTGGAAGCAAGATCATTTCTTTGCAGAAGCAAGACAAAATTCTTCTAAGGCTGTTCTTGAGTCAAGGTTCCCAAACTGTGTGCCGAGGTGCCCTAGCATGCTGCAGCAAATGTACAAAGGTTCAACAGACAATTTGCATTTTGATTTAAAAAAATAATATCAAGGGAAGCATAATGACACTGTATCTGTTGCACAGTATGAGGACTACTGACTCAACACAGGGCATGGTTTCAACACAACCTAGCTTTGCAAAGCTAGGCTTTTGGTCTTTATACGTGTGCTAAGTCACTTCAGCTGTTGCTGACACTTTGTGACCCCACCAACTATAGCCCACCATGCTCCTCTGTCCATGGGATTCTCCAGGCAAGAATACTGGAGTGGGTTGCCATGCCCTCCTCCAGGAGATCTTCCCAACCCAGGGATCAAATCCACACCTCATATGTCTCCAGCTTTGACAGACAGGCTGTTTACCACTTAGCGCAAAGTGAGTATTGTATGAAAATCACCACGGATCAGTACATAATAGTGGAGGCATCCAAGCTGATTCCAAGTTCTGTGAGGTCACACAGGGCTCAATAAGCACACATATCTCGCTGGTGAATAATTGAGCTTTTGAAAAAAATGAAATAAAGTGTTTTTTTTTTCTTTTTTCTCTTCCTTTTATACAGTAAAATATTTATGCATATTTAAATGGCTACTAAATTGTTATAACATAAATGCATATTAAGTTATTTGTACCTAATTACTTAATAAACGGAGATGTTGAGATACTGGGCATACCCTGAAAACATTTTTGAGTCACTAAAGGTACTGTGATTCAAGAAAGCTTGAAACCCTCTTCCCTAGGCAAAGATGGCTGGAGAATTTGTGAAAATACAACCCACAAGCCTCCTATTTCTAGCTTAGGCTTAGACCTGAGGGGATGAAGGAAGTAACTTGCTCCAGTGGGTATCCACTCAATATTTGTTCATGAATATTTTCTGCTAATATTTACTGAACCAGGCAGTAAAAACTAAGTATATTATATAATTCTGTGTGCCTGCCTGCTAAGTCACTTCAGTTGTGTTTGACTCTTTGTGGCCCTACAGACCATAGCCTGCCAGGCTTCCCTGTTCTTGGGGTTCTCCAGGTAAGAATATTGGA
Source organism: Antilocapra americana (assembly GCA_007570785.1). Lineage (NCBI taxonomy): Eukaryota > Metazoa > Chordata > Mammalia > Artiodactyla > Antilocapridae > Antilocapra > Antilocapra americana. The sequence continues at coordinate 1,564,913 of ML660778.1, forward strand.
GTGGGTTGCCGTGCCCTCCTCCAGGGAATCTTCCTGACACAGGGATGGAACTCACATCTGTTACATATCTCGCATTGGTAGGCAGATTCTTTACCACTACCACCACCTGGGAAGCACCATATAATTCTCATGATGCCCCAGTGAAATGGGCATACTATTTAGTATTATATTTTACAGATGAGTAAACCAAGGCATAGAGAAGTTGAGTAAGTTTGTAAGTCACAGTTAGTATAGGTTGTTTGAACCCATAAGGTTTTGATTTGAAACTCATGCTCTTTCTGCTACACCACACTTCCCCAGGGTGGATGGATGGCTAGATGGTAGATTCCTGGACAAATCAAAGACCTAACATTTCTAAACAGAGGGGATAGAGAGGAAAATACAAATGCCACAGGCTTGTGGAGAAAGCTGGACAGTAGAGGTTCCTGTGTGAAATCAAATATATCAATTAATCACTCTTCATTAGAGACTGAACAAGTAAACCCAGAATTTCAGATAAATCTACCCTGAATTTTGCAAATTTATCTTTTCTTTTGCATTTTGAAAGACTATATCCTCTCTTGTGTGCATACTGAGTTGTTCAGTCATGTCCAACTCTTTGTGGCCCGGTAGATTGTAGCCCACCAGGCTCCTCTGCCCATGGGATTTTCGAGTCAAGAATACTGGAGATGGTTGCCATTTCCTACTCCAGGGATCTTCCTGACCCAGGGATCGAACCTGCATCTCCTACATTGGCAGGCAGATTCTTTCCCACTGAATCACCTGGGAAGCCCCATATGCTCTCTTACCATATGGTAAATTCTTAATGACTTACTAAAGTCACAGGCTGATTCAAATTCAAAGACAATAGTCATTTAGCTTCTGCATCCCCTTCACCTACCCAGTATGTCCATAAACCACTAGCTCAAATACTTGCGATGTTTCAGATAGTCCTGCCTCAATTGAGAATATCTCTTTTGCATAAAATATTTAGATATTAAATTTCTAATGCGTTAAAAAAAAGTCTGAGCAGAAGAATGTTTTCTCTTAACCCCATTTGTTTTAAAGGAGAAAGAATGAAAGAGAAAAAAGAAATGCATTATGTTTTACATAAAGGAAACAGCTCCAGGCAAACCTTGCTAAATATTTTAATGGTTTAAACATTCATTTTAGCAAGTTTTCTTTAATTTTCTTAACTTTGTTCCTTTTGAACTAGCTCAACCTTCATGTTTAATCCTTGGAGCTTTCAGGGAACAGCTCACAGAAAGTTCTATACACAAATATAACAAACATTTCAAATAAAACACAGTGCATAAAACAGAGAACAGGAGAACTCTGACAACAGCTGCTAGATTTAACACTAATAGTTTTGAAAGATTTTGGCTTGAAGGTTAAGAGTATCTCATGACAATAAGCAGGCTTTGTATATAATGTCAACAGTCCTTTTGCAACATGTCCACTTTTAATTTATTCTTTTTCATTTGTATAAGACAAATAATATAATTATGAATGTCTGGTTCATGACATTGAAGTCAAAAAAAAGTCCAAAATCAATCATGTTTTTTAAGAATAACAAATTTGAAAAACCTCTGGCCCGGATGCCTGGTAATAGCTACAATTTGGTCCAAACGTGATAATATGCTTCGAATCTGTATGCATTTATTAAATTCATATTAGCATTTGCTGCATTGATGGTTCTGCATATGTGGAAATGATTTAATTTTCCCTCCCATTTGCTTCTCCAGGGATACCATGACTGATAATGAGTCTAGAGTTGGGAGGGGTGGGTACAAGAATCTCCCTCGCACAGCATAGACCAGGGACATCAGAAAGTTTTCAGAATCAACCACTGGCTTGCCCCAGCAAAGACCCTGGAACTGTCCCTGGCAGATCAGAGAGCATTTTACACCATGCACACATCCATGGAGACGCACTTGTACATAACATGTACATATGCTTAGATAGTTTTATAGATATTACCATCCATAGATAATGCCATTCAAAGCTTTGCCTAAGATATCAAACCAGAAGCCTCAGGAGGATGCTATATGATGGAGCAGATGAGTAGAAGACACAAAATAACAGGCACAAGCCCAGACTGCTATAAGGGAGGCACATGAAGCTGGAATGTGGCTTTCAGGAGGAAGGGCTCCACAGGGTTGATGGTAAGCTTCCTCCCCTCAAGAACACACAAGTCACCAACGGAGACCCAGGTCAGGCCAGGCTGTTAGTGGCAGGAGCTGGCTCCCTTGCATGCTTATGTTAAAGGCCACCCCTTCTCTTTTCACATCTAGGTTGGCTTAGGCTGCAGATGTCAGTATCTACAGCCCAGGGTCCAGGTCTAGTGAGGAGACAAGGCACACTCACAATCTTTGGATCCTGCTCCCAAGGGCATGCCTTGTCCTCGAGCACTGTTCTCTACAAGAAATATCCGCAATGAAAGTAATACTACGGACCACGATGATAATACTCCTGAGGATGTCCTCTGTAACAGGCACTGTAAGAGCTGGCTTACTGACACAGCCTTCCTGATTTCTCTCTGCTTTTTTATGAAGCAGGCATTCTTTCCCCCATTTTGCACATACAAAAACTGAGTTAATTTTCCCAAACGCATGATAAATTCAGGACTCAGAATTTTTCATTAAAGCAAATGTACTATAACCCATCCTTCTTCCCTACAGAAAAATGCTGAAGATTGAACACATGATCTCAGCTGACCATGGTGTGACTTTTTCTGGTCACAGTGCCTTCCTCTGTCCCTCCCTTCTGAGTACTTGAAAGCCCCATGCTCACAATCCTCACCTTTTTCTGTATCTTTCTATCCCGTGGTGTTTTCTTCATGTGATGCATAGGCACCTGCCCCCTTGCCTTAAGCTTGAAACCCTTGTAACTTTTATTTTCAAATCTCAGGATGCTTACTTTAGCCCCCACCCTGCCACACACATGTGCACTTGCACACACATGCACACACATGCATGGATGCATTAAGCGAAGTTGCTCAGTCGTGTCTGACTTTTTGCAGCCCCATGGACTGTAGCCCACCAGGCTCCTCTGTCCAGTGGATTTTCCAGGCAAGAGTAATGCCATTTCCTTCTCCAGGGGATCCTACTCTATGCTTAACTGATAGCTCATTAAAGCACCAAATACCAGTGCGGAGACCACAGGCATCATAAACCTCAGCACCCTTATTTTACTAAGTAGGCCGAGATCCAGGGACTGAAGAAAGGTTAAAGAAGATATGAAAGGGAACTATCTGTGTTCTGCCGATATTCTGAGAGTCCTCTATTTTTTTGTGCAGGACCATGTTTGCTCCAGGACATAAAAAGAACGAACCTACGATTCATGTCCTCATGGGCCAACAGTGGAGGTTAGGAGGTAGCCAGGAGAACGGGCAATAGCGGCTCAGTGTGAGATGGACCTCTCCTGAGATAAGTGTTGTGGGCTGCAAGGGGTGGAAGAGGGACCTTGGCTCCTGTAAAAAGCCTGTTTCCCAAATCTCCTGCTTCCCAGTCTTGTGATTAGGTAAAAATGTAATAAAATGGCAGGCACCCATAACCAATTGTTGTAGAAATGGACTGTAAAAGTGAAGGACATGTGCTTTCTTATTTTTCAGTCAAATAAAGATGAGAGTTGAAATATCTTAAGCTCAAACCTTGAGAAGTGCATGTGGCCTGTTTCCACAGCACAGAGGAATTCCCTATTTTACATGGAGCTTATCCTTCTGTCACTAGCTGCTTACTGAGGATGGGGTGATTTTTTTTGTACTGCACACCTGGTTTTAGCAGAGGGCCTACCTAGTGCACAGACTTTATTTTGGGGGGCTCCAAAATCACTGCAGATGGTGACTGCAACCATGAAAATAAAAAACGCTTGCTCCTTGGAAGAAAAGTTATGATCAACCTAGACAGCATATTAAAAAGGAGCTCCATTACTTGCCAACAAAGGTCCATCTAGTCAAAGCTATGTTTTTTCCAGTAGTCATACATGGATGTGAGAGTTGGACTATAAAGAAAGCTGAGCACCAAAGAATTGGTGATTTTGAACTGTAGTGTTGGAGAAGACTCTTGAGAGTCCCTTGGACTGCAAGCAGACCCAACCAGTCCATTGTAAAGGAAATCAGTCCTGAATATTCATTGGAAAGACTGATGCTGAAGCTGAAACTCCAATACTTTGGCCACCTGATGCGAAGAACTGACTCATTAGAAAGACCCTAATGCTGGGAAAGATTGAATGCAAGAGGAAAAGGGGACGGCAGAGGATGAGATGGTTGGATGGCATCACCAACTCAATGGACATGAATTTGAGTAAACTCCAGGAGTTGGTGATGGACAGGGAGGCCTGGAGTGCTGCAGTCCATGGGGTCGCAAAGAGTCGGACAGGACTGAGTCACTGAACTGAACTGAACGGAGTATACAGAAAGTGTTTGAGGTAAGTGTGTCGAAGGATCTAGAACCACTCAGATGAGAAACTCTGCACTGGCAGAAGCTCTGTCTCTTTAATCACCCCGTGATTCTAGAACGACACCCATGGCACTGCACACAGGCCTGGACTCCCAGGCACCGGGCCTCCATGAATCCATGCCACTGTGGCCCTAAGCAACCAGGACTCTGTGATCTCAGGCACAGGGGTCTCACTCAGCCTACATCCTCACCGCACAGACAAGCCACTACATGACCAAGACCTTAACCTGGTCACAGAATAAGCTTCAGTTCAGTTCAGTCGCTCAGTCGTGTCCAACTCTTTACGACAGAATGTGGTCCACTGGACAAGGAAATGACAAACCACTTTGGTATTCCTGACTTTGAGAATACTGGAGTTCCTGAGAACCCCATGAACAATATGAAAAGCCAAAAAGATAGGACACTGAAAGGTGAACTCCCCAGCTTGGTAGGTGCCCAATATGCTACTGGAGATCAGTGGAGAAATAACTCCAGAAAGAATGAAGGGATGGAGCCAAAGAAAAAACAACACCCATTTGTGGATGGGACTGGTGATAGAAGCAAGGTTTGATGCTGTAGAGAGCAATATTGCATAGGAACCTGGAATGTTAGGTCCATGAATCAAGGCAAATTGGAAGTGGTCAAACAGGAAATGACAAGAGTGAACATCAACACTCTAGGAATCAGTGAACTAAGATGGACTGGAATGGGTAAATTTAACTCAGATGACCATTATATCTACTACTGTGGGCAGGAATCCTTTAGAAGAAATGGAGTAGCCATCATAGTCAACAAAAGAGTCTGAAAGGCAGTACTTGGATGCAGTCTCAAAAACGACAGAATGATCTCTGTTTGTTTCCAAGGCAAACCATTCAATATCATGATAATCCAAATTTATTCCCCGACCAGTAATGCTGAAGAAGCTGAAGTTGAATGGTTCTATGAAGACCTACAAGACTTTCTAGAATGAATACCCAAAAAAGATGAACTTTTCACTATAGGGAACTGGAATGCAAAAGTAGGAAGTCAGGAAACACCTGGAGTAATAGGCAAACTTGGCCTTGGAGTACAGAATGAAGCAGGACAAAGGCTACCAGAGTTCTGCCAAGAGAACGCACTGGTCATAGCAAACACCCTTTTCCAACAACACAAGAGAAGACTCTACAAATGGACATCACCAGATGGTCAACACCAAAATCAGATTGATTATATTCTTTGCATCCAAAGAGGAGAAGCTCTATACAGTCAGCAAAAACAAGACCGGGAGCTGACTGTGGCTCAGATCATGAACTTCTTATTGCCAAATTCAGACTGAAATTGAAGAAAGTGGAGAAAACCACTAGACCATTCAGGTATGACCTAAATCAAATCCCTTATGACTATACAGTGGAAGTTAGAAAGAGATTTATGGGACTAGTGATAGAGTGCCTGATGAACTATGGACAGAGGTTCATGACATTGTGCAGGAGACAGGAATCAAGGACATCCCCAAGAAAAAGAAATGCAAAAAGCAACATGGCTGTCTGAGGAGGCCTTACAAATAGCTGTGAAAAGAAGGGAAGCAAAAAGCAAAGGAGAAAAGGAAAAATATACCCATTTGAATGCAGAGTTCCAAAGAATAACAAAGAGAGATAAGAAAGCCTTCCTCAGCAATCAATGCAAAGAAATAGAATGAGCTCAGTGCAGAGCAAAACTCCATTAAGTTCAGACTTCTTTAGTAGTATGATGTGGTATCACGATGCTTGGGTTATCAGCCTAGCTCTGTCACTAGCCACATGTGGGACACTCTCCCTTGATGTCCAAGCATATTGTAAGATCAAACTGTAGGGAAGGTGGTATCTTCATTCTCATTTTGCTCTTACATCCCATGGTTATACCCTAGATCAGATAATAGGGGGCTACCTGCTCCTTGGAGGTGGTGAATAGCATGAAAACCCACCCAACCCCCCAAAAAACTTTCACTGTGAGCTATGAGTGACTTAGAACATTTGATGTGTGGGAATTTGGGAAACACATCCTTGCAAGAGAGATCCCCCTACACACACACATGGGAGGGGCCAACTCTTACGAGTCTAACATCCTGGTGTGCTGCAGTCCATGCACAGCAATATCCAGGATGAAGATGTGAGAAATTTTGGAGCTCTTCTGAAGTCATTTGAAAGGAAACTCATCAAGGCTAAAGAGTCATTCCACATTCTATCTGGGGATCGGCCTCCCCATAGCTCCAGACTAGGAGAGTTGGTCTGCTCCCAGAAGTAGAGCATGTTACAGCCGATTGGTTGCAGAAATGCCTACCTGTTCAGTGCCAGCTCATCCAAACAAGGCTGATTCAATACCTTGAAGTGCTTGAAAGCTTGGTCTTTGGAACTTAGCAGATACGGGGATGAGTTTCAGAAAATTTAGATGCCCTGTGCAAGATGGAATAACAGACAGGAAAGTAACACTTATTGATTGTAATTGAGCTCTTTCAGAGATCTACATCACACAGATGACACCCTAGGTCAGGGGAAAGCACAGTGCACTATCCTGCTTACAAATTCCCCTTTCTGTCAGGTTCTATCTTCACAACCCGAGTGGCTTGTTTCATACAACCTTCCACAGGGTGCCTGGAGGCGAGCATCTGGGGGAGTTTATCTCTTTCAAGGATCTGCACCTGTGTTCCATCTTGCCTCCTTCCTTTTTTAACTACACTGTTATGTTTTGGAAAGCCTGGGCTCTGTCATTTCTCTCCATGTTGCAGAGACTGCCACATCTAAAAGTCGCTGACACCCCCAAGGTTACTTGAAATGGGTCTTCTCTGATGCTTTTTCAAACAGCACTGATTTTCTTTATGCAAACTGATGTACTTGTCAGGAGTGCTCTTGGGTACAAATGACAAAAACTCTATTCCAACTTGCTTGAACACATGCTTTTTGTAAGAATAGATGAAAGCTCATAAATGTAATGGAAGAGTTGCAGTAACTGGAAACCTCTGTGACGGGGACTTACCATTTCCAGGATGCTGTCTGTGTAATTTGTCCTTAGGTGTCAGCTTTACTCTCTCTGGTATCTTGAGCATGTAGATGACAAGGTCACCACTAGGTTGGCACTCATCACATCCATGATGCGCCTTTATCAGAGAGGAAAAGGCGTTTTCTCTGCTTGTTTCACTTAAGAGAATAGAAGGGGAAACTCTGATAGCTATAGTTTGGGTAACATTTCTACTCCCAGATCAATCACTGTCAGCAGAACTTGGGACAGTATTATTATCTGGGTCAGGGCAATGTGCTCATGCTTGGAGATGGGGTCATGGGCTTGGCAACAGGCAGAAATCCATAGTTTGAGTAGGAGAGGAGAAAGTCCCCAAAGAAAGGGTTTCTATTATCTCTAAAATAAGGGTTTCAAAGATAAGGGTGCAAAGATGCTGGGCATAGAGAAGTAATTGTACATCACAGATAATTATGATTATTGCTTTATTTGTGAAAAACTCAAGGTATGTCATGTTTTTATGCACAATTACATTTTAGGTAGTTCTCATAACAAATATACATGAGAAAGTACCTCCCCCTTGCATTGGTGAAGAAACTAAAGTCAAAGACTTGGGCTGTATATTAATAGACGTGCCATGGCTAGGAAGACAGATTGGAGAGGAAGTCATAGTTTGAGAAATGTTTCTGGATCTTTTAGTTTGGCACCATCCAAGTCAAACGAAAATAAATACAATAAAGATATAGATCAATAATTTTTATTGATTATGTATCAAATAAACATCAGAGAGATATAGATAGAATGAAACCATGACTTTTGAAGCGATATTTATATTTCAGTGGTCGCCTATGGTGTGAGAGCTGCAAAAGACTTTGATTTGAAACAAACCTTGAATAGTCACTCTAACAAAAATTCTGAATTGGAGACATTATACAAATCAAAAATGGAAATTTAACAAAGGGAGTTCTAGTTTCAATTCTTTCTTTAGCTTTATAGAATTTCAATCTTTTAGTTATTGGTTAAAGAAACTTAGAAAGTAATTAGATAAGAGCAGTGAAAGATGTATAAAGACAATAAAATTTTATAAAAATGCATTAGTCCAAGAAAAATAGCTATTAAATTGTTTAATATATGAAAATGTGACCATAATTTGATGACCAAAAGTTAAAAAAAAAGAGAAAAGAATGAATTTACATTTGATCAAAGACAGCTTTCAATTCTCTGTGGAATCAAGGTGAACAAAATATAAGAAAATCAAGTTCATAAACACACCATTGTAAGAAATGAGTCTCATGACCTCCTTACTAGTAAAGATATTTATTATGTTAATATCTCAAACCAAAAAATATAGCCTAAATAATTTAATGTAATTATATAAATTTTAGAACTAAATTTTTTTTCATGGCTTTGGTACCATGAATCACAAAATTGATGATAAGAGAAATTTTTTACTTGTTGAGCTGAGTCACTTAATGACTATGAGAAGTTGTTGGAAAGCTGTGTGTATCCCTGTCACAACAGCAAACAGGGTCATTAATTAATTGGTGACACATATATCAAAGAAACATTCATGCCACCAATGTGTTAACATCATTAAGTGACCTTGAAATTATAAGAATGACTTTATGGATAATTTGGAGCACAATTTATATCACTTGGTAAAGAATCCTATAATATATAATTTAGCTTATCTATGGAATAAAAAGATTATTATTTTTTGTTTGTTTCATACATTGATCTGTTTTACTCCATTAGTAGTAAATTATTGAAATATCCCCTCAGTACTTACGGGCAAGGAGTTAAGAGGACACAGAGAGTGTTCTCATGCCTTGTTTCCTATAAAAAGAATCATTCAATGATTGGAAGTTGAATCATATTGACAGAAGAGATAAGAGAGCATATTTCAAGGCGAGCAAAATTGTAGGATTCTGAACAGGCAAACCGATGACTATTACCTGATCCATTGATCTAGTAGTAGAAGGACTTAACAATGGGGCTTCCCAGGTGGGGCGGTGGTTAAGAACCTGCCTGCCAAAACAGGAGATGCAAGAGATGCAAGTTCAGTCCCTGGGTTGGGAAGATCCTCTGGAGAAAGAAATGTCAAACAACTTCAGTATTCTTGCCTGGAAAATTCTTTGGACAGAGGAGCCTGGTAGGCTAAAGGCCAGGGGATGGCAAATAGATGTGACTGAACACAGAACAGTGCAGCACAGGACTTAAAGATAGGAGTGGGGAACAGGTCTAAAAAGGTAGATGAGATCAGATTGTGGGTATGCTGAGGACTAGATGGAACAATAAAATTCTTTGAGTTCGTGTGAACCATTTATTTTAAAAATACCAGAATAGATACATTAGGACTTTAGTTTCCTTATCTGTAAAATAGGATAAAAAGTGCCTTAAGAGTTATAGTTTAAATTATATAGATGAACAGATCTGGCATAGGATAGGGCTTGTTTTAGATAACTGAAAAATATATTCTGGTCTCTAAAAGAACTGTCTAGATAAAATATACAAAGTCTTTTTCCAAGCTCATATATTCTAGAGTTAAAGAATAACAGAAACATAATATAATTTCTCTAAAGAAAGTATACTCTATCTCCTTTTTAATCCGTTCATTAAACTATTTTAGCACTTTAAAGAAAACCATAATAACCCGCCAAATGTATTCTATTTAGTTTTATTAAAAATGCAAATTGCTCAGTTCACCTTATATTTGCATGACATGATACTAGCAGCTTTGCTTCTGTCTAGTCATGAAATTTTCCTGAGGTTCAGAGCACTTAGTTGGTTGTATATTTTTTGGCTCATATGAAATCCAAGGTAATGAGCTTTAACACTACAAAGGCTCTGGAATGCTTTCAAAAACATTTGCTTCCCACAAGACAAATTAGCTGAACCAAGCAATAAAATGTGACATTAAGCATTCAATACTCCCATTTTTATGTAGTCCCAGGTCAACAAAAATGACCCCATTGGAGGCATTTCTCTAATGCCCTTGTTCAGAGTTTTACTAAAAACCTGACTCTAGGAAGCTAATCAATAGTTATTTATGCATTATAGACTCTTACCTCATAAATTGAACTCAAGGCATTCTGGAAGCTTCTGGACCTAATGTGGTTTATAAGGACCCTCTGTCAAGTGGACCACCCTGTGTGTACACATATGTCTACATCTATATATGTACATTTGCAATTTATCACTTTTACTTGTTTGATATTGTATCTTAAGGGCTTAAAGAAAATTCTAAAGTTGTCTAATGACCAGTGAAATTCTACTCTTTTTGCCATTCTTAAATATTCACATTTAGACTTTGCAGTTGTTGAATATCCAGTTTTTAGACTAAGAGATGTATTCAACTCACCTGGAATATCTTTTTTTTTTTTTTCCTATTTCAGGGAAAACATTTCTTGAGGCAGATTATAACTAGTCCAGAGAAGGGAGACTAGGAGAGTGAAGACAGATCTTACAGGGAGCAATTGTGAGGACTGAGTGTGCCTGGCCTAGAGAAGACAATGGCTGAGGGTGGGGAAGGGGGAAGGCAGCATCTGTGCCCCTGAAGGACTGTAAAATAGAAGGAACCTCAGAGGTTTAGAGGGGGAGCAAGAAACAGAGCAAGATGGAAGTAGAGTTTAGACTAGTATGAGGAAGAATTTTCTAAAACAATGGTCCAAAAAAAGAAAAAATAAATGGTGTCTCAGGTAGCACTATTGGTAAAGAATTCATCTGCCAATGCAGAAGAATGGACTTGGGTTCGATCCCTGGGTTGGGAAGATCCCCTGGAGGAGGAAATGGCAACCCATTCTAGTATCCTTGCCTGGAGAATCCCATGGACAGAGGATCCTGAAGGGCTACAGTCCATGGGGTTGCAAAGAGTCAGACGTGACAGAGCACACAAGTGCATGCACACATGTGCACACACACACATTCCCTGAGGATTTCAAGTTTTCTTTTCACTCCAATGACAGTTTTCTTTTTTTTTATATGCAAAAGAGAAAGTAGGAAAACAAGATATTTATTTTTGCAAATCCAAATAAATTTTAAGAAATTCTTCTTTGACTATTTGTGAGACAAAAAAAAAAAATTACTGAAACATTTGCTCAATCTAGTTGGTAAAGTGCTGCCCATTTTGTCATTAAAATAGGTTTTATCTGTCAAAACGACCATCATCTTATTTCCTTTTACTTGAAGGTCATGCCAGCTAAGGTGCAGTCAACAAGTTGACCACACACAGGATCGGGGGTGGGAGCTTTTGAGGATGAAGGTTGAGGCTTTCCCCAGGATTCAGGTACCACTTCATATCACTCTTGGCAAAGCAAAGAAATCAAGGACCAAAGATATGAGGACCTTAAATAAGACTTTATTCCCACTCATAATGTGAACTTGAGGTGGCATTGGCTATTAGTTGTATTTTTTAGCTCACACAGGTGATGGAATGTGTTACCTAAGTTGCCTCACGATAGCTATGCACGTATACATGCGAAGTCATGTCCAACTCTTTGCAACGCCATAGACTATAGCCCACCAGGATCCTCTGTCCATGGGATTTTCCCAACAAGGATGCTGGAGTGGGTTGCCATTCCCTCCTGCAGGGAATCTTCCTGACTCAGGAATCGAACCTGGATCTCCTGAATTGAAGGCATATTCTCTACTGAAGAGCCACCAGAGAAGCCACCATATATTTGCTGCACTTAGTCATTCAGTCATGTTTGACTCTGAGAACCTATGGACTGTAGCCCTCCAGGCTTCTTTGTCCATGGGGATTCTTCAGGCAAGAATACTGGAGTGGGTTGCCATGCCTTCTCCAGAATGTTCATCAACACTTGGTTCTTATTTTAATCTGGGCTCACTTCACACTTTCACTCAGTTTCTGCATCAGCATACACACACACACACTGGGTTACAAAAAAAATATTTGTTGATTTGATTTATTGACTAATTAACCAGCTACACATTGCTCTCATTATATTAACTTACTTCCAAAATGTTTTCTAGAATATAAAAATTCATGGAGGGTAACAATTTCCAATATTATTAATGCAGGTGAGATAAGTTCTTCTGTTCAAAGAAAACTAAGCCAATGTATGAAACCAATAATATTCATAATACATTTGAATCTTTCATAATGCAGTTTCTGTCATTGTGGTAAACATTTAATGCTGCTTAAAATGATTTTGTCTTTCTTTTCTTTCTCATCTTATGATACTTTTCTTATTGTAATATATCAAGTATAAATACTAATACCTACTCATCTGAAATCACTTAACTAACAACTCCGACTCCAAGGAACATGGCTATGTTTCTGTCCTGGGAAATGTAGGCACCTAGTAAATTTATTTTAAGAATAAAGTAATTACATGCATGTCCTTCTATAGCATTTATTATTCCCTGTCAGAGTTCCATTATACTGTAAGCAAATAGATTGAGTAAAATATATCACCTTCTTTTCCATCCCTTGATCTTTTGCTTGCATGTCACTTTGCAATGAGGAATCAGTTTATTTTTTTTTTACATGTTTGGAGTTTTATTTTTTTATTTTTATTTTTTTTATTGTTTTTGCCATACAATGTCATGATATCACCATGGGTTTACATATGCTTCCCCTCCAGAACCCCCCTCCCTCCTCCCTCCCTCCCGGGAAATCTCGCTGCACCAGCCCCGAGCATCAATCCTGGGCTGGCGATTGATTAGACATATGATAATTAACTTGTTTCAATGCCCTTCTCCCATATCATCCCACCCTTACCCTCATCCACAAAGTCCATGAGTCTGTTCTATACATCTGCGTTTCTTTTGCTGTCTCGCATGCAGGGTTCTCGGTACCATCTTTCTAAATTCCATATATATGCGTTAGTATACTGTATTGTTGTTTTTCCTTCTGGTTTACTTTGCTCTGGATAATAGGCTCGTGTACCCCAACGTTCATCGCCACATTGTTTACAATAGCCAGGACATGGAAGCAAGGTAGATGCCCATCAACTGACGAATGGATAAGAAAGCTGTGGTACATATACACAATGGAATATTACTCAGCATTAAAAAAAAAATTCATTTGAAGCAATTCTACTCAGGTGGACGAAACTGGAGCCCATTATCCAGAGTGAAGTAAGCCAGAAGCAAAAACAACAATACAGTATATTAACACATATATATGGAATTTAGTTTATTTTTTTAATTTCAGAGAAAAATTTTCTTTTTTTATTGGAGTTTAATTGCTTTACAATGTTGTGTTACTTTCTGCTGTACATAGTTTTCCTTCTTTTTTTTTTTTTTGGATTTCAATCAGTTCACTCACTCAATTGTGTCTGACTCTTTGTGACCCCATGGACTGCAGCATGCCAGGCTTCCCTATCCATCACTAACTCCCAGAACGTGCCCAAACCCATGTCCATTGAGTTGGTGATGCCATCCAACCATCTCATCCTCTGTCGTCCCCTTCTCCTTCTGCCTTCAATCTTTCCCAGCATCAGGGTTTTTTCGAATGATTTTTGATTGAGGGATAATTGCTTTACCACATTGCATTGGTTTCTACCAAACATCAACATGAATCAGCCATAGGTTTACAGGAGTCAGTGTCTGAGGGATGAAATACATTGCAAAAATGTTCTTTGAGAATAAGCCATCTCCCCACATTTTGCATAGTGCCTGATCAAAACCCCAAATCTTCCCTGAATAAGTAGGTATGTGGCTGCTGCTGCTGCTAAGTCGCTTTAGTCGTGTCCAACTCTGTGTGACCTCATAGATGGCAGCCCACCAGGTCCGCCGTCCCTGGGATTCTCCAGGCAATAACACTGGAGTGGGTTGCCATTTTCTTCTCCAATAAGTAGGTATGAGGGTAAACTAACTTAAAGCATCTTAAATACTTAAAGCGTCTTAAGCAACTTAAAGCCAACTTAAAGGCATTGGCAAATACTGTTTGGAGAGCCCAAAATATCCCACTATGCAGTCTCCATTAGAGAGGAGAGCCCACATTGGGCTTGCCTAATTCTGCACCAAAGGGCAAGCCATTCAGCTACTCCTGAGGGACACCAGCCCCTGAAGAGGGTCTCTGCCAGGTTGACAGGCAGAGTTGACAGAAAAGTTTCTGAAGCCCAGTAAGAGGAAGACAGGTTCCAGGCACCTTGCTTCTGCTGCTGCAGTTTGTCCTGCCTTTGTTAGTCTAGAGGCAGAACCTAGAGGCAGGTCTTTCTTTAGGAAGATTTCTTTCTCCTTGCTTATTTTTCCTTCTGGTTTAGAGTAACTTAAAGCAGACTTTTGCACTCACTTTTTATTTGTCTGCATCCCTAACCATTTCAACTTAGCTACTGATTCAGGGAAGATTCTAGGTTCTGATCAGCCACTATCCAAAATACAGGGAGACAGATATCCAAAGGATGGCTCAGCCTCAATCTTAGGGAAGGATGTATGCACTTAGACTGCCCAGAAGGTTGAGATACATTTTCCTTGTCCTCAGCTCTGATATTCAAATTAGACAGGAGGGTCCTCATCTCCCAGGCCTCTGATAGTTTACAGGTATTTGCGCAGCCCCACTCTCCCCTGCAGCATCCGCCAGGCTGGAATCCACATTCCCCGGTCTGCATCCCACATGTGTCCTCTCTCAAGGCGGTAGGGCTCATAGCCCTCAGCAACGTCTTATGAGGGTTTTTCTAAAGACCTGCCACATCCCAGAAATTAGCAGAGGCCAGTCTGCTTCTCATTATCCTGATAGTCAATGATTTATATCTTCTAACTTGAGGGAGGAGAGAGTGCCGAAGAAGGTGAACCATTTGGCAGCTTATTAACCCTTCCAGGAGAATGTGCTTCCAGGGCTCCTCCCGAAATCAGTTAGGTCACCATTCCTGGGGCCTGCACCCCAATGGACTGTGCCTTTTCCTGAGTAACAAATGTATCTAATTTTCTTGAATTCTTCACATTCTTGCTATCAGTATGGATGGAAACAAATTCTTCACTCCACCCCTTTGCAATCCAAATCATCTTCCTTCAATGAGTCCCCATTATATGAGCTCTGCTTTCTTCCAGTTATCCTAAAAATCCTTATAAGCTTCTTCTTTTCATCCACACATGTGTAAGTCAGTTAGTCAAGCAACACATAAATGTTGACTATCTGAAAAAGGGGGCTTGTTCATAAAAAGAACCTGCCATTTAAAAATTCCACTATCTCCACATATTGAAAAATATTTCTATTATGAAATTGATCTCAAGTTATGTAAATATAAACGTATGGTTGTACAAGAATTTTTGTGTCAGGTGTTGATGTGTGTGTGTATTTGTGTGTGTATGTGTGTGCGAGGTTGTGAGGGGGGCAGCAGGCTGCTTGCTCCAGTATGCACTATAAGGCAGAGAGGAGAAGATTTTGCATAAGTAACTGATTATCTTGCAGAAAGGAGGAAATGGAGAGATACATTCAGTTCTTCATTCCAGATTCAAAGTTAGGGAGACAGTTTGGGGTAGATCAAGAAAGAACAACGAGCTTCTTGGAAAATCAAGTTACTCTGAGGAGCGTTACCCATGGGGCTTCAAATAGGACCCTTGTTAATGACATGCTTCAGAACAGATACCTGACAGCACTATTTGATGGAGGGAGGCCATACTTACTTGAGATGCCTTGACTTTGGTTGGGTCTGACCCAGGAAAGGAGAATTTAATTCCTCTAAAATCACTGATGGCCTGGGCCACCGTTCCACTCTGACATGTGCAGTGGTAGCAGGAGCAAAATGCCTCCTGACTACATCCCCGCAGACACAGAGGTTCTGCCCTTGACTCTTTCTTCTATAGCACATTTCTTTACTGAAGTCACTCATGAAAGAACAGGTGCAGCCTTCTGTAAAGATGTCATGACACCTGGTGGCATTAGTACACGTTCTGATTCCCATTGTACCATTGTCCAGTCCCCAAATGCATGCTCGTAAATTCTGACCCCAGCAAAATCAAAGAGATACGCAGCTGGATTCATCATTGGACACTGGTAACCACTTGTGAATTCCTGCACAAACAAGTGAGAAGGATCCGAGAGACTGGACTTTACTCTCATTTGGATGTGTGGGAACTTGAGGATCCCTCTCTGGTACATCACTGCACAGGCTCATTATTTACGTTGTGCATGCATGCTCATTCACGTCCAACTCTTTGGGACCCCATGGACTGTAGCCTACCAGGCTCCTCTATCCATGGGATTTTTCAGATAAGAATACTGGAGTGTGTTGCCATTTACTTGTCCAAGCAATGCCTTAAAATAAAACAAATTTGTTATTGTGGTATAGGTCAGGAGTCTGGCATGAGTCTCAGGCTAAAATCAAGGTACCTGCAGTGCTATGGTCCCTTCTGGAGGCTCTAGGGGAGAATCCATTTCCCTGCCTTTTCCTACTTCTAGAGGCTGCTTGCACTCCTCAACTTGCAGCTCCTTTCCTCTGTCTTCATAGCCAGCAGTGGAGGGTCAAGTCCTTCTGACATTGCATAACTCTGTCCTTGTCTTCTGCCCCCTCTCCCCTTGTGATTACATTGGGCCCTCTCAGTGTAAGATAATGCTAATTTTGCTAATTTAGGGTCAGCTTATTAATAACCTTAATTATCCTTTGTTATGTAACCTAACATATTCATAGTCCCTACAGCAATCAAATTTGCAAAGGTGGGTAAAACATATGAAGCGTCTGCCTTTTGGGTGCTTACAGTACTGTGGAATGGAAATATCATGTGAAAAACTATTTATGAGCTAGGCTTGTGAATCTGTCCAGAGAGGTGATAGCTGTCATATCCCTAGGCTTACAGGAAGGGAGTAAATCTTCAGTCTCCCCAAATTCTTGATGAACAATAGGTGCTACCCATAAAGTTTTTCATTGCAAACTAAAGCAATGATAACAGGCTTCAGTGAGTTGGCTGTATTTCTGACCAAAGAGCTCCCATGCCTATGACACAGCTGTGCAGCCCATAGAAGCCAGTGTCATACATCATTAATGTCCCCAATTATTCCCATGGCACTGCTCCATGAAGTGACCAACTACTGGCCCTGCCCATAATTCCAGAATTACTCCCCATTCCTGAGTTACAAAAATTTTATGAATTAGCCCAGAAGCCTATCGTCTCCACGTTATTTATTTCTGTGAGAAAATGCTCTGCTATTGTCTACCTGAATTATAACAAAATTCTAGAGCATAACTATTCACAGGTTAGGCAAAGCCTATAGGTACTTACATTTTTACCTGCAAACTATCTAATTAAGCTTCCTTTAGTCACGTCTGATTAACATTCATGTGGGTGCACCACTTTTATTAACTTATGCCCAGTAACGAATTGGAGAAGGAAGTGGCAACCCAGTCCAGTATTCTTGTCTGAGAAATCCCATGGACAGAGGAGCCTGGCAGTATATAGTCAATGCGGTCGGAAAGATTCAGACATGACTTAGTGACTAAAAAACAATAACTGAACAGTGTCTTCAGCAAAATGACAAATGGAAATAACCTGCATTTTTAAGGACACCTGCTCTGTGATCTCTGCTGAAATCCAGCTGTCACTTATTACTAGTTGGGTGACTTTGGATGAATTGCTTGACCTCACTAAGTATTAATATTGTGATTGTAAAATAAGCTTAATACTGTTAGACTCACAGGATAATTAAGAAGATGAAATGACTAAAGATGCGCAAACCACTGGGCACCATGGTTGCGACAGAATCGTCACTAAACAAGCTTTTGCAACAGCAGTATCTGTGTTAATGTTGAAACGCCACTATAGGTTTGATGTGTCCCCTATTATTGGACATTGGCTTATTCCCAAAATATAGAACATCCTTGTACACATGGCATTTAAATATCTCTCTGTGTGTGTTATACCATTGAATGCACAGAAGCAGAAGCTGGCTCTCAGTGCTTCCACTGAATAGGTGGGGAGGAAAGGAGGTGGTGAAAAAGAACTTCAGTAATTTTTTTTTTCTGGGGCACTGCTGACTCCTGAAGACCTTGGCCTTGTCCCTGAGGAAGCAAAAGCTTTCTTATAGCCAAGGTGCATAGGCATGCCAATTACTGCTGAACATTTTAGAAATAGTCCTTACTATGAATTATAATCATGAAAATGCCACATTCTTACAAATAGCATGCTCATGCTCAGTCACTTCTGTTGTGTCTGACTCTTTGCAACCCCTTGGACTGTAGTTTGCCAGGATCCTCTGTCCATGAAATTTTCCAAACAAGAATACTGGAGTGGCTTCTATGCCCTCCTCCAGGGGATTTTCACAACCCAGGGATCTAAACCCATGTCTCCTGCGTTTCCTGCCTTATTGGTGGATTCTTTACTACTGAGCCACCAGGGAAGCCCCCATACACACAGGCTAGTTTGCTAAAAAGAAGTTCATGTTTGTCCAACACAGAATGTTAAGTTATCTGAACACAAAGAGAGGAGTGCCTAGGGCAGATTGAAGTGTTTTGGGGTTGACCTTCCACCTCTCCTGCTGCTGGCTTGAGTGGGTTTGAGCAAGCCCTCCCCATAGTTGTTTCTAGATACAGATTTGTGAGATTCTAGAACCACTGTGCTTCTGTTCTTTTTTGTGCTCTCAGTTCTTCGGAGCCTTCCAGAATAAGATTTCTAAATTGGCACAGAAGGACTTCTTTGGCATCAAATGGCTCTTATGAAACAGCACACTGATGAGTTAAATGAAACGATTCAGAAAAATACCGATTAAATTTCCCTTTAAATTCCCAGGGGTTTAGAAATTAAGCAAAACTGCTTGGCACTATTCGGACTGGATTTTAACAAACTCAAAATGTTTGAAAAATTGTTCAAGATGTTTTGACAAACCGAGTGCCCCTCTATGTTCTTCCCTTTCCCCTGACATCACTCTTGATCTGCCAAAGAAAAGGCAGAATTGGGGTGCCTGAGATGTACAGGTTAGTTTCCCAGAAAAGCCTTTTTTTGCCCATCAAATGGAATAATCCATAGTTCTTGTTTTAACACTCACTAGCTTCTTTGTTTTGTTGTAAAGCAATAGAGCTAGTTTGTTTTATTTTAAAAATGAAATAAAATAAAACTGAAAAACTATGAATAGTTTAAAGTGATGATCTTAAACACTCAAATCATAGTTTTAAAGGAAAAAAAAAAGCTCCCATTATGTGAATTAAATTTGTAACATTGCCTGGCCTGAGCAGCGAGCAGAATAAATGTGAAATGCCGCCCCCATCAGACCTACAGACATCACTACCATCAGCTAACTGGGACCCTGACCTTCCCTTGCCTGCTCAAGGAGGGTTGTGATGTTTGTCAGGAAATACAAACACTCCTGAGAAGGCATGTGGTTGAGTAAAGAGTCCTGGATAAGAAGTCAGAGGTCTGGGCTTCAGCCCTAAACCACTGCTGCCTGGATGCATCATCAAGAACAAATCAGGATTCACACAGAAAGCAGCCTCCCTCAGGGGCCACTCCTAAACTTATCTGTGCAGACCTTGAGATAATCTCCAGTTCTGGAACATTCTAAAGTGTAGTCAGGTTACAATATTTGTATCTCTACAGAGGAATATAGTTTCAAAACTTGTATTAGTGGATAAATGTAGATTACTTGTTTTCTAGTGTGGACTTCCACTCGTGGCTCAGATGGTAAAGAATCTGCCTGCAGTTCAGGAGACTGGGTTCAATCCCTGGGTTGGGAAGATCTGTTGGAGAAGGCAATGGCTACCCACTTCAGTATTATAGCCTGGAGAATTCCATCGACAGAGGAGACTGGCAAGCTGTAGTCCATGGGGTCACAGAGTTGGACATGAATGAGTGACTAACGCTTTCACTTTTTTTTTTCATTTTCTAATGTAATATAGTTTTTCCAACAAACATTATCACCTGTCTCAAGTGAGGAATATATATCTGGATAGAGAAGGAGGGCTGCAGTCCATGGAATTGAAAAGAGTCAGACAGGGCTGAAGAAACTAAACACAACGACAGGGAAGGAGGGAGGGAGGGAGAAGGAGAGAGAAAAGGGGAGGGAGGGATGAAGAGAGAGAGAGTAAATTTAAAGTGAAAGTGTTAGTTGCTTAGTCATGTCCAAGTCTTTGCAACCCCATGGACTATAGCCTGCCAAGCTCCTTTGTCCATGGGATTCTCCAGCAATAATACTGGAGTGGGTAGCTATTCCCTTCTCCAGGGATCAAACCCAAGCTTGCTGAGCCACCAGGGAAGCCCATTAGATTTAAAGATATATCTAAATCTGTATCTATAACTATGTCTCTGTATGCTTACTATAGTCATTTTCATCAATATTACTCAGCCCACCCATCCATTCTTCTGATTTTCTCAAAATCTTGCAATTTACCAAGTGTATTCATTATCTCCTCTTCCTGAAATGGATCAGTTATTTATGTCCCCAAGTAATGCTCAAGGAAACTGAAACTTCTTTTTTTTTTTCCTCCCTTTTATTGTTTTTGTCATAAAATGCCATGATATCACCATGGGTTTACATATGCTCCCCCTCCAGAAACCCCTCCCTCCTCCCTCCCTCCTCCCTCCCCCCGGGGAAATCTCGATGCACCAGCCCCGAGAATCAATCCTGGGCTGGCGATTGATTAAACATATGATAATTAACATGTTTCAATGCCATTCTCCCATATCATCCCACCCTTTCCCTCATTCACAGAGTCCACAAGTCTGTTCTATACATCTGCGTTCCTTTTGCTGTCTCGTATGTTGGGTTCTCGTTACTGTCTTTCTAAATTCCATATACATGTGTTAATATACTGTATTGTTTTTGCTTCTGGCTTACTTCACTCTGGATAATGGGCTCCAGTTTCGTCCATCTGAGTAGAATTGATTCAAATGAATTTTTTTTTAATGCTGAGTAATATTCCATTGTGTATATGTACCACAGCGGTGAATTCCTCAAGGAGACAAAAGTGATAAGCGACAAAGCTGGGGCTGAGTCCAAGTCTACTGGTCCCAAAACATTTTCCTTGTAACATGAGTTGGGCTCATCCAACCACCATTCTAGTCTCTGCAGAAGGATTAAAAAAAAAAAAAATAGCTTTGGAGCCATGGAGCAGCAGCAAGCCAGTAGGTTCTTTCTTGCTGTTTTGATGACCCAGAGCCATTTGGATAATTACCAGGCTGAGACTGGTGAGACCCAGCCATTCTTTGGCAACTCAGTAAAATGATACAGGAGAAACGGTTTCCATTGTCTACTCCCAATTCCCTGATCATGTTAGCAGCTAAGCTGGGCTGGTTTGTGTTTTCTCATGGCAATCAGAGTGGATTTCAAGATTTAAAACTAAGTTCATGCTAGAGAACAAGTAGCCACACCTTTTCTCTTGGTTTATATGTTCTGTAAACTCTTTCTGTAACTGTGGATCAAGAAGCTGTAAGGCACCCAAATGATACTACCACAGAGCAACGGTAGGTGCTTTACAACATATAGGGATTGATGATGAAGCCATAGACATGGACATGTTGTAATAATAATTAGAAACAATCACTTTGTAGCCCAGATATTGACCATACTTTACAAACTCCTTTTACATTTATTTTACTTTATTTATATAAAATTTAAAATTTATTTTATTTATATAAAATCCTTTAATATTTATTATATCACTTGAACATCAAAACAGATTTGTAATGTAAGAAAGGTCAAAAGTTTGTTCCCACTTTACAGATGAGCAAAGTGAGAATGATGCAATCTTGGCCAGTAGCATCTACCCACTTGCCTGGAAAGGGAAGCTAGATAGACTCTTTTGACTCCATTCCCCTCACCTGTCAGAGTTCCTTCACTACCAATCACTGGGGTTCCTGTCACCCAAGGTGTTAGTCGCTCAGTTGTATCTGACTGTTTGTGACCCCATGGACTGTGGCTCCTCTGTCCACAGAATTCTCCAGGCCAGGAAACTGGAGTGGGTTGTCATTCCCTTCTCTGGGAGGGGCAGGGGACATCTTCTCAACCCAAATCGAACCCAGAAGACTTCACCCAAGTATGCATCAAATCCATCCATGTCTCTGCATGCCCTTCACCACAGGTCAAGTCAAACCACCATGCACCCTTCTCAGCATCTTTACAACAATGCCCTCACTGGTCTCTCAGGCTCTTCTGCTGACCCTCAGATCTGACCTGGAGTCCTCACAGCGTGGCCCTGACATCACCATAAGTCCAGACCCTCAGACTTGCCCTGACTCTCCATTGCCTGTGCTCCCCAGTTCACCCTTCCTCACCAAGTTTCTTTCCTTTGCTTCCTGTACTCCAACCACACTTTACTGCTCTCTGTTCTCTAATTCCCATGCTCTCTCTTGCCTTAAAGTCTTCCCATGGGCCGTTCCTTCTGACGGAATGCCTTTCCAGTTTCTTCCCCTGTCTGCTCCCATTTCCTTCTGCCATAACTATTCGTTGTCATGTCTGATTTTAATTATGTCACTTTCCTTAAGATTTCCCTCCAACAAGACTGAACTCTACACAGTCCAACCTTCATGCCGTGTCGGACATGCATATCGTAAGTGCTCAATAGCGTGTTTTTTCAGGGAAGAAGAGAACAGATTGTCTCAGGAAAGGCCTCAAGTCCAGGTCTTTACATCATCAGTTTAAGTTTTGCCCCAACAGACATCTCTTTATGCTCAATAATCGTGAATACCACCTCTCTGTTTAAAACTGTCAAATCACCTGATGGTACAGAAATGAAATCAAACTTTCCTTCTTTCTTCCCAGACAGAGCAGCTGCCTGAACCCTGAGTCCTTTTTCTGCCTCACTGAAATTGGCCTATATTCTGGAAAAGCACTGGGTAGCCCCCTTTCCTCTTTTTCTTGAGCCAAGAACCAGTATAAAGGAGCCAGCTAAGTGGTCATTCCTCAAAGCAATGTTTCTCTCTGCAAAGAGGTCCCTGAATCTTAAGAACATTCAGAGTCCCAAGATTCCTGAACCATGGATGTTTCCTGACTGACCATCACCACAAAATGTGGGAGTCTGGCATGTCTGGAGGGGTTTATTAGTTGCAGCAGCATTGAGGCATTAAGCCATGGACGTTCTGGAGAGCCAGATGGCTGAGCTGGGGGGACCCCAGCTCCAAGGCTATTGCACATGACAGGAGAGTAGACACTCTCCTGGCAGAAGAGCCAGAGGCTCTGATTCAAAGCTGTCCATCTAGGAGCGTCTAAGCCCCCAGCCAAAGTGGCCACATAGCTAATCCAGCTAGAAACCTATCAGCATAGTCTGGGGCTTCTCACCTTCAACTCTGTGGTTATTTGTGACCAGACGATTCTCTTATGGGGAGCTGCCCTGAGCACTGGGGGATCTTTAACAACACCTTTGGCCTCCACCCACAAGATATTAGTAGAAACTCTACCCACCGCCCTCAACTTCATTCTCCAGGCCTAACAACCAAGAGTGTCTCCAAACATTGCCAAATCCTCCTGGGAGAAACACGGCAGCCAAAACAAACCAACATAAAGGGAATGAAAAATTTCTTCTGATTGAGGTTCTGAACCTGGGCAGCACTTCATATGGATTGAAGCCACTGGTTTAATAGCACTTAGCACCTTGCGCAGTTACATAATGCTTCCGATCTAATTTTCCTCACCAGCTAAAACAAGTCAATATAAAAACAAACACTATAAGATGTTTGTAATCTTTTGTGAGGATTAATGGAAATGATAATGTTTACAGTATCTAGTCTAGTGCTGGTCCCAGGTAGGCACTCACAAAATATGGCTGTGTGAAAACTTTCTTGCCCATGAAAGAAAATGAAAAAATTGAGAATCCTCTGACCTTGCTCCTGGGAATCAGCTGCCCCCTAAGCAGGCGGGCAGTGACAGAAACTCCAATGAGGGCAGGAGCATGAGAACACTTCATTAAAGCCAAAGAAAGTTGCAAATGCCATTTATTTTGGAACACAATCAGATCTCTTCTAGGGCTTCCAGAAAAGTTCTCTTCACCTGGTCTCCAGAAAAGACCATTTTCTTGTGTCTGGTTTATGTAGACAAGTGCTGCTTTGAATGGTATGGAATCCATCCCAGAAAGAGGTCGAGGTTGGGCCTCACCTGAGAAAGGCAGCAACTTACGCCACACACAGAAAGGGGGAGGGGAGGGGGTCTGAGAGGGAGAGAGAGGGAGATAGGAGTCAGTCCCCCTACTCACAGGGTGACCCTTGGAACTTAGCCATCCCAAGCTTCACTTACTTCATTACAGAGATTCCATTAAGGAGTATATGGAATAATGTAGGCAAGTCACTAGGCATAGTGCTGGCAAGTGGGAACCACATGCTAAATGTACGTATTGACAGTATTAACTACAACTGCATTAGCTTTTACTGTGATTTTTCCTATTAGCATTATCGCTCTCGCCATGATTGGCCAGAGTAGCTGAAAGAGCTTTCCTTTTATTGACTTCAGATCTGCCACCATCTGGAGACGGCACAGCCACTAGTCTATCTCCTGGGTTCAGAAGACTGGGAAGCAGGCGGCCATTGGAGCCCAGTTCTCTCTGAAAAGGATTTGAGGTCCATTTTGGGTAAAAATCTGTGCAGTCTCTGGTCCCAGGACATCAAAGTGGCTTTATCTCTCTTGGCAGGTTAGGCTACTAGGAATACTGAACATTTTTCTGTCACACCCATTGCCAAGGGTGCAATTTGGGAAAACAAATAGGGATTTACAGATAGTAACTTTCCTCTTCTTCTATTGATAGCCTGAGATAATTCATGGCTACGTTTGGACAAATGCAAAAATGTGCATTTAGTTTGAATTTGGATTCATTCCTCATGAATATTAGTCATCCCAGTCTAAAATGCAAGCACTTCTCTGTTTCAACAGATGGGAGGATGTACTGTGAAATCATACTACAGAACAGGGGGAAAACAGGAAGGTTGAAATTAAATTTAAGAAGAAGTCTTGGCACAGTGGGACAAAGTGTGCATCGCCATATATTTCCCTACAAAATGAGGCATGTGCTTTTAGGTGTGGCTTAATTCTTGCAAAAGCGATGGGATAGGAATATTTATAAATTAAGTTGCTTAATGATTTAATTCACCATAGGAATTTTTTTTGCTGATAACTCTTCATGCAGAATTTCCTTTTACTGAATGCCTAAATCAGACACTGGCTCAGGATATGTCATATTCCATTGTCAATGATGAAAATATGATGCTGAGGCCCTGCTGCCTTCTGTGCCCTCTTCTGCCTCTTGGCATTCTGCTGCTTCCTGAGGCCATTGCTGGTGGCCACACAGCATGGCAGAAGAGATCAGTGTTGGACAAGCTGATGACCTGGGGAAAGGTGAGAAATAAGTCAGAGAGAAATACGAGGAAAACGAAATTTAAAAAAATTAAAGGGAAGAAAAGAATTGGAGCAGGAGAACTTCAAATTAATGCCTTTCCACTATATCACCCCAATTAACAGAACTCAGTAGAAAAATGCAGTTGTTGATTCCTTGGACTTGTTGAGTACCAACAATATCACAGACATCAGGATTGGGAGTGGGCAAAATTAAACTCTTATGATAATGAAGCCAGAATCCATCTAACATTGAATAGATAAACAGAGAACTCTAGATTCCAAATTTTTTTCTGAAAATTTCCATTACATGATGTGTTAACATGACAATAGCACAATAATTCTTATCCTATAAGAGTAAATGAAAGGCCATACAAGATCTTGAAGTTCCTTTCATATCAAAAAAGAATGACATGTACCACTTTTCAGTTTATTTTTATTAGCGTTGTAATTCCCTAAAATACAAGTAAATCCTATGTGTATAACTGTGTGCTAAGAAGTTTCGGTCATGTCTGACTTTCTGCAATCCCATAGATTGTGGCCCACCAGGCTCCCTGTTCATGGTATCCTCCAGGCAAGAATACTGGAGTGGGTTGTCATGCCCTTTTCAAATCCTTTGTACTTTAGCTAATCAATCTTTTAACTTGGTACTGATTAACTAGAGATTCTCATTGACTTCTCAGTAAGCAATACAGTTTCTCAGAAGTAGTTCTGGATAACTTGAGTCACACAGAAAACCTTTCTAGAATAATAAAAATGCAGAAATTCAGCTTTGTAAGAGATTCAAGAATCAGTTTGTCTGAAAAAACTTGCATTTATGGATAAGAAAATGAAGGAAGAGAAAGAATTAACTGAAGAGCCATTTCACCACAAATATGTTTTTAAAAAGTAGGTCAGACACAGCTAATTTTTGTTGAGTCTCATTTATGAATCTGATTTAGTTGCAAACACCTACCTCCACATAATATCTCCTAATCCTTACCTGGATACTATGAGGCAGACACAATGTTTCATATTTAACATATGAGGGAAGAAAAGCTCAGAGAAGATAAAAATCTCATCCTGCATCATGTAGTTAATCTTTTGACATCGAGGCAAAAATTTCCCTAAATGTTATTGTATTGAGTAAGAAAGAAGAATTAAAGCTATTCAAATCCTCAAAGTTTCTTGGACATTTAATAAAATATCTTGTATAAAACTACTTTGTCATTTTCCTTTCTATGCCATAGAATTCAAGAAGACATTTCCACTTATGTGAAGTTTTAAGGGAGAAATTTAAATACAAACCTGTATTTATTCATCAGGTTCCCAAATCTATATTAAGTGTTTTGCTAGATTGAGTAAATTCCGCAAGTATTCTTAAAAGAAAGTTTTTTTAATTGTTAAAAGTAAATTTTAGACAGCAAATGTTAAAAAAAGTATCAGAGAAAATAGGAGTGAAAACATGGTCTCTTTTATAGCTTTTTAAAGGGGAAACTCAAACTTATATAGGCAAACTTAGCTTTAACTGGGTGAGTAATTAGGGTTGATAACAGGCTCTTAACAGTGTAGATGCCTGTGTGGGGTAAAGCAGAGGTACCCAGATGACTTGGCCCCCACAGCAAAGCAACTGTCTCAAAATTACTGAAGGTGAGTTTTTAAATACAGGTTGCTGCCCACCAACCTCCAAGAATTTTAATTTAGTAAGTTTTGAGTGGCTCAGAAACCTTTACTTTGTTTAAAGCTCCCTCCAGTGACTCTGCCATGTCGAACCATCAATCCTGTAAACAATGTTTGATTTGTACAAGATAGTCTGTACTTTTTTATCTCATTAGTTATGGAAACTTGAGCAAATCAAGCAAAACTTCTGAGCTTCACATTCCATCCCACAGATTGAGGGGAAATTGAACTTCAGAGGGGCTTTAGCCACCACATAGGGTCCTGACTCCCTTGAGATCACGTGCAATAAAGATGTTAAACTCTAAAGCTGTTTGCCCATCCATAACTTGACCCTGGAACAACTCTGTAGGTAAGAGACAGATTTTGAGTCTGCTCTATACCATGCATCGTCCTTAATACTTTACCTTCTCAATCATCGGTTTTTATGATTGTTTGAACCAGTCAGGTACAGAACTCTGCCCCTGTCATGTCTGTTAGTCTTCCAGGGACCTTATCACAACCCGCTAGCTCCATTTTCCCTTCCTTTCACTCCTAGCTTCTGAATCTAGTTCTTACGCTCCTTGGATATAGTACTTAGCTTGGTTATACCCACATTCCCCTGCCTTCCCTCCATATCCTACAAGAATGATCATCCCTCTCTCCTTTAAGGGATTCCTAGAATCTCTTTCCAGACACAAGCCCTGGAATTCTGGCTTCTTGGAACGGATCATCAGATCACAACCATTCTCCAAGTTAAATGTTGTATGAAAAAAAAAAAAAAATACAGCCCTGAATGCTGAAACTGTTCTACCAAATCATTCTAACTCCCAGGTTTCCAAGAAAATGAAGGCTTATAAGGAGAAAGGACAAGGCAGAGACTTTCATCTTTTTCACTTTGCCAGACATTTTTGTTCTACTTCAGAAGTAGATTGATTAAACTATGCATTGGAGAAGTGAAGTGAAGTGAAGTCGCTCAGTCATGTCCGACTCTTTATGACCCCATGGACTGTAGCCCACCAGGCTCCTCTGTCCATGGGATTTTCCAGGCAAGAGAACTGGAGTGGGTTGCCATTTCCTTCTCCATTCATTGGAGGACCTGTCCCCATTTTGAGGAGTGTTTTTTAATTAATTAATTTATTTCAATTGGAGGATAATTACTTTACCATATTGTGATGGTTTTTGCCATACAGCAACATGAATCGGCCATAGGTATACATGTGCACCCCCTTCCTGATGCCCCCTCTCTCCTCCCTGCCTTCCCCATCCCTCTTTGTTGTCCCAGAGCACTGCCCTCAGGTGCCCTGCTTCACTGATTGTTCAGATCAACACTTGCACTCCCCTAGTCTATGAGGTCTCTGCTCCTGAAAAAAAAAAAAAAAAAAAACTCTTCTTTTTCCTGGTTAATAGGTACATCACAAACCACAGAGTTCTCTGTGCTTACACAGTGTTCTACCTAGTTCTTTCCACAAGTACCTTCTGGTTACTCTACTCAAAGCAGAGCATGCTATAAGCACAGAAAGCTGAAGGACACCATATGGGTAACAGGAATCATTTCATTTCCCTTATATCCATTTTCACATTGACTGTGTTATTATTTCATTATGTCTGTCACTCAGATGTGCCTACAAGTTAACTGACAAAACCTAAGACAGAGCCTGTGACAAAAGTCTTGCTCTATTAATAAATGATTGGATGGATGGATGAATTCTTTGATGTTTCTATACCAATGATAAAATTATAAGAGGAGTTGAATTTGGAGAGCACACTAAAAAACTCTGTCATATGACACATGCTTGAGTAGAAAAAAATCTCATAATTTCCAAATGTAGTCAGTCCATCAGTCTACCAACCAAAAGAAACACAAAACAAAACAAAACATAATTTTGGTCCCTCCTGTGTCCTAAGTTCTCTATTCCATGTTAAAGAGAGGAAAAGTTGAGTAGATAAAGGACTCGCGGGGCATATACATCATTGGTTATGAGACTGGATTGCACCTAAAAGTCACTAAACTCAGAAGCTGTGCATGAGGTCCCAGAGAACAAGCAGCAGGGAAGAGCGGGAAGACTTGCATTTAGGAGGTTAGTGTGAGTAGTGATCCATGCTAACTAGAGAGGCTAGGGAAGTCTTTGCTCTTAGAAAACATAATATGTGTACAAAGCCTTGGTGATAGGAATATGTTTGGTATGTACCAGGATAAGATTTGTCCTGCCTATGTAATAAGTTCTGGTGGAGAGAAATAAAATTGTGAGATACTACATGACTGAGGTTGGATTGTGAAAGGTAGGGTTTTTTTCCTGTTTATTTTCTGTTTCTTTTTGTTTGTTTGTTTTTGTTCTTGTTGTTTGTTTTTAAATGCACGGCTGAAGTCTTGACTTTTGGAGCTCAAAGTCTATGATTCTCTCTCTTAAGAAGGAGATGGCCTCATTGGCTCACGGTAATGGGAAAAAAAAGTTAGCCATATGCAATTTCCCTGGTTTAAAAGGCCTCCATGTTTCTTTCAACTCCTTAAGTTTTCAAAGGGAGGGGAAAAGGCATATTTAGTTGCTTAATATTTCTGTATATCTTAAAGGACCCTTCATATTTATCATCAGAGACACACCAAAGCACATTACAAGTAATGTAAGCCAGCTGGTGTTTTGCAGGCCAAAGTCAGTTGATGGTTTAATAGTAAAAACCATCTTTTTGTTAACATTTTTCTGGAGCACATCACCAAGGAATGCATGGCCCCTTTCTACGTTTTTCAGAAAAAGAACTATCTTATTAGCTCTTTTCTTAGATTTTGCATACTTTTAGTAGAAGAAAGATTGGTCTAGTTTCTTTTAAGGACTCTTTTAGAACTGTCTAAGCCATCTTCTGAACATCAGGGAAATTCTTTTTAATGTGAATTGATATATTCTCCAAGTGTTCTCACTAGATCACAGCTAATAAACTTGTGTAAGGGTAGCAAAATCTTTTTGTCTAGGACAAAAATTAATTTGTGCCCTCTGTGCTGGTCTAAGAACAAGTGAGTGAAAAAGTGACTCAGAATAACTCTTGGAGATTTGGTACATTCACTGTTTCCTTCCATCTCAAAACTGATAAAGTCACAATTCATGGGTTTCTACAAGGAATTTCAGAATGGCCATTGAATTTAAAAATAAAGGCCTAAACAGTAAATGTTCTGTGCATCTAGCCAGTTACCAGTTCCCTGAATACTCTTTGATATTTCCTAATCCATATATTTATATATAATGCACTGAACATAATCCCTTCATGGATGTAAGAGTTGGACCATAAAGAAGGCCAAGGGCCAAAGAATTGCTGCTTTTGTATTGTGGTGCTGGTGAAGACTCTTGAGACTCCCTTGGACTGCGAGGAGATCAAAGCAGTCAATCCTAAAGGAAATAAACCCTGAATATTCATTGGAAGAAATGATTCTGAAGCTGAAGCTCCAGTACTTTGACCACCTGATACATAGAGCTGACTCATTGGAAAAGACCCTGATGCTGGGAAAGATTGAAGGCAAATGAAGAAGGGGATATCAGAAGTTGAGATGGTTGGATGGCATCACTGACTCAATGTACATGAATTTCAGCAAGCTCCGGGAGATAGTGAAGAACAGGAAAGCCTGGCATGCTGCAGTCCATGTAGTTGCAAAGAGTAGGATAAGACTTATTGCGACTAAACAATAGCAACTGAACATAACTCAAGTCCTATCCCAAAGACCAACTCTTCCAGGGAGTCTATTCTATGCTGCTTCACCTTTTCCCCACACCTTACTCCAGGAAAATTTACAGGGTATTACACATAGTTTTAGAATATCATATTATCAAACTGTGAGCTGTTTAAAAGCAAGGATTATGCCTAATTAATTGCTCCATGATTATAATCCAGTCTTATAGGCATCATAGTATCTAGAGCATAGTTTTGAAATGACATAATGTCTACCCCAGGTACGTTGTGGGAAGTTACTACATGTTTAGATTAGGAATGATGAGTAAAGAAAACCTCTAGGTAGAATATTTGTTATATACAAAGATCTGTCTTTGGAGGAAGATATTATACAAAAGAAAAATATTAGTATCATGGATAAAGCAGTTGAGTGCATGTAAGTTTCCCACCAGAATTCTGCTGAATGCAATCCTTCAGTTGAAAATCTTGGATCTAAGTCTTACCTCCAGAAGAACTTTGGTGGGAAACTTTCGCATGCACTAAACTCAATTATCTAATTTTGTCTTCTCATCAGGCCTGAGGAAGTGGTTACAATTCACATGCTACAGTTCTGTAAACTGAAACGCAAAGTTGTTAAAATCGCTGACTTAGGACTCTATCAGAACTCATGAATTTAAATGCTATACTTTTTCTTACAAGAATTAAGCTGTAAAGGAAGAGGGAAAATTATGTCATAGAAACTGAGAAAAACAAAACTCCAGGCCATTACCCACCCCACTCTCCTGTCTCTGGTGCAAGAGAAATGCTTTGATCATAGAGGACCATAGTATTAATGTGATACAGTCTTAATCTCTAAGTATTTAGTTCCCCTAGTTTTTCCTTTGAGTTGGGGCTCCTAAATCTCAGAATTATAAAATTCCAGGGGCCCTAGAATGATTTCCTCTTGCTCCTAGTCACTAGGCATGGCTTTGAGCAGAGAGGATGGTATACAAAATTCCACTGGCCAAGGGAAAAATATGAGTCACTGTCAAGCAATGATTTCCATTGGTTCAACTGGGGAGAGACATGCCTTCTGCCAACATCCACGATGGCTCTTTGTGCCAACCTCCCCCTGCCCCCAAAATAGAAACCTCTGAAAAAATCCAGAAGCATCTCTCAGAAACACAAGAAGTCTGTCTGGTGTTTAGTTACATATAAAGATTATACAGTGAGCTTCTGCTTCTGTATTATACAGTGGGCTTCTGCTGGTTTTGCCCCTGTGCTGAATTTTCACCAAGTCTTCCCCTCTTTATGCCCTCTGAGTCATTCAGCAGTCAACCATGCTGTTCATGAGTTTTTTCTTGGGACCTCTTTCTATTCTAGTGAAATAAAGCACCGTAGGCACAAAATTCATATTTTGGCAAGTAGTGTCACTTGTTATCCTGTATCTTCCCACAGATTTCATTTTATTGAACTAATATCTTCCTGCTGAATTGGGACCATGCAGACCCACCAAAGGCAAAACCCCAGGCAGAAAGGATGACTTTGCTAGCTTCTTTGCTATTCCAAGTGACATTTCCTCAGATGTTTGCTGCCCTGCTGTGCAAACATAGTTACGCATGAAATAAAGTAAAAACAAAAAAAATTAAACAGCAGTTAGTGGTTGGATGTTATTTCCAGTTTGGAACCACTGACGAGGCTGCTATAGAAAACTCTTCCCTCTGTTATTACAAAATAACAGTTTGTGGATGGTGAAAAGAAAACACAACTGAATTTTCTTTTAACTTCAAATACAGAAGCTAGTGCATCTATCATTACCACCACATTACAATACATTATGGGAGAAGGTCATCGTAACTTTAGAGGGGTTATTTCCATCCACGTCTCTCATCCTCTCAAAACTGTTATAAAGGGACGAGCCTGATGCCAAATGCTCTGCTAAAGAAAACACATCAAGTTGAAGTGAGTTAGTTAGAGAGAATGAAACAGAACCAAAAATTCAATGCATGGGACCCAACATTGAAGCAAGTTTTGTCACAATGCACCCCCTGATCCAGCAGCGTCAAATATAGCCCTATTCTCATTCACATTTGCCTTTATGTCAATTTCTGCTTTTCCAAATAGGCTATTCTTTGTTCAAAGACCACAAAGTGCAGTCCTTGTCAATGTCCTTGGAGTCTAGAATTGTTTCATCTCCTTCGTTCTTTAGAATTTGGTCATTCCCCTTTCATGCTTTGGAGAAGGCAATGGCAACCCACTCCAGTGTTCTTGCCTGGAGAATCCCAGGGACGGCAGAGCCTGGTGGGCTGCCGTCTACGGGGTCGCACAGAGTCGGACACGACTGAAGTGACTTAGCAGCTGCAGCCTTCCTTTCTTGATAAAAACAAGAGCAATAAAATAGCGAATATTTATTTAAAGTTTAGTACATGTCATGTACTATTCCTATTTAAACCACATAAAAATCCCATGAGGTGGTAATTAGAGACTTGCTTTGTATTTAATTATGAGTTCGGTTGAGGTATCTTCACACAGAAACTTCTTGACAGAGGGGTCTGAGCTTATTTCATCACTATATTCTTCAGCCCCAGGCCCTAATTAGTCCCAAGTCAAAGCATGTGAAGCAACTGTCCACAGGAGAGCCACATATTCCAGAATACTTGGACATATGGTGACCATGTCTATTCTAAACAACTAATAAAATATTATACCAGAACAACATGTATGCCTAAGTAAGAGGGGCCAATGCATCAGAATGCTGCTCAAGCTCATCTTCTGACTTGGCCCAGCATCTTCAATGGAAAGGTAAGTAAAACTAACATTTTCAAAGGAGTGTATCTTCATTTGTTGTTGTTGTTGCTTCGTTGCTAAGCTGTGTCCAACTTTTTTTGGGACGCTATGCACAGTAGCCCACCAGGCACCTCTGGCCGTGGGATTTCCCAGGCAAGAATACTGGAGTGGTGGGTAACAATTTCCTTCTCCAGGAGACCTTCCTGACCCAGGGATCAAATCCAAGTCTCCTGCCGATGTGGTTTCTTTACCACTTAGCCACCAGGGAAGCATATATCTTCATAATTTGTATTTAACTTGCAAATGTGACTCTTGGGTAAAAGATTGCACTGAGAGGGGAACATGGTTTAAAGAGCTCCTTCATGTAACATTTTCTCTATTTAATGTTTCTTAACAGCTGGAAGACAGGACCTTGAGTCAGGGACCTGAAGTTGGCCTTCCTCTTAAGCGGGCTACCTCAACATCACAGTATTCAGCAGCTCACAGCCACAGAGGTGACAGAAAATGTCTTAGGTTCTTTCAATTTTTAGATGAGAAAGTAAAATGTCTTCTTTTCCTCTCTCTAAAATTAACTTCAAAAAATCAGGAGAATATGAAATAGGAAAGGAACATGCCATCTTTGATGAGTTTATTGGACATATAATTTTAAAGTACAATATATAAAGAAGGGCTGTTGAGAGAAATGAATCAAATGATGATAAGAGAGGACGCCAAGAAAAGGCACCTGAATCATGACTGATAACACATTGTTGTGTGGCAGAAACCAACACAAAATTGTAAAGCAATTTTCCACCAATTAAAAAAAAATAGATAAAATTTAAAAAAAAGAAAAGGCCCCTGTTTCTAAAGATCTTGGGCCCGATGAGTCTAGTATCTCCTCATTTTGGATGATACAAGAAGTGTGTACAGACACACTGTACGAGACTCTTTGAATCCAATTTGCCTCCACCACATGGCAGGGAATAGCAAATAAGGACCATTTTTGAAGGAACAGATGATGGTAGAGAAAGAGTGGGAATCAAAAAGCATTGAAACTTAAATAGGATTACATCACCTCTCACTTCTCTTTCATATTTCACACACATGCACACACAGTCTCACTCACTCATACTCTCATACACACATCTTCAGCACATGGCATCATGTATTAGAGTTTTATGGTCAACCAAAGAACTTTTCTGTTCTCCTGGCGCTAAATTTTACCTACAAGGCAAAGTGATGATCATCAAGTTTTTGTAGACAGACTCAAATACCCTGTTTCCCAGCCACTCAAATTGCTTCCAACCACAGCTTTCTCCCCTGGTCCCATGTCTGCAGAATCTGTTCATAAATGAAGGGAGAAATTCCTTCACTCAAAGATAACAAAAATAATTATTACCACTATTAGTCAAGGTTTTGTAGTAAGAAAAATAAAATAACAATAAAATTTTTCATCACATATATAGAGCATAATTTTTAATCAAAAAATGAGAAAGTGAACAATACAAAGAATGCAAATGAAGAAGCATGCCAGAAAAAAAAATACACTATAAAGCAACAGTATGTTTTAACAAATATTGCCCACAGCACTGAAGAATTTTAAGGAAATATGACCTTTATAAGGAAAACCCAATATGGATCAAGAAAGGATTGATGAATAAAAGATTAGAACACCAAAATGGCAAAGCTCAGGAAAGAAGTAGAAGGGTAAATAAAAACCACTAGAGAGAAGCAAAAAAGCAATAGGCAAATGTTACTAAAAATCAGTAATAAGAAAAGCAGGTTTAAAAACCTTGAAATAAAGGACTTCTTAAAGAGTTTAAAGGATTAATGCAAAAATAATGGGAGCAGAATGAATATGAAGGAATGCCAATATATGCATGACTGGTGTCCCCAAAGAAAAGATCAACTGGAAAGGGAATAAAATATTCAAATAAATACTTTGGGAAAGCTTTTCTTTTCTTTCTTTCTTTCTTTTTTTTTTTTTTTTTTTTTTTTTTTTGAGGGCCCAAGCTTTCTTTCTTCCTTTATTTTTTTTTAATTTTCTTTATTGTGTTGGTTTTGCCATACATTGACATGAATCCGCCATGGGTATACATATGTTCCCCCTCCAGAACCCCCCTCCCTCCTCCCTCCCGATTCCCTCTTTCTGGGTCATCCCAGTGCCCCAGCCTCGAGCATCAACCCTGGGCTGGCAATTGATTTCACATATTAACATTAACATGTTTCAATGCCATTCTCCCATATCATCCCACCCTTGCCCTCTTCCACAGAGTCCACGAGACTGTTGTATACATCTGCGTTTCTTTTGCTGTCTCGCATGCAGGGTTCTCATTACCATCTTTCTAAATTCCATATATATGCATTAGTATACTGTACTGTTGTTTTTCCTTCTGGCTTACTTCACTCCAGATAATAAGCTCCAGTTCTCTCCACCTGAGTAGAACTGATTCTGAAATCTAGAAATATGCTAATATTCACAGTTAATAGGCACATCATGTTTCAGGTGAAATATAATACAGATCGATTAACATTAATATATACTCAGTTCAGTTGCTCTGTCATGTCCAACACTATGCAACCCCATGGACTATAGTACGCCAGGATTCCCTGTCCATCAGCAACTCTCAGGATCTACTCAAACTCATATCCATCAAGTCGGTGATGCCATCCAACTGTCTTATCCTCTATTGTCCTCTTCTCCTTCTGCCTTCAATCCTTCCCAGCATCAGGGTCTTTTCCAGTGAGTCAGTTCTTTGCATCAGGAGGCCAAAGTATTGGAGCTTCAGCTTCAGCATCATTCCTTCCAATGAATATTCAGGACTGATTTCCTTTAGGATTGATTGGTTGAACCTCCTTACAGTCCAAGAGGACTCTCAAGAGTCTTCTCCAACAACACAGTTCAAAAGCATCAATTCTTCTTTCTTTATTCAGCTTTCTTTATAGTCCTACTCTCACATCCATACATGACTACTGGAAAAATGATAGCCTTGACTAGACGGACCTTTATCCACAAAGTAATGTCTCTTCTTTTTAATATGCTGTCTAAATTGGCCATAGCTTTTCTTCCAAGGAGCAAGTGTCTATTAATTTCATGGCTGGAGTTACCATCTGCAGTGATTTTGGAACCCCAAAAAACAAAACCTCACTGTTTCATTGTTTCCCCCTCTATTTGCCATGAAGTGATGGGGCCAGATGCCACGATCTTAGCTTTTTGAGTGTTGAGTTTTAAGCCAGCCTTTTCACTCTCCTCTTTTACTTTCATCAAGAGGCTCTTTAGTTCTTCTTCAATTTCTGCCATAAGGGTGGTGTCACCTGCATATTGGAGGTTATTGATATTTCTCCTGGCAGTCTTGATGCTACCTTGTGCTTTATCCTGCTCAACATTTCTCATGACTCTGCAAAGAAGTTAAAGAAGCAGGGTGACAATATACAGCCTTGACATACTCCTTTCCCGATTTGGAACCTGTCCGTTGTTTCACGTCCAGTTCTAACTGTTGCTTCTTGACCTGCATACAGGTTTCTCAGGAGGTAGGAAAGAAGGTCTGGTATTCCCATCTCTTTAAGAATTTCTAACAGTTTGTTGTGATCATCACAGTCAAAAGCTTTGGTGCAGTCAATAAAGCAGAAGTAGCTGTTTATCCGGAACTATCTTGTTTTTTTCTGTGATCCAGTGGATTTTGACAATTTGATCTCTGGTTCCTTTGCCTTTTCTAAATTCAGCTGGAACATCCAGAAGTTCTCAATTCACGTTCTGCTGAAGCCTCACTTGGAGAATTTTAGGATTACTTTGCTAGCGTGTAAGATGAGTGCAGTTGTGTGGTAGTTTGAATATTCTTTGGCATTACCTTTCTGTTTTTTTTAATTAATTTACTTATTTTTTTAAATTTTTCTTTACATTATTGTGTTGGTTTTGCCATACATTGACATGAATCTGCCATGGGTATACATATGTTCCACTTCCAGAACCCCCCTCCCTCCTCCTTCCCGATTCCCTCTCCCTGGGTCATCCCAGTGCACCAGCCCTGAGCATCAAAGCTGGGCTGGCAACTGATTTCACATATAATAATTAATATGTTTCAATGCCATTCTCCCATATCATTTCACTCTTGTCCTCTCACACAGAGTCCGAAAGACTGTTCTATACATCTGCGTTTCTTTTGCTATCTCGCATACAGGTTTCTTATTACCATCTTTCTAAATTCCACATATATGCGTTAGTATACTGTATTTTTGTTTTTCTTTCTGGCTTACTTCACTCTGTACAATAGGCTCCAGTTCTGTTTCTTCAGAGAAATGTCTGTTTAGTTCTTTGGCCCACTTTTTGATTGGGTCGTTTATTTTTCTGGAATGGAGCTGCAGGAGTTGCTTGTATATTTTGAGATGAATTGTTTGTCCGTTGCTTCATTATCCCAGGGATGCAAGGATTCTTCAATATTTCCAAATCAATCAATGTAATACACCACATTAACAAATTGAAAAATAAAAACCCCATGATTATCTCAATAGATGCAGAGAAAGCCTTTGACAAAATTCAACATCCATTTATGGTAAAAAACCCTCCAAAAAGCAGGAATAGAAGGAACATACCTCAACATAATAAAAGCTATATATGACAATCCCACAGCAAACATTATCCTCAATGGTGAAAAACTGAAAGCATTTCCCCTGAAGTCAGGAACAAAACAAGGGTGCCCACTCTCACCACTACTATTCAGCAATAGTTTTGGAAGTCTTGGTCACAGCAATCAGAGCAGATAAAAAAATAAAAGGGATCCAAATTGGAAAAGAAGAAGTAAAACTCTCTCTGTCTGCAGATGACATGATCCTCTACATAGAAAACCCTAAAGACTACCAGAAAATTACTAGAGCTAATCAGTGAATATAGTAAAGTCTCAGGATACAAAATCAACACACAGAAATCCCTGGCATTCCTATACACTAACAATGAGAAAACAGAAAGGGAAATTAAGGAAACAATTCCATTCACCACTGAAAGAAAAAGAATAAAATACTTAGGACTGTTTCTACATAAAGAAACAAAAGACTTATATATAGAAACCTATAAAACACTGATGAAAGAAATCAAAGAGGACACAAATAGATGGAGAAATATACCGTGTTCATGGATTGGAAGAATCAATATAGTGAAAATGAGTA
The DNA here is from genome assembly GCA_007570785.1 of Antilocapra americana. Classification (NCBI taxonomy): domain Eukaryota; kingdom Metazoa; phylum Chordata; class Mammalia; order Artiodactyla; family Antilocapridae; genus Antilocapra; species Antilocapra americana. The sequence goes on from ML660778.1 coordinate 1,603,700, forward strand.
TACTACCCAGAGCAATCTATAGATTCAATGCAATTCCTATCAAGCTACCAGAGGTCTTTTTCAGAGAATTAGAACAAATAATTTCACAATTTGTATGGAAATACAAAAATCCTCGAATAGCCAAAGCAATCTTGAGAAAGAAGAATGGAACTGGAGGAATCAACCTACCTGACTTTAGGCTATACTACAAATCCACAGTCATCAAGACAGTATGGTACTGGCACAAAGACAGAAATATAGATCAATGGAACAAAATAGAAAGCCCAGAGATAAATCCACACACCTATGGACACCTTATCTTTGACAAAGGAGGCAAGAATATACAATGGAGAAAAGACAACATCTTTAACAAGTGGTGCTGGGAAAACTGGACAGCCACTTGTAAAAGAATGAAACTAGAACACTTTCTAACACCATACACAAAAATAAACTCAAAATGGATCAAAGATCTAAATATAAGACCAGAAACTATAAAACTCCTAGACGAAAACTTAGGCAAAACACTCTCCGACATAAACCAAAGCAGGATCCTCTATGACCCACCTCCCAGAATATTGGAAGTAAAAGCACAAATAAACAAATGGGACCTAATTAAAATGAAAAGCTTCTGCACAACAAAGAAAACTAAAAGCAAGGTGAAAAGGTAGCCTTCAGAATGGGAGAAAATAATGGCATTACCTTTCTTTGGGATTGAAATGAATACTGACCTTTGACCTTTTCCAGTCCAGTGGCCAGTGCTGAGTTTCCAAATTTCCAAATATATAATGTATATTATACTACGTTAATAGGCAGAGTATACAAAAAGTAATCCTAGAGACATGCCCAACAAAATAATCAAATAATTCTTAAATTGACAAAAAATATTATTTGGCATTTGTTTTGGCCATCCAGCTTTAGAATGCTTCATCACATCTAGTTTCTCAAATGATCAGTTTTTGTAAAGTGCAGTGACCAAACCTAATTTGAATAATGAAATATAAGATACTCTCTTTTCCAGCCTTACTGGTATTTAGGGCACAGGGTCGTGTTATGGGATTCACCCATCAGTCTATAAGTAATATTTTTCCTAACCCCTGCTCCCATCTGTAGACAACCACTGATTTAATTATCATTTTGCTGYTGCTGCTAAGTCATGTCCATCGTGTCCAACTCTGTGCGACCCCATAGATGGCAGCCCACCAGGCTCCCCGGTCCCTGGGATTCTCCAGGCAAGAATATTGCAGTGGGTTGCCATTTCCTTCTCTAGTGCATGAAAGTGAAAAGTGAAAGTGAAGTCATCAGTCGTGTCCGACTCCTTGCGACCCCATGAACTGTAGCCCACCAGGCTCCCCCATCAATGGGCTTCTCCAGGCAAGAGTACTGGAGTGGGTTGTCATTGCCTTCTCCAATTACCATTATAAATTGGTTGTATTTCCTAAATTTTGTATAGATGAAAACACACTGCATGTACTCTTTTGTCTGAATTTTTCCAGAAAGTGTTAACTATTTTGATATTTATCCATGTTGTATGTGTTCATTTATTGTATTTATGAGAAATAAGCTATTACATGATACACTGAAATTTGATTATCCATTAATCTATTGGTGAAGATTTGGGCTATTTTCTGAGTTTAGCTATTAAAATTACGTTTCTATGAATATTAATATACAAGCCTTTGCGTGGTATTCTGTCAGTTCTCAGAGGCTAATGGCTAAATGTGGGATGAGTGAATCATGTAGCAGGTATATGGCTAACATTTTAGGAAATGCTAAACTGTTTACCAGTGGCTGTCCCACCATATATTCTTATCAAGAGAATATGAGAGTTTCAATTTCTATATATTTTAAAAAGCACTTGATACAGCCATTCTTTCTAATTTTTGGCATTCTAAGATCATGTAAATGTGTTTCATTGTGGTTTCAATGAACACATACCTAATGATTAAAGACATCAATAATCCTTTTGTTTTCAAATCAGTATTCATACATCTTATCTGCTCAAATATTTTACATATTTAAAAAATTAGTTATTGTTTTCTTAGTTTTGAGAATTTTTAAACATATATTCTGGATACAAGTTTTCATTGGACATATGGTTGGCAAATATTTTCTCTAGTCTACAGTCTATGTTTTTAATCTTTGTCTTTCAAAGAGCACACATTTAAAATTTGATGAAGTTTATCATATTTATTTTGATTTATAGACCATTTTTTTAATACTGCAACTAGGAGCTCTTTGTCTAACTGAGAGTTATAAAAATTTTCTTTTCTGTTTTTTACTAGAAGGTTTATAGTTTGAGGTTTTAGGTGTAGATTTAAAATTGATTTTAAGTTAATTATTTTTTATGTGGTGGAAAATATGAAGTTCATTTTCTTTTTGTATAAAGATATCCAATTAATCCAGCACCATTGGTTTCAAGAAAGAAAGACTATCATTTTTTACACTGAATTGTCTTTGTACTTTTATGAATAATTGGTTTTCATACATGTGTCATTCTATTTCTGAACTCTATTCTTTTTAATTGATCTATTCATTTATTTTTATGTTAATACCACAGAACCTTGATTAATGAAGACTTTATTAAGTCTTGATATCAGGCAGTGTTATTATTCTAAACTTAGTTTCTTCTTTTTCAAAAGTTTTCATTGCTGTAGGTCCTTCGCATTTACTTGAATTTCAGAATAAGCTTCTCAGTTTTATAAAAAGAGCCCTGAGGTTTTAAATGGGTTAACCTTGAAATTATAGATTAATTTGGGAAAGGTTGATATCTTAATTTGTCTTCTGACTCACCAGCACAGTATATCAGGCCAATTTTTTTGGTCTTAATTACAATTATTAGTGTTTGTAGTTTTGGTGTACACGGCTCTTGTAAGACTTTTCTTTCAGTATTTCACATTTGTGATGCTTTTGTAAATGGTGTTCTTTTTTTCATTTTTACTGTCCATTGCTAGTATCTAGAAATACAACTAATAGTTGTATATTGAACTACAATCTGGCGACTTTGTTGAACTCGCTTTAGTTCTAGTAACGGTTTGTGAATGCCATAGGATTTTCTACAGAGATAATCATGTGGTCCATGAATAAAAGTGATTTTACTTCTTCTTCCCTAATCTGGAGATATTCTTTTTTATTACTTTATTGTAGTGGCTAAAATCTCCAATTGAACAGCAGGAAGAAAAACAGACATCCTTGTCCTGTTAACTGGTAAAAGAACGTTGAGTCTTTCACCATTAAGAACGACAATAGCTGTAGGTTTTTCTCAGAGGCCATTATTATTTTTCAGAAATTGAAGAAGTCCATTTAATCATTGTTTGCTGAAGGTGTCTTTTTGTTTGTTTATTTTTTAGTCAGGAATGAATGTTACATCTTGTCAAAAGCTTTCCCCACATTCTTCATGAATGCAGATCTTCAGGCAGTAAACAAAATCCCTGTTTCAAGATGTCAAGTCCATGGTCTTATTATTCATAGAGCATGAGGTGGTAGAGTGTAAACATGCCTATGTGTAGGTATGTGTATATTTTTAATCAAATCTGTCTTTCATTTGATCTTTTATTAAGGGAGATTAATCAGATTATAATTAGTGTATGTTCTGTTCTCAGTAAATTTTCCACATCATTTCAGATTTCTAAATTTCTGTATTTTCTTTTACATTTTTCTGCATGGATATTTTATGGATAATTGAAATTGTTTTTTCTGATTTTAAGAAAATCTTATATTCTATTTTTATAGCTATGGTTCAGTCAATTAATTAGACAGTTCAGTTGCTCATTTGTGTCCAACTCTTTGCGACCCCATGAACTGCAGCACGGCAGGCCTCCCTGTCCATCACCAACTCCCGGAGTCCTTGCAAACCCGTGTCCATCGAGTCACTGATGGAATCCAACCATCTCATTCTCTGCCATCACCTTCTTCTCCTGCCCTCAATCTTTCCAGCATCAAGGTCTTTTCAAATGAGTCAGCTCTTCGTATCAGGTGGTCAAAGTACTGGAGTTTCAGCTTCAACATCAGTCTTTCCAATGAACACCCAGGACTGATCTCCTTTAGGATGGACCGATTGGATCTCTTTGCAGTCCAAGGGATTCTCAAGAGTCGTCTCCAATGCCATAGTTCAAAAGCATCAATTCTTCAGTGCTCAGCTTTCTTTATAGTCAAACTCTCACATCCATACATGACTACTGGAAAAACCACAGCCTTTGTCAGCAAAGTAATGTTTCAGCTTCTCATTATGCTGTCAAGGTTGGTCATAACTTTCCTTCCAAGGAGTAAGCATCTTTTAATTTCATGGCTGCAGTCACCATCTGCAGTGATTTTGGAGCTCTCAAAATAAAATCTGCCACTGTTTCCCCATCTATCTGCCATGAAGTGATGGGATCAGATGCCATGATCTTAGTTTTCTGAATGTTGATCTTTAAGCCAACTTCTTCACTCTCCTCTTTCACTTTCATCAAGAGGCTTTTTAGTTCTTCTTCGCTTTTTGCCATAAGGGTGATGTCATCTGCATATCTGAGGTTCTTGATATTTCTCCCAGCAATCTTGATTCCAGCTTGTGCTTCCTCCAACCCAGCTTTTCTCATGATGTACTCTGCATAGAAGTTAAATAAGCAAGGTGACAACATACAGCCTTGACGTACTCCTTTTCCTATTTGGAACCAGTCTGCTGTTCCATGTCCAGTTCTAACTGTTGTTTCCTGACCTGCATATGGGTTTCTCAAAAGGCAGATCAGGTGGTCTGGTATGCCCATCTCTTTCAGAATTTTCCAAAGTTTATTGTAATCCATACAGTCAAAGGCTTTGGCATAGTCAATGAAGCAGAAATAGATGTTTTTCTGGAACTCTCTTGCTTTTTCAATGATCCAGCGGATGTTGGCAATTTGATCTCTAGTTCCTCTGCCTTTTCTAAAACCAGTTTGAACATCTGGAAGTTCACAGTTCACATATTGCTGAAGCCTGGCTTGGAGACTTTTGAGCATTACTTTATTAGCCTGTGAGATGAGTACAATTGGGCAGTAGTTTAAGCATTCTTTGGCATCGCCTTTCTTTGAGATTGGAATGAAAACTGACCTTTTTGAGTCCTGTAGCCACTGCAGAATTTTTCCAATTTTCTGGCATATTGAGTGCAGCACTTTCACAGCATTGTCTTTCAGGATTTGAAACAGCTCAACTGGAATTCCATCACCTCCACTAGCTTTATTCATAGTGATGCTTTCTAAGGCCCCCTTGACTTCACATTCCAGGACGTCTGGCTCTAGGTAAGTGATCACACCATCGTGATTATATGGGTCATGAAGATCTTTTTTGTACAATTCTTCTGTGTATTCCTGACACCTCTTCTTAATACCTCCTGCTTCTCTTCAGTCCCTACCATTTCTGTCCTTTATTGAGACCATCTTTGCATGAAATATTCCCTTGGTATCTCTAATTTTCTTGAAGACATCTCTAATCTTTCCAGTTCTATTGTTTTCCTCTGTTTCTTTGCATTGATCACTGAAGAAGGCTTTCTTATCTCTCCTTGCTGTTTTTTGGAACTCTGCATTCAGATGGGAATATCTTTCCTTTTCTTCTTTGCTTTTTGCTTCCCTTCTTTTCACAGCTATTTGTAAGGCCTCCTCAGACAGCTATTTTTCTTTTTTGCATTTCTTTTTCTTGGGGATGGTCTTAATCCCTGTCTCCTGTACAATGTCACAAACCTACGTCCATAGTTCATCAGGCACTCTGTCTATCAGATCTAGTCCCTTAAATCTATTTCTCACTGTACTATTATAAGGGATTTGGTTTAGGTCATACGTGAATGGTCTAGTGGTTTTCTCCACTTTCTTCAATTTCAGTCTGAATTTGGCAATAAGGAATTCATGATCTGAGCCACAGTCAGCTCCCAGTCTTGTTTTTGCTGACTGTATAGAGCTTCTCCATCTTTGGATGCAAATAATATAATCAATCTGATTTCGGTGTCAACCATCTGGTTATGTCCATGTGTAGAGTCTTCTCTTGTGTTGTTGGAAGAGAGTGCTTGCTATGACCAGTGCATTCTCTTGGCAGAACTCTATTAGCCTTTGCCCTGCTTCATTCTGTACTCTAAGGCCAAATTTGCATGTTACTCCAGGTGTTTCTTGACTTCCTACTTTTGCATTCCAGTCCCCTATAATGAAAAGAACATCTGTTTTGGGTGTTAGTTCTAGAAGGTATTGTAGGTCTTCATAAATTGTTAAACTTCAACTTCTTCAGTGTTACTGGTTGGGGCATAGACTTGGATGACCATGGTATTGAATGGTTTGCCTTGGAAATGAACAGTGATCATTCTGTCATTTCTCAGATTGCATCCAAGTACTGCATTTTGGACTCTTTTGTTGACTATGATGGCTACTCCATTTCTTCTAAAGGATCCCTGCCCACAGTAGTAGATATAATGGTCACCTGAGTTAAATCCACCCATTCCAGTCCATCTTAGTTTACTGATTCCTAGAATGTCAAAGTTCACTCTTGTCATCTGTTTGACCACTTCCAATTTGCCTTGGTTTGTGGACCTAACATTCCAGGTTCCTATGCAATATTGCTCTTACAGCATTGAACCTTGCTTCTATCACCAGTCCCATCCACAACTGGGTGTTGTTTTTGCTTTGGCTCCATCCCTTCATTCTTTCTGGAGTTATTTCTCCACTGATCTCCAATAGCATATTGGGCACCTACTGACCTGGGGAGTTCATCTTTCTGTGTCCTATCTTTTTGCCTTTTCATACTGTTCATGGGGTTCTCAAGGCAAGAATACTGAAATGGTTTGCCATTCCCTTCTCCAGCAGACCACATTCTGTCAGACCTCTCCACCATGACCCGGCCATCTATGGGACTTTAATTATGTCATTCATATATATGTTTTTATGACTTTTCATTATTTCAACTTCTCAAATATTTATTTTCTCTTCATTAAAAAGACAAGCCTCTCACTTTCTTTCAGGTTTCTTTTACCTTTGGCATAAGCTGTTTTCCCAAAGTATCTAGAATACAACAATAAAAGTGACATTTTAATTCATTAAAGAAGGAATGGTGTACTTAATAAGTGACATTCACATACTTATCTTCTCATTGGGATAAAAATAAACATAATCCCTATTTACACTCCATGTAAAATAAAATTTCATATGAGTTAGAAATCTAAATGTAAAGGACATAAAATACAAAATTTTAAACTGAGTCATTTAGGAGGATATATTGATATAACCTCAGAGTTCAGAATGCATTTTCAGCCAAACAGGAAACCAGAAACCATAAATGAAATCATGGCAGATTTTTTACATTCCATGAAATTTTTTTAAACAATGACACATTTTTATTTGCTTCAATCTTTACCATGATTAGTATATTCATCTTTATAAGGTATTGCTAATTTTATTTCTTTATCCTTGATTAAAAATATATTTGATGGTTTTTGCAATATAACTAAAAACCTTGCTTATTCAGTCTACTAATTTAAAAGAATCTATTCTTTTTTTGTTGAAAAAAAATTGCTTTTTGCAGCCTACCAACTTCCTATAGTAGGCCAGCTGTCATCATGGGGAATTATTTTCATTGTACTTCTCAGCTAATTCCATGCATCTTGTTCTTCATGTTTTCTGTTTCTCACTCACCTTTTAAAGCTTTTATTTTATGTAGCATCTAGAAACTTACTGAGAATAGTGCATGAGGAATTTCTGTAGACATTTTGTTTTTCTCACATATTCTTTTAACTGAACTGTGTATAGAAGTCTAGATTCAAACTAAATGATTCTTAGTGTATGAAAGGAAGACAATTTCATTGTGTTCTAACACCCATTGTTGTGGTTGAGAATTCTGATGCCAATTTGATTTCGACTCTATGAATTCTCTGAAGTTATGCAAAGATATCTTTTAAGGATTTTATCTTTTGGGTTCTGAAATTTTGGAGAAAGAACGAAATACTCTAAGTGTATGCACATGTGTGTGTATGTGTGCTATGTTACCTCGAGCTTATTTGAGCATACTTTTTGAATTTAAAAACTTTGAACTGTGGTGCTGGAGAAGACTCTTGAAAGTTCAAGATCTCCTTGGACAGCAAGGAGATCAAACTAGTCATTCCTAAAGCATATCAACCCTGAATATTCATTGGAAAAACTGATACTGAAGCCAAAGCTCCAATACTTTGGCCACCTGATGCAAAGAACTGTCTCATTGGAAAAGACCTTGATGCTGGGAAAGATTGAGGTCAGGAGGAGAAGAGGGAAACAGAGGATGAGATGGTTGGATGGCATCACTGACTCAATGGACATGAGTTTGAGCAAATTCAAGGAGATAGAGAAGGACAAGGAAGCCTGGCGTGGTGCAGCTCATGGAATCACAAAGAGACAAACGCAGCTTAGCAACTGGAAAACAACAATAAACCTATGGTAAATTGTTTTCTATCATTTATTTGTTTAAATTCTTCTCTATTTTTCCCTCTTTCTAAAATTTTACTAAATATTTTTTTCAAGTATTTCATATAGCTTTATCATTTTGTCATGTTTATCTTTTTTTTTTTTACTCTTTTCTGGAAAAGGTTATCAGTTTTTTGCTCCTAGTCATTCTACTGAAATCCAAATTTAGAAAACCAACCTTTAATTTACAATAGGATTTTCGCAATTTATTTCTCAATTTTTATTTTTGTTATCACAGATTATTCTTATTTTATAGAGGCAACAATATCTTTTTGAATCTAATAGTTGTGAATTTTTAGAAGTTCACTTATATTGAACAAATTACTATTTGTTTTAGGTTTAGTTGGTCTGGACTTTAATTTTTTTTCATTAGTACTATTATTTTCCTTATACTTCTGGTGAAATCTTGGTTATCCATTATATTTATGCATGAAGGACACTTGATTTTTTTAGATCCTAGAATAACATTTTTCATAGTCCTCTTTTTTGATGAACTACTGGGAACATTATCTAGTGTAGTAATTGTCAGTCGGAGGGCTTTACTTTGAAGTCTGCTGGTAAAGTTAAGACAGCTATGAGACTAGACATGATATAGCCTGTAGAAGCCTTAGTCTTTCTCAAGTGTTAGCTGCTCAGCTGTGTCTGATTATTTGTGACCCCACAGACTGTAGCTCTGTCCATGGGATTCTCCAGACAAGAATACTAGAGTGGGTAGTTATTCCCTTCTCCAGGGGATCTTTCTGACCCAGGGATGGAACCCGGGTCTGCTGTATTACAGGTAGGTTCTTTACCGTGTAAGCCACCAGGGAAGCCAGTCTTTCACAAGAGGTAAATGGAATACTGTCAAAGGATAATACTCTTTCTTGTTTTGTTTTTTCCTCTTTGGTTTGGTAAGCAGTCCTTGTGTGAGGGTGGAGGTGAAGATGAAGATATCCAACAGGGCTACTGATATACAATTCCGTTTGCAACACCTATATTGTACATGCTAATCCTAAGAATACTATCTCCTACAGTATTCCACAGAGACTGAATTTACCTCTTCCTGTGAGTTTCCATGCTACTTTGGAGAGGCAGAAAATACATGCTATCAATAAGCAACGTAATTCCAAACAGTGATCACTACTATGAGAGAAATAAACTAAGGTGATAAATACGAGGACAGACAGTGAGAAGTAGCATATTTTTTTCTTTGAAAAGTAAATATTCATTTTCAAAGTAAATATTTAGAAAGTAGGAGCATGGAAATTTCTGAATTCTTTGCTTTTGTCAATGTTTCATATATCTTCCACACTTGTGGAGCTAGAAACCAAATGCAAACTATCTTTATTCTCTGAGGTCCACTAATTTGAACAGTTGTTTTTGAGGCAGGACTTGCAATAAAGTTTAGCTAGAAATATATTTTAAAACAAATTAAAGTGGTTTTATCATCACTATAATGGGTTGGGGGGAAGGAAAGAACATTTACATTTAATATAAAACCTTATTTTAAGTTGAATTAATGCAAATCATTGAAGTCATTCTATAAAATAATTACTCTGTATACATCCAAAATCTGCTTCTGACATAATGGGCTTTAGAAATCAATGAAAACTCTTTTAAAATATCCCATAAATCAGACTTCTTACCATTTTAGATTGACCTTTTCCTTTGTTAGTCCAAATCAGTGGGGTGTGACTAAATGCCTGGAAATGTATAGAAAGGACCAAGTGTCTAAAAATCAAGAAACTAGCCAAATCCTAAATTCTATACAATTTCTGGCTCAACTGTGAAGACTCAAGGGGAGCAGAAATCTTTCTCTAATTATCTGAAGAAGGGGCCTGCTGAGAAGGTAGAATTATTTGGAAAGTTAGGTGGGAGGAAGATGAAAGAAGGCTAGAGAATTGTGAGATTTCATAGTAGAATCCAGTCTGAGTGACATCAACATAGTATGTGGTTATGATTACAGAATATGTGCATTATCTATTTATGTTCTTTAACATTATCTACTGCCATATGATCCTTCTTCTTTTCATTTCTCACTGAAGTCTCCAGTCATGAATAAACTGAATTCATGGTCCATGGAACACAGTGTTCACAAGAAGTTAGTATATGCTAAGGAGCTACAGAATACAAGGAGTTCTGTGACCAAATCATTTTGGAAACTCTGTTAAGCTGATATTTTTTTGTTTATTGCAACATTTCTCAGACTGTTTAGGATGTTAACAAGCACTGTGAATCTCTAAGGTGGATATGATTTTGAGCAAACTTCAAGAGACAGTGAAGGACATGGAAACCTGGCACGATGCAGTCTATGGGGTCACAAATAGTTGGACGGCAACTGAACAACAGCAACAGGAATGTGAGCATAGCCAATACAAGGTTTCTCGAATGTATTTGTCTCTGGATATTTTGGCAGGACAGCTTTAAGGCACTAATGTTCCAATAACATTAATTATCTTAATAGATACTTTATGCTATGTGTTTTTAGCATCTAGCTATCAAGGAAGCTAGAGATCTGAGAATAAAATACAGAAAATAAGCCTGAATGTTAGGCAAAGTCTTGGTCCATTTCATGGACTGCTGTAACATTTCAATTAGGCAAGTGTTCTCAAACTAACTGTGAGGACTGCTTTTGTTGTAAGTTACTAATCCATCTTGATTCAAACTTTCATAAAATTCAATAAAAAAATAATATGAAGACATAAACTATGACATTACTTTTTTTTTCTTAGTAGATTCAGCAGATATTATAAAATTACTCTAAGTTGCTATTAAATTTTCTTTTTTTTTTTAGAAACCCTTATTTGAGATTTTATTAGTTTTTTTTCCTTTAAAATACTGACTCAGGATCCACTCTAATTCAGAATCTCAGGCATTTCTAGTATGCAGTCACCCTTACACTACCTGGGGGCATGTTAAATGACAGGTGTGACAATTCTGGTCCAGATTATTTCTGAATCAGACTTTCAAAACCCAATTTAGATGTATGTTACTGGCTCAATTTTAAGTTAACCCCCTTTTTGAAAACTTTTTTGGCAACATACCCTATGATTCCAACTCAATTGCAATTTTTCTGAGGACTATACTTTTTAATGTTTTATTTTCTCTTCTAATCCAGATTCTATAGCTGTACATAGCTGATAACCAATAAAGTTTTCATTGATTGTGGTTGATAAGACCATCATTAAGACGATTCCTACCAGAGGAAATTCTGTTCCTATTATTCACATTGATGATATCAGTTGCCTCAGAGTTGAACCACAGATTTCTATAAATACTATCAGAGAACTCTGTCAATAAGTTTCATTCTTATGGAAATGATACTGCAAGTCAGAATAAAATTAGGAAATAATATTATAACAATCTGGTTTCTATAGATACTGTATTTAATTAAATGATGTCTTCCCTAATAAAAAGCTAACCAAAAATTTTAAAAATCCACTAAAAATATAAGTGCTGCAGATTGATGTCAGACTGCCCATTCATCTATTCCACAGAATCTCAGAGAGCTCTGACTGAAGCAAGACCATTAGGTACATAATAGAGAAGCCAAGCTCTACTGTTAGACTACCTGGGTCCACATCCCAGCTCCTCAACATGTGCATGTGATATAACATCTCTAACTGTTACGTATCAGTCCTTTTATACTGTTGATTCCACAAATATTTGTGCATAAAATTAATAGTCACTATCTAATTGCTGTCCAGCCTCTGCTTCTTGTTTCAGAAGCTCAATCATTCTGATGCTGATGATTTCAGAAGTGCCTAGAGAAATAACTTGGTATTAAGAGGATTTCTAAGGTGTGAGGGATATTGCCAGAACTTCAGATTTTTTACCTGCACGACAGTATGGATACAATGATGACAAGGATGAGAAATACAAACAACAAAAGCTATAGAAGAATGTGGGGAGAAAATTCATCCAAAAATTCACATAGATAAACATATTATTACTAACTCTAAAACATCATTGCAATAAAAGATCTTGATAATAAGAGACAAAGAGCAAACCAGAGAACAGGGCCAGATGGAAACTAGTTACAGGGCTGGGAAGAAGGAAGATCCAAACTGTCCCAGGTATTTTGATCCAAGTCTCAAAAACAACTAGACCAATATCTCAGATGACTATAGATGCAACAATTCCAATAAAACATTAGCAAACTAAAGGATAATACACATTTAAAGGATAATACACTATGACAAAGTGGGATTTTTCTTGGGATACAAGGATAATTAAACATGTTAATCAATAAATGTAATACATCATATTAATAGAATAAAATATAAAAATCACATTATCATCTCAATATATGTAGAAAAAAGCCATTTGACAACAATACAACACCCTTTAATGGTAAAAACACTTGCCCTTTGGCCTGTACTCCCACCACACACTCCCCAGCCTGAGATGTACCCCCATGGGTGTGGGTAGGGGCTCGGTGCTGAAGCTTAGCCTTTGGAGATGAGACCCAGGGAAAGGACTCAGGTTGGCTGCACAGAGACAGGCTGAGGAGGCTGCAGTGTTTCATTGAGGGTGCAGTCAGAAGGGGTCTGTGCCTGCACAGAGGAGCAAGCTGCCCTTGTTTGCAAGGGAGGGGAGGGGGGTGGGCATGAGGAGAGGGCAAGACCACCCTAGGAGCTTCTTGCCCTGTGTGTGTGCTCTCAAGAAAGAGGACACCACCTACAGAAGCTCCGGGGAGCGGGTACAGGCAACTGTGTCTGCCTGGGGACCTAGGAGCAACACTGAGGACTGACCCTGCTGTCCTGGCAGAGCTCAAGCAGCACTGCTGCAGGCATATGCAGGCCTTCTGGGGAGCAAGACTGGCTGCCACACCTGCACAGCCCATATCAAAGGAATAATGGCCGGGACACAATGAGGAAAGAATCAGCAAGCATCCAAAGTAAAAGCAGCTGTTCGATTCCAGACAAGGTGGCAGATTAGAAGGACCTGGGCTCGCCTCCTTCCACGAAAACAGCAAAATCACAGCTCTGGGTCCTGGAGCATCTCTGGGGAGGTCATAGTTAGCTGTGGCTCATTGGAGGGTCAAGGAGACTCGTGGCAGAGGCCCCAGGAAATAGTGATATGCTTGAGCTCACCTGAAGGTCTCCACTGTGGCACAAAGACCAGATGCCATCTAACAGCCTGCAGGCTCCAGGACTGGAATGCCTCAAGGAAAAGAATCTTCCATGTTGGCCGGCGTCCTGGCAGAAGTGAGTTGGTAGCTCAAATTTGTGATCACTATTAAATTTTCTAAACTCAGACTCAGCTTCTAGATTTCTGTCATTGCAAACCAGTAACAAACATTTTCTTATGGCACCAGTTCACACTTTGAGTAGCCCTGAGTTAGTGTATATTCATGTAAGTAACATCTATACTATAGGCTGCTGTTCTAAGTTTAGATGACATGGATTTTCTCAAGTCCTCTTGCTATTAATAAGTATATGTTTTTATCTGAAAACAATGTTTTTATCTGAAAATTGTAAGCAACAGTGACCTCATGTTGTTCTTCCATTATTGCTCAGTCATGTCCAACTCTTTGCGACCCTATGGACTGCAGCCTGGAAGCCAGGCTTCCCTATCCTTCACTCTCTCCCAGAGTTGGCTCAAAATCATGTCCATTGAGTCGATGATGCCATCCAAGCATTTCATCCTTTGCTGTTCCCTTCTCCTGCCCTCAATCTATCCTAACATCAGGGTCTTTTCTAATCAGTCAGCTCTTCACATCAGATGTTCAAAGTATTGGAGCTTCAGCTTCAGCATCAATCCTTCCAGTGAATATTCATGAGGCTGTCACAAAATAAAGTTTATCTTCCTACTCTCCCTCATTCCATACACAAACAGAGCACAACAAAGACATGTAGAAACCTCAGAGTTTAAAGCAGGCTCTTTCTTCTATTTATTGCCCTAGTCACAGGATTCCCTTTCCTGGTCAGTGCTGTAGATTATCTTGTCACCACTGATTTCCAGATCTCCAAATGCCAAAATGGGAATCAGTACTGGTTACAGGATTTGGTCACTCTATGCTAAGTGTGAGCAGCTGGAGTTCAAAACTGCCATCAGACTTTTTTCCCCAGAAACCTGTTATTGTGTAGGTGTGTGTGTGTGTGTGTGTGTGTGCCGGTGGTGAGGAGGTACCTACATGCTCATGCGTGCATGCTCAGTCACTTCAGTCGTGTCCAACTCTGCAACCCCATGGACTGTAGCCTGCCAGGATTCTCTGTCCATGGGATATTCCCAGCAAGAATACTGGAGTGGGTTGCCATGTCCCCCTCCAGGGGATCTTCCCAACCCAGGGATCAAACCTGCATCTTCTGTATTTCCTGCATTGCAGGCATTTCTTTACCACTGAGCCACCAGGGAAGCCCACATTCATGTGTATATGAATGTTTATGAATGTCTTTGGGGGTATACTTTGGAATCTGGTAACCTCTTTTTCTTAGAATTTTCCACTCTCCTCTTCTCTTGTGAGTCCCTCTGCAAGAACCTGTAGACTCTTCTCTGTTTCACTATCAGAGATTTAGGCCCCCTAGTTCCCTTTCTTTCCAAATGCTTTTGCATTTCTGCATCTCTCAGTGGGCCTGATACGATACTCTGTTCCCTTTATTGGATGGGAACATCAATTGAGTGTGATTCTTAGATTTTGCCCTCTAGTGTATACCTCCTTCATAATTTATCTCCTATTTCTGTTTACTCTTAATACAAATTGTCTTCAGTTGCAGAACTTAATTTCTGTGCTATAGGGCCAAGGGAGGCAACAGATCTGCTAAGGGCTGTTTAACTAATAGCTTTTGGTGGAGATATTCTAGCCTTTATATGTCACTACATGACAATTTATTTATTTATTTATTTTTTTACTACATGACAATTTAAAGAACTAGAGGGCCTCAAGAGTTAGGAGGAAGAAATCTCCTATACTATCTTACTTTTGATTAGCTCTTGTTACTGGAAATAAATAATCTATTTGTTAAAAAAAAATTATCAGCACATGAAATGTTGATACTTTGATTCCTAAAAGCAATACAGCATCTTCTCTTTGTCGTTTCATTTGGATTCCACATTTTGTACTTAATTACATCAAGAGGTGGAGAAGGAATTGGCAACCCACTCCAGTACTCTTGCCTGGAAAATTCCATGGATGGAGGGACCTGGTGGGCTACAATCTATGGGGTTGCAAAGAGTCGGACACAACTTAGCAGCTAACACACACACACACACACACACACACACCCCAACAGGATTTTAAGTATCTCAAGGAATTAAGCTACTTGCTGCCTTCTTTCCACTGTGGAAGGGTGCCATTTCACATTTCAAAATAATGTTAATAAACATCACCTCCAAAAACTTAGCATTTCTATCTTGACTACTTATGTGCAGGGAGAAGGGAGAAAAACAAATAATCATGTATCAAATGCTGACCAGAGCCACATTTCTTCTACACAATAAAGAGAAATGGTCTGCTATTCTTTTTGTGCCTCAACTCTCCCACAAAGATGCAAATGGCACACATACTGGTCACTGCACTAAAATAACAATGGCGAAGAGGAGCCATTGCTTAAGGATGAAGGTGTGAGGTGGGTTGACAGTTTATCAAGATAAAAATAGTGGTAAAGCATTTTGTGTTTTAGAGAAGTTCACAGATATTTTTTCAAATGAGACTATAGCCATCCAATCTACTAAGAACATAAAACCCTCAAGGATTAAAGATGTCTTTTTCTGGATCTAGTAGTTGCCTTGCTCTCTGGAGATCTGGTTGACTTACATAGTTTGCCCTCATTAGGATGCATAAAACATAAGAAATCAAAGTTTTTAAACAGTCCCCAACCAGTGGACCAAAGACACTATACTCATTGCCCCTGCAGTGAATCATGCACAACCTTTAAGAAGAATACAACATTTTACTGTCACCAAACAAGCACCAGTTCAACTTCTCTTGGTTGTGGTATGGTTGGTAATCAGTGCTACTTGCTTAGAAAGACATTCTACATATCAGATCTTACAAGGTATCCAGTATTTCTACATAACATTGTTTTCTGCTACCTGAGTACAGAATATCACAGCAGGAATACATACGGGAATGCTAAGATCTAGCCAAACCATGTATTTTAAATACAGGACACTCTGATCCTTTGACCTTTTGAAACCACTGTATTTTGCCTCCCAAAGAACAAATAAAACTCTTCTGGCAGTTCAATGGAAAAGAGATATTTAACTTAGCCCAAACATTTCCTAGGGCTTCCCAAGTGGCTCAATGATAAAGAATCTGTTTGCCAATGCTGAAGGTGTGGGTTCAATCCCTGGGTGGGGAGGAACCACTGGAGAAAGAAATGGCAACCCATTCCAGTATTCTTTCCTGGAGAATCCCATGGACAGAGAAACCTGGTGTACTACAGTACATGAGGTCACAAAAGAGTTGGACATGGCTTAGTGACTAAACAACAACAAACATTTCCTGAGATACGTTAATTCATCTTCCCGTAAAATCAATGAAACTAGTGTTCCAACACTCAAGGACAAGGTCCAAGAGGCCAATTAGAACTTGAGTACCTGCATAATGACTAACAGTATTTTGTCTGTGTGGGGTGGGGTGGGTCAAATAATGGGGTTACCAGGTTGGTTTGTATTTCTCAGTGAATTTGGGGCCAGCTACCCAGCAGTCTAACCAACTAATGTGCATCTCATTTAATGTAATAATATACATTAAGACCTGTCAGACCCTATTGTGGGAAATGAAGAACTACACATTGTACCACTTCATATGGAATTCTGCATATGGAACCCTTTAAGGGTTCTTAAGAGACCCATTGGGGTTTCTAATTATTGTGAAACATCTCCTGGAATCCAGAGAGAGAAGGCTCTTGGCAGAATTACTTCTGCCATTTCAAATGTTCACTGTGAAAATAATTAGATGATGAGATTTAGACAGAAACCGCTAACGAATATATTTTTCTTAAGTCTCCTTTGCTTTTTAATGTACAGAAAATGAAAATCTGAAATCGGCAAGCACAAAAGGAAAACAATATGGTGTAGTTCATTCTAGGGGTGGGATTAGGGGGTTTCTTTTTTTCTGACTTTAATGCTTGGCTTCCTGTGGTTACAAGTGGGGGGGGATTTTTTTCATTTTTTGAACATTATACAATCCTGTTGAAAATTGGACCAAGGGTTGTTTTTTTAAACTTCTGTTCTAACTTTCTAAATGCAAGCAAGTCTCCATTGTTCTTCTAGGATTATGTCTATTTCTTTATAGGGAACCCTGACATTAGAGAAACTTGCTTTAATCAAGCTCTAAAGGTATCTCCCCCTCTACACATCCAGCCTGAATCAGAGAAACCCCATCCTCTGAAACTGTGAGCCAAGCTAACATGTAACCAATTAGGAGCCATCACTTGTACTCAAGACACAGAACATATTTGTTCAATTAAAACAAACAAATATAATTAGGACTTTATAAAGCCATTCTTAGGGAAAGATGGACATTTCAAAAGAAATGCTGGTTTAGGAAGGACATGATATCAATAAAAGTAAGTTGCATGAAATCAGAAAGGTGAACTTAACAAATGGGGACATAAGAGTCAAACCTCATGCACGGCAACCGGGGTATCTGGACCAAACACATAAAGGTTCACACTCTACTTCCTGGAACCCACAAGCATCATTCACTGCCTAAGACGCTCAGCCTGGAGAGTCAGTCCTTCTCTTACCCACCTACCAATCCAAGCATGCTAGCCTCAGAATCTTATCCTGATCCATAGAATGAGAATCAAGGATACATTGATTTAACATCATTTTTTTTCCCTATTTCAAGCTAAACAAATCTGTGAGGCTTTGTGTTTCCTCCTCTATATACCAGGCTGAAACAGCTCTCTATCCTGAGGTCTCACAGCCCTGGATGGGGGTGGCTGCCACTGTGTTCCACCAACCCACAAAATTACCCTCCAGTTGCTTCTAGTTCCAGAGCGGTCATCAAGTCCTAGAGGAACTCGTCTCATTGTAACAGAATCAAAGCAGAACTCACCAGATTTGCTTGATCCAATGCTGGTCAAATATCCCCTCCCCTTTTCTGTTTCCTGATGCTGGGTTAAAGTTTAATGCAGTTCAGATTTCCAAGTTTCTCTATTCACTCTCTGTAGAGTTTTACCAAGTCTGTAACCATTACCCAATAATTTTTTTTTTCCTCAGATGTCCAATAAGCAGTGTTTCAGGTGTTATATATAAGTCAGAATGTGATACAGTTCCTGCTCACAAAGGATTTATTGCAAGGGGAGGGGGTATCTAGGAAATATAAATATTGATACATATGTATACAATGGCTACAATCAGCACAGTGGTTGCACAGCCCTTGAGAAATTATACCATTCGATCAGTCATACAAGTACTGTATCTTTATACTTCTGATAAGTTACCAGTATCAGAAGTTACTTCTGATAAATTCTGTTACCATTTTTTAAATATTATAAGCCTATAGACTGTGAAAACTGAAAATTCTAGCAAAGCCACCACCAGTGTTCTTCCTATTTCTGTCCCACTTGCCAACACAAGGATGCTAGCCTCAAGATACAGTGCATCATGGTTTTTCTCACCTCACATTTTCTGACTAGATGTCTTCAGTGAGTTGCTGTTCCTGAGGAAATTGTCAGGAGAACAATAAATATATCCTAAACATTTACAACACGCCAGGATCTGTTGCAGGTTCTAGGCAAAGAGTAGTCAATGAAATAGACAACATCCTTGAATTCTTGGAAATTATATTCTACTCAGGAGAATGACACAAGAAGACAGATAGATAATAAGATGGTGGCAAGTGCTTTGGGGGAAAAAATAAAGATGAAAAGAGGTATACTGAGTGCATGAAAACTTCAATGCTCATTAAACACATGCTGTATACTACATGATTCTCTAGACATTGGTAATACAATATCGCATACAGAAAAGAAAAATGGACAGAAATCCAAATTGTCAAAGACTTCGTGTTCTACTAAAAGGAGACAAAAATAGATAAATAAGTAAAATATGTGGTATATTAGATGATAATGAATTCTAAGGAAAAAAAAGTAAGATAAGGCAAGGCCCAAGGGAGTATTAGGTGGGGGCATCTTGGGTAGGTCTTACTAAGATGGTGACATCTATACAAAAATTGTAAGAAGGAAGTTGTGTAATATTTGGCAGAAGTACACAAGGAGTGTCTTTTGATGACCACCAATATCAGCCTTCTAATGGGAGAGCAATGTCTTTTTTTTTTTCCTATTGATATAGACATTGGGTTTTGTATCAGAAGAAAAGAATGATGAGATTAAGTATTTTATTATCTTTTTCCATGTAGTCTTTTATTTTTCCCCTAAAAGACTATAAAGGTATTTTTTATTTGATTTTTTTTCTTTCCTTAATATCACATATACCTTATAGTTAGTGGAAATTCCCTTCAGATTTTGACATTTTTGTCAATGTCTTTAATCTTGATCACCATACATGTTTGCCATATTTTGTTAGAAAATCAGAAAAATAAAACAATCAGGAACAGGAGTTTCTCTCCAAACACTACATTAAACTGTGAAACATTCAATTTAATACTGAAGACAAATCTGCAAGATTTTCACCGTAAACTACAATTTTATAGGTGAGAAAACTGAGAAGTGTTAAATGAATCATTGGTCAAATGATTCCATAGGTTATCTTAGTAAATGCTAACATTTATCTGACAGCTATATTTATGTTTTTCTCTTTATTCCAGACTGCCTTGTGGCCAGGATTGCTAACTACATCCTTAATATTAATCTTCTTCAATGTTTCTTGGTAGCAAAATTTCAATATTATTGGGCATAGCAATGTTACCAACTATGAGAAAATTCATAGATTTTCTTGTATCCAGAGGACCCCCAGTCAGAAGTAGTTGGGTGGGGCTGGCAAAAAAGCTTTTCAAGGGGTCTGATTCAGCTGGGAGATTGTCTGTTTTGTTCACTCTCCCTTCCTTCTTTTTTCTTCCTGCGATATGGATGCAACAGTGAGACTTCCAGCTGCCATCTTGTAATCCTGAGGATGGATGTCATGTGTTAAGGAGAGAGGAGCATAAAGATAAAAGGGACCCAGAACATTGATGATAGCATTCATCCATCATACTCTCTCTGGACTGTATCTCTCCTGATTTCTTTTACTCAAGAGAAAAGTAATCTCCCTATTGGCTTAAGACACTATTTCACATCATTCTTATCAACAGTCAGATGCAATTTTTAACTCAAACCATCCTCTCTATAGTAGAATATATTATGATGGGAAGTGACAGACTTATTTTACCAGGCCACATTTATGCAATAATTATTTTAAAAGCTCTTTGCTTTATTTATTTTTTTTTATGTTATGTGCATTTTATTACAATTTTTTAAGTTTTTTTTTTTTTATTGTTTTTGCCATACATTGTCATGATATCACCATGGGTTTACATATGCTTTAAAAGCATAGAAACTTTTATATAGAATGCAGTGCTTGGCACATGGAATATATTTTTAGAAAGCCATGTTGAATAAATGGAGTAGTAATATTTTACAGAAACAGATTTCCAAATGATAAGTTACAGTATGTGACAAGGGCCCCACTTGAGAACTTGTGAGTTCTGACTGACAAGTGCAATGAAGAAACCTTGCTTGAATAGGACCAAGATCCCTTGACTAGAGGTGAGTGTTAGCCATATTTTTCTGTGTTAACCTCAGAGTTTTTCTACAATTTTTATTTTTCATTCTTTTGGCCAGGCAGCACATAGGATCTTAGTTTCCTGATCAGGGTTCTGACCCGTGCCCCCCTGCAGCAGAAGTGCAGAATCTTAACCACTGGATCATCAGGGAAGTCCCAGTATTCCTTCTTTTTCTATCCACTCAATCTCTGCTCTAGCAAAAGATACATCTTTGTGATGGATATGTGTCAGCAATGTGAGTACTGCTGAAACATTACAGAAGTAGATCAATTCGAAGACAGTGTGTGGGCATTTGTAGGGAGGAGTTTGTTCTTTGTTGCTTTTGTTGCTGTTCTTGTTGTTTTGTTTTTGAAGAATCATAAAACTTTGATGATTTGAACCTCCGTTCATACAAAGCAAACTAACTCAGTAAGATTTTTTGCTATTTGCTTCCCAATCAATAGGTAACTACTAGCAATATATCTGGTATGTGGTCTATAGCTCCATCTGAATGCCCAGTAAATTTGATCCAGCTGACATGACATCTTGTGAGATAAAGCAGAGGCTGACTTGGCATCACTGCTGGTAGTGGAGAGTCTTATCAAAGACCTTAAAACCAGAGCTCCATTCAACCTCTGGATAACAAGCATTCTCAGCAAAGGACCATAGTTCAGCTCAGTTTGTTCAAAAGTAACTGCTATATGTGTATCAGCTCTGTTACCTGTATGCCTCCAATTAATACTAGATGAGTACCAGATCTCTGAATAGATGCAGGTGGAAAACAGCCTTATTTTCAGCCAAAGGAATCAACACTGCATTTCATGAAAAGAGTACCTGAGGGATGAACATCAGGTAACACTTGGGACCCTTGTCTTGTAGGTGAAGAGGGAAGGGAAAGCAAAAAGGAAGGAGGGATGCCTCTTTGTGTTTCTACCTATTAACTTTTATTTGCAAAGTTTCCTTCTCTAGATCCCCTCCTCCACTCAAATTCAATCCAGTTCAAGAAAGATTGAAATACACTTGTCCTAGGTGCCATGGGTGCTGTATAAAACTAAATCAGACTTGGATCTTATCCATTTCTCGAGATACACTGTAAATCCTTTTTTTTCCCACCCAAAAGTTAATATGGTCACTCACACATCTAAACTATAATACTATATTAGTACTCTATTCTTATAATCCTATAATTCAACATAGGCAATGCACTTAAGCTCAAGACATTTAATTCAATTCAATTTAATAGAATGCTAGGCAACATTTATATTTTATGCCCTGTGATAAATTGCATAATAGAAGGCAAATAAGACACAGTTCCTGCCCTACAGAAGCTATGATTTAATTGAAAGAGAAAACACTTAAGCAATTGATTATCAATCTATGGGGTATCTACTCAACTACTTAAAGCAAATGACCTAGAAGTACAGAGAAGAGTGTAACACATTTTGACAATGGCTGCACAACAT
Source organism: Antilocapra americana (assembly GCA_007570785.1). Classification (NCBI taxonomy): domain Eukaryota; kingdom Metazoa; phylum Chordata; class Mammalia; order Artiodactyla; family Antilocapridae; genus Antilocapra; species Antilocapra americana. The sequence goes on from ML660778.1 coordinate 1,626,199, forward strand.
CCATGCCACCTTTATTCTGTGACAACACATATCTGCACTTGTTCAGAGCAGCAAGGTGCCAAGACCCACGGGATGAGTTGTAATTCATTTAGGCCAGTTATTTTTTCCCTTTCCCTAATTTCCAAGCCTTCTTTGGAAGAATTTCTATATAATAAAGGTGCAGTCAGTGAGTCCTAAGACAGAGTCTGTGTTTTTCTTTCTTTTTTTTTTTTTTGGAATGTTAATATTCAGTGAAATTTATTTTGAGATTTTTTTTTATTATTGTTTTTGCCATACATTGTCATGATATCACCATGGGTTTACATATGCTTCCCCTCCGGAACCCCCCTCCCCCCCCCCTCCCCCCCGGGAAATCTCGCTGCAGAGTCTGTGTTTTTCAAAGATGTGGTTGGCATAGGTCCTTTCTCCTGTCATTCTTTTCCAGCCTTGAACAAAAGGTGGAACAATTATAATGTAGACATGAGATACTGGGCTACACAGCTGAAATCAAACATTCATCAGCATATGGCCTATGAGATCATCTCATAAATGATCTATTCCACCATCCTCAGCTGATGGTCACTCTAATGTCATCCCAGGAAAGGAGTGCTGTCTCAGAAGCATGAAGACTCTTTCTTGATTTCTTTTGACAAGGAGACGCTAGCACTTTGTGGTACAGGAAAATCACAGAGCAATTGGTCTTAATATTATCAAAACACTGATAGGTGAATGGTTGCCTATCACAGGCTTCTTGGTTTATTAGGAAAAAAAACCACTCCTTTGTTTTAAACTGCTGCTATTCATAAACTCTTTACCTTCCTAACTAGTACGAAATATGTGAGTTGTTCTGTCTAGTAAACTAAGAAGAGGAACTTGTGAAACATCATTTTGAACAATTACTTGCCATCTAAGATGTCATTCATATCACTATTTATATGCATATGTTTCAACTGCCTTCTGAAATTCAAGGAGAAATTGCTTCTTTATACCCTCTCACAGTGCCTAGGATGGTCCCCTGTTTGTAATACATTTAATAAGATACACATATTTCAGTTTAGAAAAAGGAAAAGCAAGTCACCCATATCACTAAAGAGTTCCTCTTCAAACTCCAGGAGAGTCACTTTCATTTTGTCTGACTTCTACTCAGGGCCAGGGGAGAAGTCTTGCAAGTACACCAGGCCAGGAGACACCCAGCACCCCAACATTCCAGTGCTCTAGGGCTCCAGTATTCAGAAAGGGTCAGGACCAGTGGACAAGGAGAACCCTTAGCACTCAACACCTCACACGAAAGAAACTGAAAGTAAAAAATGGTGACTCCATTAAAAAATGCTAGAAATGAAAAAAAAAGTGCTGTAAAAGCAGGCATTTCCTATTTCTTCCTAGTCACATAGCTTTGTTCTATGGGCTATCATGGTTGTAGGACTGACCCACCTCTGAGAAAATACCAGTTTTAGTTTAGTGTTATTGTAGCCCACATGAGCCCCTATGATAGTTTAGGATTAGGGGAGAAAATTTGAAATAACTTCATGGAGAAATTCTCCATATGAGCAAGGCATGCCTGTGAAGTCCCACTGGGCACATATCAGTATCTTGCACTAACATGAACTTCAAAGAACCTGACATTATAGACCAAAATTAGCCCCAAATCAAAGCCCACATGCACCCACTAGATGGAGATTCTTTTGATTACCAAGCACTCTTTCATATTTTTATTTTCTGGTTGTTACTATTACATGCTTGTTATTGTTTAGATTCTGGTGACGTGGGTTCTAGACTAACTTTAATGGCTGATTAGCTGCATGGCCTTCAGTTTAAAGCCCCTTCAAAGCTTCCAAATTCAATAACTCTACTGTGCGCATACATATTATTTCATATGGTTAAAAAGAATCAGACAACTTGGACATGTTTAGTCTGCAGAAATGAATACTGGAAGAAGCACTGCAGCTTTTTCATTTCATGTCAAGCCCTCAGATCAAGAGATTAGTCAGTGAAGACAGAGGTAGGAGTAATAGCTTTAAATTTCTAAGTAAGGTAATGGCTGAATTGAGAAAATGACTTTAAAAGGTTAAGAACAATGAGAACTATGGAAAACGCTTCTATATTCAACTCTATTTCTATAGCAAAGATCAAGGACAATTGTTCTTATTATGAAGGTGAGCTGTGATAGCAATATATTGTCATTATTATTGTTGTTAATACCTAACTCAATGTTACCTACCATTTATGTTATGTTCACTATGACCCAGACACTGTACTCTAAGTTTCATATACTTTAAGTCTCTACTGCTACTATCAAAGTTATATATGGCTATCATTTTTACATGAGAGAATTGAGAAATCTGCCTCGGAGTACTTAGAAGACAAATTCAAAATTTTACACACCAAAATCCACTACAACGCCATGCTGGCTTTCAAATAAGAATGTAGAGGAATAATAGCCAGTTAAAAAAACATACATGGCCAAAAGCATATGAAAAGGTGCTTGATGACACTAATAATCAGAGATATTAAAATAAAAAAACACAGAACACATCACCTCACAGCTGTTAGGATGACTATTGTCATAAAACAAAAAGTATCAGTGTGGATGTTACAAAACAGAACCTTTATACACTATTGGGGGGGGATGTTGAATGGTGCATCCACTATGGAAAAGAATATTGACATATTAAAAATAGAACTACTATATGATCCAGCAATCCTACTTCTGGATTTATATCCAAAAGAAATGAAGAGATCTCCAAGAGGCTTCTGTATTTCCATGTTTATTGCAGCATTATTCACAATAGCCAAGATATGGAAACAACTTAAATATCCACTGACAGATGTATAGACAGAGAAATGGATGAAACTAGACTAATGATAAGTGAAATACTTCAGTCACAAAAGGACAAATATTGTGTGATTCCACCTATACGGGATATCTAAAACAGTCAAACTTATAGAAGCAGAGAATAGAATTGTGTTTGCCAGGAGCTAGAGAGAAAGGGGAATGAAGTGAAGTGAAGTTGCTCAGTCGTGTCCAACTCTTTGCAACTCCATGGACTATACAGTCCATGGAATTCTCCAGGCCAGAATACTGGAGAGGCGTAGCTTTTCTATTCTCCAGGAGATCTTCCCAACCCACAGATAGAATCCAGGTCTCCCACATTGCAGGCAGTTTCTTTACATCTGAGTCACAGAGAAGACCAAGAATACTGGAGTGGGTACCCCTATCTCTTCTCCATGGGATCTTCCCAACCCATGCATCAACCCAGGGCCTTCTGCATCGCAGGCAGATTCTTTACCAGCTGAGCTATCGGGAAGAGAGAAAGGGAAAAGGGAAATTATTTTTCAATGTGTATGAAGTTTCTATTATGCAAAATGAGTAACTTCTAGAGATCTGTTATACAACATAGTGTCTATGGTTGATAATATGACATTATGCATTAAAACTTGAAGGAAATGGCAACCCACTCTAGTATTCTTGCCTGGAAAATCCCGTGGATGAAGGAGCCTGATGTGCTGCCGTCTATGGGATCACAGAGTCGGACACTACTGAAGTGACTTAGCAGCAGCATGCGTTAAAACATGTTAAAAAGACAGCCCTCATACTGTGTCTTACCAAAATAACAATAACAAAAAAACACAAAAGAACACAAAAAAAGTTTTAGTAGCTTCCCTGGTCACTTAGATGGTAAAGAGTCTGCCTGCAACACAGGAGACCCAGGTTTGATCACTGGGTCGGGAAGATCCCCTGGAGAAGGGAACGGCAACCCACTTCAGTATTCATGCCTAGAGAATTCCATGGAAAGAGGAGCCTGGTGGGTTACAGTCCATGGAGTCGCAACGAGTCAGACTTGACTGAGTGACTTTCACTACAAAGTTATAGAGGTGATGGATATATTTAGTACTTTTGTCGTGGTGATAGTGTCATAAGAACTACACATTAAATGTGTGCAGTTTTTTGTATATTGATTATATCTCAGTAAAGCTAAAAAACAGAGATAACACCACTAACCTCAGATGAGTAGAGGATTAAATTAAACATCATATACAGTATGTCTGGGGCACAGCAGATTTTTAATTGTATTAAGCAATAACTTGTCAGCAAGGACATTGAGCTTAGGTATTAACAACAGAATTACAAAAAAAATGATACAAAGATGTATTTTTGAGTAATTTAAATTATTCTACAATGAAAGATTTTTCTAAATTCAATAAACACTTAAAAACTGAGATTCCTGTATCTTAAAGGGTATAGTGTGGTTTCTGGTACTGGAAATGTAACTGTATGTATCTGTACATGTGCTAGAATTATGTTTAAAACTTGCTTGATGATCTTTTTAAATATGTATATACAGACACACACAGTTTGTAATGTGAAAAGTATACAATGTGTGCATGTGTTGTGTGTATATGTAATTTATCTATATATGTAACTGTAGATATGTGTATGGTTATGTACATGTGTACTTATACTTGTACACATACATATTTGTGTATATATAGGCACAGTCATATACATTTCCTTCCTCAGTCCACAACCCTCTCTTCTCCTGGACTCTCTCACTTTTAAAGCTTAGAATTGTTCCTTCAGACATTTATCACATATGTTTAACAACACACGTATAATTAGTCTTTTGACTCACCTATCTTAAACCTTATCTCTCATCTTCTTGTCATGTGTCATAAGAATTTTAGCTCTATTTTTCCTCCCTTCCCATCCATACCCACTTATTAAATTGTTACCTTGGGGTTGTGCTTATTGACTTGATTATTATCTGTTAAGTCCCTGGTTTGTATATTTTCTGAGAATCCTTGCAGGGCTAATACTGATATCTACATATGGTCTTACTCTGATAGTTGGGTAGAGTTGCTTTGAATGGAGTTGACTTCATGTTGTTCCTACAGGGTATAATTAACATTGATTTTGTATGTATAGATACAATAAAAACCAAAAACAGCATGAGATTTTTTATTAATAAATATATTGGGGTATTTAGAATCTTTTTAATATTATACTCCAGGTGGGCTAATGACTCTTAAGCTAATGACTGCAAATGACTGAAATAACATTTCTGGATTATATGTGCATGGAAGTTCTATTTTTAATTTTTTGAAAAGCCTGCTTATTGTTTTCCATAGTGTCTGAACCAATTTACATTCCCACAAATAGTGCACAAACGGTCTCTTTTCTCCATATCCTCATCAACACTTGTTATTTGCTGTCTTTTTGATAATAACCATTCTGACAGTTTGAGGTGATATCTCATTGTGGTTTTAATTTGAATTTCCCTAATGATTAATGACATTGAGCATATTTTCATATGTCTGTTGGCAATATGTATGTCTTCTTTGGAAGCATGTCTATACAAGTCTTCTGCTCATTTTTTATTTTTTTAATTATTTTTTAATTGGAGGATGATTGGTTTACACAGGGAGCCTCTGTCCACTTTTAAATAGGGTTGTTTGTTCTTTTGATGTTGAGTTGTATAACTTCTTTGTATATTTTGGATATTAACCCCATACTAGATACATCATTTGAAAATATAGTTTCCTATTAAATAGGCTGCTATTTCGTTTTACTGATAACTTCCTTTGCTGTTCAAAAGCCTTTTAGTTTGACATCATCCCATTTGCTTATGTTTCCCCCTGCCTAAGGAAACATATTCAAAAAATAGTGCTAAGACAAATGTCAAATAGCATGCCGCCTATGTTTTCCTTTACGAGTTTTATTGGTTTCAGGTTTACATTTAAGCCCTTAACCCATTTGGAGTTTATTTTTATATACGTTATGAAAAGTAGTCCATTTTGATGTTTGTGCGGGTAGCTATCTAATTTCCCCAGCACCATTTTTTGAACAGGCTGTCTTTTCCTCCTTGTATATTCTTGTCCCTTTTGTTGTAGATTAATTGCTCATATAAATATGAGTTTAATTCTAGGCTCTCTCTTTTGTTCCATTGATCTCTGTGTCTATTTCTATGCCAATGTTATATTGTTTTGATTGTTGGCAAAGTAATGTCTCTTCTTTTTAATATGCTGTCTAGGTCTGTCATAGCTTTCCTTCCAAGGAGCAAGTACCAGAGACGTAATGTACAGCATAATAAGTATAATTAACATTGCTGCATATTATCATGCTGCATAGTTAACATTGCTGCATATTATCATGAGTTGAGTGCAAAATCCTAAGAATTTTGTTCACAAGGAAAAGATGTTTTATTTTTCTTTTATGTCTATGAGGTGATGGATGTTCACTAAGCTTATTGCGATAGTTATTTCAAGATAGATATAAATGAAACATTACAAACATACCTTGTATTTATACAGTGCTATTTGGCAATTTATTACTGTTGTTTAGTTGCTGGGTTATTCATATTCTTTTGCAACCCCGTGGACTATAGCCTGCCAGGCTAATCTGTCCATGGGATTCCCTAGGCAAGAATACTGGGGAGTGTTTTGCCATTTCCTTCTCCAGTGGATCTTCCTGACCCAGGGATCAAACCAAGTTGTCTGCATTGACAGGTGGATTCCTTACCACTGAGTCACCTGAGAAGCCCATTTATATCCCAATCAAAGTGGAAAGTATAGTCAAGGCTATGGCTTTTCCAGTGGTCATGTATGGATGTGAGAGTTGGACTATAAAGAAAGCTGAGAGCCCAAGAATTGATGCTTTTGAACTGTGGTGTTGGAGAAGACTCTTGAGAGTCCCTTGGACTGCAAGGAGATCTCACCAGTCCATTCTAAAGGAGATCAGTCCTGGGTGGTCATTGGAAGGCCTGATATTGAAGCTGAAACTCCAATACTTTGGCCACCTGATGCAAAGAGCTGACTCACTGTAAAAGACCCTGATGCTGGGAAAGATTGAGGGCAGGAGGAGAAGGGGATGACAGAGGATGAGATGGCTGGATGGCATCATCGACTCGATGGCCATGGGTTTGGGTGGACTCTGGGAGTTGGTGATGGACAGGGATGCTGATGATGGACTGGCATGCTGTGATTCATGGGGTAGCAAAGAGTCGGACACGACTGAGCGACTGAACTGACTAACAAAGTGGAAAAAATAAGTAAGTAATGTATTTCTCTACCATAACATTGAAAATCATCTATAATATTAATAGGATGATTAAAAAAGTCTATGATATCAACATCCTGGTAACAAAAGTTCTAAAGTATCCACACATATTTGAGCACATGTTATTTGACAGACGCTTTCACTCATATTTTTCATTCAAAATTTAAGCGAGCTCTTTCAGGTTGGTATTATCTCCTTTTAAGAGAACAACCAAAGGCACAGAGATGGTAACTAATATCCTAGGGGCACAGTAAACCACAGATCTAGAATTTGGATGGACTTCTGTTTCCTGGACTGGTACTTAATCCACTCCATCAGAGCTGACTTCTGTGGATTCTGCTTAAAATCCCAAGGTCATCATGACAGTGTGACTCCTGTGTGAGACAGTCCAGCTAACATCACAGAGGGGAAGTACAGCAAGAAACTATTAAAAAGATTGATAGTATTTTAGGCACCGTGAAAAGCTGATTTGCCACATGGTTCCCTAGTTACTCCATACTTCATGTGTGGAGCGTCCTGTATTGCATGTGTGTGCTCAGTTGTATCAGACTTTGCAACCCCATGTACTGTAGCCCACCAGGCTCCTCTGTCCATGGAATTCTTCACACAAGAACACTGAAGTGGGTGCCATTTCTTATTCCAGGGCATCTTCCTGACCCAGGGATTGAACTGGTATCTATTGCATCTCCTGTATTGGCAGGTGGATTCTTTACCACTTAGCTACCTGGAAATCCCTGAGGGTCATACGTGCACAGAGTCTATTGTCAAAAGGACTCTCCTAAAGTGACTGCACTATGCACCCAACCTCACTGTAAAAAAAAACCTCTTCCATGTGGTTAGAGTAACTTTGCTGCCCCTTGTCACATCTTTAGGGGCAGAAGAAATGAAAGCCCATATTATTGGTGACAGAGTAACTTACAGGATCGACCTTTCCTATCTCATAGCACTTCTAAAACCTCCAGGACACTACACTTACTTATCCTTACTTATGTCACTTGGGAGTTTTTTTGTTCATAAGTCAAGTGCTGCTTTTTCATGTTACCTGGTTGACCGGATTCCATGTTGCCTGCCTCAGCATTCCACGTGAGAGTTCATTATCTTTTTACTGAGCGTATACCATATCCCACACACTATGCTAAACAATGAGAAGTAATACGATAGAAGAGAAATGGAGTTTTCACTCTAAAAGCTCATAGCCACATGGAAGAGGGAAGTGAACAAATAAAACATTTTTAAGAAAAGTGATAGCTCTACTGACATAGGTATGGGATAACTGTGGGGGCACTTAGGTCAGCCTGGTGCCTGGCACAGAAGTTGTTTTGTTCAGTCTCTAAGCCATGTTTGACATTTTGAGACCCCATGGGCTTCAGCACAGCAGGCTTCCCTGCCCTTCACTATCTCCTGGAGTTTTCCCAAACTCAGCTTCATTGAGTTGGTTATACTATCCAACCATCTCATCCTCTGTCACCCACTTCTCCTTCTGCCTTTAATCTTTCCCAGCATCAGGGTCTTTTCCAATGAGTCAGCTGTTCACATCAGGTGGCCAAAGAATTGGAGCTTCAGCTTCAACATCAGTCCTTCCAATGAGTATTCAGGGTTGAAGTTAATGAATGTCAAATCTTGCAGAACAGGGGGGCAGTGCAAGTTAAGAAACAAGTAGTGTCTCTTCTAAAGTTAGAGAAAACGGTAACCATGATCCAGAGATGACTGTGTTGCTTAAGATGAGGAAAAAGCACTTAGAGACAAAGTGGAGACATTACCAGTGATTTACACTGTTGGTCACAGGAAACCTCTGAGAGATTTCATAGAGAAAGTTAAAAGATAAGATTAACATCATAAAACAGTCACAATGGAGGCAGATGGAAGGGGACAATTGGGTAAAAAGACTGGAATAAAACTGAAAGAGCAGTCAAGAGACTATTATAGGCATCTACAGAAAACCTGGCCTAGTGCAGCTACAGTGTGGAAGAGAGAAGTGTTTGGATTTGGCAGACATCTAGGACAGTGTCAACATTTCTAAGCTCGTATGTGTCCTCCCACAGTCCTGGGCCACTGGCCTTCCCTACTGGCCTTTCCTGACTTTGCCTAGTCTGGCCTTTGTGTGAGTATTCAATCCATCCCTTCCAGGCTTCTCCACCTACTCAGTCTCCTGTCTTCCATGCTTACAAGCCAGGCCATTTTGGGGTCTAAGTTGACCCTGGATTTATTCTGAATCATGTGTATTCTGAGTTTCTCTCAATTTTAATGGTTCACAATCAACTTATTTGTAATACAAAAAAAAAAATCAAAAATACTCTTCAAACCGAAGTCTTTTCACGAGTTTGAGCAAAGTCACTTGAGCACAGAGGTGGATGTGAACTGATGTGAGAACTTTGTGTAAGTACTAAAATGTTTTGTTAGACAAACATTAATGATCTTGGTTTACATCATGTTGTGATAGATCCTTCTTGGGATATATGCTCTGTAGTGCCATTCTGAAAACCAGAAATCTCCGAACCTGGCTAATTAGGTTTGCTAATCAGGATTGTAGACCTCTGTCTGCATTTTCCCTCACACATATCATTTTCCCTCACACATATCATTTTCCCTTACACGCAGAATCAATGACTGTGGCCAGCACTTTCAGTATGTACTCTTCCAACTGAGCCTCTTTCTCTGCTATTTCCATAATCCAGTTGTGTTGCAAATGCTCCTTTATATGTAATTTAAAAACTGCATCAAGGAAATCCACTGAGACAGCAGCTGTTCCATTTAAAATGTTCAGAAATGTCTTTGCCAGTTTAAAAAAACCCCCACAATTTCAAAGACCTATTTAACCTTTGCACTGATTTTTTTTAAGCAACAGTTTATTCAATTAAAAAGAAACATTTAAAAACAGATAATATTTTTTGCAGTATCTTAGCAACAGGTGATTGAACCCATGCCTAGAACTAGGAGTTGAGGTTTTGCCAAAGGGCCACATACTAGTGATATCTTCCTTTTAACAAATGGAATAAATCTAATATTGTTTTGGACAAGTTGTGCTGGGTTACATCATAATATGAAGTTTTGACAACAGAGCCACACTACAGGGAGGACAAGCGAAGAGTAAAGGTTGGGTCTTATAGACTCCCACAGCTTTTAAGAGAGAAAAGCATATACTCTCGAGAGGCATAAAGCCCCAACACAGGTGCCTAAAGAGAGTTTGTGATTAGGCAAGTTTATACCAAGAGCCCTGATGATTCAGAGTTCAACTGGCCAACGGTGACCTCTGAGGTTGAGAGCTCTGCCCTGCTTTTCATAGTCTACCTCAAACTGGAGGCTCACATAGAATTAGATGTAGTGATTCTCAATTCATTTGAGAATGTGATACAAGCCTCACTCTAGAAAATTACGCCTTTAAAATATACCTGCAAAATATTTGTACGATTTCTAAGGACTAATGCAATAGGTTAAAATCAACTGTGAATCCCATAATTGTTCACTGTGTCCTGGGAACAGCTGCCTCCATTACATCTTGCTAACTTCCATAACCTCAGTGAAAATGGGGAGAAAAGAGTGAGTGAGGTGACTGGTTCTATAGTCCTGAGCAATGTCACAGTATAATCTGCACATTTTTATGGACAAAAAGTGGAGTAAGGCTGTTGGGATATAAAGTCACATAAATGTTAATTAAGGATGAAGTGAGGATTATATATATTTTTAAAGCTGTCCTGCCCTTGAACATTCATGTGCTGGTAAATGGTGATGCAATGTTACCACTAAGGGGTTTTTCAACACCCTTGAAAAATTGTAACTGAAACAACTTTTAATATATTCTCAAGAAAGTCTTCGGTCAAGGCCAGTTGTCCAGGTATATTTCTAAAAAGCCCAAAGTATATAATAACAACCTAATATATTTGCTGTGATAATGAGATGATACACGTGAAATTGCTAATAGCCTGATAACATATAGGTGCCAAGCATATTGTAGCAATTATTCTCATAATTATTGGATATAATTATAATCTTTTGTGTGATGCAATTGCTAGCATAATCTCTGACTCAATTTGGGTGAAGCCAAAAGAGACCACCCATTGAAACAGCAAGCCATTTTAAATACTGTGTAGGTCTGCTGGAAACGCTTTCTGATCAGAGGAAAGCTAGCTCTCTTCGTTAGGCAGTCATCCGGCAAATATTTACTATTTTCAGAGTTCTAATTTATGCCAGGTACTGTGTTAGAGGCCAGAGATTCAAAAAATAAGTACATGGTGGTCTCTGCTTCAAGAAATATATAATCCAGAAGGAGAAAGATATACCTAAATAGATAATCGCAATAGTTTATGGAAAGTAAGAATGATATGCACATGGTATTCTGAGAGCACAAAGGAGGTCAATTTAACCTAAGTGGGCAAGGGAGGTGTGTTTGTTTCATCAAAAACAGAGACATTCTTCCTGCAGAAATATCCCTTTTTCCAAATGAAATTATTTTTTCCACAAGGATGCAGAGAATTTTGTATATGCTTCATCCCCCTGTCTTCTCCTGCATTCACTCATTCATTCACCCAACATCTATTCAGCTATGATTGTCGTAATAGGCACCTGGTGAACACAGTGATGACGTGGCCCTTGAGGTGCTCACACCAAGCAGTGACACACGAAGAATGCCTGAAGGTAAGAACTCCACAGAAAAGTGCAAGAGTGGGAGCACAGAGGAAGGGAAAGATTATTCTTTTAAGGGAGTAAAAATGTTCCCAGCATCAGAAATAAAGCACATATAAACTGAGGCTTGGGGACAAAGTTTCAGTTTGTCCTGCGGGGAAGACAGAGCAAAATAACCCCATCCACAGGGGCATCATGTATAAACCAGCACTGGGAAAGGCCATGCTCAATGTGAAAATATGTTTAGTAACCTCTAGCTGTTACACAGGTATTATCCAACTTATGGACTATACAATCCATGGAATTCTCCAGGCCATAATGCTGGAGTGCGTATCCATTCTCTTCTCCAGGGGATCTTCCCAACCCAGGGATCAAACCCAAGTCTCCCACATTGCAGGCAGATTCTTTACCAGCAGGGCTCAGGGCTCAGATAATGGGAAGATCCCCTGGAGGAGGACACAGCAACCCACTCCAGTATGCTCGCCTGGAGAATTCCACGGACAGAGGAGCCTGAAGGGCTGCAGTCCGTGGGGTCAAAGAGTCAGACATGACTGAGTGACTCACTTCATTTTATGTTCCACGTAGAGACTGGTTGAGAGGTCAGTGTGAGTGCAGCTTGGATCTTTCCCTAAGTCAAAAAGCAGACCAGTGGCACACTAGGATAATGATTCAGAGCATTCTACTTCCCCCAGGACAGTCTTTGCACAAACTGATGTTTCTCTCCGTGTTGATCAAAAACCAGTTACAAAGTATTCAGAGCTTTTCAAGTTAGGTAGAGTGGGACTACCTAAAAGGAAGAGACCAAGATATTGCTCTTAGAATGCGACCCTATGTGAGCCCATGCCCAGAGAGCCATCCTGCTGGAGAACTCTTTCCCACCCCAGCTCACCTCGGGGTCAGCCCACCAGAAATGCACTTGGAGTCGCAGCACAGGCGGCAGCAGATAACGCCTCGCTCTGCCTTTGATCTGCGGGCATGGTGATTGTCAGACCATACATTTCCTCTAGTGATGAAAACACTAACAATACCCCAACCCCAACCCTTAACCCCGCACCATGAGGTTGATAATGTTCTCCAGAATGAGCAAGGGTACAGTCTGCAGTCTGAGCCCTGGCATTTGGAAGAAAACCCTAAATAGAGCCTCTCTGGCTTTTGGCATGACATGATACACACTGCTGGTGGTGGGGATTTGCTCCTTTACAGGTAGATGTCACATTCAAATGAAAGCTGTTTTTTTGTACACAGGATCTGAAAAAAAAGAGAATGTTTGCTATTAAATTCAAGCTGGCTGGCCCACCCCCAAGCACGGAGACAATCTGCCTCTGCGTGGGGAAGGAAACTTGGAAGGATGTCTCCAGGCCTTGGCACAGCCCAGGCTTTCTGGGCCTTGGTGACATATAGGTGCTTTGTAATGTAGCCCATTTGTTATGCTGTTTAAATATGTATACGCTGGGTATGGAAAGCTAATATCTGGAACAATAAGGTAATCCTATATGTTTTTCAATGAAAAACACGAGGGGAGGGCGACTTGCTGCCAGCGTTCTGCCATTCTGGCTTAATTCTGTCTTTCAGTTATGTGATATCTCTGAAGGCATACTTTGTTAAAACCCCGTGGAGGAAATGAGCCACAAACAATACCCACTCCATCTTTGAGAACCAGGAGGCCGATTATACATAGTTTCATTTGAAACTCAAAGAAACAACCAAGGAAGCAACTTCACAGCTGTACAGACCCGCCTCCCTCCCCAGTGGTCTATGGCATTGTTTGTAAAAGATACTAAGTGTGGACCAGCGTGGAGAAAGAGTTGAGTGAAGAGAAGAGAGCTATGCTTCCTCAAACATTTTAAAAAGTGTTTCATAGGAGGGAGATATCTAGACCCTCTGGCATGTTAGAGGCAGAGGAGAGAAGCTTCCTAGGGGATGTGATTTTTGGCAATACATTCCATTGGGTTGGGAAAAAAAGCTGAAATCAAAACTAAAACTGGTAGATCCCTGGCAGTCTAGTGGAAGACTCTACGCTTTCAATGCAGGGCGTGCTGGTTGGATCCCTGGCTGGGGAACTAAGATCTCACATACTGCATGGGTGGCAAAAAATGTGTTTTTTTTTAATTAAATTTTTTTTAAAAATAGTTAAAATTTGTGGGAGTAGTGCTACAGGGAGAGGAGCAAGTAAATCTACAGATAATAGATTTCTGAAGATAAGTGGCTTCGCTCCCCTCCAAGTGCTGCCGGCCTGAGAGTGGAATCACTGGAGCCCAGCAAGGTTCCAGCGGGAATGCTTGCTCGCTCACAGGTTCTCAGCTCCTGCTCACGCTTCTGATCCTTGGAGAGGCAGCATGGATAATGGAAAGAGCCCAGACAGTGAAGTTGAGGAACCCTGGTTTTACATCCTGGTCCTGGGTATATTCACATCAGGGTGAATTATTTATTTATCCACCCTGAATGATCATCTTAAACTCACAAGGTTGCCGTAAGAAACCAAAGTAACATATAAAATGGCTAAGCACAGTGTCTGATATAAACTGGAATGTCACCAATAGGCAACTGTCTCAAGTTACATTGTTGTGTATCCCACATGCCTGCTCAGTTGTGTCTGACTCTTTGAGACTCCACAGACTTTAGCCTGCCAGGCTCCTCTGTCCAGGCAAGAACACTGGAGTGGGTTACCATTTCCTCCTCCAGGGGATCTTCCAGACCCAGGGATCAAACCTATGTCTCCTGCATGGGCAGGTGGAATCTTTACCCCTGAGCCACCTGGGAGGCCCCCAAGATGCATACTTGCATTAGTCACTCAGTCATGTCTGACTCTTTGTTACTTCATGAACAGGCTCCTCTGTCCATGAGACTGCCCAGGCAAGAATACTGGAGTGGGTAGACATTCCCTTCTCCAAGAATCTACCTGACCCAGGAATCGAACCTGGGTCTGCCACATTGCAGCCAGATTCTTTATCATCTGAGCCACCACGGAAGCCAAGTTGCATAATGGCCCCTAAAGAAGTAATCCTCCTAAAAACCTGTAAGATGACACCCTACCAGATACCTGGACTGGTCGACATTTCCCCTACCCTTGACAGCTCCTGTTATAGAAGAAGGATTTGGTTCCCTAGTATAGTCCCTCAGGTCTTACCTCTGACACCAACTCCTCCGAGAAGCCATCACTGGTCCTCTAAGATAGAAAGACTCCTGAGCCTCTTCTGTGCCCCCATTGCCACAGAACACATCATACTTCATTATAATTTTGTGCATCCATATCTGTTTCCTCCACTAGCCTGTGAGCTCCCCAGGACTTGTGTCTTATTTACTTCTGTCTCCTCCACTCAGCCTATGGGTAACATAGAGTGATACAGAATAAGCATTTCAAATACATCTGATGAATGTATGAATAGAGGAATAAATGAACAAGATTGAATGGACAACCATTTCCTTGATCTCCAAGCTGAAAGTTCAGACAGATTTCTGAGTAATGAAGAGGTTTCCCCAGTCTTGTCACTCACCATGAAAACACAGGCAGTGAAGTCATCAGTAAACCACATCTCAAAGAAACAACAGTTTCTGAGCTCCTTTTCTCTGGGTGAAAGTCTACCCTGTGGAATCATGGAACCATGAAAACTACTATCAGATGCAGAGAGGAATCTACCTCTTTGAGGGCAGGTGAATTAAAATGGTTTAGCAGCCAGAGCTTCCTCACTGAGCAGGTGACTTCCTCTTCTGTTCAAATGTTTCCAGCATCACTCACTTGGGATTTTCAGGGGCTGCTTCTATCTCAGACAAAAGCATGATTCAGAGTGACCCTTGCCCTTGTCAGCCCAGTTACACTCCCAAGAAGACAATTTTTCAGAAGAAACACCAAGGCCCAGAAGTAGCAAAAAGCATACACCCAAGTGACAAGTGTGGCTAATGCTTCCGCAGGGCCATCTGTGTCACCTTCCTTTCGGTCTCAGGAAAGCTCACAAACAGACTAGCTTGTCTTCTTCTCTTGTTCACATTACATTAAACACTAACTATCTCTGAGGGCAGTCCTGATCAACAGGAAATGGAAGTCTGGGAAGAAACACACCTACACGAGAGGTGTAGCTAGAAAGAGGCGGGTGGGTAAGAACAGAGGACATGGAATACCAGAGACATTTCCATCACAGAAGCTGTTTTTGCTTTGTTCGACAAATGAACATCCTGGAATGGAGAACCACAAGAAGTCTTCAGACTTCCGTTCAGTCTTTCATCGGTTAAACCTTGAGTGAGCCCTGAGGTGGTTTGATGGTCCATGCATGGCTACAGAGCTACTTGCATCAGGTCCTGGAGAATTAGAATTCCCACAGGCTCTTCTGGGGACTGACTGAGGGCCCAATAAAATAACTAAGTGTCCCCTTTCATCCTGAGTTAATTCACAAGATACTTGGCATAACTTTAGATGGTTGACTAAATGGGTTTGCAAATATTTTACCCCATTTTAGACAAGCTTGCTATTCAGCAATGGACAGTGCTTAACAATTCTTGGAGTCCCTGTAGGGGCAGAACCTTCTGCTCCAAGACTGCTCTCCAAACAATCCAGAGCAAACCAGATGGTACTCTCTCTGCAGGCAGGTTGGTCTCTAATGAGACAGGTAATGCTGATTTCAGTTTCTTTTCCCAGGTCATCAACTGAATGCCCCCTCCTCTGACAAGGAATAAAATGGTAGAGAGGCCTGGAGGGTTACACTGGCTAACAGTCCCTCCGTACAGAAAGAGATGGACTCCCCTCTCTTGATGTGACTAATACTTGCATACAACTTCTCTGTGACCTGCTGCTCCCCAAGCAAGAGAAGAGCTAGTCCTACTTCACTAGTTAGGCTTTGGCATTATCATGGTAAAGTAATAACAGTCCATGGAGAGATTACCCTTGTTGTTGGAGAAAATGCATAAAAATCAAATTAACCAGAATTCAAGTGAGGGCTATCCTCTCTCAGTGGGACCTTGTCTTCTTATTCCCCAACCAGAGGGAAAAAAATTGATCATAACAAAGGTGATTAATACCTGAAATTTACTCAGAATCACAACAGTCAGTTCTGGTCTGAGCCAACAAACGTTCCCCTACCTAATTTCTCAGAACTTGTGCAGCTAAAATGATATGCCATGAGATACTATGGTCAAAGGGGCTTCCCAGATGGCACTAGTGATAAAAGAACCTGTCTACCAATGCAGGAGATGTAAGATATGCAGGTTTAATCCCTGGGTTGAGAAGATCCCTTGGAGGAGGGCACAGCAACCCACTCCAGTATTCTGGCCTGGGAATCCCATGGACAGAGGAGCCTGGCAGGCTACACAGTCCACAGGGTCACAAAGAGTCGGAGATGACTGTAGCAACTTAGCATGCACGCACGCAATGGTCAAAATAATCGTACTCTGTATGGACCTGTCACAGACTTAAGAATGTTTCTTAGAAACCATTTACTAAGACTTGATAATCAAAAAAATTTTCACATATATGTTCAATGCTTAACATGAAATGTATGGAATGAATTATTTCTAACAAAGTTTAATTTAAAAAATAATTACTCAAAATTTTTCATTTCTTAAGCATTATATATAGCTAGCCTGACTTTTACTGCATTGTCATTTAAAGGAAACAAAATTGAGTCTTGATTCCTGTCAGTTAAATAAATATAGTCCGTTGAAGCTTAAATTATCATCCATCTTAGCAAAATGTTATATTAGCAGTCAGTGACTGATTAGTTATTTATTCTCTTAAAGAGTAACCAAAGGAGATTAATATTCTGATAAACTTGTCACTGATTTCTGAAGAATGTCTGGCTTTCTTTCATCACTTGAAGTATAATGTGTCAGACATAAATTCCATTATAGTTACAATTAGTACTAATGCCTCCCAAATTATATTTAATGGAAAGGTCATCATTTTAACTACAAATAATTTCTTTCTTAAAAGTTGTAAATGGATTCCTATAGAAAAAAATCTCTAAATTAATGATGAGGAAAGAACAGTAAGTAAATCAGAAAGACATAAGCTGAAAAAAAAAAGTATATTTTGCTTATTTTTCCAGCTGGGTTCCATTTTTCACTCATGTTCTGCCAGTATTGGTTTTTAGGTGATAGTGGGAGAGGAATGGGGAGGAGATGAAGAGAGAAAGAGAAGGTAAGACTTCATTAAACATGCTAGGTATGTTTCAGACACAGTGTAAGATGACTAAACATCACTTCTCTTAATTCTTACAATAACCCTGAAGTCGGCGTGTTTCCTACTTTGTGTGCATGCTCAGTCATTGTCATGTCCGACACTTCATGACGTCATGGACTATAGCCCTCCAGGCTCCCCTGTCCATGGGATTCTCTCAGGGAAGAATATTGGAGCACGTTGCCGTTTCTTTCTCCATTGAATCTGCATCTCCTTCTAGGCAGGCCAATTTTTTACCTCTGAGCCATAAGGGAAGAGTTTCCTACTTTACAGAGTAGCAAAATGAGCCTCCTAGAGGTAAAATCCCATAAGCAGTTCTGTTCTCCTAGGGATATGAGGAAGTGAAATCAAAAGCTAGGCCTACCCAGCGTCAAACCTCCCACCTCCAAAGGTAACGGTTGTTGCTTCTCATTCTTCAGGGTTATGACAGCTGCGGCAGGAGCTCCACATTCCCACCAGCATGATGGGTGGGGTGAGTGACAGGGAGACCAAGTCTTCCCTGAGCTGCTCAGAGTCCTTCTCTGATTCTTCTGTAAGCTGGCTTCACCACTGGATTTCTCCTCAGACATTTCTGAAAGCATCAATGACTATAAGGAGTATAAGAGACACATAAGATAAAAACTTAGGCAGTATTTAGGTTGGACAACTATAGTGCCTCCTAACATAATCACAGCATGTTGCAAATGACTTTGTTTTAAAATGACTATGAGATTTTAGAATTAAAAGACCCAAGTCTTAAGAAACTATACATAAACTAAAAACAAACAAAAGACCTATTTCCTATAAATGTCAACACACACATACACACAGATCCCTATATGAAATAAGAGTTTATTTTGATAAACTATTAAGAAATAAGAACACCTTGAGTGCCTCAGACTAGTTATATGATCTTGTGCAAGTCAATTTTGCACCTCAGTTTCCTCATTGAAAAGTAGGAAGACTGGATTACTTCAGTCTTGGATCAGTGGTTCTCAATGTAGGAAATGTTGATTCTTGGGCCACATTCTAGAACGTAGGTCTAGGCCTAGGTCTAGTAGGTCATCTACATGGGTCCTCGTGAAGCTCTAAAATGTTCCAAGTATGGCATATCATTTTAGTATACAGTACTTCAGACAACAGATACTCTCAGCATCAACCGTGTGCCTGATGGAGGCATCCTGATACATAGAGCCTCAACCCCTTATTCCTTGAGGATTCCACAGTTTATTGCAAAAAAAAAAAAAGGCAAGTCAACAGAAAACCAAGCTTGATAAGTACAGTATTAGTGGTAATGCCAGTGGCTATAGGAAGACAGAGGAAGGAACAGTGACTCAGAAGTCAAGAGCTTTAACTCAGGCAGGGGACAGGCGAGGGAGTAGGAGGGAAGAATTCAAGTTATGAGAGAAGGATTTTGGGATAGGGGGACTTTGAGGTCTGCCTTTCAAGTCCAATGAGGAAAGTATTAATTTACATATTTTACAGGGGAAACAGACGATCACAGCAAAACATCCAAGTTCACACAGTTACTGAATGTAAGAGATGAAATTGAAAGGCAGATCTTTGGACTTCGCTATTCCTATTTTATTTGATGCTGTGCTTCGACATTTCTTATAGTAAAGCGACTGTTAGGGAACTGTGGAACCCTCCTCCTTATTCCCCTCCCCACACCAGTCATAAAGTAAAATCCCCGTAGGTCTAGAGGGGGAAGGGAATCCTTCAGTCAGTGAGGCAGCAGTGGCAGAGAGCTGAGGCCAGGCAGTTACCAGCGAGCCTATTAAATGTATCAGATGTCATGGGTACCTCCTTTATCCTTCTCACTTTGGACCTCACAGGCTGATAAGAAGGGGAAAGCGTTATAACCCAGAAGTAAAACTGTTGCATGATTATAACCCTGACAGCCTCCCTCTAATGAGCTTCCCTGCAGATACGGAGAGGGGAGAGTGCTTTGATCTCCAGGGGCAGAAGGCTGAAAGGACCACTGTTTGGAGCAAAGCTGTCTGATGGGGTCCAGTCTTCCAGTAATCAAAGTCACAAGCTACCATCTGAGCCATTTGTGAACCACAGATAAGATTAGCTGCTCATTTGATAGATCAGCCACCACCATCAATGGAGGCTAATTGTATCTGAAATATGACCAGGGGAGTGTCAACTCCTGGAGACAAGCATTTCCTTTATCCTGAGTTGGAAGCCAGGACAACATTCTGTGTTTGAAAGCTTGAGTTAAATGTTAATACGTGCAGCATTTTTCTCACTCCCTACCCCACCAGCCATAAGAGAAGACAAAATGCAGGGTCCTTTGAATTAGTATGTAACTGTAGTTACATTTTTGCACAGATTCTGCATTATGGTGTCAGAGAATACATTCTTTCAGGGCTCAAGGCTGTATGTAGGTCCAGGAGGAATTGCACCATGGAATTCTTTCATAGCTTTAGAGCTAAAAAAGGAAAGCGTTCCAGCTTTGGAAAATCATGTCCAGGAAGACAGGCTTTGAAATTCTAGAGTGTTGTGTGCTGTTGGAAAAGAAATGATGATTGGCCGGTTGGAATTTGAAGACATTTATACGGGTAGCATTTTGCCTCAGAGGCTGAGGTGACTGACAGCTTTACTTTCTTCAAACTTATTCCCTTGTCAATAGAACTTGAGCTCAAAATGAATCATGATCAGACAACTTGGATGGCCCCAGTGCTTTGGCAAATGAAGAAAACCCATCTCATCATTCCACTCCACATCAACTGAAGTTGAGTCTTTGGCTACTAAAGAGATAATCCATTCTTTTGTATTCTCCAGGCACGAGAACGTCTGGTTCCTAGCCCTCTGTGAATATTCCTGTCTCTGATTGTAAGCCATTTTAGCTTTCCTCTTTTACAAAGGTGAGAACACAAACCCCCCACTCCCCTCTCACCAAGCCGTCGCTTGGGTCGCTCTATTTCCAGCCTCGTCCACTATAGCTCTTAAATTGCTAGGTTGTCCCCATGTCCAGGCGGCTAGTAAAAGCTGCCTGAAAATGGCAAGGTATGATGAGAAGCACCTCATTACAGCTCCCAAAATACACAGACCCAGAATAGCCCTGAACAGTTGGGGTAAGAAAAGAAGAAGGGGCCCAAGAACAGAAACACTCTGTCTCCCACCCGGTGTGGGAACTGGAGGAAAGTTCTGTCACTTTCTTGAAAACTCGCAAGCTAAGATGGCCTTGCAGGGGTCACCTTCACGGACTCTCTCCTACTTCCCAGGTTGGGTTGACACCCTGTCCTGCCAGCATCTAACATCTCAGGTTTAGAAGCTATCTTAACCTTGCAGAAGAGGATGACTATGGAGGCGATGCTCCAGTAGAACCTCCAGGTTCAGGTCTCAGGACCACAGAACATTACAAGTGGAAGAGCCTTTATCATGAATAGCACCATTAAAACACACCAGGGACTGCGCAAAGCATTTTTCTGCATAATTATAAATTATTTAATCCTCATCAATAACTTCAGAGGGAATTGCAGTTATTTCTGCTTTAAAGAGGAAGAAACTAAGACTCAGAAAGGTTAACAGCATCGCCCCAGGGTACAGCTAGTAAGTGACAGAGCTGGTATATGAAACCAGATTTGTTGGACTGATGGCAAAATCTCCACTTTTTTATGTATGCTACACTCTATGTCACTTGGATTATTATTTCAACCTTTTCTTTCAATGTTTTGCAACAAAAATATTGACTAGCTCACTTCAATAACCTTATCTGTACCGTGGCTACCTCTAAAATGTCTTCTTCTTACATAGCTTAAATAATACCAATCAGTTAACTCTATCAAAGCACAGCTAGGGAGCATCTCTGACATACAGATGTGCAAGTGTTATCTTCAAAGCACAGACTCATGGGACACTCGGAACTAGAACCCAGGGCTTACCTGCCAGGCCATTTCTCTGCTTTCTCTGTATTTGCTCCAAAGCATCGGGCAAGTCCACTCTGAATCTAGAACATGTTAGGATGATGCCAACAGAGGATGCCAGGAGAAAGCCCTTCTACATCCAAGAGGACTACACAAAACACTGATAATCAAGTGCAAATTTCTGATCACTAATGATGAAGCATGAGCTTGCTTTTCAGAGCACTTTATGATACAGAGTTGCAAATTCTCCAAGGACTCTATCAAGAGATGGCTAAGGATTGCTGACTTGACTCAGACATTAACTCCACACATTAAAATCCTGAGATTTGAGGATCATAGTGCTTTTCTATCTTGTCTGGATCTCAGCAAATGGGGTGTGAAATCAGGGAGACAACTGAGATCCAGTCAAAGAGAATTTGTGACTGCCAAGTTCTGTGACATCGAGCCTTAGGAATCAAGGTGGAGGAAGTGCTCTGAGGTCAAGGGACAGACAGGTCCTTTCCTGCAGGATTGTGGATAATGAAGCTATTGGCCACAGGATGGGGAACATTACCTACAGTTTGAGGAGCTTCTTTAGTCGTCCTGTCAACAGCCACACCAGGACTCTGCCACAAGCAGCTTAGGTTGCTAAGGCATTATTATTATTATTATTATTATTATTATTATTATTATTATTATTATTATTATTTTGACCTCACTCACACTTTCTGGGTTTTTATTTTTCCATGCAGTTTTAGCTCATATCTGGGAGAAGCCGTTCCAGCACTTTGATTCTCTGGAGCATGATTTAACAATCCAGCAGTGCTTGCTGCACAGGCTCTGTGCTGAGGATGAAATGAAGCACGTGGAGCTTGTCTCTGGGCATCACAGAAACACATCCTGAGGTCGGTCTTACCCAGGAATTAAGTTTCCCTGGGATTCCAAACAAGAATGGAGCCTAAACCCCACATTGCCTCAGAAGTCAGGAGCCCTGGGTTCCTTCTAATCTGACCTCAGTCAGCTGTCTCACTTTGAGCAAATCCTGGTTTTCTTCTCTAGAGCTCATTTTCTACAGTTTAAAAATGAGGGCTTTCCTGGTGGCTCAACGGTAAAGAATCTGTCTGCTGATGCAGGAGACACGGGTTCAATCCCTGGTCCAGGAAGATCCCAAGTGCTGCGGAGCAACTAAGCCCATGTGCCATAACTATTGAGCCTGTGCTCTAGAGGCCAGGAAGCACAAATACTGGAGCCCTTGTGCCCTAGAGCCTGTCCTCTGCAACAAGAGAAGCCATTGCAATGAGAAGCCTGCACACTGCTGCTAGAGAGTAGCCCCAGCTTGCTGCAACTAGAGAAAGCCCATGCAGCAATGAAGACCCAGCACAGTCAAAAAATAAATAAACAAATAAAATTGTTAAAATAAAATAAAAATGAAGAGACCCTATGGGTCTTATTCCAAGTCTGTATGATTCTAAAATTTTTCCCATTGTCTCCAGGGAACATCCTGAAATAGGCTGATTCTCGGTAGGCACTAAAAGGATGAGTTTGGGGCGGGGGGCATTTGATGAAAAATACCTGACCACTACTCTTCAAATATGCGAAGGTCATGGAAGACAAGAAGGGACCAAGAAACTGTCACAGATTTGAGAAGACCAAGAAGGCACAACACCTAAATGCAATGTATGGGAGCCTGATGGGACCCTCAAACAGAAAAGGGGTGTTGGTGGAAAAACTGGGTCAAGTCTGTGAGCCTGTAGTTAATAGCATTGAGTCAGTGTCAATTTAGGTTTTAATATCATAGTTATGTAAGATTTTAGCATTAGAGGAAGTTGAGTGAAGAGTATATGGAAACTTTCCATAATGTCTTATAAATCTTCTTTAAATAAAATATTACCATCATATAAAAAATTAAAGTTAATAAAATTGTAAGTTTATATTTTCCCAGACAGTAGGACTGTGAATTTCTCAAGGTCAAGGGTTTTCTTTTCCCTTTCTGTATGTTCTTAGCAGCTAGTATAGAGGTAATTGGCAGTAAGTTTTCAAATTCTTAACAAACTCAAGTTGGCCAAAACTTATTCACAACTGAATTTTAACCTGGACTAGAACAACATGTAGCCTTGTCACTGTTATAAGAAGTTAGTATTGCAACTCTGGTACTTCTACAACTAAAACAAAAAAAAGTCCAGAAAAATGCCACTGTTTCCTGGCACCAAGGGGGAAAAAAGCTCTCCATGTTCAAGTCAGATAGCCAGACTGATTTAGGAAAATAAAAAGGAAAAGAAAAAAGTAACAACAGAAAAGATCAAGTGGCTCCTTTAATAACAGCCATCATCTTTGCTATTTGAACTGAGACAGAAGCTGCAGATAACAGTAACCATTAAAGAAAAAAACAAAACAAAGAAAAGAACTACAACAACAAAAAAACCCTATGGGTTTTCAATGTGTTTTTCATAATAAATGAATTGCCCTCACCAAAATGCAGCCTTGAGGAGTTAATTAAACAGCTGCCCCCATGGCTGATTCTGAGATGTTAGGGGGCCCCTGACAGGCTGCTAAACAAATGGGGACAATAAAGGTGTGGGCTGTTTGGCTTGATTGAAGAGCTTGAGTTTTTCACCCCTTGGTCTCTAAACCATCTGGAAGTGAGTTCATGGAATGTGGGATGGCAGTTTCTCTACTCTTATCTACTGATAAGATTCTCAGCCTCAAACACGTGTACTAGAAAAGCAGGGAACAAATATTTTAGACCTTAAACGACTTGCAAATCCTCCCTCTAAACTTCATGTGGTGCTATAGCACAGAGAGAAGCACACACACCTCACATTTATCCCCTCGGAATGAATCTGGGGCTTTAGCAAAGAGAGAGGTACACACATCTCATATTTGTCCCCTCGGAATGAATCTGGGGCATTGGATGTCAAGATGAGCCAAGACTGAAAAGTTGATCTAAAGGAAAACTGTTTTGGTTTTGATTCGTGAGTTTCACCCACTTACTCTGAGTCTCCACAGACTTTAGGCTATAAAGGTCCGGCTTCAGAGAACTGCCCTAAGAGGAAACTGCCAAGCAAAGGATGTTTGATTGAGCAAGGAATTTGAGAAGGGCCAATATCTTTCCATGTTTACAACTGCTGTTCACGCTGAATCATAAAAATACAAAATATCTGAGGATGCCCTCCAACTTCATTGAAAGAGGTTCAGGTGTCTGATGATAGAAAGGATTGGCTGCTGGGAATGAAAAAAAAAAATATGGAGATTTGGCTTTTTGCTTTTAGAGTCTAAAAGTGAAAGGGTATAAATAGTATGTATAGCTGGACATGTGGCCGGTGGGTATATGAGATTGTGGGTGGGTGTGAGTATAAAATTAAATTTAGGCTAAACATAGTCAGGAAAAAAACATGATTGGATGAAGCTCGTAACATCTCGGGACACATACACAGAAACGGAAGGGCTGCGGTAGCTCCCCAAAGCTTTCAGAATTCTATCATTTAAGCATCCATCTAGTTCCCTATTTTTGAGCTCCTAGTATGCTCTAGGCACTAAGGGGATCTTGGGAATACAAAGTCAGATGACACATTTAAACCTTGTTCTCAAAAAGTGTGCAATCTACTGAAACAGACAGACATACAACTGCAGGACACATTTACAGGACAGAGCGATAGAGGCTACTTAGCAAATTCAGATTGCTCTGAGGCCAGACACAGGGTGACAGCGTACAGAGAAAATATCTAATGTGTCATTTTGTTTTTCAAAACAAAAGGCGTATCTCCCATGTTTGGCTCATCCCACCTCAGACTGATCTTTTAACTCAAATAAATACTAAGGCTTTAATATCTGTTTGTGGAGCTAGAAAAATACAATAGTATGCTTGATCTGAATATTTCCTCTCTCTAGTCTCAAAAATCTCAATTAGGTTGTCTGATGAGTAAAATTACTTTTAAAAGAATAAGAAAATTGTCATTTAATTTCATTTACTCACTCAAATGTTTTATGAAGCACTGATTCAGTGCCAAGAACTGGTGTCCATGCCAGGGAGTTCAGCCCTTTTGTCTTAAGTCTTTTGAAAGGGGCCACTCTGGTGTTAATTTCTTATGAAACTTTACGGGTTTCATGGTGAAATAATGATCCTATTTTCCTTTCTTAACAAAAAACATACTGATAATTTTGTCCACACGATCTCACTAGAGTCAGAGAAGTTGTCTAAAGGCATTATAGCTAATTACAAAGTAACACAAAGACAACCACGGTCTATTGGATAAAATGATTTCAAACATCTTAGTTCCAGTGAAACAAAATATTCCAAGTTCTTTCATGCATACCTGTGATACCAATGTAATGCTCTTGTGAAACTAACACTAGGCAAATACACCTACAAACCTAGCAGTCATGACAGATCAGCTGTGATAAACTTTTGTAGAAATCAGTAGTTCCCTTGAAAATACCATAGCTCTTTAAGGGCCCTATACTCATACATAGAGCAAAATTAACTTTGTCTGTTGAATTTATAATTTTTTATATTATAGTCTTAAAATGCCCTCAAAATGCCCCAAATGGAGATTCTAAGTTCCCTCTTCAAATATGAACTCTCTTGATTTTACCAACTGTGCTCCTGGGTTTAGTTTCTCCAGCTCAGTGAGGAAAAGGCTTCTGCTCTAAGAGGTCAAACATTATCTTGATTTAGCAGGTTGGGCCCCTGAATCACTGCTATGCTCAGTAGCAAAGAATGCAGGCTGGGGAGGATTAATTACCAAAGCCAGTAATCCTGACTCCAACCTCCAAAAATATGGGGAAGTCCAAAAAAAATCTTGAAAGTGATTTGCAACATTCTGTTCAGATCAGTCTCATGAGTAATGTCACTCTGACACCTCTTAACCATGTAAACATAATTATCTCAGACCCATCTGATATTCCTCTGAACCTTCTCCTTTTCACCCTAAGGCTCAATTTTCCCTCCTCTGAAAGAAGATCAACACAGTTGTAGGGATGACTTCTTCCTCTGTTTTTGGAGTGAAACGAATATCCTCAAAGTGTAAGGATGCCAGTAGCCTGTTTTATGACAAGTTGCGTGATTCCCACATGCATGGGCAAAAAATTAATTATGTATTTTGGTCTCAGGCCCAGGGGATATAAGTTCTCTTGTAGAAATCTGGTAAGCCAGACCAAACCCTGCAATTCCTGTCATTTCACATCAGTGAAATCTCTGTTTATTAGGAAGTAACTAGAGAGGAAATTCCCAGCTGACCATTAAAACTCCTAAACAGATACCACTTTCATTTACTTTTATCTGGGCTCCATCAGTGCTTCCCTGGTGGCTCAGCAGTAAAGAATCTGCCTGCAATGCAGGAGACGTAGGTGGGGAAGATCCCTTGGAGGAGGGCATGGCAACCCACTTCAGTATGGACAATCCCATGGACAGAAGAGCCTGATGTGCTACAGTCCATAGCGTTGCAGTGTCAGACAAGTGCACGGAGCACAAAGGCACACATATGGGCTCAGCTCAAATTTTGCACAAGATCACATGTCTGCTATATCACAGGAGTAACTCTATGAATTAAAATATATATGGCTAAGGTTATTAATCCATTAAACTGAAATAAAAGGCATCATTGACATATATGCATATATATACACATATACATATATAATGTGTATGCATTTGTATGTATCTATATATATATCTAGACATACAAAACCATGCCACCTGATAGAGTCTGATATTGCTTAAGCAAGGGTCCTAGATTCAGAATGCTAAAAGTGCCTTAATACAGTCCTTCCATCAATAACAGTTCAGTATAGCTATTGGAAAATTTAATAGGAAATGAGGGAAAGTGGCATTTCACAATAAATTGCACAAACAAGTTTTACTTAGAATTTGGAAATTGATCCAATTATGCTAATGTCTGGTCATAATTACAACTAAAACACAAATAACTAAGAAGAAAATGTGTTAAAAACAGCTGATACAGCAAGAAATGCAATTGTCAAGGGATGCTAAAATCCCAAAGTTTATTATACACATGTACCCAATATGTGTCACATGGGGGATTCTTTTTCCTTCACAGCAAACCATCAGGGATTTTTAAAAATAATATACGAAAGAAGAGCTTAATGAACTGCAGATTTGGAAACTTACATTCCCTGTGTCCAGCTCAAGGTTTGCAGGGGGGCTTGACATCGTGAGGCTTGACAGAAAAGAAGGCAATTGTTTGCCATGCAGGTCCTGTAGAGATATTTGGAAATTAATATCGACTAACTGGTAAGCCAAGTACATGCTTCTTCTCCTTTGAACCAATATACCTAAGACTAAATTTTATCTGTCATTCCCTAGGAGCAAGGTAAAGTGAAAAGGCAGGTTTGTTCTATGACTGCAAAGGAAACAGCACAGTGGGTCAGGTCACCTGGCTTCAAAGTGTTATGCCCAAAACTCAATGTTTCATAAATGTGGAGAGAACGACTGTGTTACAAGATCACATGGAGCCGGACCACTCTTGGTAACTGACATTCTCTACCACCTTCATGTCTTTCCAAGAGAGTCCCACTGCACTTAGGATGGTATTCAAATTCTTAACCAATCATTCAAAGCTTTGACTCTAGCTACACACTACATCCTCCTTCCTCACCATTCTATCTTCTCACTTTCCACAAAACATGCGTTCATGTATGCAGTGGGTCAGAACCTAACCACATGCTTATTATATGCCAGGACTGATCCAGGCCTTGGGGATAAGCCAATAAACAGGACAACTCCTTTCCCTTGTGGTGCTTGTATTGGGAGAGAGGCACAGTGAAAGGCAATAAACATATAAACCAGTAAGTCAATCTCATTTAAGTGGAAGTAAATATTTGGAAGGTACAGAAGGTACTTCCATGAGGAGGCAAAGAGAACCTCTCCAATCTGAATGATCAGAAAAGCCTCATTCTGGATGTAACTTCTAAGAAAATCCTTTTCACAAATGGAAGAAATAGTAGATGAGGTCATGACTGACTTTTTGAGACCCCATGTAGCCCAACAGGCTCCTTGGTCCATGCAGATTCTCCAGGCAAGAATACTGGAGTGGGTTGCCATGCCCTCCTCCAGAGGATCTTCCCAACCCAGGCATTGAATCCAAGTCTCCCACAATGCGGGCTGATTCTTCACAGTCTGAGCCACCAGGGACGCTCTCAGAACATACAAAGAAGTCCAATTTGGCTTCAAAGATTAAGATGTTTGATGCATAATGGCTGATTGGCAGAATCTATGATGGTCCCCAAGATTTCTCACAGAAACTAATCTTTTCCACTGTTTTCCATTATATTCCCTTCTTTTCTCTCATGTGTAAGATAGCCAGAAGAAAGCTTTTCTGGATTTTTTTCCCCATACATTTAAATGTATTTTGCTTTTTTCCAATTGTTTTCTTTGTTGCTGTTCTTTCTTTTCATTTGCCTGTTTTAAAAAATGTTTATAAGTTTGGGTTTCTTTTAATGAGATTTAGTTCTTCCCTTCCTTTTTGTATTTACTAAGTGGGCAATAATTCACAGGCTGAGTCTGAGAATGGGTTAATCCCTTTGCAGTCTGGGTAGAGTGGAGTTTCCGCCCTTGGTTCAAATGCTAAGTGAACCTGCATAACCAGCTTCAGGTGCAGTGTAATCTCTAGGCCACTGTTTATTTGTCAAAGGCCTTGCTGTGCACTCCTGTAGGTCAAAAGGCACAGAAATGAGAGGTGGCAGAGAGGTCAGACCCTGGGGAACCGTGGAACAGCCAGGACTCCAGTAGGCTTGGCCATTAGCTCCCTGTGTGGCCTGAGCCAGGCCCTAAAGCCCCCTAAGCTTCAGTTTCTACTTTTGTACACGAGGGCCATGGCCCAGAGAATCCCTGAAGGCCTCCACCTCCCCCACCCCAATATCTTCCCCAGGAGACAGTGAACTCTTGGGAGAGAGGCCAATCCAACTTACAGAAACAATTACTGCTAGCTCAATCTCACTTTGTACTTCCTGAAGAAGAGTTCTTAATATCTGTTAGATATTTATTGGGTGAGGTTCTTTGTAAATTACCTTAGTATGCTATCACTTTTAATATTCACACAACTCTGTGGAAGACTTGCTGTTATTTCAGATAATAAAATTTAGACTAAGTTAAGGAATTTCATCAGATGGTACAATTAGAAAGCAGCAAAGCTAGATTACTTCAGTTTTTATACATACCACACTTCAGTGTTTTAGCTCTATTCTACTAACTAATATATAAATTAAAGGCAATGTTAAATTACATAGGATCTTAAAACAATATAACTGGCATAGATGTAATGCCAAGTGTGTGTTAGCTGCTCAGTCATGTCCCATTCTTTGCAATCCCATGGACTGTAGCCTGCAAGGCTCCTCTGTCCATGGAATTCTCCAGGCAAGAACATTGGAGTGGGTTGCTGTGCCCTCCTCCAGAAGATCTTCCTGACCCAGTGATGGAACCCATGTGTCTTACATCTCCTACGTTGGCAGGCAGGTTCTTTACCACATGCCACGTGAGAAGCCCAGAAAGATAAAGGCAGATATTGAAATGGGAAGGCAGATATTCTAGCAATATTTATACCAGACTATTATTTGACTACCATAAGCCAGTAATATAGGTATTTAACAAAGATGCTATCACATATTCTGGACAACTACTGTTATCCGTGGGGCATTATATTTATTTGGAAGAATAATTAGTAAATAAATTACTTTTAATGTGTAAAAATAGCAACTATTACAACTTTCCTTGTCCTAAAGCACTCTGCTTAAGCCTGGTCTTAATAATGGAATTCTTGGTACTTAATTAAAAGGAAAAGGTATTGTCAGATGGCTTTAAGCAATAGTGCCCACTGACTTGGCCTAATTCATTATGCCTTGCTAAATACAACGGAGAAGGAAATGGCAGCCCACGCTAATGTTCTTGCCTGGGAAAATCACATGGACAGGGGAGCCTGGTGGGCTACAGTCCATGGGGTTACAAAAAGTCCAACACAACTTAGCGACTTAACTGCAACTACAAATACCCAAAGAGAACAGGAACAACATCCCAATCCCCTTCTTAAAAAGGCCTGATACCATTCTCAAAGCTCTTGACTCATGCAGTCTGGCATTTGGCACCATGATGAACAGGGAACATAAATAATCATTCCTGAGGGATTTCCTGCAGACCTCAGGTTTCTGTCTTTCTACCTAAGCTGCTCCATGCAGGGATGCTGAGGTGCAATTGTCTCCTCTTCTTCTCCTTCCCTGCTCATCCTTCTTCTTCAAACCTCTTGTCGCATCCTTTCTCTCCTAGACTATTCACACTCCGGCTCTTCTGAGACTCTGATCAGGTATTCCAGTCCATCCTGACTGCCCAACTGACCCTGACAAGGTGGTAAGTTACGCAACAAAGTGTTTGGGTCTTTCGGGAAGTACACAAGTCCACCAAAATTTCACCTCTCACCTGGGATTAAAACAAAAAAGCCTTTTGTTTGTTCTAAAATAAAAGGGAATGAGATAAAACAGAAGGAGTGAAAGAAAGCACTTTCCCTTGTTTTGAGATTAGATTCTTCTCAGAGTATAAGCTTTGGTGGAGACAGTTGATAACAGGGATGAAATAAATCACTTAGGAACAAAAAGCTTCACAAGGCCAGTAGAGGTAAAGAAATAGAGAAAGGAAAAAAGAAAGAAAAGAAAAACATAGGAGGAGGAGGGCAACTAAGAAAAGCTGCCAATTTAATAGAGGACAATTGCATTTTACTTCTGGTTAACTTGATTTTTGTATTATTCCATATTTTTAACATTATATTTAAAATATTTCATGATGAAATGGAATAATTTGGAGAGGAAGCAGGTGGTTCCTAGCTGGGAAAAAGGAAAACAAAAGGCAATGACATCAAAAAACACCATAAAATCAAAATAATTATCCACAGAATTTCTTTATTTGAGATGTTATGGTTTTTAAAGAAATGAAACTCTTCATAGTTATTTTTAACATAATTATAATTACTTTTTCAGCTGGTAGATGATCGAATTACCTCCTAGCCCTTGCCCCACAGTCTCATTTACTCTGCTCCTTGTATGAAAGAATTGATACTGATTCACAGAAATTTCTGTGTCAAAAGAAGTACTGACAGTCCAGAACTACTGAATTCAACACAAACTTTACCAATATTAGAATTTTCTTTTTGGCCCACATTGTTCAAAGAGAATATATCTTAGGACATATTTTCATTAGAAAATTGGTTTCAGAAGATCTATAGCCTGAACCTTTGGACTGCAGTTCAGTCATCTGTGAGCTGTATAATGTTGTATGAAGTACTTAACTTCATTGACTTTAGAGTTGTTATTAAATGACATATAAAATACCTAGCACTGTATTTAGTTCACAATAAGTATTCTATATAGGATGGCCAAATAGAAATAATGATGATAGTAAAAATTAAGACTGTGACCCTCCTGTGCTTTGTTTTCTTTTACATTCAGAACTGTGGTATCTGAGGCAATTCATAAACTATTTTGCAAGGTAAATTAACAAGTCACCAAAATAAAACATCACATTGATCTGGCTTTTGTTCCAATGTTAAGAAGTGCCAAGGAAGACTACTAGCTCTTTTTAACTTGCTTCTCTCTTTCACTTTTAAACATCTCTTCTTACTCTAGCCCAGGTGCAAATTACTTTGGGTTCTGACAATCGATTTGCTTGATTGAACGCTATTAGTATTTGAGAAAATGGATGAACATGCAAATCTTAAAACAAAAGTTTAAAAAATTTTGATATTCATTGAAATAATTTTCTAAAACTTGAATTTCAATTTCTTTAATCCACATGAAGTCTTCAAAAATAAATTAGCAGGTAACAACCTAGGTTTTGCTATGAGATGCAATGCCTTCGGCACAACGCTCTTAATAAAGAATTTATGAGAAGTGAACTTTATTAACTGGCATCTATACCCCAGCCCCGACACTCTGCAAATAAACTCTTTCCAGCAACCATAGGATAAGTTTATCCTATGGTTGGCCTGAGCAAGCTCCTTGGCTACCAATGGAGTTGTGGATATGAATAGAGTTCAAAAACCAAAGGCAACAACACAGTGTCAGCTGGCCTGGAACTTCTGGGTGTAAGGCTCAGGGTAGGGCTTTCTCTCTCCACCATGCCCTTCATTAATGAATGACCACATATTATGCTGCCCCCACCCACTCTCCTGCGTCATCCCCTAAAGGAAGCTTTGTCTCTGAAATGAATGAGTGAAACTTATCCTATCCTTTCCCTAGAATAGAAAGAAACCCTAGAGATGACAATTAGATAATAATAGCTCAGAGTTTTACTTTGAGAAAATAAATCAGTGCATTCCCTTTCCAGAAATGAAACTAAGATCTGGAGACTGCAAAGGAAAATAAATTCAGAGAATCAAAACTAATGTCAACACCCAAGTCCTGATGCTCATATAGTCCCACTCCACATGTAGCCAAAGACCTTGTGAAAGAGACCCCAGGGTGTCAGATAGTTGAAATATATAAGAACAATATATACCTGGAAGAACAGATGGGCTCTGGCCGAGAGAAAGTGCTTGTAGCATTGATTTCTGTCTACTGTATTTTGAGAAAAGGGTATTTCTGAAAATGAAGAACTCCTTTTACTTGCAAAACTGTGCAAAATTGTGGGTAATTGATGCTTTCCTGAGAAAATAACCATGGAAAAAGACCAAATCCCCCTTACTGAAAAGTTCACCTTGGCTCACAGTACAAGCAGTATGTAAAATAATAGTAACAGCCGTGCAAAAGCCAAATGTCCATTGCTTGAATTTAACAGTGAGTGTGGTGGTGGCTGGGGTGGCTGGAGGAGAAGGAAGAGATAGTGGAGATGCAGGGAAGGATAGGGATGATCCCTTGCTAATTCTAGCCCTGAGACTGGTTACAGGAGGGTGACTTATTCTACGACTGATGAAGAAGGGTAAGAAAGAATTGTGCTTAGGGATAGAGGAGTGGGTATGGAGCACAGACAAAGAAATATTTATTGAGAAATTAATGAATTCTTTTACTGGGAAACATTTTATCCATTTTTGTTCTAAAAAAATCAGGCAGTTGCCAAGGATAAGGTGTCAAGCATATTTCCTACAAATAAATAGCTTTCCTAATAAATTATGTACTCAGTAAAAGCAATTGCATTTTACATGCTATGGCCTTACTTCACAGTTTTACAGATTTCTTTAATCCTGACTATATTTTCCCAGGTTTTATATGAGCTGCTGACACTGGGTACTAGTGGTGGCTGGTGAAATTATACCTTTTCCAGGGTTTTAAATCTAGAAATGGTAGCTAGAAAGGAAGTAACTGTTCTGCAAAGATAGGTAGCGCTGCAGATTTCATGACTCCAAGGAAAACTGAATATATATTAATATGCTCAGTTTTTTTTTCGTATTTCTTCAGAATGCTCTCATCAAGAAATGTGCTATTCCTTCAAGTTTTTGGAAGAAATGGAAGAAAATTTTGATCATTTGAAAATTCAGTTTGAGGAAATCCCTTCAACACCCATTAAGCATTCTTTGATTAAAGCCATAGGTCTTGCCTAGAGAGTATCAGATCTTTCCCAAGATTCTTTTGGAACTTTTAGATATCTGAATTCTAAAAAGTTTAATTTTAGAATATGAAATAAAATGTTTTCTAAGTTAGAAATACTGAATGTGATGCTTCAGTGAGAAGGCACATAGGAAAAGAACAATTTCAGAAAGCAAAATCCTCTGTACCTTATTGATAGATTAGGAACATTTTTCCTGGCAAGGGCTAAATGCCCACTGGGAAGCAAGAACAAAACTGAGCACCCCAAATTCAGGAGTAAGCCTAGGTAGCTTACAGGGTTGTGGACCAATATAAGCTAAGGGATCAACTGCCAGTCTCAATGGCTCTACCAGAGCTGAATATTTAAATCAAAAACCCACATTTACTATGTGTGAATGTGTCAGATTTTTCTTGTGGAAGACTTAAGAATTTGCTTCCAGAAGTAGTCCCCCAGGCTGTAGTCTCTGAGACAATGAAGGGTCAGCAGAATAAAGGTGAGTCCCAGTTCAGTTCTGCACTCAGGAGATGTGTGATTTTCAGCAAGAAATTTCTCTTTGGACCTCCTTTTCCATGTCTGTAAAGTAAGAGGATTGCCATGCATGATTCCTAAGTTTCTTCTTTCTAACATGGCTGAAAATAACAGGTTTATTTTGAAATTCACATCAATACAGTTCCATCCTCCTTAGGAACTGGTATTAAAGAGCTTTGGGAAATGAAAACTATAAAGAACCTGAGAAATAGCTTAACCTAAATCCCCTCATCCTACTTGTAAAGAAACTGACCACTTGTGTTTGTTGGCTTCACTCCCAGATGCCAGTGAAATATTTGGTTGTTTCAACTAAGTGCAGTAATGGGACTCCTTTTGAATCTAAAAAATTCAGTTTCATGTTCTCTCATGTAGGAATAAAGTCATTTTACTGTCAGAAAAATACAAATTCAAATTATAGTAGAAATAAGATATCCATCTAAAATAAAGATGGGGTTTTCAGCATCATAAAATTAAATATCCCTGCATATTTCCCAAAGGTGGAACTTGGGGAGAAACTATACAGTGTTTCAGCTATGAGGCTTATCTATAGGACAGTTCTGGGGCCTGGACCCAGTTGATGGACCCATGTCTGAAAAGAATTGCCAAGAGTAAAAGCAAGATACTGAGCATTTCTGTATCTTTAAGGTGTGCTCTGGAACCAAAATCTAGTAAATGGCAGGCAGAACGAAGGGCAAAAAGCAAATAGGAATGAAGCAGAGAGTGTAAAACCATTGCTAGAAAGACCAAAGGGCCCAAGCTCATTTTTATTAGGATCTTCTTGGCCCCATGGATGAGAGCATCAGCTTTAAAATTCAAGGTCAAGGTAAGCAAGAGCTATGAGGGCATATGACAGCCCTCAAAGAATCATTCAGTTGTTTTTATTATCATGCTTTTAAAAAATAATATAAGTGACTTTCCTAGTGGCTCAGATGGTAAAAGCGTCTGCCTACAATGCAGGAGACCCAGGTTCGATCCCTGGGTTGGGAAGGTCCTCTGGAGAAGGAAATGGCAACCCACTCCAGTATTCTTGCCTGGAAAATCCCATGGATGGAGAAACCTGGTAGGTTACAATCCATGGGGTCGCAAAGAGTCAGATACAACTGAGCAACTTCACTTTCTTTCTTTTAAAAAATAAGCATCATAACTAGTACTGTGGTATTATCTTAAGTCTTTTAGAGGCAGGTATCTTTGCAGATACATCTGTCTTGTCTTCCTAGCTGAAATATTAGCTCTTTGAAGATATCATTATTACTATATCCCCAAAGAAAGGGCTCATTATACAGTAGGTCCTCAGTAAATGTTTGGCTCATTTCATAGCTACCAAACACTCTGCACAGTTGAAAGTTACATCAACAACTATTTTATTATACTATTAATGAAAGTTTCTTCACAAAATATGCATTTTGTATACTTTCCCAAGGGATCATAAATCCCTATAGGAGTTCTGTGGTGACTTGAGCATTCCAGACATCTCTGGGTACAGAAAATAGAGTAATTAAAATGTACTTGCATTTATTTATTTATTTAATAGTTGGCTTGAAAATGTTGGGTGTTCGTGAACAGGATAACTTTTCATCTTTGTTCATTAATATAATTTTGTGGAATTCATGATTCATTTAGCTGAATGGCTTTCTGAATGATACTTACATGACTTGAACATATGTAGCCAACACCAGATATGTAAGACTATTTCATGTGTATCCTAAAACTATTCCTTTGGAGAATTATGCAGATAAGATACTTGCATTCTGGGCTGACAGATTCTTTCACTATTAAGAATGTGTAGACTTCAGAGACACTTTTAGCCTATTCCTCAAGGTCCATTGAACTACTATCTGTTTAAAAGAGAAAAATGCATTCTCTGTTCTTTCAGCAAGATCACGATTTCATTCATTCACTTACCCTTCAAAACCACTTATTCAGTACTTATTACAAAGTAGATAGAAAGGAATGAATTAGGTATTTGGGAAGAAATTAGAAAAAATCCACTAATTTCAAAGCATTTACATTCTAGAGGTTGAGTTCAGTTCAGTTGCTCAGTCATGTCTGACTCATGGCAACCCCATGGACTGCATGCCAGGCCTCCCTGTCCATTGCCAACTCCCAGAGTTTACTCAAACTCTTCTAGAGGTTAGGGAGATATATAAACACGTTATATTTTCCTTGTCCCTTCCACAGTAACTGACACAAGCCTCGGTATGCATAGGTACTTAGAACTCACTGCCTGTGTGAATGGATAAATATAGTTATAAGAATTGGAAACAGTGGACACATATTTGGTCAGTAAGCCACCAGGGGACAAAGGTATACATTTTAATATAGGAAGAAGGCATTTTTTTTTATAAAATAAAACCAAACCTTGATTTATGTGCTTATAAAATACAAAGTTTGTTTCCTCAAGGATGATTTTGTACTCAGGAAGAATCCATCCATGGAAGATAGAGTAGTAAATCCCTGTCATTTGAAGTTAATATCAGAGAGGCTAACCAGGCAGCTCCACTTTCAAGAGTCCTCATATACAAGTGTCAGAGCAGAATCTTGGAGAGTGGAGAGATCATGGCATCTACCCGGGGGGCCACCATCCAGTTATTTACTGATGTGCTAAACCTCTCCTGTGCTTTCTTTATGGCACTGAAAGCAGCTGAGGTCTCCTGTGTTCCCTGTCACTAGCACAGAGGGTCACAGTGATACAGAAGAGGAACTCAAGGTATAACTAGTTGCTTTCAGACATCCAAACGTTCCATCTGTCCTGTATGGACCTTCCCTGAGGTGGCTTCTCCAGTCTACCGTTTATGGGAGAGTGTAAAGGAAAACCAGGCTTTGCTGAGGATAACAATGGCCCCTGAAATGGCAGTGTGGTCTACTAATTCTGTAACAGTACCTGCCTTGCAGGGAAAGTGGTGAGACATTGACAACCTGCTAATATAAGGCAGTGTAGGATTCAGGAAGCCCTGCCTTCCCCAACAGTTCCTTCCAACAGAAAAAAAAAAAGACCAGGTGACTGTAGAGGTAGAAATGAAGCTGCAGAGTCAGCACCAAGATGAAGCAAAAGGGATTCTCCAGCTTAT
Source organism: Antilocapra americana (assembly GCA_007570785.1). Classification (NCBI taxonomy): domain Eukaryota; kingdom Metazoa; phylum Chordata; class Mammalia; order Artiodactyla; family Antilocapridae; genus Antilocapra; species Antilocapra americana. The sequence goes on from ML660778.1 coordinate 1,663,967, forward strand.
TTAGGCTTTAAAACATTCCTGGGCTGAATGCAACACAATCTTTCCATCAGATTCAAGATAAAAGTGTCATTCATAAATCAGTAGGTATTGGTGTTTGGCAAGAAGCCAGATAACACTTCTGTAAAAACACTGCTTCCAAGCTTTGCCATCTACACAGTTTCCTTCACTTTTCAACGTTCACTTTAGGAGAAAACTACGAAACTCCTCTCCTATCATTTTGGCGCACATGCATGTCTCAGTAACTTGACTATAGCTGTGGTCTAAAACATTCAAACTTCATATGGAATATCAGCTTATTGCCAAGTTCTGAAAAGAAATGGGAATGTAATTGTATCTTTGCTGTAGTAATGTTAGAATATGTAACACCTTCCTTCATTCAGTGGACAAACGCATTAGGAGTGCTACTATTTCTTGGAAAGGCTGATGTTGAAGCTGAAGGTCCAATACTTTGGCCACCTGAAGGGAAGAGCCGACTCATTAGAAAGACCCTGATGCTGGGAAAGATTGAGGGCTAGAGAAGAAGGGGACAGGACGAGAAATGATGAGATGGGTGGGTACCATCACTAACTCAATGACCTCCAGGAGATGGTGAATGACAGGGAAGCCTGGCATGCTGCAGTCCGTGGGGTCACAGGGAGTTGGACAGACTTAGTGACTGGACAACAACAACAACAACATTCCTCTGCACAAAAAGCAAAAACTTAAATAAGCATCACTCTCTGAGACAGCAAAAGAAAACATAGAGCAAGATGACTAGACCAGGTAGAATCTCAAAAGCCAGAGCAATATTTATTTTCCTCCTACAACCAATATGAAGACCTTGAAGTATTTTAAGCAAGGTTTAACATGATACAATGTTTATTTAAAAAATATGCTCTGGAGGTAGTAAAGAGTATATGTCAGTTAACTAGTTTAGGAAACTTTTTCAGAAGTCCAGGTAGCAGATATTAGAATAGGGTGATAGAAGTAGAGAAACATGGATAAACTCAAGGTATATTTAGGCAATAAGAATGAAAGTTCCTAGTAAGAAATCAGTAATGCAGAGGGAGAGGTTGAGGATTATTTTTAAGTTTCTGGTTTGTACAACTAGCAGGCAAATGTAAATGAAGGATTGGATTTAGGAGTAAAGATAATGAGTTGGATTTAAGATATACAAAGCTTAGTATGTCTTTAAGACATTCAAGAAGAGACATAAAATTGTTATTTAAAAAACGAGCTTAAGGGAGATGTCTGAGATAAGTATCAAGTTTCATTGTTCTATTTGTCTATCCTTGCTCCAATCTCACTCTAATTGCTATAGGTTTACAGTAAATCTTGACAGCAGATAGTGTGAGTACCTCAACTTTGTTCTCTTTATTTTTAAAACTCATTTTGAATATTCTAGGACCTTTTCATATTTATATGAAATTTAGAATCACTTTCTGAAAGTCTTCAAATAAAGAAAAAATTTATAGGAATTTTGGTTGGATTATATAGATTCTACAGATCATATTGAGGAAAACTGACATCTTAACAAAACTGAATCTTCCAGTTCAGTATAATGTTACATCTTGCTATTTATTTAGGTCTTCTTTCTTTCAACAGTGATTTATAATTTTCTGTGTAAAGGTTCTGTACATATTTTTAATGTATCCTAAATATTTCATATTTTAATATTATAATTAGTATTTAAAACTTCTCATTTTCCAAATTTTTTTTACTCATATATAGAAATAAAGGTATTTTTATATGCTGGCTTTGTGTCCTGAGATCTTGTTTGAGTAATTTCCTTTAAATTTTTTATAGATTCTTTAAATTCTCTGAAATATATGAACACATTTTCTGTGAAATAAAGGCAGTTTTACTTTTTACTTTCCCTTATATTTGCCTTTATTTTTCTCTCTTGCTTTAATTATGTTAGCTGCAACCTCCAGTAAAATTCTGAATAGATGTGGTCAAAGAAGTCATCTTGGCCTTGTTCTTGATTTTAGAGGAAAGTGTTCAATGTGTTACATTTAAACTTAATGTTAGCTATAGTTTTTTCATAGATTTCCTAGTCCTAATTACCTCCCAAAGTCCCCATCTCCAATACCATCATGTTGGGAGTTTCAGCTTCAACATAAGAAATTTTGGATGACATAATTCATTCCATAGCAGTTTGTTTGTTCAGCTTCATCTTTGGTCCACAAATTTTGGCTACCTTAGTCATTCTCAGCTCTTTGATGTTTCCTCTTCATCTCAGTGAGACCACTATGATCCACCTGAGTTTCCTCTCACTGCTTTGTGTCCTAGTATCCAACTGTACAATCACATGTGAATCACAGCATCATACTTCCTGTTGTGTACTGTCTGAAAACAGTCATTTCATATATTTTTGTTTTTATAGTTTTTATAGTGCTTACAGCAAGAGTTCATGTTCAGTTGTATTAATTGAGCAGGAATTGGAAGCCAAAACTATGGATTTTTGAAAGTAGGGAATCAAACTTTCCCTGGAAAGAATGAAACCAGTGAGTCTGAGGAATGGTGTAGTGTAAAATTTGGGTAAAGTAGAAATTAGAAAGAAAGATGTGGGAACTCACAATTTTCGAGATGGAGCCGTTATTAGAGATGACACGGTGTGAGAGGCTAACTTCCTCGCCATATTTCCTTTACAGCCAAATGGTAAGAAAGTGGAAAAAACACGAGTCAACTAATTGGTACAACTGTACATACATATTTACATATTAACTTGCTAAGCAATATGGACATTCAATTATTTATGCATTCTGATCACCAAACATTCTCTGGACATCACCCAGGGCTCAGACAACAATCTATGGAAATTCAGAATTATAAAGTTTACCTGTGGCTAGGATGAGATCCTAGGGAACAATTTAATCTTGAGAGAAGACATAAAAATGAGTAGAATAGAACTTTGGGAGTGGAAGTAAGATATCCTAATGAATACAGTTGATGATTTTTAACAGGAATATTCTAGATGCAAATACCTTACTATATTTATAAACTTTTATATCCTTAGACAGTCACCAGATTACATCCTATTGAGGGAAATAAATCAGTCTATCCATCTATTCCTCTGTCAATGCCTCATAAAAGAGCCAGTTTACATCTCAGACATAAGAAAACACAAAAGTCCTTGGAGTATTTTCCTTCCCAAAATGTTCCAGACAATTACAAGTTATATGTTTTGGAATTGCCTGCCATATTATCAAAGGATCCCAGCTACCCAGGCATAAACCAGAAAGGTGATATTACTCAGTGAGTCAGACAGAATGGATTCCAATCTGGCTCTATATCTGAATAGTCAGTGACCTTGGGCAGGTCGCTAACTAGGAAAAAGAAAGATTCTGATTCAAGATATATGGAGGGAAAATGGACAGGAATAGTGGCCGACTGGCTATATATAGAGAAAGAGTCAAAAATGATTTCTTGTTTCTAAGTTCGAAGGACTTGAGAATACCATAAATAGAAATAGAAGAAGGAGATCTTAAGGAAAGTGAGAGAAGTAACTTCAATTTGAGAAATGTAGAATTAGATATCTAGATGGAACTTAGTGTTGGGCTTCCAAGTGGAGTCCTCTAATAGAAATTAAATGGTATGACATTAAATATTGCAGCTCAAAGGGGAATCTAGTCATGCACACATTTTAATCAACAACTATAGTCAAATGCTTACTTTTCCACATTTACTTGCACTAGTTATTGGAGATTAAGAAATAATAGACAGCAATTGACCTCAAGGAGTTGACCTCAGGGGAGCCAGAGCATTCATAAAACAGATTATACAATCCTAAGTGCCCAGTTATTTGGGTTAAGATGGAGGTAGGGACACAGCGCTATGGAAACAAAAGGAGAGGAAACAGTGTAGACTTGCAAGGAACTGAACTAAATCTTGAAGGAAAAGTAGAAGTTTGCCAGACAGAGAAATTGAGGAAGGCCTTGGATGTACTGGAGACAGGGTCTATGAAAGTGTAGATGCTTTCACCAGCATTACAGATTCAGATAAACTTGATGAGTACATATGTAACTCAGAGTAGTACCAGATACTTCATTTTACTCTTATCTCGCTGTCTATTTCTTCTTATTATCCTTTGCTCAGTTCCTAAGTGGTAGCATTCTTCCCCAGGGTGCTTCTCTCTTCTATGCGCTCTCCCTAAGTGATGATATCTAGGGTTTCACAGACATTTTCATACCAGATCCTTCGATGAGCTCCAGAATCTTATCCTTTTACATCTCCATTCTCCAACATTCTCTCAGAAAACAGAAACAAACAATGCACGCAAAATACTAACCAAAAAACCTACATACATTTTCCCCCAAACCTGCTCCAAATCCATTGCTTTTTCTAAATAGCAGCATCATCCACCAATTATTCAAAAAAGATGGAGTTATCCATTATTCCTTTTTCCCTTACCTCCTACAACATGGAAGAGGATGCACCCCCTAAATTTTTGACATTCAAAGAAAAATAATTGGTGGATATCTAAAATCTTTGAGGTAAAAAGACAGTCCAGTCTGTTTTGTAAAGTATAAGTCATGGTCATCTGTAATAAGTAAAATAGAGGTTTTGGAGATTGAGTAACCATATCAGCTACTCTTTATTGATTGTTTACTGTATGTAAGGCATGATATTGATTATCTTACATGCATTTATGCTATTATTCTAATAACCTTGTGACATCAATGCCAATAATACTCCCACTTATAAAATATGAAATGAATGTTTAAAGAGATGAAATAACTCACCCAAGTTCACACAGATAGTAAGTCAAGATTTCAACTTAAGTCTACCAAATTCTGTGCTCCAAACTGCTGTACTATATTGCTTATTCCTGCCCTACTCTGCAGACTTGACAATGAATGTCCCAAACTGTATTAAAATCACTATCTTCTCAATAAAATCAAGATGGATCAAAGTGATTTATATTGCATATTATGATGCATGCGTGCATGCTCAGTCATGTCCAACTCTTTGAGACCCCATGGACTGTAGCCTGCTAGGCTCCTCTGTCCATGGGATTTCCCAGGCAAGAATCCTAGAGTGGGTTGACGTTTCCTACTCCAGGGGATCTTCTCGACCTAGGGGTCAAAACCCCGTCTCCTGCTTGCCTCTCTTGCATTAGAAGGCAGATTCTTTTACTACTGAGCAACCTGGGAATCCTACAGATGATGATATTCCCCCTTTATTGAAACACATTTTATACAACTAATTAAACAAGAACAACCAAACTGTCCTCAGAATTCCTTTGTAATCAGAGTGAGCCTTCATTGTAGAAACTGAAATTCCACCAAGAAGAAAACAAAAGCACCCATCACCCTGAAATGCTACAATGCAGGTTTCTGACAGAGACATCTGTCCAGGGGAAACAGTCCCAAGAAGATGCTGACAAAGTTAACGTTTTTATGGGAAATTTGCAAATCAAAAATATGCCTTCAGAATCACCTTTCATCCCTAAATCATGTTCTCAATATTTGCTCTTTAGGCTTCTGTAAAAAGACTACTATTACTTTGCCCCTAATACACAAAAGTAACCCTAGACTGACCTGAAAGACCGAGGCCTAGTGAGTGATAAATCTGTTAGCCCTAATTTGGAGAGTAAAGTATTTTCTTGAGGTCATAGCACCAGCCATTCACACAAGCCTTACAAATGCTTTCAGAGGAGCCCCCTAGTAAAATCGTGACCAATGCTTTGATCTCAGGGTCTCTTTCTTCTTGTAACATGTCCGAATACCTGGGATTAGGATGCAGGCAGAAGTCAGAGCAAAATTAAACAAACAGTAGAGAGTGACCAGCCAGGGTGGCTTCTAGTACTGAGGTCATGTGTTTGCCTTCCTAGTTGCAGATCAAGGTGAAAAGTGCACCCCAAGCTCTGGCCAAATATAGTATATAAACATACATGAAAGAAGGATTAATTCTCTTCCCTGAGACTAATGGGGACCCCAGAAATCAATAGCTGATTTGTGACAACAAGACTAAGTCAACACGGGACCAAAAGATACTGGCTGTATTCAACTTGCCCTTAATCTCAGGTAAACTTGTAGTAAATTCAACATTATTCATTTCCCTGGCTGCAATTCTCCCTGACTCGGAAGAAGTGCTGATGTGGGAGACATACACAAAAGCCACTGCTTGTTTCTTCTAATCAGACCCCTTTCTTCTCTGACTCATGACAGATTGCCGTTTGCACACATTTTTTTTTTTTGTCCTACTCCTAGTTCAGCCAGCGAGAGCTCTTCATGGAGGGAGGAAGTAACCAATGGACTACCCCCTGTGCCACCTGTGTCCTGCACTCCTGATGCCATCAGAGAACCACCCAAAACAGGATCCTCTGTAAAGGAAAGACTACTAATGCTGAACTTGTAACATGGAAGATTCCCTTTGTCCATCACCAGGAAACATGTCAGGCAAAGGTTATGGGTGTTAAGAGTGAGGTTGTCACAGAATTTCTTAAAGACCTAAAACTTCATAACAGACTCAAGATTCCCACATCAAAGGCTTTTCTGGGCTTACATTGGGAAGCAGTTAAGTTCCTTGGACCACGGACTATGAAATCATGAGATGTAAGGCTCCCAGACCAAATTTTCCAATAAACATCTATACAGAATATTTTGAATTTAAAAGACACTTGCTCCTTGGAAGGAAAGCTATGACAGACCTAGACAGCATATTAAAAAGCAGAGACTTTACTTTGCTGACAAACATCTGTACAGTCAAAGCTATGGTTTTTCCAGTGGTCATGTACAGATGTGCACGTGTGCTAAGTTACTTCAATTGTGTTCAACTCTTTGTTACCCTATGGACTGTAGCCCACCAGGAGCCTCTATTCTTGGGCTTCTATGGGCAAAAATATTGGAGTGGGTTTCCACGCCCTCCTCCAGGGGCTCTTCCCAACCCAGGGATCAGTCCCATGTCCCCTGAAGCTCCTGCATTGCAGGTGAATTATTTACTGCTGAGCCACTAGAGAAGTCCATATGGATGTGAGAGCTGGACATAAAAGAAGGCTGAATGCTAAAGAATTGATGCTTTTGAAGTATGTTGCCAGAGAAGACTCTTGAGAGTCCCTTGGACTACAAGGAGATCAAATCAGTCAATCCTAAAGGAAATCAATCCTGAATACTCAATGGAAGGTCTGTTGCTGAAAGCTGAAGAGCCAATACTTGGCCATCTGATACAAAGCACTGACTTCACTATCTCCCTGAGTTTGCTCCAACTCATGTCCATTGAGTCAGAGATTCCATCCATTCATTACATCCTTTGTCGCTCCCTTCTCCTCTAGCCCTCAATCTTTCCTGGCATCAGAGTCTTTTCTAATGAGTCCACTTTTCACATCAAGTGGACAAGTATTGGAGCTTCAGCTTTAGCATCAGTCCTTCCAATGATTATTCAATGTTGATTTCCTTTAGGATTGACTGGTTTAATCTCCTTGCTGTCCAAGGGACTCTCAAGAGTCTTCTTCAGCATCATAGTTTGAAAGCATCAATACATTTGGGAAAATTGTGCCAGAGGAGGAAAAAACTTGCTCAAGCACCACAGCACATCAGTAGATGACGACCTCCTGTTTGCTGTGATGTCTGAATGCCAGGGGAACCTCCCATTATCCTCACAACCAAAAATAATACAGTATTTGCCCATGGAGTGCTTGTTATTTTCAGGCCATTGATGAGGTATTACACATTCATCAAGGTGCACAAATTTTGGCCTGGTGCTGAATGGTTGATTACTAAAGTTAATATTTGGCTGGAAGCCGAGGTAGAAACCAAGTATCACTATCACAGATTGCTCTTTTAAGATATAAGAATAAATCTGAAGTTTTATCTCAAAGTAAATATTATTGCAATTTTATCTTCAACATTTTACACTCAAATTTTAAAAGATTGATATAGTGTAGGAAAAAATCATTTCTTAGCACTATCAGTTGCTGATTTCTTTGGTGTTGACCATACTGTACAACTGCAGCAACAGTGATGCTCATTTTTAACTAAGCCCAATTGGGGGAGTAAGGTAGTTTGGAGTCTGCTTTGCCTATTAATATGAGGCACTGCTGAAGTTCACATTGCTCCCATGTTATTGAGTTTTCTTTAATCCTTTCAAAGCCCTGAGTGAAATTATCATATTTCTATTTTACCATGAAGATGTTTAGATTTTAGAAAAGTTAAATGGCTTATCTAAGTTAGTAGTTAAGAATGATTTTGACCCTAGCAGCCTCAAGGTCATGTATAGTGTTCCACAACACCCTAAAAGAGCAAAGAACAATTCTCAATTGAATGCCTGACATGTGCTTCTACTGACAGATACATAATTCATTATTTCTTTCACAAAAAATTGAAGTAGCCATTCTTATGCCTACTTTACACATGGGCTTGGCCCTAACCTAAATTTTTAATGAACTGTGAACTTCCAGATGTTCAAGCTGGATTTAGAAAAGGCAGAGGAATCAGAGATCAAATTGCCAACATGCATTGGATCATTGAAAAAGCAAGAGAGTTCCAGAAAAACATCTACTTCTGCTTTATTGACTAGGCCAAAGCCTTTGACTGTGTGGATCACAATGAACTGTGGAAAATTCTGAAAGAGATGGAAATACCAGACCACCTGACCTGCCTCCTGAGAAATCCGGATGCAGGTCAAGAAGCAACAGTTAGAACTGGACATGGAACAATAGACTTGTTCCAAATAGGAAAAGGAGTATGTCAAAGCTGCATATTGTCACCCTGTTTATTTAACTTATATGCAGAGTACATCATGTGAAATGCCTGGCTGGTTGAAGCACAAGCTGGAATCAAGATTGCAAGGAGAAATATTAAGAACCTCAGATATGCAGATGACATCACCCTTATGGCTGAAAGCAAAGAACTAAAGAGCCTCTTGATGAAACTGAAAGAGGAGAGTGAAAAAGCTGGCTTAAAACTTAACATTCAGAAAACTAAGATCATGGCATCTGGTTCCATCACTTCATGGCAAATAGGTGGGGAAACAATGGAAACAGTGAGAGGCTTTATTTTGGGGGGCTCCCAAATCACTGCAGATGGTGACTGTGGCCATGAAACTAAAAGACGCTTTCTCCTTGGAAGAAAAGTTACGACCAACTTAGACAGCATATTGAAAAGCAGAGACATTACTTTGTCAACAAAGGTCCGTCTAGTCAAAGCTTTGGTTTTTCCAGTAGTCATGTGGGGATATGAGAGTTGGACTATAAAGAAAACTGAGCACTGATGAATTGATGCTTTTGAATAGTGGTATGGGAGAAGACTCTCAAGAGTCCCTTGGACAGCAAGGAGATCCAACCAGTCCATCCTAAAGGAAATCAGTCCTGAATATTCATTGAAAGGACTGATGTTGAAGCTGAAACCCTAATACTTTGGCCACCTGATGCAAGGAACTGATTCATTGGAAAAGACCTTGATACTGGGAAAGATTGAAGGCAGGAGGAGAAGGGAATGACAGAGGATGAAATGGTTGGATGGCACCACCAACTCAATGGACATGAGTTTGAGTAAGCCCTGGGAGTTGGTGATGGACAGGGGAGGATGGTGTGCTGTGATCCTTGGAGTCACAAAGAGTTGGACACAACTTAGCGACTGAATTTTTTAGTTCAAAAACGTGATTTGAACCCAACTGTCTGATTTTTAAATAAACACTACAGCCTACTGCATGACCCTTCCTCAAATCATTTTTTCCCATCCTCTGAAGATTTTTCTAAAATATTCAATGACCATTATTGAGCTCTGACCATATACCAAGTACTGATAAGGCTTAAGGTTGAACATTTCCCCAAAAGAGACACAGAGGCTTACTCCATATGGAGAATTAAATTTGCTGGGTCACTCAGGAGAAAGAATACGCAGAGACACAGCAAATTTGCCATAAATTATAGAAAGCAGTGTGTTTAGATGCAGCATAAGCAAGAGAAAACCTGGGGCATGGAACCAACCACTCTGTTACTCGCCATCTTTCCCAGGGTTTCTCTGATAAGAACTGGTGTTGGGATAGAAGACTGACAGTTTCCTGGCAGCAATTTGCAGCAAACCAGTCTCTTCTTTTCCTTGGGTCCCTCCTCAGGCTCTTCCCATGGGAGAGGACAAGAGGCACCAACACAACCCAACTTTGCTGCTGGGAATGAGGTGGAGCTAACTCTGGGATGTTTGTTTTTAGTTAAATATTTTCTCCCACTTCAAGTTAGCCCATGTTCCATTATATGAGTCACTCTGACAGTTTAAACCAACAGAAATACTACTTTTTTCCCCCTAAAGTGTAGGTTAAGTGTAATGTTTAACATAATGAGCCCAAGGGCAGGGAGAAAGTTCACAGTAAAGATGAATATTCCTCTTAAAAACAATTAGACCAAATTAATAACTAGTTGGTATAAGCTTGCAAACAATGAAAGTAGAAGGAGGATTTTTCCTTCTTTTTTAAAAATTTAAATCACAAGGTCTATTGTTTTGTTTTAAACCCTGAATACTGATATATTTCATACATTATGGCTATTTTCTTAAAGGAAAAATATAAGACTATTTTATTAACCACTATACTCTCATATTTACTGTAAGGTAAACAGCAACCCTAGGTAACAGCTCTTTTTCTCCTAAATTACTACTTCCCCTTGTTCCCTGGAGACCTAACTAACTCCAGCTTGACAAAGATTGATCCTTAGTCGAGACTGAGGAAGGCGTGCCTCTCACCATGCACCCCTCACTTCGCAGTTCTCAGTGGTTGAGTTCCAAATCCTCCCCAAACCACTCATGGTCCACACTTTCACTTTTCCCAGCAAAATCAAAACCTGTTTCTTACGAAGGTCCTTACTAACATTGCATATTAAGATGGCTCCTTGAATATTGCCTTTCTCTTTGCTAACAGCAATACCAGGATTTAAGTCTAAGTGAATCAGAAACATATGGCACGCATTTCTCTTGATAATGCTGTGTTTTTTAAATACATAATTAAAGGAGAATGGTGCTACAGGCAAAGTAAGATTTGCAGAGCTATTGAAAGGCAGAGGTTGAGGATGATTCATGAGTACAAAAGAAAGGCCCATGTGGCTTTTAATTTTGCAAACCTGAGCTACCTGGGAAGACACCAAGCCCTTCAGAGAAATTGCTAAGAGAGCCTTTCATTTGCACTCTTCTTTCATGTTTATTTTGTTCTCTGTTTCTTTGTCCACTACTTTCTACTCACTACCCAACACCTACAATCCCTGGTTCATTTACTAAGATCCTTTTTAAAGTTAATTCTACATTTGCTTAGAAGCCTCTATGTGCTAAGACCTACATGAACTGAAGGTAGATGCTCAATTATTGAGTGTGTGACCAGAGTCTAGTCCTGGGATTGTATTTCATTAACCTCATAGTTAAGCAATCTTCATATCAATCTCATTGAAAATCCATGGGTGCTGATGTTACCTTATAAGGTTATCATCATCTCTATACAGTCTTTATGGAGTCTGTGTGGTCAGTGTGTGTTTGTGTGAGAGAAAGTAAAGGATCTAACACAAACGGGTTACAACCTGCCAATTACAATCTGCTTTGAAGAAGATGCCTCGTATTCTTGAATCTCAGGTTTTTACATCTACAAAGTGGGGATGACAATAAAGCTATAGCAGAGGTCTGTGATAAAAATGAAATAAGATAATGGAAGAAAAACTGTTTTGTAAGTTCTATTCAAAATAATTTTGAAAACATTAGCTTTACCATCTCTATCCTTTAAATATTTGCAAGGTTGTCTTAGATATGCTCCATATTTTAATTTCACTATCATTTCCCATAGATTCTCTATACCATTTTGGAACATTATTTTTCCTCAAAGAGGGAGAAATTGGATAAACCAAGTTTCTACTTGTTGTACCTGTAGCCCAAAAAGCCAAGAAGAATTCCATCTTTATCAAACATTAGCCCTTCTGAAAGTCTAGAAACAGTCTAGTCAGTTATTAGAGATTGCCAAATAGTGACACTGTTCTAAAATTATCTAAACCAGAATTGGACATCTCCACTCTCAATTTTCTAGTCTGTCACCTTGTATTTTGAAATAAGACTCACAAATCCTTCTAGAAAGGACTCAATCTTTCATTTACCAAGGGTCTCCCACGTGTTCCTATACCGAACTAGGCCACCTTGTATGGGCCATTCCATTTTATTTTATCACCACTGGACACTGTTAATCCAGGGATTTTGAGGGGGCCATGGAGAGCTTCTTGGTTTTAAAATCAGAAATAAATCAAGTATTACACTGACAGGAAGTAGGGGTCACCTGATAGGCCCCTAATTGTTGCCTTTGAGGGTGAGACCTGAGGGCTGTGCCTTGGCAGAGCTGCTGGAGGTGTCCATCAAAGCAATGTTCTTCTTTGCATGGCCACCTGGATGACTCTCGTCAGCACTCTGGGAAGGTCTGGCTTTGGATAGGGTTAAGCCTTCCTAACCCTATTAGCCCATCTCAATGATTTTAGGGCAAGAGAAGCATGCAGGTTGGCACCAATAAGGGCAGTGCTCTTTTGAGAAGAGGTGCAGCATGGCACAGTGCAGTGAGCTGCAGCCCAGATTCATCTTGCCTGCACCCCCACCCCTCCTGTGTACTAAACTAAGGGACCTTGCCCAAGTCACCACCCTGGCCTTCATTTTCCTAATCTGTGAAATGGGATTGATCATGCCAGCCTTTCCCATCTCATACAGAAATGCTGCAAGTGAAATAACATTAAAAAAAAAAAAAAACTAACTGAAAAGTTTCTCCTCAGCAGGGCTGAGAATCAGGTAGAGGTTATCACTGACCATCTGTGATATACCAGGATGTGCAGCTACTGTGTTCCCTCTCAGGGCAGTGGAGGAAAGGGGTCACTAGAGAAAACTCTGAGCAGGCTTGTCTCTTCCTGATATTTTCTAGGATGTTACAGTGAGAGCCCTGACCTTGGCTGCTTTTCTTGGCTCTGCCCAGGCCTCCCTCTCTGGCTTCTGCTGAGGATGCTGCTAAGCAAGAGGCCGATAGGCCTCCAGAGATCTCTTTTCAATGAGCAAAAGGGCATCTTCTCCTCCCCTGGCCTGGCTAGATCCTCATGGACCGGGACTTAGCAGATGGACAGAGCAGTTAGCCAGAGGCAACAGGAATCTGGAGAAATGGAAATGAAATGCAGCCAGCTATGAGCAAGACAATGATCAAAGGCCTCCTAGGAGAAGAAACATGGCTCACTGAAGAGAGGGACTGTGGGGAAGCTTTTCCCTGCAAGTTGTTTTAACCAACACTGCTTTATGCCACTTATATACAGAAGATTGCCTGTGACCATGTTTAGACTCTCCAGGATATGCTTCCAAATGGAACAGAAGCAGAGGAGAGAGGCAGGGAGTGAGGAGAAGGAAGAGAGGAGAAAAAACAAACTTGAGAGCAGAGGGATACAGACAAAATGGAAGGGAGAGGGCAACCAACTCCCAGAAAAAGTCACACTTTTTGTTCAGAACAAACTTAAAGCTCTGTCCATCATTCATAGCTGATTCAATGGACATGAATTTGAAGAAACTCTGGGAAATAGTGAAGGACAGGGGAACCTGGCATGTTATAGTCTATGGGTCGCAAAAAGTTGGACACGATTTAGTTACTGAACAACAGCAATGACAATATCATTCATAGAAAACAAAATGTGGTAGCATAAGACATGTATTTCCTTTATAGCCCTTTTCCCCACTCTCATCAGTATTCGGAGTTAAGGACTCCTGAGTTCAACCAAGTCTCTATGATCTCAGTCTATGGTCCTTAGAAAAATAACACAGAAAAATATGTATGCGTGTGTGCATGTGTGTGCGTGTGTTCACGCACACGCGTGTGCCTGTGCAGAGCCGCTCTCTTCCTAGGGCCTGGGCTCATTTTGCTTCAGGAGCCTTTCCAGCAGGATGGCTGAGACGACAAGCCCAGCTCGGGTTTCACAAGACCTCGTCCTGTCTGAGAGCTGGTCGCAGAGCTAAGTCGGGTATATTTCAGAGGCTGATTAGAGCTCTCACAAATGCCAGCTAACATCATTTCAATGACTATTAATTTAAAGAAAATATTTGCCTGGAAAAAAAAGGAAAACACTGGATGGAAATCACTCCTGTTTTATCACCAGTGGGTCCTTCTTCTCAGATAATCCTTTTCTTCGTCATGAAGTGGGCAAGTCTGACCTGGGCAGAGCTATCACGGTGGAGCAATTAGAGGAACACGGGCCAGATTCCTCCAATTAGGTGACGGCACACAGACCTTTGCCGTGGTGATGGCAAAAAAACCTACTGTTCAGTCCCTCATTCCCACTGTTCAAGTGATAAATGACCCCCGGCCTGCTCTCCCCAGAGCCAAGCGAGGCCTGTCTCTGGACAAAGGCCAGGGAAAACAGAAAAAGATTTATAAGAGCCAAAGGCAGAGTGAAGAAGAGCCTCAGGGCATGCAGGAAAAGCCCACATGAGAAAATGTGGCGTGTTTTAGTAACGCACGTTACTTTGTGATGGGGGGTGGGAGCCAAAGGGGCACTGAGGGGCTGGTGGAGGGCAAGTGGCCACAGTCACACAGGCAGCCTGGAGGGTCCGGGCAGCCATGGACTTCTCCACAGTTGGCCCAGCTCTTGGGAAGGCGGGGAGCACTGGCCTTGAAATCTTGGTCTGGTTCCTTCATTCACCCCCAACTCCTTCTAAACAGACACTGTTAAAGGAATGTCTTTAAAACCAAAGAGACAAATGGAGACAGAGAAAGTGGCCCTGTGCTGTTAGATTAAAAGGCACGATGGCACAATTAAAGATATTTACCAGAGAAATTTGAACCCCATTACATGCTGGCGCACAGTATTCGAGGAAGAGCTGTTTTATATCATTAAAGACAAAAACCAGGTCTATAGGTAAGCTTTAAGAACAATAAACATCCTGAATTCAAGAATAAGTCTGTCAAATGAAGGGATATTGATTTTGGAACAAGGAATATTATGTCAAACAACATTAGTTTAATTGATCTGAATTTAGTTTAAGTACTAAAAGCATTTATATACAAACAGCAAATGAAAATTAACTGCAGCTGAAGCCCTGCTGTTCGTTCTCAGGAGTTTCACTCAGACCAAAACCTGGCACCCAATGGGCCGACTTGGAGCCCTGAGCACAGGGCTGAGCTGGGCTTTCTTCCCTTGCACGACAATGGGGAAGGCAATGTGCTTTCTCTCAGAGGTAGGAACATTTAACACCGGCCTTTGACTTTTCAAAATACACAAATGCCGCTTCTTACTCCGAAGGAATTCATGAGAGAACATGGGGGCGAGGCCAGGCGTGAGGAGAGGAGGGGGGACCCGAGTCACTGAACCGCTTCTGGTCCCCAAGCGAATGAGCCCCAGCTCCGCCTCCGACCACTTGGCCCCATCAGAACCAACACCTAACAAGGCTGCCTGTTCTCCGCACAGAGGTGCGTCTTTCAGAGGCTGCCAGGCCCTGGGAGCCTCAGGTAGGGGCTGCAGGAAAACACGTGAGGGGGGAGCCCGGCAGGACAGGTTCTCAGTAAACAGTGCCAGCCTCAGGCCCTCTGTGGTGACAGAATGGAGGGAGACTGTGAACGTGTCCAAACCCATTTCCTGCCTTGTGCTGTTTCTGAAAGAGATCACAAGTCCACCGCTTATTCTTTCTTAATCCCCCACCTACAGCCATTCTATAGAACTTACCTGGCAGTGAATGAATACACAGGAAATGCACAGCAGTAAAGCCAGGTCAGAGACACACGTTTTTCTCTTTAGTTACCAAAATCTTGTGTGCAAGAAAAATTGTGACTCTCCTACCGGATTGCTCAAAGGAAATTCAGCAGAAGCCTTCGGAAGTCCATGGGGCCTGGGGGTCACCCCCAGCCTGTCTGCAGAGGGCTTGCTGTTGACCTTCATGGACCCCTATAGATGAGTAAGGGTGTGAACCGCTCGGTTACGTGTCAGACTCATCCTTCAAGGTCTGGTCAGCTCAGGAGCCAACCGTGTTTCCACTTTGTTTTCAGAAGGCCTGACAAAGGCTCCAGGATGTTGTTTTGTTTACATCTTGCCACCTGCACTCCCTCCCTGAAAGCAGAGTCTCCACTCCCAGATCAAAGGGCAGTTAAGTGGAGCTGGGAGACAGCTCTCTCCACCTCCAGCCTTCAGCTTTCACTCTCACTCCACACTGCCGCACGTTGTCAGATTTATAGCCTCCTGTGTGATCAAGGCCACAAAAACCAACAAAAACAGCCCCACGGCATGGTTATCTCTCTGTCCGGACCCTCTGCCACACTCATGAGGTTTATTCTCCAGGTTTCAGCTGTGAAGGGACCTTTCTATGAGCTCTCAAGACACCAGTTATCCTATCTGTCTTGATTTCTTCTTGTTGAAACAATTTTCTGTTCCATCCATTTGACACATTTTCCATCAAAATAGTCTCCCTCTCTGATAGTCGCAGCCAGCAGTCAGGGGAGGAGCAGAGTGACCGAGGACCTAGAGAGCAGTGTTCTATAATGACAGATGTGACCTGCTGATGATAATGCAAAAAGAAAAAGCACATGAGTCAAGACCTTGGGTATTGGCACATTCTGGGAACATTCACTCTGGAAAGATGCTATGTATATAGTCATGCCTCACAGACTCCAAAGAACTAGTATTCTTGGGCTAATATTTATGTTGTATTTACTCAACAAGCATATACTGAACACCTACAATGTGCCAGATCTTCTTCAGAGTATGGTGAAGACTTGTACACCATTCCTGTCTTGTCATTGTTGTTCAGTCGTTAAGTCATGTCTGACTCTTTGCAACCCTATCAACTGCAGCATGCCAAGCTTTCTTGTCTTTCACTATCTCCCGGAGTTTGCTCAAACTCATGTCCATTGTGTCGACATCCCCGCCTAAGTCCAGAAGAACAGATGATCTGAGCACAGTCTGACTCATATCTGCTAAAACAGAGGTGCTAACAGGCCCCCAGAAAGCAGAAGCAATCGCTTTTCTAGGAAATAAAGTTGTTATGGTCTGAATGTTTACATCCTCCCTAAATTCACATGTTGAAATCCTCTCCCTTGAGATGACAGTATTAGGATTGGGGAGGGAAAGAGGTCACTGGAAGGTGATTAGGTCATGGAGGCAGAGCTCCCTTGAATGGGATTAGTAATCTTATAAAAGAGACTCCACAGAGATCTCTCACCCCTTTCATCATGTGAAGACCCAGTGAGAAATCAGCCATCTGCAACCCCTTCACCACCACCTGACCGGGCTGGCGACCTCATCTTGGATTTCCAGCCCCCAGAACGGTAGCCTGAACCAACCAGGACAAGGAAAGAGGAAAGTCAGGAGTGGGATGATTCAGTGAAGAGAAAGCTGTCAGGGCAGAGCACAGAGGGTAGAGGTGAAGTCTGCACAATTTTGCCAAGTCGAGGGTGGCTGCATCACAGGGGGTTGTGGCAAGAGCCTGGCAGGAGTCCTTTAACCTCTGCACTGCTTTCTTTTCCCTTGAGAAGCTGTAGTGGGCTGAGAGGCAGAGGGTCTCAGGTTTGGTCACGCCCCTCCATTCCATGGACAAGTACACTTAAACTCTGCAGACCCCAGGTCCTCCCATAAGATATGCACCAAGTAGAGTTACCTCCCCACGAATGTGGAGATGAGGCTTAAATAGAGACAATTCTAGAGAAAGCCTTTACACACTGAACAGAGCTAGGCTTCCAGGGCTCTTAGTTGTATGTTCCAGAGGGGTCCACACACTGAAATGAAAGGGGGAAGTCAGGCTTTTTCTGGCCTGAATTTAGGAGAAAAAATAAATCCTCCCAACAGTTATTTATGTGTAGTGATGAGCAAGTCACATCATTTCCCCTGGCATTATTCTCCTCTATAAAACAGGAGTGGAAGGGCCAGGGTTGATTTCTAAGGTCTCTTCCGGTTTAGACATCCACGGACAGACTTTAAAGCTCTCTGGGCAAAACTTTCAGGTTCCTGAGGACCTTGTTTAAATCCACCTCCTGGAGTGTAACTGTTATATGTCTGAACGTTACAAATTATGAAATACGAAATAAATACACACACATATACATAAACACATGTGAGTATATATAGACGTGCATGTATATATGTAACTCAATTGTTCCAACCAGGGACATCGGTCCAATGCCTGGAGTTTCTCTTTTTCTTCCAGGATTCAACATCTGGCTCAGTTCCAGTGTATTCCTGAGTTTCTCAGTCTCATTCCCACAATGATCTGTCTTCTCTCTCTGGTTAAAAGAAATGTATGCTGGGCATTCTGCCAAGCACTTGGGGGCCTTGAGCATTCTGCTGTGACCCCTGGGGTCTGCCCTTTTTCCTGTGTCACTGGTTGGGGGAGTGGGAGGCCTACTGTGGCCCTGCTGGAGCTACACGTTGAATTCTGAAGCATCAAAGGTTTACCCGAGCCTAGGACTGAACTCCCCAGATCTGCATCTCAAGAATCCCAGCCAACCATATCCTGATGACCAGTGCCTTATGAAGTGACCCTGGGAAGTGAGAGAGAGGGCCAGCGGCTCTTCCATGGCCAGCTTTGCTCATCCTCTCTCACACCCTCCCAAGGTTTACAAAATACAATTACATCCTTGATATGATATAGATCAAGCCAGGACATTAGCATCAAAATAAGTACTCAACCTATTGTGCACTTGCATATGAATGAAATCGTAGGGGTCATCTTTTAAGGAAGTATCCACTTACCTCTAGTTATCCCAGAGGGCCCAGATATGCTTTGCCTTGGGATACATAGGATACTTTTAAGCTCAGAGGACAGGAGGTATAAAGGTCAACTTTTGGGCAAAACAGAAATAAATAAATAAAGCACCTAAAAGATAAAGAGACTCTATCCTCCCCTTTCCTGCTCTTCACTCCTCAAAGTACCATTTCTATTTCTCTCACAGCCTTCCTCTTCCTCCTGGAAATAACTGCCTTCAGAACAGAATTTATTCACTGTCTCAAAAGGCCCTTAAAACTCTGACATTTTATGGTTCTATTTGAATTTCATCCAATTTCTTTTCATGAAATGAAGCTTTGGTATTAAGGAGTTTCAGATATTTTGGGGTCATTTGGGAGGAGAGGTAGGGACTTCCCTACCTAGGCAGATTTTATGGTAGATGTCTTCATGGAAATAGGCAGCATCATGGAGCCTGACCAGAGAGCCTGACAAGGTCTCCTCATATTTAATAGAAGGATGTACAGGCCAAGAGGAGGCCCCAAGAAACTGAGTCTGCTTCCAGAAAGACACAGTTCTTCTATTGAATAACTCAGTGCAGTGAAATGGGTACTACTGTGAACCTAAGGGCAGGAGCTATGAAGAGAAATCCTCCATGCCTCTTGGATTTAAGGAGTCCATTGTCTGCTGGTGGAAATGTGCATATAAACAGATAATTTCAGTAAAATATTCTAAGTGATAAAAACAGATGCCAGTACAGTATTGTGAGAGCAGAGAGAAGGGACATTTAGCCAATCCAGAAATTTAGAAAACATTTCTCAGCAGGAATGAAATCTGTTCATGTTGCATTTTAAGGGTTTTTTTTTTTTTTTTTTTTTTTTTTTAGCTTTTCATAGCATGTTCTCATCTTTTCTCTCACAATATCCACTCCATCCCTGTAAGGGAGCTAGGGAAAGGAATATTACCTCACCTGACAGATGAGGACAACAGGGTACAGGAAAAATAGATGAAGTTGCACAGCTAGTTAACAACAGAGAATAAGCAAACCTATATTTTTTTTATGCATGTAAATAGTCAATTGGATAGAGGCTAAATGGAATAATGGTAAAAGTCCTAGAATAGTCTAAGAGTGGTGCAAGGAAAAAGGAAAAGGTAGGATAAAGTTTTGATAATCTGAAATGTTATAGCGATATTTGATTTGCTTCAGGTACAGGTATCCTCTATAGAAACGTACATTCTATAATTCAGAAGCATTATTCCTAGGGAAGGAGGTAAAGAATAAATGGGTAAAGCAGGTCAAAAGTTAAAAAAAACACATAATATCATTTACTATTTTTCCCAAGAAAGTAAAGTACTTGTCTATTAAACTCATGCAAAATTTATACACCGAAAATTATTAAATGCTCAGGAAAAAAATGAAAACCCAAATAAACGTTGTTTTCTTCATCACTCAATTATGTCTGACTCTTTGTAACCCCATGGACTGCAGCACATCAAGCTTCCCTGCCCTTCACCATCTCCTGGAGTTTGCTCAAACTCATGTCCATTGAGTTGATGATGCCATCCATTCATCTCATCCTCTGTCGCTGCCTTCTCATGCCCTCAATGTTTCTCAGTATCAGAGGGACTTTTCCAATGAGTCTGCTCTTCACATCAGGTGGCCAAAGTGTTGGAGTTTCATCTTCGCATCAGTTCTTCCAATAATATTCAGGGTTGATTTCCTTTAAGATTGACAGGTGTGCTATATGCAAATAAACTGGACAACCTGGATGAAACGGACAAATTCCTAGAAAAGTAAAACTTTCCAAGACTAAACCAGGAAGAGATAGATAATATTAATAGATCCATCACAAGCACGGAAATTGAAACCGTAATCAGAAATCTTCCAAAAAACAAAAGCTCAGGACCAGATAGCTTCACAGCTGAATTGTACCAAAAATTTAGAGAAGAGCTAACACCTATTCTACTCAAACTCTTCCAGAAAATTGCAGACGAAGGTAAACTTCCAAACTCATTCTATGAGGCCACCATCACCCTAATTCCAAAACCCGGCAAAGATGCCACAAAAAAAGAAAACAACAGGCCAATATCACTGATGAACTTAGATGCAAAAATCCTTAACAAAATTCTAGCAAATAGAATCCAACAACACATCAAAAAGATTATACATCATGATCAAGTAGGCTTTATCCCAGGGATGCAAGGATTCTTCAATATTCGTAAATCGATCAATGTAATACACCACATTAACAAATTGAAAAATAAAAATCACATGATTATCTCAATAGATGCAGAGAAAGCCTTTGACAAAATTCAACATCCATTTATGATAAAAACCCTCCAAAAAGCAGGAATAGAAGGAACATACCTCAACATAATAAAAGCTATATATGACAAACCCACAGCAAACATTATCCTCAATGGTGAAAAGCTGGAAGCATTCCCCCTGAAATCAGGGACAAGACAAGGGTGCCCACTCTCACCATTTCTATTCAACATAGTTTTGGAAGTCTTGGCCACAGCAATCAGAGCAGATAAAGAAATCAAAGGAATCCAGATTGGAAAAGAAGAAGTAAAACTCTCTCTGTTTGCAGATGACATGATCCTCTATATTGAAAACCCTAAAGACTCTACAAGAAAATTACTAGAGCTAATCAGTGAATATAGCAAAGTTTCAGGATAAAAAATCAACACACAGAAATCCCTGGCATTCCTATACACTAACAGTGAGAAATCAGAAAGAGAAATTACGGAAACAATTCCATTCACCATCGAAACAAAAAGAATAAAATACTTAGGAGTACTTCTACCTAAAGAAACAAAAGACTTGTATACAGAAAATTATAGAACACTGATGAAAGAAATCAAGGAGGACACAAACAGATGGAGAAATGTGCCGTGTTCGTGGATTGGAAGAATCAATATAGTGAAAATGAGTATACTACCCAAAGCAATCTATAGATTCAATGCAATTCCTATCAAGCTACCAGAGGTCTTTTTCAAAGAATTAGAACAAATAATTTCTCAATTTGTATGGAAATACAAAAAACCTCATATAGCCAAAGCAATCTTGAGAAAGAAGAATGGAACTGGCGGAATCAACCTACCTGACTTTAGGCTACACTACAAATCCACAGTCATTAAGACAGTATGGTACTGGCACAAAGACAGAAATATAGATCAATGGAACAGAATAGAAAGCCCAGAGATAAATCCACGCATCTATGGACACCTTATCTTTGACAAAGGAGGCAAGCATATACAATGGAGAAAAGACAACCTCTTTAACAAGTGGTGCTGGGAAAACTGGACAGCCACTTGTAAAAGAATGAAACTAGATCACTTTCTAACACCATACACAAAGATAAACTCAAAATGGATTAAAGATCTAAGCATAAGACCAGAAACTATAAAACTCCTAGAGGATAACATAGGCAAAACACTCTCTGCTATAATCCAAAGCGGGATACTCCATGACCCACCTCCCAGAATATTGGAAATAAAAACACGAATAAACAAATGGGACCTAATTAAAATTAAAAGCTTTTGCACAACAAAGGAAACTATAAGCAAGGTGAAAAGACAGCCTTCAGAATGGGAGAAAATAATAGCCAATGAAGCAACAGACAAACAATTAATCTCAAAAATTTACAAACAACTCCTGCAGCTCCATTCTAGAAAAATAAACAACCCAATTAAAAAGTGGGCCAAAGAACTTAACAGACATTACTCCAAAGAAGATATAAAAATGGCTAACAAACACATGAAAAGATGCTCAACATCACTCATTATCAGAGAAATGCAAATCAAAACCACAATGAGGTACCACTTTACACCAGTCAGAATGGCTGCCATCCAAAAGTCTACAAGCAATAAATGCTGGAGAGGATGTGGAGAAAAGGGAACCCTCTTACACTGTTGGTGGGAATGCAAACTAGTACAGCCACTATGGAAAACAGTGTGGAGGTTCCTTAAAAAACTGCAAATAGACCTGCCATATGACCCAGCAATCCCACTGCTGGGCATATACACCGAGGAAACCAGAATTGAAAGAGCCACGTGTACCCCAATGTTCATCGCTGCATTGTTTACAATAGCCAAGACATGGAAGCAACCTAGATGCCCATCAACTGACGAATGGACAAGAAAGCTGTGGTACATATACACAATGGAATATTAATCAGCATTATTACATATTATTACATTATTACTCATTTGAAGCAATTCTACTCAGATGGACGAAACTGGAGCCCATTATCCAGAGTGAAGTAAGCCAGAAGCAAAAACAACAATATAGTATACTAACGCATATATATGGAATTTAGAAAGACGGTAACGAGAACCCAACATGCGAGACAACAAAAGGAACGCAGATGTATAGAATAGACTCGTGGACTTTGTGGATGAGGGTAAGGGTGGGATGTTATGGGAGAAGGGCATGTTAATTGTCATGTGTCTAATCAATCGCCAGCCCAGGATTGATGCTCGGGACTGGTGCAGTGAGATTTCCCGGGGTGGAGGGAGGAGGGAGGGGTGTTCCGAAGGGGAAGCATATGTAAACCCATGGTGATATCATGACAATGTATGGCAAAAACAATAAAAAAAAAAAGAATTAAATGAAGCAATGCAAGAAAGAATGAATGGAATTAACCACCAAAGATTATGCATCATCTGCAAGGAAAGAAGTCATAGTCGTATGGCTACATGATCTGGGACTTGGCATTTAGGGTCTAACCCTACACCCAGCTATCCAGAGTAAATAAAGTTTGTTGAAAATGTTTTCAGTCAATCCTCTTAATTCTAGTCACATCAAAACTCTACTATCAAAGGCACTCAAGCACCTAATTCTTGGGCCTTTATAGGGATCCCCAGTGAGAAAACCCTACTAGATCTCTACCACCACCAAGAAAAAATTCAAATAATTCACTTTTGCTTTATCTGATCTTCTAAATCAATGACAACTCATTTGTCTTTTTTCCACCTTCCAAATTTTTGCTAACGTCTCTGTGTCAGCTCCTCACTTCTCCATGTCCTCAATGTTTTTTCTTCTTATTTTATCCCTCTATTTTCATTTTAGTTTTGTTTTGAAAGAAAGCACAAAAAGTGTGTTTTGAATCTGCCATGCATTTTTTTTAATAATGCCTCTAATGTTTGTACCCAATTTAAGGATTGTTGTTGACCTGAACTAAATTTATGAAATATCAGTTCCATTAAGTTAGAGAAAATTCTGTGAGGGCGTTCATGCCATATCCATTTACATGAATACCTAAAGGGCTCTTTACATGAAGAAAAACAATTGTTAACTTTGATGACTGATTTTTGCTAATCATAAGAAAGAATTTTCCAGTTGTCAGAATTACCTAGAAAAAAAATGCATTGGAATGCACTGAATTACCTTTGTGAGCATAATTAAATACCTGATGCCCACTAGTGAGTAATACTAGAACTTACAGTGGAATTGAAAAGCTTCTAAAGAGTGAATTTCTGGAATATTTGAGAAAGATTCATCAATTAATTCAACAAATATGTAATAAGAACCCATTAAGTGCAAAATTGGGTTCTAAGTCTCCCAGCAGTTATAAAAGATCTAGAAAAGAGGCACTAATCAGACACTATCTTAAATGAATATGTATTTTGTGCTTTGCATTGAGTTAAGCATTTTATGTTTTTTTTTTTTTTCATTTAATCATTATAGCAACTCAAGTTTGTTCATCTCCAATTTAGTAGTGAGGAAACCTCAAGCCTTTCCTCAAGGCTTAGGAAAGTTCATTGTCTTGCCCAAAGCTACACAGTAGTAGGTAGCCAAACCAGTATTTATAACCAGATCTGTCCAGCATCAATGATTTTGCCCAAAGCCAAAACAAAACAAAATCTATCACATACGCACACAAACGTTTCACTATCAATGTTAAGGCATCAATCATGCAGCCTTATTTCAAGAGAGTCACTATAAAAATAGTAAAATCAGCTCTCTTTATTTAAGAACTCATAATTTCAGTAGTAGGAAGTCACACATACATTTTTGAGACCAATCTGTAGCTTATTAGGGGAATGTGTCATCAGAGAAGCTAATAATTCTTTCCAAAATCAAGGTCAGTCTGCATCTAGTATAGAGATGCACAAGAGAACATGTCACAGTCTCAGTGTTTATGCATCTTCAAACGAATGCCCTGCATTTTTCTGCAGTGTGACAAAGTCATGAAAAAAAAGTGTTATGATTCAGTTAGGAAATGGATGATATCTCTACTGTCTGCTTTCCTTCCTGTCCATCCTTTTGGATTCAAATTAAACAACTCTGTGCCTGCAGCCCAAATGTATGAAAACAATGGTCAAGGTGAGTGAAACTTCCTGGTGCTGAAAATATCACAAAGGAAAGGACATAGAGAAAGTGATGAATGCAGATAGGACATAAAAAGTCATCCAGCCTGGTACAGCTGTGTCATCTTCAGGAGGAGTCTGGAGCAGCCCACAGATTTCAATGGTAATAGCACACACAGAGGATATCCTGATGGATGAATGAATGTGAAGCCTGGAAATTTCCACAAAGAAGATGAGAAGACTTTGTATCCACACATTTGGGGCTTCTATTTGACCTCACTCTCTCTGACTCCCAGCAGTGTGGCCTATTTGGTTTTCAGAGCTATTTGTTGATTGTGGAGCTGAAATATAACTTGCTCTACATTTGGAAGGAAACACATAGGAAACCAGGGTCAGTGTACTGTCTCTTTCCCTAGATTTATTTGTCTGAATCTCAGTCAAAGGCAGCTGAGAACTGGACAGCCCAGAAAAGCTTTGACAGGGGAGAGAATACTGTGAGAAATTAATCATACAGTGAGGGAATTCAATTTTGAAGATTTTTCAGCAGAAGTTTTAAACTACTTGGAAGCTTCAGCAAATTATATATCCCTTTAAATTTGTTTACCATTCATTAAAATCTTTGGTATATTTCAGTGTGGGAGTAGGCATTGTTCTTTTTAAGAGATACCAGGACTATAATCATTATGTCTACCCTTAATGTCTTAAGAAAGATAAGGGAATATGTTAACTGATTTTAATTTTAACCACAAATAAACCATAACTTGAAATCTAAACATGTAGTATTGATGTCCAAAAAGGAAGTGCAAATTTTTGTTATTGTACTCCAGTAAAGATTGCAACCCCTAGCAAATCCTACGCTTTCCTCACACCATATTAATAGCTATGCTCCCCTAGAGAGAGAATTACATGAAATCTTTGGGATGATAATGGTGGCAGTTAAATCTTTGAAAAAGGCATTAGATAGAGAACTGCTGTAGATCCTAGTGGCTTAGTAGACTTTTAAAGATGTCAAGCCATTTGATTTTTTCTCACAAGACAGTACTTTTCAAGGTAATGGGTAGGTGGCTCACACCATGCGTTTATTTTTAATTAACATTTTCTCTCATTTCCTTTACTACATCTCCTGTTCCACTTTTCATCTGAGCCAACAGGGCAAATACACACTAATGACACCCATTCAGTTTGTCCTTACAACCATCAAATTGATGAGCAGACACCCCAAATCCTTCATTAGGTAGGTCATAAACTGAAAGGCCTCTTTGATTATAATATGATGAAAGATTTATTAACAAACATGTATTCAGCTAAATCATAGTATTGGCAGGTTTATGAGATTGTCTTTCCCCAGCTGACAGGTGGAGCCTGTGAGCTGCTGTGGGAATGAAAACACTAAATCTGTTAGGGTACTACATAATGATCTAATTACCGGTCGACAAGAGTGCTACACAAGGGGCTAGAATTTCAGAAAGTTCTGTGGGTTTGCCAGGTCCTGACAGAAACATGTACCACACTTTGGGGGACACACTAAAATATGTTAAATAAAACAGAGTAAACTAGGGCTTAACAGAAGGCATGTGGTCCAGTGACTTTTCTAAAAATAGTAAGGAAGGAACGAGAGACTCTAGAAAATGCCAAGTCAATTGCAAAGAGGGCTGATTCTCCACAATGCCCTAGAGGAGATTTCTAGGAGACTTTTCAATAGATAATGATCATTAGGAATTGAAAATATAGAATGAATATGCCAAATTGTACACTTACCTCACACCATATGGCAAAAGAAATACACTTAGAAATTATGAAAGTGATATATTATTAGCTCATTCAAAATTAAATATTTGTGTATATTATAAAAATGATAGAAAAAAATCATACTTTTTAATACCTTACACCACTAGACCAGATTAGGTTTCCCCCGCCACTAGACATTCACTCAGATTTTCAGTTTTAACTTACGGTCATGTATATATAGGCATACACCTAAAATGTGGTTTCTGAGAAATTTTTTGTAGATATTTACCAAGTTACCAACATTGTTGAATTTAACATTCCCCCAAAATGCTGAATGACTTTGTATAGTGAATCAACCATTATGAATAAGTACACTAATTTTTGGTAGGTTCAGATTCTTATAAGATGTCTTTTCCTTGAAATAATTGTTTTCTCAAACAAAGATACTTTTTCTAAATCAATAATTACAAGAAAAATTAACAGTGAATACTTTTGGTTTGAAATGTGGCTTTTGCCAAGACATTTGATATTTATAGCAAATTTATATGCTTGTGTGCAGATGTCAAAAACTGAAGAGTGATAAATAGCATAAAGGAGATTATGCTCTTAATCCTTGTATTTCATGAAGACTGAATGAGCAAAGGAAAATTGTTAAATTCTTAGAACTGCAAAAGACTTTATCTTTTCTTCTAATCCTCACGCTATTGACATGGTTAGACAAATTCAGACAATTTCCTCAAATACGGTTTCCATAAACACAGTATTCATTTTCCATCATATGTACACAGATAAGAAACCAGAAAAGCCTCTTGAGGAAGTATCAGTCTTCTGATGTTAATAAAGATATCTATCATCATCAACTTCTATAGGAAATCAAGGTGCTAAAGTATCACTTGACATCACATAAATGAAAAGTATTCTGTAGAGTGTGTTTGAGCATGTAACAGAAAATTACTTTTCAAGCATACAGATAATTATAATAATAATATCTTTTATGTTGTGAGTACCAGTCACTGTGCTAAGCAGTGTC
This sequence comes from Antilocapra americana, assembly GCA_007570785.1. Taxonomy (NCBI): domain Eukaryota; kingdom Metazoa; phylum Chordata; class Mammalia; order Artiodactyla; family Antilocapridae; genus Antilocapra; species Antilocapra americana. The sequence continues at coordinate 1,691,648 of ML660778.1, forward strand.
CTAGGTACTTTTCATATAGAGAGTACCATATGCTTTTAAAAAGCGTAAATACTGCTATAAAATTTTTAAAGCAAAATGCATTTAATTAGCCATTTCACCACTTTTTATCAGTTGAGATTATCAGAAGGAAATATTTACTGGCATAAAAACATTTCCTTAGTAGGCTTTAGTGAGGAAGCAGATGTACTCTGCATTCCACTTACCCTCAGTTTATTATGAAGACAGCAATACCAATAATTACATAAATACTATAGGCCTGCTTGGAGGATAAAACAAGAGAATATATACAGCTTTTAAGCTGCTGTTATATATATATGTAGGTTGATAAGTTAATCTTTATGGACCCCAATCATAACAATTCCCACTTCAGATTTGGAACTTACCACAATGCTGACCTTTCCTAACACCTACTTTGGTCCACATTCTGGGTAACTTGAAACCTAGAGACTTAAGCAAGCATTATAGTTGTAGCCACCTTATATCTTCACTAGACATATTTAACCTCCCTAGGAAGACTTGGTGCGCTCAGAGGACTGAGTAGACACTCTCTCTGTCTCTTCTAATCTCTCTATCTTTCAGAATAGGAAACAGGAAATCTATTCAGTGGACACTTAGCAACATACAGTGTGGAAGGGCTTCCCTGATGACTCAGCAATAAAGAATCTGCCTGCAATGCAGGAGACATAGGAGATGGGGGTTCAGTCCCTGTGTTGGGAAGGTCCCCTGGAGGAGGAACTGTCAACCTACTCCATTATTCTTGCCTGAAAAATCCCATGAACTGAGGAGTCTGGTGGGCTACAGTCCAAAGGGTTGTAAAGAGTCAGACATGACTGAGCACATGGGCACAGTCGTAGGAATTTTTAAGGTGTCACTTTAAGAGGCTGATTTCCTAAAACAAAGTATTCAAGATTCATTTCAAGTAATTGAAAATATATTTTATTGGAACTTTACTTTGCGGTAACTAGCCCTTACTGAGCTACCCTAGGTTATTTCTCTGAGATTTCATTCATCAACAGAAGTTTCAATATCTACACTTATTCTCAAGATTAGGTTATGGGATCCCTTTAGTAATGGAATCCTTTGGCAAATACACCTGGACACTCCACTGTATGGAGGACACCGTGGTCCTTAATTTAAGGAAAAGCAATTGAGACTTCATCTAGACAACTACTACAATGTCTGGAATAAAATGAAACTCAAAAAGCAGTTGCCAATAAGTTGTTAAAAACTGCAGGATGAAACCTATGCTATAATGGAAGAAGCAGCACCCAGGTTAAGGGGAATTTATTCTAAGGCCAGCAATTGAATAGGAGGATGAGATTATTCATAAATTCTAATTTTTTAGAAACATAATAAAATAACATTAAATACCACAACATAGTATAATCAAAGAACTTTGTTGAGAAAATCGAGGATTTCCTGGGGAACTCACAAGAGGGTATCACAGTATGCCATGGGGAATTGGGTTCCCTTAACCTTCCCCAGTGTAAGGCAAAGGTAGGCAGCAAAAAGGTGCCAAGCAAGGGGAAGGCCTCAAGGTGAGTAGTGAGAGATATTTTAATAAATTAAGAAGAAAAAAGACTCACTATGGCTAGAATAATATACCAGGAGAGAAACAGTAAGAGATGAATCTAAATTCAGGGTCTTATGAGATGTGTTAAGGGGTTTGGACCTCATCCAGAAGACAGACAATGGAAAGTCAACTGAAAAGCTTTTAGTAAGAGAATGGCACGATCTGCATGTATTTCATAAAGATTGTTTTGTTTACAGTGAGAAGCATAGGTGGAAGGGGTCCAAACAGGAAGCATAAAAACTGTTAAGAGACTACTGGTAAAAATCCCTGTGAGTGATTACAATAGCCTACATGAGAACCATAAGATAAAGGTAAACAGAGGAGAACATCATAGCTATCTATCTATATCTAGAGAGACAAAGTTTTATTTAGGTTTTTAATTTAAATATCTGCTTAGTTTTTAAATCTGATTGGATATAGGAAAAATTCAAGAAATGAAATATGACAGTGACATTGCCTGATTTTAACAGCCATAAAAGAGGCAGTTATTTTGTTTTGTTTTTTTTTAATTATTTCTGGAGAATGTGAAAGAGAGTTTGAGTCGCTCAGTCATATCCAACTCTATGAGACCCCATGGACTATAGCCCTCCAGGCTCTTCAGTCCATGGGGTTTTCCAGGCAAGAGTACTGAAATGGGTTGCCATTCCCTTCTCCAGGGTATCTTCTCGACCTAGATTTCAAACTAAAGTCTTCTACACTGCAGGCAGATTCTTTACTGTCTGAGCCACCAGGAGATTAAAAAAAAAAGCCAAAATTTCAATCAATTATTATAGTGAAAGATAAGCATATCAGCTCAATAATGAAACATCTCTGTATAGGTTTGATCAAATAAACTGAATAATTCTTTCAATTGTGTTGTTGAAAATCAAAAGTTATCATGTTGTAGATTTCTATGTCCTTTCTTCCTCCTTGGAAATGTAACACATTTCTGTACTGCTTTAAGCAAATAATTGAGTCACTGTGGACTCAGCATTGTAAGTTTTATGCCCATGTTTAGTTCTCTTCTCTGAGTACATCTTAAAAATTTAATGTTGCTGAATGAAAACAAAATGAAGATCTAAAGGAAAATTCGGTGGAGTTGGACTCCTCTCCTGAGGATAAACAATAACCTTTATGAAAGAGGAAAATCTTCATTGATGGGAAAAATGGAAAACTATGCTACCCTTTTATGCACGTAAGCAGTATTTCGGGAATCCTTAAGAAAGTTTTGAAAAGTTTTCTACCTCTCTGTTAATAACCTAATAAGTCACAACAAGACTATTCAGCCCTGGATATATAACAAGCAAGAACTAATATATAACAAAACCTACAATATTCAACAGCTATTTTCTACCCTATCTTTCAGGGGGAAAATGTGAAAGAGGATTTTAAAAAATAAAGCTGTACTTTTCTAGGACCGGCAATCCCACTGCTGGGCATATACACCGAGGAAACCAGAATTGAAAGAGCCACGTGCACCCCAATGTTCATCGCTGCATTGTTTACAATAGCCAGGACATGGAAGCAACCTAGATGCCCATCAACTGACGAATGGATAAGAAAGCTGTGGTATATATACACAATGGAATATTACTCAGCATTAAAAAAAAAAATTCATTTGAAGCAATTCTACTCAGATGGACGAAACTGGAGCCCATTATCCAGAGTGAAGTAAGCCAGAAGCAAAAACAACAATACAGTATATTAACACATATATATGGAATTTAGAAAGACAGTAATGAGAACCCAACATGGGAGACAACAAAAGGAACGCAGATGTATAGAATAGAGTTGTGGACTTTGTGGATGAGGGTAAGGGTGGGATGAGATGGGAGAAGGGCATTGAAGCATGTTAATTGTCATGTGTCTAATCAATCGCCAGCCCAGGATTGATGCTCGGGACTGGTGCAGCGAGATTTCCCGGCGGGGAGGGAGGAGGGAGGGGAGACCCGGAGGGGAAGCATATGTAAACCCATGGTGATATCATGACAATGTATGGCAAAAACAATAATAAAAAAAATAAATAAAAAAAATAAAAAATAAAGCAATGTGCAATGACAAAACAACCAAAACAGAAGAAAATAAGATAGTAAAAATTTTAAACAATCACTTTCACTTAAAAACAAATAATAACTTGTGTCCCCCTTCTGCAGAGATGGGAATGGGCCTGTGCAGGAGGAGATGGATTAAGGGATTCTTCCAGGGAGTGAGAAATAGTCTAATTTTACCAGGGTGGGAGTTAGGTTGTAAACATCCATCAATCTGTGTGGTGGTAGTGGTGGTTTAGTCACTAAGTCCTGTCTGCCTCTTTGTGACCCCATGGACTGTAACTCCCCAAACTCCTCTGTCCATGGGATTTCCCAGGCGAAATGGGAAATGCAGAGGGTTTCCATTTCCTTCTCCAGGGGATCTTCTTGCCCAGGAATTGAACCCAGGTCTCCTGAATTGCAGGCAGATTCTTTACTGCTAAGCTACCAGAGAAGACCGTCAATCTGCAGGTCTAAGATTATATTTACCCTAAGTTACATCTCAATTTCTTTTAAATGGGAAAGAAATAATGTTCATTTGGAAAAGGGAAAATGTAAAAGTAAAAATAATAACTTCCAATGGGACATACTGACTTTAAGATGCTTGTGGGATGCTTAAAATTTCTATCCATCAAACAGTTGAAAATACGGATTCCAAGTATGCAATTCCAATGTGTGTATGAGAGACAGCCTGAAAATATAAATTTAGGAATCATCAACATGTGGGAAGCAATTAAATATTTGACAGTGGAAATGCTCATTTGAGAAGTAGAACAATTTAGTTGATGGACAGAGGAAGAGATTCCCACAAAGAAGAATGAAGAAATCCAGAGGAAAATTGAGAGAATGTTATGTCACGGAAGCCAAGGGAAAATATATATGTATATTTTAAGAAAGGGGTAAGTTAACTGCATCAAATAATACTGAAAAGTCAAGACAAATAAATACTAAAAATTTTTCTTTGAATTCCATAAGAAGGAGATTGATGGTAAATTTAGTGGGAACAGTTTCACTGAGATGATGAGAAAGGAGATAGAGGGGAATTTAGTAACAAAGGGGTGTTTTTAAAAAATAGAGAAACTTTACCAACCAAGTTGCATTTGAAGAATGAGTGGAGGAAAAGCAGTAAAAACTTCTGGCAGAAGAAAGAGTTAAGATAGGGAATCCTGCATGGTTAGTAGGGAACCAGTCTGTTGTGGTTTAAAAATAGAGACTTAATCAGGTCACATCATTAGAACCTTTGAATATAGAAGAGTGAAACAATTAGCTATTATTCTCTGAGATGCTTGGGAGCCACTGAAAGTCTTTAGGCAAGTATCAAGTTTAGAATTAAATGGTTAAACATATCTTTGGCTTAGAATGAACAATGAATTAGTGAATAATTACCATTAATTGATAAGTGATGGGAACAAATAGCCATGTTCTTTCTCAATACTAAGACACTGAACAGTCAGAACAATCATTCACACTTGCAATATGTCATAATATAGTGCTGTGACTTCATCATAGTTGTGACTTTATGTAGTACCTGTTCATATGGTGAGTAAATGCTAAGAGAGTTTTGATCCAGTTGCTTGATGAATGACTTTAAAGCAAGACCACTGAATTCTTAATAAACAGTCAGACCTTCTATATCCAGGTGAAAGTAGAAAGCAATCCTTCAGATTCTCCTTTTTCTTTTTGAAATTGCACATTTCGCTGAGAATGATTAATTGGAAATGATTAACAATTATCAGCATACCCACTAGCCTGGGTTCCTGGTGATTCAAACTGCCTCTAGAAGTCATCTTAAGGTACCAAGTTGGAAATAGTGCCTTTCCTGAAAATGTTCAAAATTTTGAAATCATATCTGAAAAGTCATTCTAAAAATATTTGGTACGGCAGTAGCCTAGTTCGAAGGTTTGCTAGTTGTATATTGTTCCTCAGTTACATCTCTCCCTTGCTTAGAAAGGAAAAAGTCTGCTAGGCGTGGTGGTTCCTCTCACATGACTTTTAAGTCCCTAAACTAGCTAGAGTCCTATTAACCAATTAACACAGTTGGGTGCCACTTAACAGCCTACACTCTTACTCAGGACCTACATCCTCTATTTGACCTTAAAACAACTACCATCTTCCATCAAATGCTTGATTCCAACAATTCAGGCCTGGGGACACTGATAAGGGAAAAGCAGGGTTTTCATTTCTGAAAGCAAGACGCCTGAGTCAATTTGTCCCAATTGTATCTGCACAAGGCTTATTATATGGACTGTGATTTCCAGGGATGAAAGCTGTGAACTCCCAGGTCACTTGTAAACTGATCACTCCCCAGTCTTTCCTCCTCCTGCTTTTAAGTGGTTTGAGGCTGGTAAATTGAAACCTGAAGAAACACAGAGCTCTGATCCCGGGGACCTCCAGAGCAAACCTGGACTTCGGCTGATTTGCTGTAGGAAGTAACTGCTTACTTACCCCATAATTAACACCACAAGCTGATCCTTGGAAGATAAAGTGCAGAAGGTCAGACGTAAGATCATTTAGAGAAGTATTTCACTAAAGCACCACTTTTAGTAGCTCTTGTGGCTACTTCACTCATGAAACAATCGGGTGTAATTTCTAAAAATATTACTGTTCATTGACATGGGGAAAAGAATGAATTACATGTCACTTGGAGACAGTCTCAGCAAACTCCTCTCTGATTAATGAAACTACAGCAACATGTCAACTTGGTAATGTATTGAGATGTAAAACATGCAATTTGCTCAGTGGCAAGTTAAACAATTTTAATGACATTTTACCATTCTATATACAAAATGAACTTTCTTCTCTGGTTAAAAGTATTCATTGGCTTACCATCCTCTGTTGAACAAAGTTCTCTTCTCCTTTGAGCCTACAGCCTTAGTGAGCTGGCTGCCTGACCATCTTCCGTAGCTGCCTTACTCTTACCCTCACTGCCATCCACTCAGCCATGTTCACTTCTGAGGAAGGCAATGAGTTTCCGGCCTTTGCACTTCTGCACAGATAGCTCCTTCATTGGGAATTCCCTTGCTTATTTGTCTCTGAGACAAGTTACTCCGCATCCTCAAGATCCAGCTTAAGAATGACTGCTGTGCAAGGCCTTCCCTGGCTAGAGCTGCAACATCGTACTTCTCTGTAAGTGGACTACAGCTTATATCTATTATACTACCGTAATCGAGAATATCAGTCCCCTGTAATTTATTCATTTATAGATGTGAGAACTGGATGAAGAGACACTCCATGAGAAGAAACTGTTTTTTAGTATATTTGCTCCCAAATAATCTATAATTGAGGTCTGTCTTCACCCATGATAATCTACTCAGAGTCAATGAAACTGGAGGCAAATAAGTCCTTTTTGTTTTTAAATGTAGTAGAGACCACTAAAGTTTAATCCAGCTAAAGTGAAGGAACTCTTCATAACTTTTATTGGTTCCAGGGGAGCTCAAGCGTGACAGTTCTCAGACCATATTCATCAAGACTATTCAGGGGCCCCCTGTGGCATGCAAGTTGTGTTTACTCCAGGTCAATAGCATCAACCTCATATAAAAATGTTTATTCCCTTTCACTTGGTGTCTTCTACCTTTATCTCAATATTTTTATTTATTTATTTATTTATTTATTTGGCTGCACTGGGTCTTAGTTGTGGCAGACAGAATCTTCAGTCTTTGTTGTGGCGTGCCAGCTCTTAGTTGTGGCCTGTGGGATCTATTTTCCTGACCAGGGATTAAACCCAAACCCTCTGCATTGGAAGCTTGGAGTCTTAGCCACTGACAACCAGGGAAGTCCCTCTACCTTTAGATATATATAATAATCCTCCAAACTTGACAAAACTTTAAATCCAACAATATCCTTTATAGCATTATATGTACTATTAAAAAGTAGAAAGTAAGCTAATTATTCAAATATAAAGACACTGGCAGATTCATATTTATGGTATAAAAGCATGGTGGAATATTACAAACCCTTCAAAGTTGTTAATAATGATTATCTCATGGAAATACATGTAAGTATTAGGGTAAAATACTAATTAAATTATCTTATATAAGAGTCATGTTAATATGTACACAAAATAAATGAAACCCTATGCTGTGTGTTGCATAATTTTAATGAGTCAATGCATGGCTTTTTAAATCTTCTTATTTTAAATATTTTCTGAATTTTGTTTAATGAACATGTATTAATTCAGCCAGAATAACTATAAAGTGTTTTAAAAGGAAATGTTTTAAGAGTATATCTGTAATTCAACAAATTAACACTTATAAACCATATTAACGATGCTGGTCAAATTTGAAAACAGTTGTATTTATAACTTAAATTAAATTAAAAAGAATACTTATTAGTAAATTCAAATGCAATTGCATTAAGTTAATAAACAAACATGATAAATTTCAAATGGGCTGGAGGAAACATTTTAAAACACATCTCAGAATGTGTTTCTTAATGCATAATGTAAATGCGTTTGTAACCAATAACCCATGTTTCATGTTCTAAAAATCCGTGATGTATATGTTTATACTATAAATAGAAAGCACTTTAAAAGAATTGAACAGGGATTTAGATAATCAAAAGTGCATGCAAGGCACTGTCTAGTGATGTGACTTTGAACAAGTTCTTTCCTCTCTGCCAAATCAAAATCAGCAAAATCAAGGCATTACACAAGATATTAGCTAAGTTTCCATCTAGCGCCAAAATGCTCATTTTTCCAAGGGCTGCCAGGCAGCAGATGGAAATGGGGGAGTAAACGGGGTCTTAGGGGTATGTTCATGAAAAAAAAAAGCTTTCCAGCAGGTTGAAATATTCAAAAGAGTAGGATTTAAAAGCAGAGAAAACCTAGAAGGATGGAGTAGTGGAGGAAGCAGAAAGGAGGGAGAAAGGGACACATCAAAGAAAGAATATTTTATGAGAGGGAAGCAGTAGTAAAATATTTCTCAGGGATATTTCAGGGTGAGAAAGTGGGAAGTATGTATATGAGATTTAAGTCTATGTGGCAAACTAAAGTAACATGAAGTCTTGTGCTTCCTCTGACTCTGTGGCAGCTCAGAAAACAGCATCTCACTTTCTCTTAACCACATCAGATCTGGAGGCTAATTCTATGCCATTACCCACTGAATGAAAACTAAATAGGGACCCTAAATTATTAATAGGTACAAGATTAATGAAGAGCCGTTCATTACAGATAAGAAATAATATTTGAACCATATTAGAATCATAACTTCAAGAGCACATCTCCCCTGGATGAACCAAAGGAACTTAAACTTCAGTGTTACCAAACTAGAATTCATCTTCGTGTCCCACACTTGCTTCAAGAACAGGTACCTCCTTATGCCTGGGCTCTAAAGCCAAATATCTGGGTATCATTCTAGGTGCTATTTCTAAGTTATTTGTAAGTCTTATCTAATAACTTAGTTCCTGTTTTAGAAACATTCAGTATCCTAATGGTGAGAATAACATAAATAAATAAATAAAATAAGCTGAATACTCATCAACTTGCCACCTGAGATTCTTCAGGATCTGGGTCAACCTAAATGTCCGTTCCCATATCCCATTCTACCTTATCATGACCCTTATGAGACAGATGTACTGGAAAGCTCATAGCTTTTGAAAGTTCTTAAGATTTCTCCTTTGGGGACTTTGTTCAACCTCTTTTCCTTGAAGGATTTCACAGACCCATCATATATTGTGCCAGTGATACAGTCTGCCCTATATTTGTACTGTTGTTGTTTCTTTTTTAATGTAACAAATTCACGAAAGACTATTTTCTTTACAATAGTGTGTTGGTTTTGCCATACATTGACATGAATTTTTTTAAAATCTTATTTCTTACTAGAATCTTCTTCATTGGATTCTAAGTTTCTTAAGGTAATACTGTATCCGATCCCAGCTTGTAAATCCATATCATCCCACCTGGTGTCTAGTTTTTTTAAAAAAAAATACACATTTGTTGAATGAAATATTATGACTTCATAGAACAGAGACTACCATAGTCATCTTTAGTTCTTGGCCCTTTAGAACACTTGCTGTAACATGAGGTTTGGTTTAGACAACTAAAACTAGGTATATTCACACACTGTAATTGCAAATATGGCATTAATGAGCAAACACTTGAGATCCATTACATATTAAGAACCAAAAAATGATCAAAGTTCATAATCCTTCTGAATTTACAATTTAACTAGACAGTCATCTATCAGGACCATGTTGACTCCTCTGAAAAGAAGAGGCTCATACCAGTTGGAATTGAGCATCTGCAAGTAATTCATTCCACAAAATTCACTAAGTAAATGTTGTACGATCTGTCCTGAGCCAAGAACGGGAGTAAAAAGGTATAAGAAACAATTTTTACTTCAGGTGCTGAACAATGAGCTGTGTACAAATGGCATGCGTGTAAGAGTAAAGAGTAGCACAATGTAATATCACTCCTGTGTAGGCAAAAAGACAATGAACACTGTAGCCTGTTTGGAAGTGGTAGATATCATTCTCATTAGAGACCCCTGTGTCTGCAAGTGGCTTCAGGTGTGAAGCTGCTGATGAATTCAGCAGACATACCGATCTCTGCATTTCCAAGAATCAGTGACTGTTTTCTTAATAATACCACAGGAGGTTCAAATTTTTCAAGAATTGGGATTCCTGCACAATTCAAAGAGGACTCCAGGAAAACAACTTTCTGTGCAATAAGAAATCATAAAATGTCCTTGACTCTTCCCTTTTTATGTCAATATTTGAATAAGTAGATAGGATCCAATAGTTGAATCTTATGTGTGTGTGTATATGTATATGTATATATAGGTATTTTACATATGTATACTATAATCTTATATGAATATACATGCATTTTCTCATATAAATTTATGTATTACATATTATTCTGAAATATGTACATTTATAAAGGTTGATTAAAAATAAATCACAGAACTTGGTGAAACCAAAGTGTGTAAAACAAATGTCTGCATCATGTGAGTTTTTCTGACTATATGTATTTTCAAATTATTTATTTGTTTATTTATCTAATGTGTCTACTGCATATCCATGGCATGTTCTAGACACTGATGAACACAATAAACAACACCAATACACTCATGGAGGTTACATTCCACTAGGGAAACAACCACAATCAAAAATAGATTTTGGTAGGTACTATGATGAGGTAGAAAATATGATAATACAACAAAGAAATCCTAAGAAGCTACTTAGAATTACCTGCAAAGCAAAGGGCTCATTGAGGAGACAGCATTAAGACCAAGATTTAGATCTGACTGACAAAGAAACACCCATGATAAGTCAAGATAGAGGAGGGTAGGAGGCAGCATTCCAAGCCTGGGACAGCTATCACCAAAATCTAGAGACAGGAAATGTGTTGCTGTGTCCCAGGATCAAGAAGGCCAATGGGCAGGAGCAGAAGAAGTAAGAAGGAGAGAGACAGAAGAAAAGGTCAGCCAAGTTAAGTAGCTGGGATTTTAGTTGCATTTTAATGCATTATTGCTGACACCGTCGTCTGGGAATCAAGATTTGGGTGGGTTTTGATCAATGCCCTGTCATTAACCTACTGTATGACTCTGGAAAACGTATATGCTTTCTCTTGGCCTCAGAGCGACCTCAACTGTGAAACAAAGAGAATGAACAAGAAAGTAGATGATCTATGAATTCCCTTCGAGTGCTAACATTCTATGATTCTAATCTTTGCCCTCAAAGATGAAGTTGAACACTCCCTTTTCTTAAAAGTACTGAGGCCCTTCCATGAACTAGGGAAGCATAGCTCAGGGTATGCTTGGTCATTTTCCCTGAATTGTAAAACTGCCAAGACTTAAGATAGGATGAGGAGCCAAAGATTACATTTACCCTGTGTTGTTGACATTTCTTACAAGACACGTTTGCTGTGAGTTTTTATATATTTTGCTCCTGTCTTCATTACTTTGCCAGTTTCTTTGGAGTGCCACACAGATACCCTCTGTTCTCTACTTTCACCTCAACAATTTTAAAGACAGAAATGGCTGTGGAGGTCCTTAATACCTTCCCAATCCCAAACTCTCCTTTGGGAATAAGATCAGATGTGCAAAGACCGAACTCACTTCTCTCTGCAGAAGGGTACTTGAAAACGTGACAATAATATAAGCTTCCTCACTTTGTAGGAATTCCCAATCAGAAATATAATCAATCTGGCTAGTGATACCCCAAACATGGAAATTCACTGTGACCAAAGATTATTTGGCTCTCACCATAAATAATTTAGAAAGACTACTAAACAAACACTTCAATAGCTTCATAGAGTTGCTACATAAACAAGCAATATGTGCACAAGATAAACCTTTTAAAGGAACAGCTAAGAGATTTGGACTTTTAAAGAATATTTACCTTGGAACTGAGATAAAACCAAGATTGAGTTTAAAGAGACAGCACATAGAACACAGGTCCTCTCCTATGGATCAAGAAGAGAATAAATCCTGTTTCTGATTTGTGGTATTTTAAGTTTCAGGGCTGCATTGATACCGTGACCTCTTATTCCGAGTCACACATGCTTTAGCCAGAAAAAGCAAACCATTTTAAAACAATATAGATATGTTTGCTAGGTTGTATAATTTTTATCATGCTTTAGTGACCAAAATTCATCAGTTGGAAAACAGCTCTAGTTTATTAAGGAAAATAATACCTGACACAAATAAATTTTATTTGTAAGAAAAATAAATACATTCTATAAACTAAATACATTTCATCTAAACTAAACAAGCATTCTAGAAAAAAAATGTTGTTTAGTTTTTAAGTTGCTAACACTATGAGTCATTTGAAAGGTATTTTATTATGTACAAGTACAACTAAGAGTTCATTGGATGCCCAGGTTTTAACACTTCCTCGTTAGTAATTAGCCATGTAAGCTTGGACAAGTTACTCAACTTCTTTGAGTGTCACCTGTATCTGGCAGACAAGGCTGTTGGATTAAATGTTCTCAAATTGTAATTCAATGCTGAGATGCTAGAAATGTATTTTTAGCACCACATATTGCACTTTCAAGCAGCACATGATAAGTATTTAATCAGTTCATCAACAATGTGGTGAAAAATTGAAAGAGTGAGACACATTTTGCTAATCATAAAGGGCATTACTGATTTTGGTAATGCACTATCCTGGTAGAGTCCTGGAGCTGTTATCACAAAACTTTGGTTCTGTCTCCTACTAGCAATAAAGTAACTTTGGTAAGGTCATATAGGCTCACCGTCCTACTACTTCCTCTCGTGTGAAATAGGCATAACAGTGCTTTCTTCTCACAACTGTTTCAAAACATTAAGAAAACAGACACTAGAATCAGATCGTTGCATTTTAAAATCTGGCTCCACCAGTTATGAATTGGGTGATTTGGGGGCAGTTTGCTTAACTTCCAAGGGCGTCAGTCTTCCAGTCTGTAAAATGGAGAGGAAAACAGCATCAGCTAATTGAAAGAATTGTTGTAAGGATGAAAGTAAGGCCCCACAGGTTCAGCAGTTAGAACAGTGCTTAGCATTTAGCAGATGTTAGTGCTCATTTACATTATTATGACTAATAGAGTTATTATTTCTCGCAATAGTAGTAGTAGCCATTTCAACAGAAGAGGCGTGTGAAAATTCAGGCACTAAGCAGAAATCAAGTTTCTTTAAGGGCAAATAACATAAAGTAATTCTGTGGGATTGGGCTATAATATGATGGAAGGCCTGAGGATGCAGGATGGCTAGGACTGGGCTTCAGTGAAGGGAAAGGAAGCCAACAGAAAGTCATTATAACTGGAAAGGAGAGAATAATCAAAAAGATGGAAGAGAAAGACCCAAGTGAAATTTCCAGGTAAGGCAGCAAAGTAAAAACAGGCAGGTACACTTGCTCCTTCCTGAAGCACTAAGAAAATGACATGAAGGAGGTATGTTTAAGTCATAAAACCGTACTGAAAAAAAAAAAAAAAAAAACAGGGGAAGAGAAGACAGCAACAAAGCATTGATGAGTAGTGCTCGGTGAGGAAACCTGAGTAATGTGAATTCCATCTTGGTACTAGGAGAAGCTAAAATATGACCACTCTTATGGCAGAACCCACTCCCCAGTTTGGGAATGTCCAGCACCAGTACCTTCTAATAACTGCAGGAGAACCCCCTGCAAATTTGCTTAAGAAACATGTAAATCTCCACTTCTCTCCCCAGGACCAAATAATCAGAAGTTCTTTGGACAAGGAAATAAAATCACAATTGAGGATGGCATTACCTTACTGCAGTTAGAGAGACTATCTCATTTTTAAATGCTGGGTTCTAAGATCCACTGAACCACCTTACTCCTAGTCTTCTATCCCTGCTGGATTTGTAGTACACTGAAACTCAATCTGGTAGCCTGTGGAGAAAAGACTGGAACATTGTCTCTGCAATCTGACTAGCCCAGGAAGGAAGATATCAAGGAACTGGCATTAAGAATTTTCACCAGGCAGCCTGTCCAGACCATCTCTCTAATTTGAAGACTCTGGTTGACAAAATTCTACCAAAGCACTCAGAAGTTCACACCAGCCTTCAAGAGAATCTCTCTGAAATACAAATAGACCATTCAGAAAAGGTGCGCACATGAAAGATAGGGACATGAATGTAAATGAAAAAGAAAACTAACTTGGAGATAATAAAAAGTGCAAGAAAAACTTCAAAAAAACCACATTTGTATATTATACTCATAAAGCAGGAATTGAATGCACTTTATAAAAACAAATATTCTGACAATATTAAAGGGGTCTTGGAAGTAAATATCATAACAGGAAGGAAAAATTCAGTAGATTTGTAACATTACAGTAGGGAAATTTCCCCCAAAGCAGGACAAAATGTCTAGGAGATGGAAAATAGGAGAAAAGACTACAATTTAAAAACAGCCCAGAATTTTTGATATCCAAACAATAGAAACTCCAGAAAGAAGACACTGATTAAAAGGAAGAAAGGAAGTCATCAGTGAAAACCTATATCAAAAGTATTCAGAGCTAAACAATATGAATTGCCAAATGCCTGGCACAGTGAATGCAAGACTCATACAAGTATATATCATCTTGAAATCCAAAGACCATACACATTTCCAGAGAGAGTAATGAATAGTTACATACAAAACATGAGGAATCAAAAATAGCTTTGGACTTTGCACTTACAGAGTTGGAAGGCAGACAACAATAAACCAGAGCCTGAAAATTCCGAGGGAAAATGATCTACAACCTAAAATTCTGCATCCAACCAAACTTTCAATCAAGGGTGACAGTAGAATAATAACATTTAAGGCATCCCATGCTCTTTACAGAACTTAAGTCCTCATTATCTTTCTATTCTTCTGTAGGGCTACTGGATAATGTGGTCCAGTTTTTTTTTTTTTTTAAGAAGTGATCAAAATAGAAGATGTGACTATATAGAAAGAAGGAATCTGACTCTGGAAATAGGAAGAAAGTCTCCAAGATAATGAAAGATGTAGACCAAGAGAAGAAGACAACCAAATCCACTAGAAGCAGACATCTTTGATTTGGTTGATATTTTTTTCTTACTAGAATATAAAAATTTAAAAATACCTAAAGATTTTGGAAATGGGTAAAGGATTTGGGCCAAATCAGTGGTAAGTATATAGGAAACTGAACAAAGGAAAAAATCAAGAAAAGTACTAACTAAACAGAAAAGGAAAACTGTGCAGAAAAGGAGAAGCTATTATGATTTAGTATATGATTTAGGATTTACCTAGTCATAATACAGGAAACACTAAATATTCACATAACCCAAATTATGAGAAGTAAATTGGAAGAGGGGGAGAAACAGGAAATATGTGTGTATGTGTGTGTGAAGTCAATAATTAATGCCTAAACGGAAACATCTGTATGTAGCACTATATTTAGCAATCTTGTTAGAGACAGCACTCACACACACACACACACACACACACACACACACACACACACACAAAGTACACAGGAACAAATGGAAAAGACAATTGATATTGAAGGCAATGAGACAGGGATCAGGCCACCCCAGGTTCTACCTGACCTCCCTGAGGGCAGGAAGGATCAATATCTCCCAAATGCTGTAATGTATTTGCTGCTTACTGTTTGAGAGGCTCTGATTTAGAGATAGTGAGGTAAATACCAAAAGAAGAAGCTAAATGTATTGAAAGTGATTTTTCTCTGGGAGAAGGAGATGGGAAGCAAGGGGGAAGCAGGGAGAGACAGGCAGGGGGCAGAGACCCACCACAGTTCATAATAAGCCTATAGAACTAATTGAATCTTTTTAAATTTTTAATTTGAGGATAATTGATTCACAATTAAATCAGTTTGAATTGACTTACAAAAAAGTGTTGGTTTCTGCCATACACAATGTGAATTAGCCATAAGTATATATATATATATATATATACACACACACACACACACACACACATATATATGTACATACCATGTATATATATATCCCCTCTGTTGAGTCTCCCTCCCACCCTCCCACCCACCACACCTCTTTAGTTTATCACAGGGCAACAAGCTGGGCTCCCTGCATTATACAGCGGCTTCCCACTAACTATCTGTTGTACACATGGTAAGTACAATGCAGGTAGGTACATATGTCAACCATGTATGCACATTACTTTGAAGCTAAAATAAGTAAATAAAAACCTGAACTATACTGTGAAGGTGATACCTGAATTAAATATGATGCTAACACTTCTCAGGCACTTTTTACATGCCAGGTATTCATTAATTTCCCCACTTGGTTGTCCTAGGATAACCAAGCAGCAAGTAACAAATTATGCTATTATACGTATTTTAAATGTGAAGATAAGATAAATTAAGTACATATCCCATGTTCCTACCACTAGTAAGTGATAAGACTGAAATCCATGGCCTCAGCCATATTTCAGAGTCCAAGCTCTTGTTCACTTGCTGTGCACCGTCCTTCAGGTGAGGTCAGTGTTGGTGGCATCACATCCTGAAGGGTCTTGTCTATCAGTCTAGGGAAAGACCTTTTAGGCACTCTGGGAAATGGGATCTTTCAAAAATGTTCACAAGTCAGGAACATGGGCCATATCAACCTGCTCAAATCTAAAAACCAGAATTTTAAAGACCACCCCCCACCCTGTCCTCCTGCAGACACTCCCCCCAGGGAGCGCTTCATTGCTGCCCCATGCTGTATGGAAAGGATACGGTACCATCCCTGCCCTCCACTCAAGCAAGCTTCCTACCCTTTGAGAGGTTGTTGCTGCTTTTCTACAGGGCCGCACGACTCCATTGATTTAACCTGAAGGTTGAAATGCAGGAGCAAACCTCACTGGAGGTTTAATATGGCTTATGACATCAACATTCAATTATTTTAATAAGGTCACAATTGGTTAATATTTTCTAATATGAGGCTCTGGATTCTCATAAACATTTTTTTTTAGGTCTATGCAAAGCAGCATGCTCCAATCCAAAATTTAGAAAAGAAAAAGAAAATCAAACTTCTAAAAGATTGATGAATACTTAAGTTCATATTTTAAAAAAAAAAGTGACCCCTGTTTTATCAACCAGTACCATCTGGAGGCTTCCAGGCATTTAAAACATTTTAAAGTTATTCTGAATATTTACATCCAGAAAAGCCTCCAATACACACACACATGCACGCACACAAAGAAACAGAGAGAGACTACAGAGAGACTGAGAAAGAAGGGAAGAAAAAAGGACAGTAACAAAGAGCTGTGTTGATTTTTAATCAAGTATTTCATCACAGGGACCTATTAGATGATTTACATTAAATAGACCAACAGAATTCGATGACTATATATACTTATTTCTTCTTACTGTTCTCTGTCCCTCTCCTGCTGGCAAACCAGACATGCAGACTTTTACACCACAGAGCTCCTTCCCAAGATCTCCCAGATTCCCTGCACTAATCTCACTCATCCACGTATACACACGCACAGGCTCACACACAGCCCTGATGGTATCAGGGTATCACCACTGTCCAAGACCCAGATTCCCGCTCAGAACCACACCTCATTCCAGAGCCGGGGATTAGGCTGGTTCAATTTCACAGTGTGTGGCTGGATTTGGAACCGGCCACCTCCCGCCTCAAACAACTCCCTAGTTGCCTTCCCTCCCTGATTCCTCCATACTCTCCACCACCCACGAGGTGCAGAATTCTTCCTCAGTTTTTTACGGCAAAGATGCCCTGTCCTTTAGAAAAGAGTCTCTTACAGAAGGGAAAGTTACAACTGCCTTTTCTTAACAGTGAAGACAATCATTTGGCTTCCGTTTCTTAAATAAAAACATTTTATCACTTAAATATATCAGTCTCTTCATTTTAATTTGCTTCATAGGACACAATTCCCCCCTTCCCAGGACACAGAAAATGTTATTCAGGACACTGACTCCCTCATAAATACATTGACTAATATATTTGTCTGTTCATCAGAAAATATTTCATGTATACCTACTGAATTCAGTAGTGTTTGGAAGAATTAAGAAATGAAGCATTACCCTTACTGGGATCAGTGCTCGATTCTGGAAGACCTGATGCTATGAATGCTCCTGGAGGAGAGGGGCACTGAATCCAGACTTGTAGGAGGGACCGAGGGTAGGGGGTAGAGAACAGGACCAGTCTGTGTGTTAATGGAGGGGTTCCACTTGTCAAGAAAGAAGAATTTCCCAAGTAGAGAGACTTGCATGTGCAAAGGACCAAGTCATGGACAATATTTAGGAAATAAAAGATTATTCTCTTGAAGCACAGAAGAAAAAGGGGGTGAGCTGGAGTTTGGTG
The DNA here is from genome assembly GCA_007570785.1 of Antilocapra americana. NCBI lineage: Eukaryota > Metazoa > Chordata > Mammalia > Artiodactyla > Antilocapridae > Antilocapra > Antilocapra americana. The sequence goes on from ML660778.1 coordinate 1,709,953, forward strand.
AGACATGAAGCTGGAGACATGGACAAGGTCAATCATGTAAAGCCTTGTAAGCTCACTTGGGCAGTGATAATCCACCGGAGATTTTTCCAAAGGGCAGTAACATGATCAGATTTGCATTTTTAGAATTGCACTCATTCTTGGCATGAGTCGGGTGTTCGGGAGATCTGCACTCTAAAAAGAAAAAGGAGCCTTGATTATACCAACTTTATCAGTATTTAACCTGAATTGGAGGGACTTCTCAGTAGGTAGAGAGTCTACCTGCCAATGCAGGAGATGCAGGGTCAAGAAGATCCCCTGGGGAAAAATGGCAACCCACTCTAGTAGTCTTGCCTGGAAAATTCCACAGACAGAGGAGCCTGATGGGCTACAAAGAGTTGGACGCAACCTAGTATTCCACAGCATGGTAACTTGAGTTGGATAATAGCTGTTTAACACCTGGAGGTTACTAAATACTTCCAAATGTATTTTCACACTTTAGTATCATTACTGTCCACAAGGCCACTGGGATTGTCTTCATTTTTATGAAAGAATAAATTGAGACACACAAAAATAAAGTGGAGTCCTGGGGCTGGCACTGAGTTCATTCAAGCATTACTTTGTTACAGGCAAAGGTCAGGTCCAGGACTGAGGGGAGGGCCTTGTGCTCACATCAACAACCTGGAACAGACAATATAAACAGAACAGCTGACTGCTGTTGACTGAAATCTATGACCTACAATATAATTGGGGCTTCCCTTGTGGCTCAGCCAGTAAAGAATTCACCCTCAATACAGGATACCTGGGTTCGATCCCTGGGTTGGAAAGATCCCCTGCAGAAGGAAATGGCTACCCATTCCAATATTAAGGCCTGGAGAATTCTGTGGACTGTACAGTCCATGAGTTGGATAATAGCTCTGTAACACCTGGAGGTCACTAAATACTTCCAAATGTATTTTCACACTTTATTATCATGACCCTTTACAAGGCCACTGGGATTATCTTCATTTTGTGAAAGAAGAAACTGAGACTCAAAAAAATAAAGTGGAATCTTAGGGCTGACACTGAGTTCATTTCAGTATTACTTTATTACAGGCAGAAGGAAGGTACAAGACTGAGGGGAAGTCCTTGTGCTCACATCAACAACTCGGAACAGACAATATAAACAGAATGGCTGGCTGCCGCTGACTAAACTCTATGACCTATAACATAATTTAGTAAGGGCTTCCCAGGTGGCTCAGTGGTAAAGAATCCACCTGTCAGTGGAGGAGACACAGAAGCTGCTGCTGCTGCTGTTAAGTTGCTTCAGTCGTGTCCGACTCTGTGCAACCCCATAGACGGCTCCTCCGTCCCTGGGATTCTTCAGGCAAGAACACTGGAGTGGGTCGCCATTCCCTTCTCCAATGCATGAAAGTGAAAAGTGAAAGTGAAGTTGTTCAGTCCTATCCAACTCTTCATGACCTCATGGACTGCAGCCTACCAGGCTTCTCTGTCCAAGGGATTTTCCAGTTAAGAGTACTGAAGTGGGGTGCCATCGCCTTCTCCGGGAGACACAGAAAACGCAGGCTCAATGCTCGATTGGGGAAGATCCCCTGGATAAGGAAATGGCAACCCACTCCAGTATTCTTGACTGGGAAAATCAATGCACAGAGGAGGCCGGGGGCTGCAGTCCATAGGGTCGCAGAGAGTCAGACACGACTGAGCACATATACATGCAAAATTTAGTGAAAAAATGCAAAAACATGAATCTGAAAGACTTTAATGGCAACAGTGAAGTTCATATGCAACGGTCAATGTGGAAATTCCATGGAAAATTCTAGGTGTTCTTTTAGCTAAATTTCTTTCTATTTGCAAAGACTGATCTCCAACAAAATTGTTTAAAAAAAAAAAAAAAACCTAAGTAAAATAAGGCAGAGAAGTGCTTGTATTCTGGTGCTGTTTGTATATATATTCCTGACTAAACATAGACTATCTCTGAAAAATGGTATGAGAAACGTATTGGTGACTGCCTCTGGAGAGAATTAGAGACTGGAAGGAGATTAATTTTCACTGTATTATCATTGCTGCTGCTTTAATTTTTGTACTGTGCATGAGTCACACATTGAAAATAGGATTTAATTATGAAAGATATGATATTTTGAAGAAAATAATAATTCTATGCTTGCTCAGAGTATTTTAAAATAAAAACCCAGAACAGACAGGCAGAAAATATCAGACCATTTTTTCTGCAGTATCTGACATACTCAGGAACTAACTTTCTAACACAGAGCCATGTTCTTTGGGATTACATAACTCCTCGGCAAATAACATTTGTTCTGACTTTGAATAGCCGTTTTTTTGTCTCAAAGCCCTACGGCTGTGCCGCCGAGGCCCTGTAGTCCATGAGCTTCAGGCACTTCAGCTTTTGTTTAGCCCCTGAGAAGGCACACCCCTGCCTGGCCACTGTGCAAAAACACATGATGTCAACAAATCAGCATTTGATCCTGAAGCTCCACTGACTGGGTATCTGGAAGGGGAAGGGTGGAAAGGTAGAAGGTACCATTCTAAAGTCCATGCTCTAAAAACTACTTTCTTGTGGTGTTAATAGCTTTTTCAGGAGGAAAAGGAAATCTAGGTCAAATACTTTAGGAAATACCATTTTCTCCTCTTCCTCTTCTAATGTGGGTGGGGGCACAGTGCACATTAGTGCATCAGAGTTTGGGGGATTTATTGCACATACCCTTGACCAGAGAAATCTTTTTTTTTTTTTTAGGGCAGGGCTTTTAACATTTTTCAGGACACCATTCTTATGTGGAACACTGCTGAGGAAATGTTGCAGTAGGCTACTAGGTAGATTTTTACAGCAACAGCCTCCTATTTGCCATACTCTTAATAGCCACACCTGTGGCATTCCTTTTCCAAACTGATCCTGATATTGGCCACGAGATCAGCCTTGGCCAGCAGGACAGCAGCAAAGAGAACAAGAAGAAGCTGGATAAGGGCTCCCACACTGGAGACTTCCCCCCTCTCCTGGTTCTCTGCCCTGAGATCCTCATGCTGCAAAGAAGTCGGGGTGAAGGATCAAGCAAAGACCAAGAGGCTCAGCCCAGTCAGCTGCGAAGGTGAGCCCAGACTCCAGTCAACTGGAGCTCATGTGAGAGTAGCAGAACTGCTTGAGCAGACACAGAATTGTGACAAACAATGAATTGTCATTTTAGGTCACTTGATTTGGGGGCAGTGTGCTGCATAATAACATGTAACTGATAAAGACAGTTAAATGTCAAAGTAAAAAGCAACTGGCAAGGATAAGGCCAAGGATAAGAAGAACTAAAGAGCCTCTTGATGCAGGTGAAAGAGGAAACTGGAAAAAGCTGGCTTGAAACTCAACATTCAAAAAACTAAGATCACGGCATCTGGTCCCACCACTTCATGGCAAATAGAAGGGGAAAAAAGTGAAAGCAATGGCAGATTTTGTTTTCTTGGGTTCCAAAATCACTGCGGACAGTGATCGCAGCCATGAAATTAAAAGACCCTTGCTAGACAGCGTATTAAAAAGCAGAGACATTACTTTGCCTAAAAAGGTCAATATAGTTAAAGCTATGATCTTTCTAGAAGTCATACAGAGATGTGGGAGTTGGATCATAAAGAAGGCTGAGCACCAAAGAATTGATGCTTTTGAATTGTGGAGTTAGAGAAGACTCTTGAGAGTCCCTTGGACAGCAAGGAAATCAAACCTGTCAATCTTAAAGGAAATAAAAGTTGAATATTTATTGGAAGAACTGATGCTGAAGCTGAACCTCTAATACCTTGGCCACCTGATGTGAAGAACTGACTCACTGGAAAAGACCCTGACACTGGGAAAGTTTGAAAGCAAAGGAGAAGGGGGTGGCAGAGGATGAGATGGTTAGGCGGTTAGATAGAACCACTGACTTAATGGACATGAGTTTGAGCAAACTCTGGGAGATAGTGAGGGACAGGGAAGCCTATTGTGCTGCAGTCTGTGGGGTCACAAAGAGTGGGAAATGACTTAGCTACTAAACAAGGATAATGACCCTTGACCTCTATTTTGAGCTCTGTTCTCTCAGTTTCCGCACATGTAGAAAAAAAGGAAGCTAGAATAGAAACTGTCTAATGGGCCTTCTCACTCTAATGTTGTTTTTAAAGCAAAAGAAATGTGTTCCACATATATGTATTATTATTTTGGCATCCATTTGACCCCAGACTGCAGGGCTTGAGCTTAACATATATCTTGTAGGTGAAAAAAGAGAGCTCCACTTGAGAATTTGTAAATCTGGCTCCCAGTACCTTAGGCTGACTTGGCCCAGATGTTAGAATAGAAATATCTGAGTCTGGACTGGGATTCTTTGCAAAATGAAAGGTGAGGTGATGGAACACGGGTCACAGACTCTTTTGCCTCCCCGCTTTTCTGGGCTCTACGGGTCTGTCAGCAACTGCATGACCCTGAGCTTTCTGAGAGACTGGGTTTGTGTTTACAGCACACAGGACAGAAGAGCAACAGAAACTGCCCCAATTCCCAGCCAGCCTTTCTCACTATCCAGGAGGAATAGGAGTGTGGGATCACACTCTGTTTATTTGTGGTTCTTTTAAGTGATGTCCAGAGACCCACATTTCATGCTTGTTTGAAAGTGTATACGTAACTGGGGAAGCTGTTAAACAGCAGTCTGCCTTCACTCCAGTTGTTTACTTATTTAGTTATATGTCAGCATGCAGTTCATTGAGTCATAGCTCTTTACTTTGCCTAAGATGACCAGCATTCAAGGATGTCAGAGGAAATCTGCCTCTCATATTTATAAAGATTTCCCAGGACATTATATTTGGCTACTTACACTTCAGTTATCAAAGGCTTTTTGTTTGTTTGTTCAAAAAAGCTTTCTTTGATTACTATTATGACATCCACAAAAGGAGGGAGAAAAGAAAAAATATCCATTACAGAGGAAGAAAAAAAAAATACAAGTCATCCCAAAATAAACTGAACCAAATTCCTTGAAAGTGCTGAAAACAACATCAAGACATGCAGATTCTAAATAGTGGGAGAAAAGTAGTAACTCATAATCATTGATCTTAACAGCAAAGGTCTAACCTAAAGCAGAAAAGTTTAGTTTAATTATGAGTGAAAAACCAAACAAGTTCAAACACAAAACACATTTTTGCTATTTTGCATTGTGTACATTGGCTGCAGAAGAGATAGCTCTTAAGGGTAAAGACAATTCTAAATCAAGTGAAAACAAACCAGAGAGCTAGATGAAGATAGTACCTCAAAGAAATGCTGCCTTCCTCACTTTTGTAAAAGAACTGACAATAGTCATCTACTAGCAACATTTTCTGCATTGCAAAAGTGTTCAAGAGGGCTGGCAGCACAGTTGGTCAAACTCCAGTCCCAATACCCAGGAGGCAGGAACTCAAAGATGATAGATACACTTTCCTTAGACATTCTAGAGGTTTTCTGTGCAATCCACTGAAAGCAAAGGCAAGATGGCCTTCAATCCCTTTTGTAGGAGAAAGCAGCTGTCTTCTGTACCACCTCTCCTGTTTTTGCTCTGGGTTCTGTGATTGACAAGAAGAAGATTGGGGGTTGAATACAAGAGTAGCTGAACGGTAGGGAATGCTCCCTCTTTGGGTCTGGAAGAACCCAGGACTGCCTCTGTCTTGCTCCCAGAAAAACGCCCATGAAGATAGCCCTGAAGAATCTGAAAAGGTGTGGTCACTTCTTCCTTGGCCACCTCCTCACACTCACGTTTATAACCATGACTAGCCATCAGTCTTAAGAGATAAAAGTTTATTTGGAAACTCAGCCTGTTAACTGTGGTTTAAAGTGAATGGCTCCCTCTTCTCTCATTTTAGCCAGAGATTTACACCCCTTCCAAGCCGGTCCTGGTCTTATTTATGTATAACTGCACTAGAGAGTGGCTTGAGGTTGCCTCTTACAATAACAAGTTCTATTTATGCCTCGTGAGGCTGGGCCCAGGCAGTTAAAGCAACTTCGATCGAAACAGGCACAAAGAGAGCAGGAGCAGATTTCATGGAGAGGTTTTTTTTTACCGAGACCACCCTTCCTTTAAACAAGACAGCTTGAGCATTCGGATCCTTTGGATCTCAGAACTACATGTGGTCCAAAGGGACCTCCAAGGACTCTGCATTGCTTCAGGCACGAAGTTCCTTGAAATGTGTGTTCAGCCTTAATACAAAGCATCTACTGTTGGTGACACAAGAAACAGACAGAAATTCTGTTCTCCTGTTGCTGCTTATCCTGATGGAAACAGACATTATAAAATACACTGTGGTGTCATTTTTTTTCTCAAAGAAATACCTCCTTCAATTTCAGATGTCATACTATAATATACACATATACACATTAATATATATAATATGTATTAAAAATCTAATAGCATAATAGATTATTAACCATTATTCTATTTTCTTATCACCATTATTAACGTTCATAAATCCACCCAGAGTTTATAATTAATGCTATGGGCACATATACAATGGAGCTCAGATAAGGATCCTGGCCTTCATTCTCAATTCAAGTGTAAAAGTGTAAGTGTAAGTGTAAATTGACATCTCAGAGAAGAATATGAAATCTATTTCAATTTCATCTAGAATAGCAATACCATCTCTTTCTATAAAAGTAACACCAGTTACAAAAGCGGACTTTTTTTCTCCACACGCTGTTAAATAGCGCCCCCTTCCTGTCAGTGATGAATTTGTTGAAGGAGAAAAAAAAAATACCTTGTAGCATCTCAAAATGTTAGGTTTGTAACAATCCTATAGAGATAATTGCATGTAAACCAATCATTGGACATATAAAATAGATTGAAACCCGGGAAGGGGAATTCTCTTTTCACTTTCACAAATCAGTTAAAATACAGTTTCAGAAAGCACTGCATTGATCACTAGAGATAAGCAAGGATTCTAACTCTGAGGGAATTCAAAATCTCATAGGGGTGACAAACAAAGGATAACCATACAGGTTAGTAAGTGCTATATCCGTGATGTATGACACGTGCTATTAGAGAAACAGTGTTTGCCAAACTAGTTTAAGAAGGACTTCCTACAGATGATAGCAAGTAAGTTAGGTAAGGAAAAATGGTTATATGATAACCAGACACAAAAGGCAGGAGAATCCTACACTACCAAAATAGAATTTCAAATTCTTCAAAGTTTGAAAGAGTGTGTTAAAATGAGGATCAAGTACTTTAGTGGTTTTCAACTGCATAAGATCTCTGGGGACAAAAAAGAAGGAACCAGGGAATATAGCACAACATTGTAAAGCAGCTATACTCCAATAAAAATTAAGTAGTTAAAAAAGAATGAATGGGGGGAAATATTCTAAAGGCTTCATAAATCAAGCTGAGGAGTTCAGACTTTCGTCTGAAGATGACAGGAGACAGAGAAAAGTTTTTAAGCGGTCCAGTACACACAGTTCTATTTCAGTGCCGTCCCTTCATTCCCTTCAATAACCAGATTCATTAAATATCTAGCAAACGATGTGTATAAGAGTACAAATTCTATGCTAAACCTTGGGGTACTTCAGAAGCATCTTCTTTGCCACAATATGCAAGCATTATAAATCCACAGCAAGAACAAGGCATACAGTAGGATTTTGATCTACTGCCATATTGAATCTTTGTAAAAAGTAGTTAAAAGAGTAAATAACATGCTATCATTTGTGTTAAAAAGGGGAAGAAATAAGGAAATACATATAAATGTGATTATTTTGCATAAGGCAACATGGGAAGAATTAATATAAACAGTAAACTTGCTTTACTACAACAGGAGGAGCAAGGATAAAGAGAGGGACATTCCTGAGTGTAGAATTTTGTAGAGTTTGAATTTATGGAAGCATAGTGATGTTCTATACATTCAAAAGTAAAATTAACAGAAAGAGTGGCAAAGCGAAAGTTGCTCATTTGTGTCCGACTCTTTGTGACCCCCATGGACTTCATAGTCCATGGAATTCTCCAGGCTGGAAAACAGTGGGTAGCCCTTCCCTTCTCCAAGGTGTCTTCCCAACCTAGGGATCAGACCCAGGTCTCCTGCATTGCAGGCGGATTCTTTCCAAACCTCAAACCAAATGCAAAAAAAAAAGAGAGAGAGAGACAAATCAATTCACTGTGTTTAAAATGAATGAAATAATCACACTGAAGGAAAAAAAAAAAACAGACCTAATACTAATGATGGTGGAACCGTTCTATGAATATACAACTTCAGCCTGAAGGAAATGGAATGGCGAACAAACCGTGAATTCGTCTGTGTAGAGTTTTTTTTTTTTTTTTACTTAATATTTTGGGCTTCAGTTCAGTTCAGTCACTCAAGTCATGTCTGACTCCTTGTGACCCCATAGACTGCAGCATGACAGGCTTTCCTGTCCATCAGCAACTCCCAGAGCTTGCTCAAACTCATGTCCATCGAGTTGGTGATGCCATCCAACCATTCAAAAGTAATTTTTGTATATTAGAATTGAGAATTATAAACACATTCATGTAAATTGGTAGTCAAGAGTCTCACTGTAGAAGAAGGAAGGTGTAAATAAGGGAGGAGGAAAGGCAAGGAAGAGTCATGTGGAGGTGTGCTGGAATTTGAAGGCATTGGTGTGAATTAGTGATTTCTAAAGTTATACACATAGAGACTTCCCTAGTGGTTCAGAGATTAAGACGTCTCACTTCCACTGCATAGGGCATGATTCAATCTCTGGTTGGGGAACTAAGATTTCACTGGCTGAGTGATGCAAAAAGAAAATAAAAATATAAAGATATGCAGTTTTTCCCCCAGCTCTGTCTACTGAAAGTAGATGACAGAAGTGACATTCCAGTAGCAATGAGCACAAATAGTACCTGGATCCTGGCTTCTCCATATCATTCCTTGGTAGAAGAAGAAATGATTCTTGGAGAAATAACTGATTCCAGGATGAAGTGACAAAAGTACAAGAGAAACCTGAAATAACTGTACCAGAAAGTAATGAATGTCTCAAAAGAACACAATAAAATGTCAAAAAAGACACAGGTGCAGCTTGAAGGACCTCCTATTAGCATCAAAAAAAAAAGGAGGCTAATGGATTATAGCCCAATGATAAAATATTAATTCATGAATATATACTTATATTGACAGATGATAGAGGATAGACAAATAAGAACGTGGGTTTTTCCTTATAACAGAATGACAACTGATAAATGTGAATAAAGTGACATAATCATCATGGTAAATATTGGTTTGGAATCATAAATGAGTGCTAAATCTAGGAGAGAAGGCTTATTAATTTCAAGGGGAGCATCAGAACTGAAAGGAAAGAAACTGAACAACCAGTTGACTAGTGATCAAAATTAGCATCAACAATGAGAGCAGGTAAATGTGGTAGCCTTCTGGAAGTTAGTCTGACAAGAATACAACCTCACTTTTATATTCCCACCAGGGATGCACAGTCAGAATATAATAATGAGGAAATATCCAGACAAACCTTGACTGAGGAACATTCCATAAAATATTCTGTAGTCTTCAAAAATATCAATCACATGAAAGATGCAGCAAGACTGAGAAATTGTTACAGATTATGGGAAGCTAAAGAGACATGACAGCTAAATGTAATATGTGACCCTATACTTGATCCCATAAATGAAGGGAAAAAGTGCTATTAAGGGTATGATAAGGGCAATTGACAAGAACGGAATATGCAATAATGGCTTAATACAAATTTTGTATCAATGGTACTTTTCCTAAATTTGATAACTGTACAGTGGTTACATAGGAGAATATCATTTTCCTTAGAAAATGCATACAAAATACTTAGGAGGTAATGGAATATAGTGTATATAAACTATTCTCAAATGGCTCCAAAAAATTACAAAATATACACACTTGTACACACATACAGGAGGAGAGAGAGAGAGGGAGAAAGAGTGGGGAGTTGTGGTAAAACAAATGTGGCAAAATGTAAAAACTGGCAAGTCCTGGCAAATGGTATATCGAAGTATTAGTACTATTTTAGCAAGTTTTTTTGTTAGTGTCAGGCTATTTCAAAATGCAAAGTTAAAATAAACAGCTATTCATGATCAAATGATGATGTACACAACAAGCTGTGTGCTTACTTTAGTTAACCACGTAGCCACGAGTCCAGCAGGCCCGAGTGGCCCCTGAGTGGCACCTGAGCACCAAATGCATACGAACACGTAGAGCCACTTACAGGAAAGTACATGAAACAGTCTGTGTACCTCATAAAAGCTACCTTAATTCAGCTCCATCAGGGTCTCCCACATGGTCTGCATAACTATAATGCCACACTCCTTGTAGGGCCTTGGCAGCACCTGGAGCACCCAGCTATCTTGAAGAACAGGGCTCCAATAAAGGCTCCCCAAATGCCTTAGGCCAGGGGAATCCCTAGACAGCTTCCTTCTAGATGCGTTGTGGCTGTAAGAATAAATTCCATTTTTCCATGGTCATCAGATTTCTACCCTAACAAATGCATTCTGAGGCCAGAGAGAGCAGAGAAATGGGCACGGTGCTAAAGATTTGTAGTCTGGATTCACAGGAGACGCTATTTTAATAATACCTTTATACTATATATAAAATAGATAATCAACAAGGACCTACTGGATAGCACAGGGAACTCTACTCAATACTCTGTAATTCCCTTTATGGTAAAAGAATCTGAAAAAGAATGGATACATGTGTATATAAAACTGAATCACTTTGCTGTACATCTGAAACTAACAAAATATTGTAAGTCAACTATATTCTGTGTGTGCTTAGTTGCTCAATCGTGTCTGACTTTGAAACCTCATGGCCTGTAGCCTGCCAGGCTCCTTTGTCCATGGGGATTCTCCAGGCAAGAATACTGGAGTGGGTTGCCATGCCATGCCCTCCTCCAGGGGATCTTCCCAACCCAGAGATCGAACCCAGGTCTCCCGCATTGCAGGCAGATTGTTTGCTGTTCGACCCACCAGGGAAGCCCAACAAAATATTGACTTACAAAATATTGTAAATCAACTATATTCTAAGATAAAATAAACATTAAATTTAAGCAAATATTTTTAATAAAATTTAAATTAATTAAAAAAAAAAAAACAATGCCTTTAAAGATTTTAAAGAAGCCACACAGTGAGCCAGATCCAATCCTGGGCTTAAAATTCAAGTATATTAGAAGTATTAAGTCCAAGATAATAATATTAGATACCTTGAACTCTAATTTTATTAATTGCCTAAATGGCTCATTTTCAAATAATGCTTTGCTATTTGTGTGTCACTTTTAGGCATATTCTCTCCATAGCAATAACATTATTAATAGTATTCATAATTGTTTATGAAGCACTTAATCTTCAGTGAGCATTCTACTAAGGTCTTTACACGTATCTCATTTAATCAGTAAGATAGCTCCCTAAAGTAGTTATTACTATTCCCATTTTATGTTTTATTGATACGTGAAGCTCGGGTAGGCTAAGTAATGTGCTGATAACCCAGAGAGTAAGTAGCCATGCTAGGGTTCAAATTCAAGACTGACATTAACATCGAAGCCCTTAATCACAGTTATCCCCATAATGTCTCCTATGACTATCATTCCCATTATTCAAATAAAGAAACTGAGACCCTGGCAAGTTGAAGGGTTTATCTAAGTTTGGAAGAGCCTAGCTCAGATCTCTTGCCTCTAAATTTGGCATCATTCCTCTCTTGGATGCTAAAAATACAAGGATCACATAACACAATGGGTAGAAAGTGCTTTATAAATGGTGAAATTCATGAATATATGAGGATTAAATACCATTATTACCTTTAAAAACTTCCCTAGTACATCATGAGAGCAAGAGGCAGCTGTAATTAAGAGGGGAGCTGAGACACTTTGGAAATGAGCTTGGCAATTTCTTGTAAAGTTAAACATACACTTACCATTTGACCTAGTGATCCCTATTTACCCAAGAGAAATGAAAATATATGTTCATATAAAAATCTAGATGGGAAAGTTTATTGCAGCTTTATTCATAATTGCTCCAAACTGGAAACAGCCCAAATGTCCTTCAACTGGTGAATGAGTAAACAAACTGGGACATCTATGGAATGAAATGGTATTCATCAATAAAATGAAATGGATTTCTGATGCATGTAACAACACGGATGGATCATAAATGTATTATGCTAAATGAAATAAGCCACATTCAAAAAAGCCTCAGACTGTATGTTTCCATTACATAATATTCCAGAAAAGGCAAAACTATAAGGACAAAAAAAAAAAGGTAGCCAGAGGCTGGATGTAGAGAAAGTATATTGACTAGAGAAAAGCATGAGGAAACTTTTTCAGATGAAATAAATGTTCACCATCTTCATTGTGTAGGTGACTACACAACTGTACGCATTTATTTAAAGTCATAGTACTCTACTTAGAAATAGAGTAAATTTTATTGGATGTAACTTGTACTCCAAAAAAAACTGCTTTTTTTTTTTTTTTAAAAAGGAAGCTGAAATTCTCTAAGAGTTGGCTAAACAGATTGATAGATAATTCAGCCTTTAGCATCCCCCTTGGCTTACTGGGAATAATTTTCAGGAAAATATCAATACCCTAGAGATGGTGCATAAAGGTTTTCCCAGGAAAACTATGCATTCTCAAGTCCTACACAGATGCCTCTCCACGTGGGGTTTTTGCTATTCTCTAGCTTTCACTTCTCAACTTATTTTGTTTACATAACTTAGCAGTCCATGCTGAGTCACTCACCTGGAGTGGGCTTGAGGATAGCTCACCTGCTTGATTTCTTTCCCAGAACTTCTCTGACCCTCCCTCCTATCAGGAGCTCATTTTCCTCACTCCAGCTCCCTTTATGGTTCAAGGACCAGCTTAGCTCTGCATCCCTGACAACCTCAGCCCAGTTGTCTAAAAACTGCTCCAGTGTCATTTCCTCTTCATCTGGTTCTTACCAAATGCTATTGTTTGCAATTATCCACAGCTTCTTCTTTGCTCTCTTGAGTATAGACACAGTGTGGTGGACCTTACTAGTGGCTACTGATTTCAATTTGTCTTCTTGTTCCTGGATACCAGGTAGACTGCCATCATAGTTAAGTGGAGCCATGTGGCCATGGCCTTGGGGCTGTGAGAACTGACATGTTTTGCTTAGTCAAAGCCTGAAATATCAATGAATTTGTTTCTCTACTCTTAAGTGTGAAGTCTCATATTGAGATGATAAAGGCTGGAATATACTGAATCATGAAGGTACCATTCAGAAATAAGCTTTTGGAGAATCACCCGGACCTTTAGTGAATTTTCTGTGGGACCAAACAAACTTCCTCATGTTAAGCTGCTGAAACACAGGGTCTGTTTGTTATCACGCTGAAACTAAGGCTACCCTGACTGATACAAATGGAGAACATATGAACATGCTAGGTTAGTATCTAAGCCCCTGGAAACTGACCAGAGAAAGGGATAAGTAAGTATTGCCACAGCTCCAGGGTTTAACATGCTGCCTGAAACAAACCGAGCCGAGCCGGCTTGCAGTAAATACCTGACATTTGCTTTGGGAACCGTTAGTCAGTGTGAAGCAAGAACCTACACTGAACAATGATTGCTATTCAAGAGAAAATTACTCCCAACAGGAACAGATAATAATAATTGAAGACGATTTTTACTTTGCTTTTCATCTCTATTTACTGAAATAATGAGAACATACCTGAAAGGAACATTGTTTGGAAATTAGATAGCCTTTTAAATTCTATTTCTTTTCAAGCAGATGAAATATTTACAAACTTATTTATTACCCTTTCAGTCAAAAATGAGGATAGAGGTCTTTCTGATTATATGTAACAACTGAAAGCCAAGTCATGTTAGATGGAACCTAGACATATGTGCACACACATGCACAGATGTATAAACACAGGCAATATTTTATGTTACCTTAAATAAGCATATTCATACAATAAGCATTCTATTTCAGGAAAGTCTTAGACTTAGGCATCTAAGTAAATAAAAGTGAGTCTAAATGGGGAAAAAAATCATTAGATTTTTATTCCAAAAATGGTGTTGAGGACCCAGCTCTGCTTGTCCTACATTTATAATCTTGAGCATTCCAACCCCCTCCCATAAAATAAAAATAATATCATATTATTTGCTTGCTTTACAGAACTGTTGTGAGATAAGAATGAAGTTCTATTAAAATCAGTATCATTTAAACAAAATCCTACTTTTAATATCTTTCTCCTAATAAAGCAAATATTCCACTTAGGGCAATAAATAGTTTTTCTTCATAGCAGCGTTTTGTATTCTCTCAGGAGTTCAACATTTGCTAAATTGCTCATCTCAAGAAAAATAAATAAATACAAATGTAATACACCTCTCCATCAGTGTATTTAACTTCTAGGTGAAAACTTCAGCGGCAGAGCGATCTTCAACTCGTCCCTCCCGTCACAGGTCTTGGAGTTTTCTCTTCTCCTCCAGGGAGTGTCTATACCCCTGACCCTACTCCTTCCCTCTGTCCATATGGGTTTTCATCGACCAGTGCAGGGAGTCAAGGAGGACTGCCCTTGCTGTGGACAGAGCACAGGGGGCTGCAGAGAGTCTCCCGGGGGCCAGGAGGGATGTGACGGAAATGTGGGAGTGTCGGGCGAAGGCATGTTGATAGCACTGTAGGTGGGAAGGCTGGTCTGGAAACTGTTCCCCTCGGCCTGGATAATGTCCACAACGTCTCCGCGCTCCTGACATGGCTGGACTTCTTTCTTTGCCACTTGGTAGGGAACAGTTTAGTTAGGATCAGTCTTCATTCAGCAAATCGCTTTTTCTGAAGTTTGTTGAATTGCAGTTTCTGACTCAAGATTTCTGCCAGCGCTGCGTACCTCAGTAGCTGTTTCTCTACCATTCTGGAACTCCCAATTAAGTTGTAGTCAAGCTTCTCATGGCATAAATTAGGAACAGAAAAACCAGTTTTAATTCATGGCTCTGAGAAACAATCAGTAGAGCCGTGAGGCCCACTTTGGCAACGGCCCTCTCTCTCTCAGCCGGGAGACAGGGCCTGGCCATCACTCAGCTGCGCCTTCTCTCTCCCACAGAAGCAGAGCCACTGGTAGGCACAGGGCCCCCTGTTTGCAGTGGCTCTGCTCCCAACCTATGGCAGCATCCACGCTGAGTTTTTGGCAAGCTCAGAAAAGTAGAGGGAGGGAGATGGTGAACACGAGCTTTCTAATTGGAGACTAACTGCCTTCCTTTCAGATTTACTGCTCCTGAGGTCTGAGGGGCATGCAGCCCAGGTCCTGGCAGCTCATGAGATGGACTTGTGCTACCACCTGGAAACTTCCTATTATATTCCGATGCAAAGGAGATGGGGGAGTTGCTTCTTGAATAACCGATTCTCGAGGTTTTAAGAAAAATGCTGACCTTTTTTAGTCCCTTCTGCATGCACAGAAGTAAACCCAGCATGCCTCAGTCTGACATGGCCCATCAGTCATAAAAAAAAGTGACACTGAAATCAGCGGTGGGGGCGGGGCAGCAGCAGTGTCCCCCCACCTCCCCCTCCTGTTCTTGGGCCTGTGCTCTGAGCTGCATACAAATGCACAGCTCCGCTTTCCTTTCTTGGCCCTGGGCCCCTTCTTTCCGGCACTCTGTTTCAAAAACATCACAAGCCACGCAGGTGGTTTTTGTTGTACCACAGCTCGTATTCTTGACAGATCTTACATCTGCACATTAATACTCCTTGATGTCTCCAGCCTGAACCTTTCCCAGACACACTGGCCTAAGAGCCTCAGAAGCCATGCATGAGGGGGACTAACTACACAGGAATTCCTTACTGGGTCTTAGGGCTGGGGGGTCATGGTGTTTTAAAACAAGAGAAGCTTCATGGTCACTTAGCTCTGGACTTTAAGGCACTCAATGACGTTAGAAACCCACCTTCTCTTCAGAGCGATGAGTACCTTAGCCAGAACCCTGGGATAAGTCCAAGTTACTATAATCATGAGTTATCACCACTGCCACAATTACAATCACACAATAATGTTTTTGAATGAATAAATGAACAATAAGAGTAATAATATTTAACTTTTGTTGAGTCCCTCCCATATTTAAGGCACTAGATTATCAACAGTCTCTATTGATCAAAACCACTACATAAGGTAGATACTAATTTATACACCTAGATAAGAAAACTAAGGAAATAAATATTAATAAATAATCTGGTCAAAGCAACATGGTTGGATTTAAGGCAGAATAATTAATTAAATACAAAGCATAGGCTCCCAAACCCAGGCTAGCTAATTCCATTTAATTGTCCTGAGTCTACACAAAAAGCAGGGGATGAGAGTGTGACAAAGAGACTAAGGGACCTGAAAGTAAACTGTCCAGAAATCGATTTCTGTCCTTGACTTTGTCTTTGAAGAAGCCACTGACACGCCTCACTCGTCAGAAGAATCATTTATTCCCATTTCACTAACATGCAGAGAAACAGAATGAGATGTATGGTTTGGACTGAGTGAAAAAGAAGTTTCCCAAATTCAACAAGAAATAAATATTGAAAAAAAAAAAAAAGATTCATCTCCCAGGAAGGCTGGAAAGAAGAGAACAGAATCATCCCTGAGGATATTGAATAGATGAGTAGACTAGCACTATTAATAAATCAGAACTTTGGAGCTAGCAGCCAATACAAAGAAACAGTGTTAGAAGTTGTCTTTGACTGTCCATTTCCTCCCTTCCTTCTGAAACATGAACTGTGAGTAATACCATAGACATTATCTACAATGACTTCAAAATGTTGTTTCTTTACATCTGAAATTTTTTTTTATTTTGATGTTCACCCTCAGAAATTTGGCAGTTATAAAATTTGTCAGGAGAGAGGAAGGGGGTCAACACAGGGTACAAGCCATCTGTTAGGGACTGAAATCAAGCTGGAGCAGAGTTAACAGGGGCAGAGGGAGCCTCGCTGATTGTTTGCTGAAGAAAAGTGACAGAGGGCCTGAGCCACAGGGCTTCTCAGAAGGGGAGGCTGGAGGGCTGCCTGGGTCCCAAGTGCATGACTAACCCATGACTTATGGAAAGCCTGACAGGTCTGACCTTGCAATGATGAAGAATCACACTGCAACTGACCACAGTTGGGCTTCATCTCATGCCCCAGGCTTCATCTCAGGCACTGAGGAGGGCCTCCATCATTCTCCCAGTATGGTTTGGGTATGAAACATATCTGTGGGTGTCAACTGCAGGGATAGGTCTGGGAACATTCTCAAAACACACATCTTAAATCTCTTCCACTTGATTATCTAGCTTTTAATTCCATCTACAGAGCGTGTAGTGTAGATGGCTGAGAAAAAGAAATCAGAGGCAGATTTGACTCTGGGAAGTTTAACATTCTAACGCACACGATCAGGAAACTGAATTTGACTTCTCTGAAGTTAACTAAAGGTGTCCAAGGACAGAAAGGATCAAGCTAACATATACCAACTATTAGCTAAATTCAAGACTTCTATTGATTTATTTTCACATTTTAACAGATTAGATTAATAATGATGTTACTATTAATAGTATTAATGTTAGCATTATTAATGTTAAGATTATTAATATTAGTCAAATCTCTTGTTGGACATTCAGTGAAAAGCTGATATGCTCAAAGAAGAAGGTATGAACTATACACGTTGGTGGAGGCAACACACTTAAGATTGCTATTTTTGTTGTTGTTCAGTCGCTAAGTTGTGTTCAACTCTTTTCCACCCCATGGACTGCAGCATCAGGCTTCCCTGTGCTTTACTATCTCCCAATGTTTGCTCAAATTCATGTCCCTTGAGTCGGTGATGCTCTCTAACCATCTCATCCTCTGTCGCCCCCTTCTTCTTTTGTTTTCAATCTTGCCCAGAATCAGAGCCTTTTTCAATGAGTTGGCTCTTCTCATCAGGTGGCCAAAGTATTGGAGCTTCAGCTTTAGCATCAGTCCTTCCAATGAATATTCAGGGTTAATTTCCTTTAGGATTGGCTGGTTTGATCTCCTTGCAGTTCAAAAGACTCTCCAGGAGTTATCTCCAGCACAATTCAAAACCATCAATTCTTTGGCACTCAGGCTTCTTTATGGTCCAGCCCTCACATCCATGCACAATACTCCCCCTATTTTCCTGGAAGGACTTCCCAGGTGGTGCTAGTGGTAAAGAACCCTCCTGCCAATGCAGGACAAGCCTGAGACAAGGGTTTGATTCCTGGGTTGGGAAGATTCCCTGGAGAAGAAAATGGCAACCCACTCCAGTATTCTTGCCCAGGAAATCCCATGGACAGAGGAGACTGGTAGGCTACAGTACATAGCATCACAAAGAGTCAGACATGACTGAAGTGACATAGCATGCATTTTACTGGAAGTTTCGATCTAATTAAGAACAGAGAAATAAATTTCGCTATGTTGCAGTATTCCCATAATTATCATGGGCCAGAAGCATTAAGTAGTGCTATATGAATGTGAAATGGGTAGGAAGTATCTAAATGTTCTTAATTAACATGCAATTCACCTCTCTCATTGGCAACTTTGACTTGTACAAAGTACCTGAAGGAAGAGAAAGAAGATAAACTCTTTAAGTCTCCAGAATGCAAAGAGTTCTTTTACCCTAGACAGACTGAGATCCCAGTATAAAAATTCCATAGGGTTGAGAGGGTAAGAGAAAATGGTGAGAGACTGCACCCAGATTGATAGTCTATCAGGAGAACCCTGCGTAAAGCAAGAATCTCGATGGGCTGTACCCTTTTAGAAGGTTGAATGAGAAATAAACTCACTGCCAAAAATAGAAGATCAAGGAAACTTTCCAGTCTCCACATTGGCACCAGTGGAAGGGAAAAAAATCTCCCCTGAGATTTTACAATCACAACAGACCCGTCACAGGTTTGCCATCCAAATTTACGCCACCTGTGAGGTCTGAAAGATTTCAAATGGACAATTTAATTTAAAGTGGTCCTAGGTCAGTGGTGCCCCCAGGAAACTGGCAGAAGCAAACACAAATCATTTCTGGAGGAATATTAATTCAAGCCAGGCCTCAAAGAATTCCTACAGATAAAGTTCCAAATAAAATGAAAAACTTACCAGAAAAAAAGAAAAGCAAAAAGACAAGGCTCCTTGAGTTAAATACAGGAGAATCAGGTTGCTAAATATACCAGGTATTGTAATTTCTAGAGAATATACAACTATGTTTACTTTAAAGGAATAAAGAAGAAGCATGAACGGATGAACAAATAATAACTATTTTAAATGTAAATAGATGCAAATAACATGTTAGAAATAAAAGGCTATAAGTAAAATTAAAAATGGATAAGTAAAGCAGAAGATTAAATTTGACATGAATTAGTTTAAGGCCTAGAATACAGATAAAAAGATAATATCCAACATTCAACTCAGAGACAGAGAAACTTAAAAAATATAAAAAAGCAATGAAGAGCCAGAGCAAAGAGTGAATGCAGCCAACAAATGGCTGATTGCAATTATAGATGATAGAATAAGCCAATATTTAATGACACTATGTTTGAGAATTTTCCAGACCCACTGAAGAACACCAATTCTCATATCCAAAGAGCTTAATATATTCCAAAAAGAATAAATGAAAAATAATTTCACACAAAGACATATCATAGTTAAACTATGAATATCAAAGGAAATTAGTCCATAAAGCAAGAAGAGAGATAGGATAAATCACCTGAATATCAAACAAATGACTCATTTCACATTAGAATGTATGGAGATCAGAAGACAAGGCACTATCTTGAAATGGTTTGCCTGTAAAATTATTTTTCAAGGAGGGTAAAATAAATCCATGTTTTGCATACAGAAAAGTGGAATATATCACAAACATACCTTCACTGAAGCGAATATTAAAAAAAGTAAAGTGAGATACAAGAAGGAATGGTAAGCAAAGAAATTGGCAAGTGGATTAATTTAAATAAACATTGACCATATAAAAATGTAACGTTTAGTTCTTGGGGAAATAAGGCTAAAATATGGAACAGCAGTAAGGAGTAAGTTAAAATATGGAATAAGTCAAGGTAAGTACTTCTAGGCTTTGCTATTCAAAAAGTGCTATTCAACCCAGAGAGATGGGGTGAGGAGGGACGTGGGAGAGGGGTTCAGGATGGGGGCACCCATTTTACACCTATGGCTGATTCATGTCGATGTATTGCAAAAACCACCACAATATTGTAAAGTAATTCAGTTCAGTTCAGTTAGGTCACTCAGTCGTGTCCAACTCCATGGACTGCAGCAAGCCAGGCTTCCCTATCCATTACCAACTCCCAGAGCTTACTCAAACTCGTGTCCATTGAGTCAGTGATACCATCCAGCCATCTCATCCTCTGTAGTCCCCTTCTCCTCCCACCTTCAATCTTTCCCACCATCAGGGTCTTTTCCAATGAGTCAGTTCTTTGCAACAGGTGGCCAAAGTATTGGAGTAATTAGCCTCCAATTAAAATAAATAAGTTAATTTAAAAAATGTTGTCCAGATATCAAGATTGTCATAACCCATTAGTTTGATAGAATTGTAGACTCTCAGGGTCTCCTGAATCATAATCTTCATGTTAACAAATCCTCAGGTATTCTGAATATATAAAGTTGAGAAGCTGTTCAAGAACTTAGAAGGTGAATTATGAATGTTTAAGAAAAATATCCACTGCAAGGGTAGACACACAGCATGACTTGCAAACAGTGGAGAGAAAAATGAAGCAATTTATGGAAAATTGTAGTCTGATTATTCAATATCAAGGACCCTCATATATTGATATCAGAGGCATAAAACAACAAGGGTAATTTTTCATTTACACTGATCATTCTTTGTAAATTAAGAGGGAAACCCAGGGAAACAGACGAAATGATTCCTTAAATATTTGGGATTAAATCAAGAATCTGACCATTTGTGCTCTGATTATTTCTTTTAGCATGGATCTGTTTACAACAAATACTCTTTGATGTTTGTATTTCATAATTTGCCTTCATTTTTGGTACATTTAGTTGGATACACAATCATAGATTTTTAGTTATTTTCTTCAAGCATTTTAAAGATGTCAATCCATCATCCTCTAATTTCCATAATTATTTCTCATGAGAATTTAGCTGCTGGTCTTAATATTGCTAATTTAAAGGTAAAATGTCTTTCTTTTTTTTTCCTGGCTGCTTTAGAAATTTCTTTTCTGTCTTTTGTTTTCAATAGTTTTATTATATTGTACCTAGGGGATTTTTTCTTTGGTTTTTGTTTGGGTTTTTTTTTTTTAACTAATTTGGGATTTACAATTTTTCTTAAATTTTGTGTTTTAATGACTTTCATTAGTTTGGAGTACTTCTTAATCAGAATCTCTTTAACTTGTTTCTACCATAAATTTTCCTTCTTCTTCCAGACTTCAATTGTATAATATGTCAGATCTTTCACCATGCCCCGTATGCCTTTAATGTACTTTTAAAAAATCTATCTCACTTTTTTTTCCCTCTGTGTGCCTTGGCTTGGACAGTAGATAGTAATCTATCTTTAATTAACTAATCTTCTCTTCTGCTATGATTAATCTGCTATTAAACCTGCATTTTCAGTTCTTAATTTTCTTTTATGTAGTCTTCAGTTCTAGAATTATCATTCAGTATCAGTTCAGTTGCTCAGTCGTGTCCAACTCTTTGCGACCCCATGAACCACAGCAAGCCAGGCCTCCCTGTCCATCACCAACTCCTGGAGTCCATCCAAACCCATGTCCATTGAGTCAGAGATTGCAATCCAACCATCTCATCCTCTGTCTTCCCCTTCTCCTCCTGCCCCCAATCCTTCCCAGCATCAAGGTCTTTTCCAATGAGTCAACTTTTCCCATGAGGTGGCCAAAGTATTGAAGTTTCAGTGTCAACATCAGACCTTCCAATGAACACCCAGGACTGATCTCCTTTAGGATGGACTTGTTGGATCTCCTTGCAGTCCAAGGGACTCTCAAGAGTCTTCTCCAACACCATAGTTCAAAAGCATCAATTCTTCAGCACTCAGCCTTTTTCACTGTCTAACTCTCACAACCATACATGACTACTAGAAAAACCATAGCCTTGACTATGGCAAAGTAATGTCTCTGCTTTTCAATATGCTATCCAGGTTGGCCATAACTTTCCTTCCAAGGAGTAGGTGTCTTTTGATTTCATGGCTTCAATCACCATCTGCAGTGATTTTGGAGCCCCAAAATCAGATAAAGTCTGACACTTTTTCCACTGTTTCCCCATCTATTTCCCATGAAGTGATGGGACCAGATGCCATGATCTTAGTTTTCTGAATGTTGAGCCTTAAGCCAACTTTTTCACTCTCCTCTCACTTTCATCAAGAGGCTCTTTGGTTCCTCTTCACTTTCTGCCATAAGGGTGGTGTCGTCTGCATATCTGAGGTTATTGATATTTCTCCCGGCAATCTTGATTCCAGCTTGTGCTAATTATCATTAGATTATTTTATATATCCCAGTTTCCAAATGAAATTCTTCCCTGGTGGTCTAATGGTTAAGAATCTGCCTTGCAATGCAGGGGACATGGGTCTGATCCCTAGTCAGGGAATTAAGATTCCCACAAGCTGCAGAACAACTAAGCCCTTGTTCCACAACTGCAGAGTCTGTGCACCACAATGAAAGATCCCTCAAGATGCAATGAAGACACCATGTGTCATAACTATGATCCAATGCAGCCAAATAATTATTTTTTTTAAGAAATAAGGTAAATCTCAAATAATACATTTATAACTTGATCTGATTTTTATTGTCTGTATTTCTTCTTAGTTTTGGTCATTAGGAACTATTTTCAAATATCTATTTATTTAAATACATGAATTACAATATATAGAATAAATTGAGATCTGACTAATTCATCTTCTTCCAGTGAGGAGATAATTTTATTCTCCAGAGCATTTACAGTAGGTACAGATCACCCTAATCCAGTCTGAAGCTGACAAAGCTCAAGACTATGCTTCTGGGAGGGTTCATCTATTTACCATTTACCTTTTCTCCTAGTGTGTACTATTTCAGGGGTCCTAATTGGAAATATGAAGCTTTCACTAGTGGCTCACTTTCTTGATAGACTGAATCCAATTTTTATCTCCTCAGACTTTTGAGGTTACCAAATAGTTTTCTCAATTAGCTACTACTTCCTGCTCAACCTTGTAGGTTCTTAGACTCATTGCCAAGAATATAAAACATCTTGAGTGAGAGAACAATGCAAAAATTTTAGTTTACCTTGATGAGTTCGGTCTCATCTGGGTAGTCCTAGCTGCCATACTGGCTTTCTGGTGCCTGCATGGATATTTTTCCATCTTCTCTAAATGTTTTTGGTGGGAGTGTTGGTCTGCAATAAGCTACTTTATCATTATTAGAAACAGAGATCTAAATTTCAAATCTTATAAGCACTCAGTTATGGCAGGGCTTCCCAGGTAGCTCAGCAGCAAATAATCCATCTGCAATGCAGGAGACACATAGATAAAGGTTTAATCCCAGGGTGGAGAAATCCTCTAGAGGAGGAAATGGCAACCCACTCCAGTATTCTTGCCTGGAAAATCCCACAGGCAGAGGAGCCTGGTGGGCTACAGTTCGTTGGGTTGAAGAGTCAGACACAGATGAACACGCGTGCAGCTCCAGCTATGGGAGGAGGCAAGGAACATAAAAACATACTTTATATACACAGATACAGAACATTTAGTACCCCAACATTCTGTAAGTATAAATAAATGAATAAAAAATATCAGTAAAATTACCAAAGGGAAAAAGAGCAGCAAAATACTATACGGGCCAAGTGCTTTTGTATATGCTATACATATATTATTTCATTTAATATTCATAATAATACTATAAGGAAGATATTATATGTATCCCTATCTGATAATGAGGAAAACAAGGTATAGAAAGTCTAAGTAACTTGTATAATGTCACATACACAGTGGAACCTGTAAGCTGAATACCAGTACAATCCAGATATATAAAGAAATTAGTATGACCAGAAGAAATAAGGAAAGCTAGATGAAATTAAAATGATTTATTAAAACATCAACACTGGGAAGGATCTTTTCTAAAATACATAGTTTTAGTGACAAAAAGTTACAACTTTTTTCTTTGAGTCCAATCATGCTATTGATTATATCACTAAATATATTTAAATAATAATAATAGTATTGATTTTGTTGGTTAGATTTCAGATCTTAGAATAAAAACGTCCTGACCATAACAGATCATTGTCACCGAGCCATACATAACATTTGTCTGGTGTTTTCTGTTAGGTATAGTTAGTCATAGGTACTTATAAAGGAGGTTCCATTATTATCCCTAATTACAGATGAGGAATTTCAAGTTTTGAGCGGTAAAGCATCTTCAAAATTTCATAGCTAATAAGTAAATAAGTAATGAATGTAGTTTGAACTCTAGGAGCTTTTTTTTAACTGGGCTCCCTCTCAAAAAAGAAGCAAAAATGAATAAATAAATAAAATGCTCAATAAAAAATTAGAAAGTGAAGGGAATAGAAAATGGAAGGTAGTGTAAGTATGCTAAGTGCCTCATATTTTATGGAGGACATTCAATAGATATTGTTTAAAATCATTTTAGAAGAAGAAATAAAAGTATGTCATTTAAATTATAATAAAAATAACCATGGAATGTGAAAACAGCAGCTTTTTAAAAGCAGTTGCCTCTGAAGTGGGTGATGGGGGAGAAAAGGAGGAAATGGGCAAAAGATTTTATCTTTTCATTTTATATAACTCTCATTTGTTTTCACAATTTATATGTATTACAAGTAGAAACTTAGCTATATGGAAAGAGATAACTTATAGTATAAAACTGTTGGGGGAATATTCCGTTGAGAGCATATGTTCTCGATTGCTCCTGGCCACATGGTAAACAGTGACAATAGCCTTCCCTGTGGAAAAAGCATACGGTTGGCTGGTGCCACCTGAGAAAGAGGCTTCAAAAGTCTTTCTAATTCTAGTCCAGTGTGACAAAGTCCACATGCCCTGAGAAATAAGCCATGTTAAACTGTATCTGCTTTACCTATTATAAAGATTATGTTTTGGCCTTGAAATTATCACTCTTTTTGTTCTTATTTCTAATTGGTTTAGAACTTGGGTGAAAAGAGGTGTGTGTTCTGTATGAGTCCCTAGGCACACTGTAACACATTTAACAGGAGAATTAATTAAGCCTCAAATTGAAAGAGAGGAACAGTGCTGGATCATTTTACAATTCCTTAGCATACCTAAAACATGTTAGGATGCTGGAGCCATTTGACACTTTTCTTGGACCTAAATATAACAGCTCTAGATGGAGTGAAAGCAAATTTAGAATTTGAAAACTGATCAAGCTTGCATTTCAACCTCTTTTAATTACTGTATATCTATGGACTTAAATTACAGTTGGATAAAATCCAGAAGATATTTCACTCATTTTATGCAAAGTTTAACCTTCCTAGGCAAAGCTCCCCGCACTACCACACTGAATCCTGTTTGGACTGGGGAGAACACTTGTAAAGAGATGACGATCTTCATAACAAGCCCACTGAGTTTTCACAGCTCAGTCATAGTTTCATTGCATCCTCCTGTCATAAAAGCAAGTCTTCATGTTCATGCGCTATTTCCCAGAGGAAAAAAATGGAAAAACAAAACAAACAAAAGCAACTACCTTAGGATGGCTCAGTGGTAAAGAATCTGCCTGCCAATGCAGGAAATGCAAGGCACTTGGGTCGGATCCCCATGTGGGGAAGATCCCCTGGAGAACGAAATGGCAACCCATTCCAGTATGCTTGCTTAGAAATTCCCATTGGCAGAGGAGCCTGGTGGGCTACAGTCCATGGGGTCGCAAAAGAGTCAGACACAACTGAGCACAGCACAACAGCACCTTAGGGTCCCTTAGGTCCCAAAGGGAAGAGAACTTGGAGCTCTGTTGTTTTTCTTGAATATGTGGCCCTCTTTGCACTTTCCCACTCTTTGCCAAGGTGCTGAGAAATGGTAAAGCTGGGACAGGCAGGCTCCAGGCAATCTCGCCTGACAGCCCAGAACCTCCTCTACGTTGTGCTTTTTACCCAACAGCTGTTTCTGCTTCACTCTAATTTGTCCAGGATTTGGTTGGGACCCTAGAGTTCACCTTCTGCAAAATATTTGTTAATTTTTGTTTTTAGCTGAGAAAATACCTTTTCCCCTCCCAAAATGAGAACAATTTGCTCTGGGATTGAAGATGGATTTGTATTATAGTTGCAGTGGAGATTTGTTCAATTGCTTCATAGCCACATACCCAACACTCACTAATACCTTTTAACAAGAAAATGGTAAACAGGTGGAGTAGAAATCATAGATAAATAAAGAGTCCTCTCCAACCCATTCAGTTGAGTCTTTATAAAAGGAATTCTACCCAGCTGGCAGTGTACACTCTTTAAAACAAATGGAGTATTTTTTTAAACCAACTTTAAGACTGGTAGACACGAAAACAGGCTTATGAAATCTACTCAACAGACAAGACTTCAAAACAATCAATATCATTTTACTAATTGCTAATACTTTTTTCCACGTATTACCATCTTCATTTAGAAAATAATTATTTTCATACACTACCTCAACCTATATACTTTGATCATACAACAAAACCATTAATAATGTTGATAACAAAAATTGTAGGCTTGTGTATTTTAAGTAATTTGTTTTTGCACAATGAGAGTAACTGTCTTGAAAGGTTAACAAACAAACAAAGCCATGTACCAGACAACAAATTCCCCCAAAGGTATATTTGCTATTTGTGAAGGACAATCTAATTCTTCTTTTCAGTTGAGTAATATTTTACGAACAGACACAAACACGGGAACACATACACAAAAACTCATAATCTCATTATAGCTGCTTTATTCCTTAACTAGCCTTTAGTGTGTCTTGTAGTTTTTAACTCTTTGTTCTTTGAAAATACATTAAAAAAGATATTTAAAAAGATCATCTTGGACAAGATTAATTTTTCTTAAAACACAAAAATGGTTTTAATTAAAGTTTTACTATAAAATAAGGAATATACCATAAGAAAAATTTTTTCTTATCCTATAAACAAATTCCAACGCCTTCCTAATTTGCTTCCTGCAGACCTTTAGCACACCACTTTCAGCATTTTGGATCTGGATTCATAGTGAGAAATATACTTTCTACTTTGTTCAAAAGTAAAACTGAGCTTTTACGAAATCATGCTGCTTTTTGCTCTTTGTGATATCACTCTGATATTTTTCTATTCCATCCCATTCTAGGCTACTTTTCTTTTTCTTAATTTTTAAATGCTGGTAACAACATGCAGTTTGAAAAATCCTGCCCAATAGAACCTTATCTTTACCTTGACATCTACTAAATTGATAATTTAAGTCACCAAACCTATCTCAATCTAGTGTCTTACCAAACTGTAAAAATCTCACTGTCAAAGTCACTTGGCTGAACTTTAGGACTTTATGAGGTCTCTCTGTTTTCTTAACATCAAAATTCTAACATGGTGTCCTAAAGTTAGTCATGTTCATCTTAAGTTCCACTTTATATGTCAGGCCCCATCCCATGTTACCTTACATTAACCATGCAATGCCTGTATTTTATGCTGAACCGTAATTTCTACAGAGTGAGGAACGAGATCTAATTTTGTTTACATTTTTCTCTCCTTCTCTCTTCCCTTCTAACATAGTTTTATTCACCAGGAGGTACCAGGTATATTAAAACTAAAAAGAAAGGTTTTTTAAAAATTGTATCAGTGTACCTCAAATATATCAATATTTCTAACTTTTGTCTTCAATTGAATGTCTAATTCAGTCCATTCCCATAAATCCAATTTGATAATTTGTGAGATTTCATTCCCTGATCTACTGAATCTCCAACAAAACAGATCTGTTTTTACTTTGAATTAAATGCTTCCAAACCTCCAGCTCTGTCTCTTCCTTAACTGACACTTCCTAGATAGATGAATATAGACTAGGATACCTTACATCAAATCATCAGTAACAGAGCTTTCTAGTCCAGATCCTGACACGACTAAAAAGTGCATCCTGAACTTCTTATTCCATGCCACTGTTTTCTTATGTCCCAAACTTGCCCTAAGCTAATTTCCATGCTTGCTTTCCTTTAAAAACATTTTATAATTTTTAAAATAAAAATCATACATAAGGTATACACATGGTTTGAAATTTAGTCAAATCACATAGTGAACTAATTACTATGGTCAAGCTAATTAATATATCTCACATAGTTCACCTGTATGTGATGAGAGCACCTGAAACTTTCTCTTAGTTTATTTCCAGTATTCAATATGGTATTAATGATAGTATCCATGCTATATATTACATATCTAGACTTAATCATCCTGCATAACTATAACCATGTACCCTTTCACCAATACCCCCCCCCCCCGCCGGTAACCATATTCTACTCTCTCTTTCTATGTAGTTAACATTTTCAGATTCCACCTATAAGTGAGATTATGCAGGGGTTTTTATTTTCTGTATCCAGCTTATTTCACTTAGCATAATTTCATCCATGTTGTTACAAATGGCAGAATGTCCTTTTATTAAGGCTAAGTAATATTTCATTGTATACATATACCACAATTTCTTTATCCATTCATTCATTGATGGATACTTAGACTGTTTATCCCTGAATAAAGGAAAGGCTACGCATTCCAGTATTCTGGCTTAGAGAATTCCATGGTCTGTATAGTCCATGGGGTAGCAAAGAGTTGGACATGATTGAATGCTTTCACTTTACTAGATTGTTTATATATATTGGCTATTGTGAATAAAGCTACAATGAAAATGGGAGCACAGATATCTCTTTAAGATATTGATTTAATTTTCTTTGAATACATACCCAGAAGAGAGACTGCTTCATTATATGGTAGTTCCACTTTTGGTTTTTTGAAGAACCTCCATACTGTTTTCCATAAAGATTGCAACAATTTATATTTCCACCAACAGTACTGAAATTCCCTTTAGTGTGCATTATCACCAACACCTGTTGGCTTATTATTATCATTATTATAGCCATTCTAACAGGTGTGAAGTTATATCTCATTGTAGTTTTGATCTGCTTTTTCCTGATCACTAGAGATGTTAAGTACTTTTTTCTATAAATGTTGGCCATGTGTATGTCTTCTTTGGAAAAATATCTTTTCAGGCCCCTTGCTCATTTTTAATCAGGTTGCTTGTTTTCTTGCTATTGAGTTCTGTGAGTTGCTTATATGTTTTGAATATTAAATTTTATGAGATATACGGTTCACATAAATTTTCTCTGAATCTGTTAAGCTGCCTTTTCATTTCCTGGATGGTTTCCTTTGCCATGCATAGCTTTTCAGTTTGATATAGTCCTTGTTATTTATTTATGCTTTTGTTGCCTGAACTTTTGCAGTCACATCCAAAAAATCATTGCCAAAGTCAGTGCTCTATCAATACATATGTCAGTTTTAATGCCAGTACTATGCTATCTGATTATTACGGCTTATAACAGGATTTGAAAACAAGAAATAGAGTATTTCTATCTCTGTTCTCTCAAGATTGCTTTAGTTTTTCAGGGTGTTTTGTGGTTCCACATAAATTTTAGAATTGTTTTTCTATTTCTGTGAAAAATGCCATTGGAATTTTGATAAGGATTGCATTGAATCTATAAATCACTTTAGGGAGTGGGGGCATTTTAACAATTTTAGTTTCTTTAATCCATGAATATGGGATATTTTTCCACTTATTTGTGTCTTGATTCACTTTTTTTCACCAGTGTATTATAGTTTTCAATGTTTTACCTCTAGGTTAAATTTATTCCTAAGTATTTCATTTTACTTCTTCCTTTCTGATTTAAAGTCTGTCTATTTATTGCCTTATTTCTTTTCTTACTGCTCTTGCTAGTACTTGAGCAGAAGTAGTGAGAGTGGGCATTCTATCTTAAAGGAAAAACTTTCAGTTTTCCCCCATTGATCATAATGTTAGCTGCTGACTTTTCATAAATTTCCTATATTGTGTTGAGGAAATTTCCCTGTATACCTATTTTGTGGAGAGCTTTCATCATGAATAGATGTTGAACTTTGTTAAATGATTCTAGTGCATTTGCTAAAATGATCACGTTTTTATCATTCATTCTCTTAATGTTGTATATCACACTGATTTACCTATGTTAAACCAATCTTACATCCCGGGAATAAACACCACTTGATCATGGTGTATGTGTTATTGAACTGAGGTTGCTAGTATGTTATTGAAGATTTTGCATATATATTCATCAGAGCTATTTGCTTGTAGTTTTCTTTCTTTGTGGTGTCTTTGCTGGGCTTTGGAGTCAGAATGACTTTGGCTGCACAAAATGAGTTTGGAAATATTCTTTAAACTTCTGTTATTTTGAAAAATTTGCAAAGATTAACTACTCTCTTCTCTCCACAATGCCTACCCCATTCATCCTCCACATCCTTCTGTGGAAGTCCTGGCTACTTTCTTCATGAAGCTTTCCCTGATTTTCAGCCCCCACTTACCAACTTACACATATATGCACTCTCACTTAACTTTTTATTGTCTTTTGTAAATGTCATGCCCATTTCACTCTTTCCCTGTGGTGTAATTTATGAAGTAGTATAGTTTCCCCTACTTTATGTCCCTAACATAAAGTGTTTATTGTATCATTTATTTTGGTTTTCCAGAAACCTTTAAAACAAAGTTGTGGTAAAATATACATAGATCTACCACCTCAACCATTTTTAAGTGTAAAGTTCAGTGGTGTTAAATACACTACAATTTTTTCCAGTAGTCATGTATAGATGTGAGAGCTGGACCATAAAGAAAGCTGAGCATCAAGAATTGATGCTTCTGAACTGTGATGATGGAAGACTCTTGAGAGTCCCTTGGACTGCAAGGAGATCCAACCAGTCAATCTTAAAGGAGATCAGTCCTGAATATTCATTGGAGGACTGATGCTGAAGCTGAAGCTCCAATACTTCGGCCATCTGATGCGAAGAACTGACTCATTGGAAAAGATCTTGATGCTGGGAAAGACTGAAGGCAGAAGGAGAAGGGAAACCAGAGGATAAGATGGTTGGATGGCATCAAAAACTCAATGGACATGAGTTTGAGCAAGCTCCAGGAGTTGGTGATGGACAGGGAAGCCTGGTATGCTGCAGTCCGTGGGGTCGCAGAGTCAGACAGGATGGTGACTGAACTGAACTGAACTGAATATTGTGAAACCATCACCAGAATCCTTCTTTATAACTCTTTCTATAGCAAAATTGTGACTTTATACCCACTAAATAACAACTTTTCATCCCTCTTTCCACAAATCCCCAACAACCACCAGTCTCCTGTCTGTTTCTATGATTTTGACTGCTCTGGGTGCCTCACTTAAGTGGAATTATATAGCATTTGTCTTTTTGTTTCTAGCTTATTTCACGTAGCATAATGTCTTCTAGGTTCATTCACATCGTAGCATGTCAGAATTTCCTTCCTTTTATGGCTCAAAAACATTCCATCATGTGAATATACTATATTTTATTTATCTCTTCACCCATCAGTGGACAAGTAGCTTGCTTCCACCTTTTGGCTATTGTGAAAAATGGTGCCATGAATACGGGCATACAAATATCTGTTCAAGTCCCTGATTTCTGTTATTTTGGGTACATAGTCAGAAGAGAAATTCTTGGCTCTGGTATTAATAATTCTATTTTTAGTCCTTTTGGTTTTTTTTTTTTTTGAACTGGTGATAATATTTTTCAAAGTGTGGCACCATTGTATACTCTTCCAGAGAATGGAAGACTCAGTCAATGTTCATTCAATTTTATCAAGCCAAGCTATTAGTCATCTAAATTAAGGTTGGAATGTACCAACTATGTTTTCGTATATTTTTTGGACTATTCAGTAAGGCTTAAAAGTTAAAAATCTGCAAAGATGCTTGTGACTTGTTCACCAATAGCCACCCATCAGGTTGAGTATCATTTCTAAAGTTTCAAAATTATAAAAGTTAGAAACCATAAAATGAGGATATGTTTACTTCTGGAGATACCATGTTGCATCCATACTCATCCTAATCACATGGCTAATTAACAAAGACTAGATTTGGAAAACGCAAAACAACCACCTCAACCTGGTAAGATCAGAAGATTGGCTTGGACAATCAGATGCTGTTTATTAATCACTATCAAATAATAGAGGAAAGTCAAGATAAATTATGGTATACTTGCACAGTACAAAGTTAGTAGTTTTTCAAAATAGCATTGGTAATGTTACTTAATGATACAGGAAAGTGCTTATACTAAATATAATTAGGTGAAAAGTCAAGAAAATTTTTCATACATCATGATATTAATTGTACAAGAAAAGAGAAAAAAACTAGACATAAAATAACTGAAATGAAATATAGCTAAATGTTAATAAGTAATTTTATTATGGGCTTCCCTGGTGGCTCAGCAGTGAAGAATCTACCTGCCAGTGCAGGAGACATAGGTTTGATCTCTGGGTTGGGAAGATCCCTTGGGGAAGGGAATGGCAACCCACTCAGTATTCTTGCCTGGAAAATTCCATGGACAGAGGAGTTTGGCAGGCTCCAGTCCATGGTGTCACAAAGCGTCAGACAGAATTTAGTCACTAAATAATAATCTTACTCTATTTATTTATATATTATATATAGCACCAATTTTCTTCAAATGAGTACACATTGCTCTTACAGTAAAAATGTATATACGAGAAAAAAAAATCTATGTGTGATAGTCACTGGAGCTATAACAAAAGCTGAAGCCATGGAAAAACACTCATTCATGGATCTCATTGTTCAGTCAGAAGGAGAATAGTCTGTTATTTCTGAAGAGACAGCAGAAGCAACGCTCTCTATGCAACAGGCAGTGTGAGGGAGCCCTGAGGGATGTGCGTGGGGATGGGGCTGGTTGATGATGGACTGCAGTTTAGAGGTAAAGGAAGAAGTCTTATCTGTTCCTAACCTGCCCGATGGATGCATCCATGTCTCCCACCTCAGCACTCTCTCACTCACCTCCCCATCTTTCCTTCATACAGAAGCAGCAGGCACGAAGACCAATGCTGTGAGTCACCTCTCCAGAGAGTAGCCGTCTTAATAAAACCAAAGTCTGAATCTAGACTAATGAGGGTCAGAAAATAGAATTCCAGGGGCCAGTACTTAAATACTTACTGAAAAGTCTATTCTGTGTTAGGCAACCACATCAGATACAAAAAGACAAATGAAACCCCCTGAAAAAATGCATACTCTGTTGGAGATGAACTCTCTGTTCCAAAGATGGGTAGGGGGACACCAGGG
Organism: Antilocapra americana; assembly: GCA_007570785.1. Classification (NCBI taxonomy): domain Eukaryota; kingdom Metazoa; phylum Chordata; class Mammalia; order Artiodactyla; family Antilocapridae; genus Antilocapra; species Antilocapra americana. Next base: position 1,743,100 of record ML660778.1, read on the forward strand.
AGGCACCTGCCCTCACAGAGCTTTACTGCATAGACCTTGGCCTTAGTAGGGCCTCACTCATCAGTGTGTGAGCCTCAGTTTAGGTTCAATAAAGCAAAGTCAGAATTTCCTGTCTACAGCTGGACCGTGTATAAGTGTTGGTCATGGTTAAATGAGATTAGCTAATTTGATAGAGGAGAGAAACCACAGGTTTTATGGAATGACTGGAGAAGCTTTTAAACTTATACTAATGTTCCTTTGGTCATGGCTGGAGAAGCCAAAGTTCAGGACTGTGAAGCATCTGCAATGTTTTTCTAGGCAGGCGATCTATTTAAGAGACTTCTCACAATCGTTAAAGCAAACATCAGATTCTCCATACCACACCCTTAAAACTGGCAAAGAACTCTGAGCCAGACCCAGCAGGGCTTGACCCCTTGAAAATGATGCTGTTTAAGGCCTCTGATATCACAAATGTCTCTCTGGCGAAACTCATTGGCCAAATCTTTCAGCATGGGCATACTTAACCTATGGTCTTCCTTACATAAACTATTTTATACAAGAAACAAAACTAAGCAGAAACAGGCATCTTCTGTCCATGCTTGTGTATCCGGTGTATGTTTGCATATATGGGGTGTGTGTCTGTGTATGTATGATGTGTGTGTGTGTGTGTGTGTGTGTGTGTGTGTGTG